>LR738713.1:471794349-471814988 GCA_902687465.1 Secale cereale | reverse complement strand
GGTGTAGGCGCTACAGTGGCTAGCACACGAGGGCTACGGCGTGGCATACCACCGAGGCCTAGCCATTCATCTTCAGCAAGCTTTGCAGGCCTTGAAACATGTGGGCTCCTCCGAGGAGAAACTTCACCAACAACAAGCTTCCTCGCAACAGCCTTCTTCTTCTTGATTTTCTTCTTAACAGGAACAACCGTTCCATCCGTGGCACACGACACATCTTCCTCAGATGCAGAGCAATGCACAACAGTGAGCTCAGCAGGATCAACGGATTCAGAGAAATCAGAACCTTTCTGAAGGCGGCCCGCCCTCTTCTTGTGAAAATCTTCTTGCTTCTTCTTCCTGCGTTCGTCCTCGAGAAGAAGATGAAGAGGCACATCCTCATGTTGCGTGAAAGGTTCGGTGCCATCAACAGATTGCGACTGCATCTCTGAAAGCACAAGAGAGCACAAAGGGTCCGGAACGGACTCAGCACCTTTGACTGACGGAGCCCCCTGCTCAGAAGTAGCAGTGTTTTCTGATAAATCCAACTCAGATATAACAGCATTGATGGTGTTCATTGCTTGCTCCTCTGAGGACACATCTGCAAAGAAGACAAAAAACCAAAGCAAAAATAAAAAAAATGAGGAACAAAAACATAAACAACTAACGGAAACAAGTAAAAAAACATGGCTCGAGAATTTAAAATCAAAAGAAAAGGAGTTGCACATACTAGGTGAAGCAAGAGCTGCAGAAGCAAGATCATCGAGCTTTGAAATATTCTAAGGCTCAAAGCAACCTCAGCAATCACAGTCAAAGGAAAAATGGGTGATTTAGCCGCATCAAACATTGGAGCATCAGTATTAACCTCTGAAGCTCCATCTGGATCGCAGGCATTTTTATCAGAACTATTCAATTCATCACCAACTACAAAAAAAATGCAAGAAAAAAAACAGTTGACTTCTAATCTGCAATACTGCACCAAAAGGAGTCCTACTTTTAAATCAATGTCCAATACCCAGAAGTTCAACAATACCTAACAAAGCAGTAAACACAACAAACAATCTACAATTTACATACTAAATATAGAACAATCTACACCAGAGGGGCTACTACATATAAGATGAATGTCCAGAAGTTCAACAATATATAACAAAAGCAGTAAAAAATGCGCATAACAGAAGTTCAACCAAATTTCATTATAATTAAAACAGAAGTTCAACTATGTCACCAGAAGTTCAACAATACCTAACAAAGCAGTAAACACAGCAAACAATCTACGATTTACATACTAAATATAGAACAATCTACGCCAGAGGGGCTACTACATGTAAGATGAATGTCCAGAAGTTCAACAATATATAACAAAAGCAGTAAAACAAATGCGCATAACAGAAGTTCAACCAAATTTCATTATAATTAAAACAGAAGTTCAACTATGTCACAAAAAGTTCAACAATTCCTAACAAAGCAGTAAACACAGCAAACAATCTACGATTTACATACTAAATATAGAACAATCTACACCAAAGGGGCTACTACATATAAGATGAATGTCCAGAAGTTCAACAATATATAACAAAAGCAGTAAAACAAATGCGCATAACAGAAGTTCAACCAAATTTTATTATAATTAAAACAAATGTTCAACTATGTCACCAGAAGTTCAATAATACCTAACAAAGCAGTAAACACAACAAACAATCTACGATTTACATACTAAATATAGAAAAATCTACACCAGAGGGGCTACTACATATAAGATGAATGTCCAGAAGTTCAACAGTATATAACAAAAGCAGTAAAACAAATGCGCATAACAGAAGTTCAACCAAATTTCATTATAAACAAACAAATAATTAAAACCAGAAGTTCAACTATGTGACCCAAGCAAGTAGCACATAAAAAACATGTACCATGTGCAGAAACTCTATTTCGCAGGAAAACTAAATATCAATACCATGAAAGTGATCACAAACAAAAAACAAAAGATATACACTACAAAATATGGAACATTTGGGAAGTCCAGCAACACTTGGTGACAAAATTTCACCACCAATTCATGAAATAAAAATTAAGCAACACTCTACTAACTTAAAATAAGGGTAAAATTCATACACATGATATTGTTAGAAGTTCAGACATTTAAGATAGGGCAGTCCAACAAGACAACTAAGTGAAGATATGGGCAGACATATATAAGAAAACTGCTATTTAAAATACAAGATCTAACCACAATAAAATACCCGGAGAAGGTTTTGAAGCCATGACAACACAACCCCTTGATGAATGGAACTCCAAACCTAGAACAACCTACTAAAAACAGGGGATAGATTACATATAGTTAGCAAGCAAAAAATCATACAGCAAATACAAAAAGAAACTAAATCAAATCCTAGGATGAAACAACTATAGCATATAAACAAGTATGAAGAGATCAATAGTAGCACATCTAGGCAAGCACAACAAAAAAAGAATACATCAACTAACTAGCATGTGACAGACACAATCTAGACTACGAAATCAACAACACTAAGACAATTAGATGCACGAGATCCAGCAACAACCATAGCACCACACCTCCCTTGGTTGCATCTGACTGCTGAAACCACCAAAGGGGAAATGAAATCCACTCAACTCTGAACGGAGAAATAGTGCAAACAAGCATCTCAGAAACAAATCTGACCACGGGGGAATGGGATCCACCCACCACACGCACTAGAACCCTACCTAATCTCCCACCCAACCATCAGAAGAAGGGGCAGGAGGCAGGCGCGACAGCACACATAAGAAACAGAGAGGCCCGACAGATCTAGCGAAACTAAGGGCAAGCATCAGGGGGCAGCAATTGTACCTCTCCAAACGACCCCCGCACGCACCAATCCTCGGCGGTTCTTCCACTCCCCATGATGACACGCACACCTTGGAACCGCGCAGTCAGTTGCCGCCCTCGCTCTAGAGGGAGGACAAGCACCGCGTGGGGCAGAAAATAGGAGCGGGGGCGTGCGCCGGTTACTAGACTAACGAGGGGAGGGGCCAGCAGTAGAGAAATCGGGAGGAGTTGGAGGAGACGAAGGCAGCAGAGCAACGGCGAGGGGAAAGAGGGCGAGCGATAGGGAGAGTTGGCTTTTTTGACAGGTGGTGTAGTGCCCTGGTGAAATTACAGTTTTACCCACCCCCCACCACAACAGCTAAAAAAGTAAATACAACTATAGATTAATGAACGCACCATTTGTATGCATATATTAAAATGAGATAACATGAAACAACAGCACTGCTAATATCCTAAAAAACAAAAAAAATTGATGGCACATAAACTACCAAATAGAAAGAAAACTACATACAAAAATATGCACCTACAGAAACAACATACATAAGTTCAAAATAAATGAAGAACAGAAGTTCAAGTACACTAATCAGAGAAGTAAAGGCGTATGAAAAATAAACGCTAAGAAACAAAAAATAAGAAGTTCAAGTACAAAAACACAAGAAGTCCATGTCCTAAAAAACAAGCATACAGAACAACCAAAAACAGAGGACTTGCTAAAAAACCTTGCAAAATAGAGGATAATTCAAGTTCAACCATTAAAAAAGAAGAAGTCCAACTGCTAATGAAAGGCAACGACGATGCATGTGCATGTGGTCCAGATCAACAGTTACACACATGACAACAGTCAACAATGTAAAAACATACTTGTTTTTTTATGTAACAACATCAACAGAGTACTTATAGAGCACAGAAGTTCAAGTGCAATACTTATAGCCGTCCAGCTTGTCAACAGAACGAAAAATGATTGAAAAAACAACCTCGATCAAATTTGGTTCCCAGATTTAAGGGTTTGGGTCAATTCCAACACGTCAACAACCATTTCTAACGTCGTCATACTGTAGACAAAACATAAAAAAAAGATCTGCCATCGAGCTGTCCGCTCGAACAACGAACTACGGCGGGAGGCAGGAGATCCAATCGCCGGATTTCCAATTGTATGAGCCCGCATAATCAAATTAACAACATAGGCGGGATTCAGTCTCACTAATGCACGCAAATCTGCCGCAAAAATTGAACAACAAACTACGAATCAACAACAGCGGCCGTTGGAATTATGGTTGCCGCCATGTATAGAGAAGCCCGCTTTCATTCCTCATTTTCTCTCTCAAGTTGTGTTCGTGCATGTCTCAGAATCCGTTTAATAGTCCTCTCATTTTCTTTCCTTCTTAATCTGTCACATTTAAAAAAGGACAACTAAGCCTCTCTTTCTTTTCTTATTTCTGAAGTTAATTAGACCGTCTTTCCTTCCTTTAGGCTCACTTTCCTTTGGCATATGCCTGTCATAATTCCCGAGACATGTCTTTTCTCGTTTACAACTCATATTACAATGCTAAGTAGAATTATGTTTGCCCCCACGAGCAAACTTGCTGAATTGTCTCTTATCTTTCTCTTTCTCCTAATTTTTAGCACAAAGCTCTTCCAAGTAGCTAGCACACTATCATTAATAAGTTTTGAGCAAGCGTAAGTAATAGTTCTTGCATATATGTGTCGGATTCAGGGCTCCGCAGACCCAAGAATATATTCAAACTCTGGGGCGTGTGTGAAGGACTCAACCTCTCTGGCCTACCAACTCGTCGATCCCATGGCCTAGCTCGATGAACGGGAAGGGAAAGAGACTCAGTAGTTTACCCAGGTTCGGGCCACCTTGAGGTGTAAGACCCTAAGGGGGTCCTGGATTCAGGGGTCCTCAGGCGTCCAGGTCGATGAAGTTGGGCCGTATTGATGGGCCGTGAAGATAGAGGCGGGAGATTCTCCCCCGTATTCGGTCAGGACTCCTATGTGCGTAGAAAGGCAGGCATGGTGTCCGGATGTAGCTATTACTTCCTCCCCAAGCCACCTTTGTAACCCTAGGCCCCCTCCGACGTGTATATAAGCCAGAGGGTTTAGTTTGTAGAGGCTAACGACAGAATCATTACATCCACATAGGCTAGGCTCTAGGGTTTAGCCATTACGATCTCGAGGTAGATCAACTCTTGTAACACATATTCATCAATATCAATCGAGCAGGAGTAGGGTTTTACCTCGATCGAGAGGGCCCGAACCTGGGTAAACATTGTGTCCCCTATCTCCTGTTACCATCGGTCCTTAGACGCATAGCTTGGGCCCCCTACCCGAGATCTGTCTGTTTTGACGCCGACAATGGTGCTTTCATTGAGAGCTCCGTTGTGCGCTCGCAATAAGCGATCGATGGCTCGTCTCGTCATCAACGATGAGATCGCCCTCGGAAAAAACTTGGCCATTGGCCAAGTTCTCCAGCTCGGCGGGTTCGCAATATACGCCCGTGTGGCCTCCGGGCCGGCCGCACTTCCTGCGGTCATCGAGCATCACCCTTATGTTTACTCCGGCCACTCTGATGACGTGACCTCGGCAGATCTCTCGCCCTTAAACGAGCTGTTGGATCGCATCGCCGCCCTGGGGCTTTCATTGCTAGGAGATCAGATCAGACCTGAATCCGGTCAGGATGAGATTGATCCCATCCCGATCACTCATCTAGTGGCGGTAGTCGAGGACGGAGCTGAAGATACTCCCCCACTTGAGACGGAGATCGTCACAGTTCGAATCTCCGAACTCATCGATCCGAACACGCCCTTGTCGGGTGGCACTTTGTGTTTTTCGAGCTCTGGGATTAACGCCGGGCCCACGGAACATTCAGATCCTGTTGAGCCCAGATCGTCCACACCAGAGGTTGTCAAAACCCTGAATACCACGTTGGGTCGGGACTTAAAATTACTAACACCCACCCACCCTGGGAAAAACTCTCCAAGTAAATCCGGATTCCCAGACATCAATGATCTCGCGAACATACAGCAGCAGACCGAGGAGACGGTCAACCACTTTTGGGCCAGATTCCTGCTTGTCAAGAACAAGATTAAGGACTGCTGCGACGACGATGCGGTCCCCTTATTTCACCAAAACTGTACGTATGAGGTAGTCTTGAACGCCCTCAACCGACGTCGTGTTCTGAGTTATACAGGCCTGTCGCACTTAGTATGAAAGTACTGCGCAATGGAAAACACTTGGAAAGCCTAGAATACACCTCTAGAACAGTCAATATACGGACAACACACTGTTAAGGCTAAACAGACATACCCCAGCAGGTCATCCGGTAATATGCCTATCGGCAAGAAGAACAAACCTTCTACAGGACGCAGGTCCGTACTGGACGAACTGCTCGATAAACCTTGCCAATTACATGCAGCCCCGGACAATATCCCAAACCACTGCCTTAGGGCATATTGGGTACTCTGGCAGGTAGCAAAGAGTGGTGCAGCAATCCTTGCCACCACAGTATCAGGGGAGAAAGACGTCAGTGTCTTCACTGTCTTCGAGACGTTCTCCTCAAACAACCGCCGCAAGAGAGCAAATCACAAACTTGCCGAGCTCTATCAAATAAGCTCTGTAAGCCCATGGAGCGACTCGGCAATCACTTTTTCTGCCAAAGACGCATCTCCAGTCCGGCCGGTCCGAGCAACAGCAGCTCTTGTACAAGATCCAATAGTAGACGGCTTTTGCCTCACTAAAGTACTCATGGACGGAGGAAGCAAACTCAACCTCATATACGAGGAAACGCTTGCAAAAATGCAGGTTGACAAATCCCGCATTGAGCACACTAGCACAACCTTCAGAGGAATTATTCCCAGCCGGGAAGCCCGTTGTGTTGGGGAACATAGTATTTCAAAAAAAATTCCTACGATCACGCAAGATCTATCTACTAGATGCATAGCAACGAGAGGGGAGATTGTGTCTATTAACCCTCGTAGACTGGGAGCGGAAGCGTCTAATGACGCGGTTGACGTAGTCGAACTTCTTCGCGATCCAACCGATCAAGCACCGAACGTACGGAGCCTCCACGTTCAGCACATGTTCAGCTTGATGACGTACCACGAGCTCTTGATCCAGTAAGAGTTTCGTCAGCACGACGGCATGGTGACGGAGATGATGAAGCTACTGATGGGCCTCTAACCCCTCGTTGGTTACCCCAAGTGGAAGGTGTAAGATACAGTGTTGTGGAAGTTTTTCCCTTAGCAAAGATGCCAAGGATCGAATCCCCAGAGACTCCTAGGTTCAACAAGTAGGTGTCAACTGCTAACGGCGCCAGATATTAGCAATCAACGTGGACCTGCACACAGATACAAATAACTTTGCTCCCAACGAGTACAGAGAGGTTGTCAATCCCTCCGGCCTTGTAGTTCACAAAGGATTAAACGCAAATGATAGTAGTGATAGATAATGTTTGCAATAGTAAATAATAGCGAAAAGTAAATAGCGGATGTGATCAATGATAGTAATATGGACCGGAGTCTCATGATGTTCACTAGTGATGTCTCTCTCCCAAAAGATGATAAAACAACTATGTGAGGTAAACAAATTACAGCTGGGCAATTGACAGGACCACGAACGCAAACCAATGCTGACTACATTGCAAGAAAGGTTGAGGTTCAAAGCATGGGTGGTACGCCAAAGTAAGTAGACCGAAATCCATCAATATCTACTACTAATCATCCACCTTGAGATATCTATCCAGAACATCTCGCTGGTATTAAGTTGCGAGTCCCACCCATAGTGTAAACTCAATGCAACAGACAACTGCATTAAAAGAACTTTGCGTAAAGTAAACAATCCTTGCACCCGCGGGCACAAGCACCGTTGTTTTCCCCCTTGTGGCAACAACACATCCCCTAAACTCATGTTTCTGTCACTCAAGCTAGTCATCGAGGGGCATGAACCCACAATCGAGCATAAAGTTCCCTCTTGGAGTCACTACCTATTACTTGGCCAAAGCAATAAATAACAACGGAGAACATGCAAGAATTACATACGAACATAAATATAAAAGAGGTAGATCAAATATATTACTCAATCACAATCTGAACATAATCTCATAATCCATCGGATCCCAGCAAACTCATCATAGCAACAGCATAAGGATTACATATGTGCCTCAATCATGTAGGGCAGCTCACAAGGACTAATTAGTGAAGCCCAAGAACGGGAGGAGAACATCACATAGCTACTGGTCATGGACTCATGGTCCAAGGGAGACTACTCACAACTCATCCGGGAGGCGTCCATGGTGGTGGAGAGGCTCCCGATGGTGATCCTCCCCTCCGGCAGGGTGCCGGGAAGAGTTCTCCTGGTGCTCCCGATCTTGGAAGCGGCGGCGGCGGCGGAACAGAGATGAGATCGCGAAAAAGAGTTCCCGTCTCGAGGGTTTCGGAGGACGCTCTAAATATATGCCAAAGGGGGGCACCAGACGGGGCTCGGGGGGCCCAGGCGCCCCCCCCGGCGCGGCCCAGGGGGGGGGGCGCCGCCAGGGCGCCTGGAGCCCTGGTGGCCCCCCCGGTTGTCCTTCGGGCGCACGGTAGGTTCTGGAACGCTGATTTTTTATATAATTTTTCTGGATTTTTCCTGGCAGTTCTCGTAATGTGAAAACCTGAAATACAAAAACAGCCGAAAACAGAAACTGGCACTGGGGTGCACTGAGTTAATAGGTTAGTCCAAATATGATCAAAAGTGTATGGAAGTGTATGAATATCGTAGCAATATCACCCAAAAGAGGCATGGAGCAAGCAGAAATTATAGATACGTTTTGGACGTATCAACATCCCCAATCTTAATTCCTGCTCGTCCTCGAGTAGGTAAATGATAACAAGAATAATTTCTGTGGTGACATGCTATTAACCATATAGGACTTATTCATAGTCATATGACAAAAGCTTACCGAGACAATGATTCTATAGTAATTAAGTTGCCTCATGAGAAAATCACAAAGGACTGAAAGTTTTACAATATGAAACTAAAACATCAAAAAGATTTGCAATGAACATGATGTGCAAATATGATAAAGTGATATCTAGCTTGCCCCCTTTAGTGAAGCAAAACATAAATGCAGGGGCACCTTCAAGGTTTAAGTGATGACTAGATACAATGATTTCAAAATAAACGATATCACAATCATGCAAAAGACAATGCTACTTTGGAACAATGCACATTTCACTTAGAATGACAATCATGCTCTCAGTAGTTGGTGCTTGAAGAAAGAAGGTGGAGACTCAACATAAAAGTAAAAGAATGGTTATGTGCTAGAGCTTTTTTATTTTGAAAACATAGAAGCAATTTTGTCAACGGTAGTAGTACTTCATATGTGTCATGCATAAGACATCCTATAAGTTGCAAGCCTCATGCATCGAATACCAATAGTGCTCGCACCTTGTCCTAATTAGCTCGGATTTCCATGGATTGTCATTGCATTACATATGTTTCAACCAAGTGTCACAAAGGGGTACCTCTATGCCACCTGTACAAAGGTCCAAGGAGATAAATCGCATTTGATTTCTCGTTTTTGATAGATCTCAACTTGAGGACATCCATACCGGGACAACATAGAAAATAGATAATGGACTCCTCTTTAATGCATAAACATATTCTCATAAGAGATTGAGGATCAATGTCCAAGCTAAAACTTCCACCATGATACATGGCTTTGGTTGGTGGCCCAATTTTCTTCTCTAACAATATGCATACTCATTCAACTCATGGCAAATCACCCTTACTTCAGAAAATACGAACATGCATAGCAACTCACATGATATTCAACAAAAGTGTGATAGTTGATGGCGTCCCCAGAAACATGGTTACCGCTCAACAAGCAACTTATAAGAAATAAGATACATAAGCAACATATTCTTTACCATAATAGTTTTTAAGCTACTTTCCCATGAGCTATGTATTGCAAAGTTAGTCTGCTTAGTACAGGTGGAGGTTAGCAAAAGACTGGGAGCGACCAACTAAGAGAGCAATGACGGTCATAATCATGCAGAGCGACAAAGCAATATTGAATCAGGCATGGTAGTTATATCGCTACTCAGAAATAAAAGATCATCAAGGCTTGACAGACTTTCTTTACAGTCTTAAATATGCGTGAGCATACGCCAAGTCAATCAAAATAAATTCTTGAAGGAAGATATTACTAAACCATAGCACATCATAGGCAAACAAATCATGTTGGTACTCCAATAACACATTGGGAATCCCCCAGCTATTTGAGACTAACCATAAGAAAACCTGAACTACTAAGCGCCATCATGCACGTAGCATCTTTATCATAGACATATCAACCAATGCAACAGAAGCAAACTCTCTTAATAAGGTGAGCATGGTAATTAAAGAGAGTTCAAGCAACCAACTAAACAAAAGCTCTTTGAAAAGATAAGCATGAATACTAAGAGCTGAACATGATAGTAGCTATTAAAAGACAAAGAACACACACAGCAAGGATAGACATGAAAATTCTATGTTATGTTCTAGGTAGAAGTGGAGTGTGTTTCTCTCCCACATAAAGAAAGCTGAGTTCCGACTCGTTATGAAAAACTAAAGAAAACTAAAATCAAGACGCCCCAAGCATAGCACATAACACATGAAGTGATTAAAATATAGTGAAGCGAAAGACGAACTGATAATGTTGATGGAGAAGGGGATGCACGGGGCATCCCCAAGCTTAGACGCTTGAGTCTCCTTGAATATTTCTTGGGGGTGCACGGGGGCATCCCCAAGCTTGAGCGCTTGACACTCCTGAATCTTTTTATCATCTTCCCTCGCACACTTGAAAACTCCCTTCATACATAACTCATTATAATCTGATTAGCGAGGTTAGTACCCTTAATAAAATAATTGTTCCTTGCTGGAAATAAAGATATTCTTGAAGTTCTACTGTTTCTCAAGATTGCCAAAAGGTTTTTGCAAAGAAAAAGCAAGCTCTTGGTTTGCAAAATGAAGGAAAGGCAAAACAGGACAGAATCTGTGAAAAACAGAACAGCAGGTAGTAAATGATTTGTTCGGGGCACTTATGCAACTCTAATAAAAAAACTCAGAACAGACGCACGAAAGACAATTATATAGAAAACGCTGTCGAAAAAATTCAGACCAAAAAGATGATCTGGTGATTTTATACGAATTTTTCTATCCAAGGACAGAATCTGTTTCCTGGACAGCACCTCACAACTTTTGAACTTTCTAGCAATCAGAGGCTATACTTGGCACAAATATGAAAAGCAAAGATACAATGATGATGCTACTGTAGTAAACAACATCAAGACACAACAAAAGCAAAATATAAAAATTTATTCATGTGGGCTGCCTCCCAAAAGCGCTTTCTTTTATGCCTTTAAGCTAGGCATAAGACTTTAATGATGCTCTCGTAGGAATAAGAGTTGAAGAACAAAAGAGAGCATCAAGAAGCAAGCACCAAACACATTTTAAGCCTAACACGCTTCCTATGCATAGGAACATTGCAACAGAATAATTCATTGAAGCACAAAGCAATAAGCACAGGAAGACAAAACAAGTGCAGCTTCAAAATCTTCAACATAAAGAGAGGGAACTTAATATTATTGAAATATCTATAAGCATATGTTCCCTTCTCATAATAATTTTCAGTGGGATCACGAATAAACTCAACAATATAAGCATCACATAAAGCATTGTTACCATGATCCACATGCAAAAAGGTACTCTTACTCCCCACATAAGCATCATGAAGAGGATAAAACTTAGTATAAAAGAGAGACATAAGCTCTTGCCAATCAAGCAAGTGCGAGTTATCGAGAAGCTTATACCAATCTGAAGCTTTATCTATAAGTGATATGGCGAACAATGTCCTCATGACAAACTCCCTTGATACACCTGCAAGCTTAAATAATGAACATAATTGTGACAGATATAGCAAGTGTTCACCGGGATGTCTGTCTCCTGCATAACGATTAGCCAAAACATAATTGACAATACCAGCTGGTATTTTATAGGGCACAATTCCAGTAGGGGGAGGAGCAACCACCACAGGTGTGGGGCGTCTTCCCGCAAGCAACGATCCAATAGCAAGGTTGTCCATAAGCATAACTAGTGAAAAGACATAAAGAAAACTGAAAGGTAAACTAACAAGTGCTAAAAGCAAAGGTAAAAGATAGCGTGCAACTCCCCTATCCTGAAGAGTGGAGTCCCCGGCAACGGCGCCAGAAAAACTCCTTGATGGGCCTCTAACCCCTCGTTGGTTACCCCAAGTGGAAGGTGTGAGATGTAGTGTTGTGGAAGTTTTTCCCTTAGCAAAGATGCCAAGGATCGAATCCCCAGAGACTCCTAGGTTCAACAAGTAGGTGTCAACTGCTAACGGCGCCAGATATTAGCAATCAACGTGGACCTACACACAGATACAAATAACTTTGCTCCCAACGAGTACAGAGAGGTTGTCAATCCCTCCGGCCTTGTAGTTCACAAAGGATTAAACGCAAATGATAGTAGTGATAGATAATGTTTGCAATAGTAAATAATAGCGAAAAGTAAATAGCGGATGTGATCAATGATGGTAATATGGACCGGAGTCTCATGATGTTCACTAGTGATGTCTCTCTACCAAAAGACGATAAAACAACTATGTGAGGTAAACAAATTACAGCTGGGCAATTGATAGGACCACGAACGCAAACCAATGCTGACTACATTGCAAGAAAGGTTGAGGTTCAAAGCATGGGCGGTACGCCAAAGTAAGTAGACCGAAATCCATCAATATCTACTACTAATCATCCACCTTGAGATATCTATCCAGAACATCTCGCTGGTATTAAGTTGCGAGTCCCACCCATAGTGTAAACTCAATGCAACAGACAACTGCATTAAAAGAACTTTGCGTAAAGTAAACAATCCTTGCACCCGCGGGCACAAGCACCGTTGTTTTCCCCCTTGTGGCAACAATATATCCCCTAGACTCATGTTTCTGTCACTCAAGCTAGTCATCGAGGGGCATGAACCCACAATCAAGCATAAAGTTCCCTCTTGGAGTCACTACCTATTACTTGGCCAAAGCAATAAATAACAACGGAGAACATGCAAGAATTACTTACGAACATAAATATAAAAGAGGTAGATCAAATATATTACTCAATCACAATCTGAACATAATCTCATAATCCATCGGATCCCAGCAAACTCATCATAGCAACAGCATAAGGATTACATATGTGCCTCGATCATGTAGGGCAGCTCACGAGGACTAATTAGTGAAGCACAAGAACGGGAGGAGAACATCACATAGCTACTGGTCATGGACTCATGGTCCAAGGGAGACTACTCACAACTCATCCGGGAGGCGTCCATGGTGGTGGAGAGGCTCCCGATGGTGATCCTCCCCTCCGGCAGGGTGCCGGGAAGAGTTCTCCTGGTGCTCCCGATCTTGGAAGAGGCGGCGGCGGCGGAACAGAGATGAGATCGCGAAAAAGAGTTCCCGTCTCGAGGGTTTCGGAGGACGCTCTAAATATATGCCAAAGGGGGGCACCAGACGGGGCTCGGGGGGCCCAGGCGCCCCCCCCGGCGCGGCCTAGGGGGGGCGCACCGCCAGGGCGCCTGGAGCCCTGGTGGCCCCCCCCGGCTGTCCTTCGGGCGCACGGTAGGTTCTGGAACGCTGATTTTTTATATATTTTTTTCTGGATTTTTCCTGACAGTTCTCGTAATGTGAAAACCTGAAATACAAAAACAGCCGAAAACAGAAACTGGCACTGGGGTGCACTGAGTTAATAGGTTAGTCCAAATATGATCAAAAGTGTATGGAAGTGTATGAATATCGTAGCAATATCACCCAAAAGAGGCATGGAGCAAGCATAAATTATAGATACGTTTTGGACGTATCAGCTACCGGCGCAGGGCTTCGCCTAAGCACTACAACGATATGACCGAGATGTGTTTCTGTGGAGAGGGGCACCACACACGGTTGGGAGAGATCAACTGATCAACTTGTGTGTCTATGGGGTGCCCCCACCCCCGTATATAAAAGAGTGGAGGAGGGGGAGAGGCCGTCCCTCTATGGCGCGCCTAGGAGGAGTCCTACTCCCACCGGGAGTAGGATCCCCCTTTCCCTAGTTGGAGTAGGAAAGGAAGGGAAGGAGGAGTAGGAGAGAAGGAAAGGGGGGGGGCGCCACCCCCCAAACCTTTTCCAATTCGGCCTCCTACCCAAGGGGGGCGCACCAGCCCCTTGTGGGCTGGTGTGCTTCCTTCTTATGGCCCATAAGGCCCATAACTTCTCCCGGGGGGTTCTGGTAACCTCCCGGTACTCCAGAAAATTGCCCGAACCACTAGTAACCTTTCCGATGTCCGAATATAGCCTTCCAATATATTGATCTTTACGTCTCGGACATTTCGAGACTCCTCGTCATATCCGTGATCTCATCTGGGACTACGAACTACCTTCGGTACATCAAAACTCATAAACTCATAATATCGATCGTCATCAAACGTTAAGCGTGCGGACCCTACGGGTTCGAAAACTATGTAGACATGACCAAGACGCATCTCCAATTAATTTCTTTATCGGCCAAACCGCATAACAACATACGTTGTTCCCTTTGTCATCGGTATGTTACTTGCCCAAGATTCGATCGTCGGTATCTCAATACCTAGTTTAATCTCGTTGCCGGCAAGTCTCTTTACTCGTTCCGTAATACATCATCTCGTGACTAACTCATTAGTCATTTTCTTGCAAGGCTTATTATGATGTGTATTACCCAGAGGGCCCAGAGATACCTCTCTGACATTCGGAGTGACAAATTCTATTCTTGATCTATGACAACACCACGAACACTTTCGGAGACACCTGTAGAGCATCTTTATAATCACCCAATTACGTTGTGACGTTTGATAGCACACAAGGTGTTCTTCCGGTATTCGGGAGTTGCATAATCTCATAGTCATAGGAACATGTATAAGTCATGAAGAAAGCAATAGCAACAAAACTAAACGATCATAGTGCTAAGCTAACGGATGAGTCTTGTCCATCACATCATTCTCCTAATGATGTGATCCCGTTGATCAAATGACAACTCATGTCTATGGCTAGGAAACATAACCTTCTTTGATCAATGAGCTTGTCTAGTAGAGGCATAGGAGGGACACTCTGTTTTGTCTATGTATTCACACATGTACTAAGTTTCCGTCTTTAATACAATTCTAGCTTGAATAATAAACATTTATCATGATATAAGGACATATAAATAACAACAGAGTCAATAATCTAGTTCACATCACTATGTGATTAACACCCAAAGAGTACTAAGGTGTGATCATGTTTTGCTTCGTGAGAGAAGTTTAGTCAGCGGGTTTGTTATATTCAGATCCTTATGTATTTCGCAAATTTATGTGTCTACAATGCTCTGCATGGATATACTCTAGCTAATTGCTCCCACTTCCAATATGCATCCAGATTGATACTTAGAGTCATCTGGATTACTGTAAAGCTTGCATCGGTGTAACTCTTTACGACGAACTCTTTATCACCTTGATGTCTACTACGCAACCTTATTCTTGTAGACATTGTTGGGCCTCCAAGTGCAGAGGTTTGTAGGACAGTAGCAAATTTCCCTCAAGTGGATGACCTAAGGTTTATCAATCCGTGGGAGGCGTAGGATGAAGATGGTCTCTCTCAAACAACCCTACAACCAAATAACAAAGAGTCTCTTGTGTCCCCAACACACCCAATACAATGGTAAATTGTCTAGGTGCACTAGTTCGGCGAAGAGATGGTGATACAAGTGCAATATGGATGGTAGATATAGGTTTCTGTAAACTGAAAATATAAAAACAGCAAGGTAGCAAGTGGTAAACATGAGCATAAATGGTGTTGCAATGATAGGAAACAAGGCCTAGGGTTCATACTTTCCCTAGTGCAAGTTCACTCAACAAGGATAACATAATTGGATCATATTACTAGCCCTCAACATGCAACAAAGAGTCACTCCAAAGTAACTAATAGCGGAGAAAAAAACAAAGAGATTATGGTAGGGTACGAAACCACCTCAAAGTTATTATTTCTGATCGATCTATTCAAGAGTCCGTAGTAACGTTCAATCTATCATAGAGTTCGTACTAGAATAACACCTTAAGACACAAATCAACCAAAACCCTAATGTCACCTAGATACTCCATTGTCACCTCAAGTATCCGTGGGCATGATTATACGATATGCATCACACAATCTCAGATTCATCTATTCAACCAACACAAAGTACTTCAAAGAGTACCCCAAAGTTTCTACCGGAGAGTGAAGACGAAAACGTGTGCCAACCCCTATGCATAGATTCCCAAGGTCACGGAACCCGCAAGTTGATCACCAAAACATACATCAAGTGGATCACGTGATATCCCATTGTCACCACAGATAAACACATGCAAGACATACATCAAGTGTTCTCAAATCCTTAAAGACTCAATCCGATAAGATAACTTCATAGGGAAAACTCAATCCCTTACAAGAGTGTAGAGGGGGAGAAGCATCATAAGATCCAACTATAATAGCAAAGCTCGCGATACATCAAGATCGTGCCATCTCAAGAACACGAGAGAGAGAGAGAGAGAGAGAGAGAGAGAGAGAGAGAGAGAGAGAGAGAGAGAGAGAGAGAGATAGACCCAACACATAGCTACTGGTACATACCCTCAGCCCCAAGGGTGGACTACTCCCTCCTCGTCATGGAGAGCGCCGGGGTGATGAAGATAGCCACCGGAGAGGGATTCCCCCCCTCCGGTAGGGTGCTAGAATGGGTGTAGATTGGTTGTTGGTGGCTACACAGGCTTTCGGCGGCGGAACTCCCGATCTAGGTTAATTTCCGTAGGTTTTAGTATTTATAGGATTTTTTGGCATAGGGCACAAGTCTGGGAGGTCTCCGGGCCTTCCACAAGATAGGGCGGCGCCACCACCTGCTCAGGGTGCGCCCCCACCCTCGTGCGCAGCCTGTGGCTCTCCTGGCCCTACTCTTTTACTTCGGGGGCTTCTTTTGGTCCAGAAAAAATCATAAAAAATTGGCACGTCAAATGGACTCCGTTTGATATTCCTTTTCTGTAAAACTCAAAAACAAGGAAAAAACAGAAACTGGCACTAGGCTCTAAGTTAATAGGTTAGTACCAAAAATCATATCAAAGTGTATAATAAAGCCCATAAAACATCCTAGAAGGATAATACAATAGCATGGAACAATAAATAATTATAGATACGTTGGAGACGTATCACACCTCCATAATCGAGAAACATTTCCTTAGTCGTCCAGTAACTAAGGATAATTTTGACCGCTATCCAGTGATCTACTCCTGGATCACTTTTGTACCTCCTTGCCAAACTCTTGGTAAGGTACATAGTAGGTTTGGTACACAACATGATATACTTTATAGAACATATGGTGAGGCATAGGGAATGACTTTCATTGTTTCTCTATCTTCTGCCGAGGTCGGGTTTTGAGTCTTACTCAACTTTATACCTTATAACTCAGGCAAGAACTCCTTCTCTGACTGATCCATTTTGAACTACTTCAAAAACTTGTCAAGGTATGTACTCATTGAAAAAACTTATCAAGCGTCTTGATCTATCTCTATAGATCTTGATGCTCAATATGTAAGCAACTTCACCGAGGTCTTTCTTTGAAAAAACTCCTTTCAAACACTCCTTTATGCTTTCCAGAAAATTCTACATCATTTCCGATCGACAATATGTCATTCACATATACTTATCAGAGAGGATGTAGTGCTCCCACTCACTTTCTTGTAAATACAGGCTTCACCACAAGTCTGTATAAAACCATATGCTTTGATCACCTCATCAAAGCATATATTCCAACTTCGAGATGCTTGCACCAGTCCATAGATGGATCGCTGGAGCTTGCACACTTTGTTAGCACCTTTAGGATTGACAAAACCTTCTGGTTGCATCATATACAACTCCTCTTTGAGATATCCATTCAGGAATGCAGTTTTGACATCCATTTGCCAGATTTCATAATCATAAAATGCGGAAATTGCTAACATGATTCGTATAGACTTAAGCATCGCTATAGGTGAGAAAGTCTCATCGTAGTCAACTCCTTGAACTTGTCGAAAACCTTTTGCAACAAGTCGAGCTTTGTAGACAATAACATTACCGTCGGCGTCGGTCTTCCTCTTGAAGATCCATTTATTTTCAATAGCTTGCTGATCATCGGGCAAGTCAACCAAAGTCCACACTTTGTTCTCATACATGGATCCCATCTCAGATTTCATGGCCTCAAGCCATTTTGCGGAATCTGGGCTTATCATCGCTTGCTCATAGTTCGTAGGTTCATCATGGTCTAGTAACATGACTTCCAGAATTGGGTTGTCGTAGCACTCTGGTGCGGAACGTACTCTCGTTGATCTACGAAGTTCAGCAGTAACTTCATCCAAAGTTTCATGATTATCATCATTAGCTTCCTCACTAATTGGTGTATGAATCACTGGAACTAGTTTCTATGATGTACTACTTTCCAATTTGGGAGAAGGTACAATTACCACATCAAGTTCCACTTTCCTCCCACTCACTTCTTTCGAGAGAAACTCTTTCTCTAGAAAGGATCCATTCTTAGCAGCGAATATCTTGCCTTCGAATCTGTGATAGAAGGTGTACCCAACAGTCTCCTTTGGGTATCCTATGAAGACACATTTGTAGCGACCAGACCTCAAACAGTCTGATCTCTGTGCATCAGTGTCATCCCTGGATCAGTAATGCTGACACGCACAATACTTGAAGGATTTATAACAGAGTAGCAATCACACACTTATTACATCGATAGTTCCAACGATGAACTTATTACAATAAAAATGGCTTAAGGCCGTCTAACACGATAACATCGGAAGGCTTGGAAGATAAGTGAGTCCATCAACTCCAACGGCATCACTGAGTATAAAACCACGACCTATAAGGCACCTTACTCGTCGTCTGAAAAGTCTGCAACACGAACGTTGCAGCCCGAAAACGGGCCAGCACATGGAATATGCTGGCAAAGTAACACAAAGAGAGCAATAAAGTAAAGCTATACTATATGCAATATGGCTGGTGGAAAGCTCTATGGTTACAGTTTTTGCGTAAAGCAATTTTTTCCCTACTTCAAAGGAATAGATTTTATTTAACTATCATGGTAGTTGAAATATCGTTGAGAAGATAGACATCCTCTCAACCCCAATTAAAATCATCATTAAACCCAACAATATTAATTAGAGTAACATGATGAGATTCACATGATATCCAAGTACTAGATACTCAAGACGTCTATAACTGGGGACACGACTAATCATGATCAGTTTGTACACTCTGCAGAGGTTTGTGCACTTTTCCCCACAAGACTCGATCGCCTCCGTTTGGTTTCTCGCACTGCATGGTGTTTGAGAAACGGATGACCGAGACACAGTCTTTCCGAAGAGGTCCCCTTAACCAGATAGATAGGCCGGTACACCTACAAACCCTCTACATCTGCTAGCCCATCATGGAAAGGTTTCCCACAACTTACTCAACTATGCCAGAGCCCATATTGGCATGTGGCTGCACACGGAAGTTTCTAGTATGAATAATCTCATGATCCCTTTGAGCCTGGGTGGCGGTCCAAAAGAAAAACAGGCAATCGCTGGAATACCCAGGTGCCTCAATCCACCCAGATGTGTGTTAATGTTGCCACCTTAAGTTGAACCATTAATTAACAAACTCACATCTGTCATGGATACACTCACCCAATCCACGTCTACGAGCATAGCATGTCCTAACAGCAAACGTAGAAGTAACTCCCAAAGGTTTGAATGTAATGCAGGTAATAGGTACTACCTCAATCTACTTCCTAGTCCCACAAGTTAATTGATCCTACTCATGCAATGTGTGAGGGTTTGACTAATGCAATAAAAACTAGGTAATTGGAAAGTATGATCAAAGTGTTACTTGCCTTGATGATGATCCGCAAAACCTAGAGATTTAAAGTAGCAAGCGGCACACTCCGGGTACTCTATCGCAAACAAATAAGCATACAATAAGTACTTAACTAATGTACGGGTAAAACTCGAATAAGAGATCTAACCAGAAAGTTCAACTTAAGAACTCCGGTTTGCAAAAGAAACGGCAAAAGAAAAGCAACGAAAAACAAACGGCAAAAGAGAAACAACTACCGAACCAATCTGGACCTAAGTCCAAATTTAGCTGAGGCAAATGCTTGACTGACTAGGTTAAACGGAAAGAGAATTTCGAGATGAAACTCCAGGTGCTTGAATCACCTGATTCCGATAAACGAGCGAAAAGTTAAACTAAAATGAAGATCGGATCAGAGATCGCGATCAGAAAATAAACTAGAAAAAGAAAACTAAAACAGCTTAACGAACGAACGTTCGTCAGCTGAGACTAAACGACGAATTCGTTCATTAGAACGAACGAACGGGTGAACGTTTACTAATTAACTAATCCGAAGAAAAAACAGAAAAACCGATCTAATAAAACCGATCTAAAAAACGACTAGGATTCTAAAAGAAAAACCGGTGGTTTTCCACCAAAAACGGGCGACGGCTACCTCGTCGAAACGGCCGGCGGTGGCGGCGCCGGCGACGGCGGGGCTTGCGGCGGCTGCGGCGGCGGCGTCTGCAGCGGCGGCGTGCGGGGCTTGCGGCGGCGGCGGGCTGCGGCTGCGGCAGCGGCGCGGCTGGCGGCGGGGTGCGGCGGGGTGCGATGAAGGGAAAAGGGGGGGTAGCTATATATATATATATATATATATATATATATATATATATATATATATATATATATATATATATATATATATATATATAT
>LR738713.1:471774263-471794213 GCA_902687465.1 Secale cereale | reverse complement strand
GGGGCAACTAGCTTGGGGGAGGGGGCAAGCAAGTCCGGCGGCGGCCGGAGTCCGACGCGGGCACGGGCGCTGCACGGGGAAAGGCGGTCGGCGACGGCTGGGCCTGGCTCGGCTGGGCTTCGCCCCAGTCGGGTCGGGTCCTCTCTCTTTTTTTTTTCTAATTACGCCACCGCTAAAAAAATTCTAGAAAAGAAATAAAAAAATGTAAAATTGCCAAAACAAATTTTCACCGTCTAAATAGAATATTTAGAACAAGATGAACATTTTCTTGGCACTAAAATGCATTTTTGAAAACATGCAATTTTTTCTAATTCAAATAAAACTCCAAATAAAACTTGTTTTATTTTTCTATTAAATCCTCCGTATTTCTTATTTTTGGGAGAGTCATTTTATTCCCTCTCTCATATATTTATGATAGAAATACTTGAAGATAAAATAAATAAATCAAATGACCCTATTTTCAAAATTTGAGAAACCTCAATTATGAAAATATTGAAATCCCCAGCTCTCTCCGAGGGTCCTTGAGTTGCTTAGGATTTTCTTGGATCACCAAAAGCAAGAAAATATGATATGCATAATGATCTAATGTATAACATTCCAAATTGAAAATTTGGGATGTTACAAACCTACCCCCCTTAAGGTGAATCTCGCCCTCGAGATTCGGGTTGGCTAGAAAACAGGTGTGGGTGGTCCTTGCGTAGATCATCTTTTCGTTCTCAGGTGGCTTCTTCCTCGGTGTGGTGACTCCACTGAACTTTGCAAAACTTGATAACCTTACTGCGGGTAACTCTGCTCAAAAATTCGAGGATCTTAATAGGGTTCTCCTCGTAGGTCAGATCACTGTCCAACTGAATTGCTTCTAGGGGTACTGTGTCTCTCAGTGGGATTTCGGCCATCTCCGCATGGCACTTCTTAAGCTGCGAAAAGTGAAACACGTCGTGCACTCCTGACAATCCTTCGGGCAATTCCAACTTATAGGCAACCTCTCCCATGCGTTCCAAAACACGGTAAGGTCCCACAAATCTAGGGGCTAGCTTTCCTTTAACTCCGAAACGTTTGACCCCTCGCAGCGGAGATACTCTCAAGTACGCTCTATCTCCGATCTCATAGGCTATCTCCTTGCGCTTCGAGTCTGCATAACTCTTCTGCCTGGACTGAGCTACCTTCAGTCTGTCTCGAATCAACTTCACCTTCTCCTCAGACTCTTTGATCAAATCTGGTCCAAACAACTGTCGGTCTCCAACTTCGTTCCACGACAACGGAGTCCTACATCTCATTCCGTATAACACTTCGAAAGGGGCCATCTTCAAACTGGATTGATAACTATTGTTGTAAGAAAATTCGGCATACGGCAAATTGTCGTCCCAACTAGATCCATAATCTAGTGCACAGGCTCTCAGCATATCCTCCAAAATCTGACTGACTCTTTCAGTCTGTCCATCTGTCTGCGGGTGAAAAGCTGTGCTAAACTCTAGCCTGGTACCCAAAGTTTCATGTAACTAATTCCAGAAGTTTGAGGTAAACTGGGTTCCTCTATCTGATACGATGCTCCTCGAAACTCCATGCAGACATACAATTCGGGTCATGTATATCTTTGCCAACTTTGCACTGGTATAAGTAGTCTTTATTGGGATGAAATGAGCTACCTTTGTTAAACGATCGACTACGACCCAAATTGAGTCATAGCCAGAACGAGTTCTGGGTAATCCCGTAATAAAGTCCATACCTAGCTTATCCCACTTCCATTCGGGTATTGGCAATGGTTGTAACAATCCTGCTGGCTTCTGATGTTCTGCCTTCACTCTCTGACATACATCACAAACTGCTACATACTCCGCAATATCTTTCTTCATACCGGTCCACCAGAAAATATCCTTCAAATCCAAATACATCTTAGTATTTCCTGGGTGAATCGAGTATGGTGAATCATGGGCCTCCTGTAGTATCAACTTTCTGATCTCCAGGTCATTAGGCACATAAATGCGGTCCTCAAACCATAAGGTGTCGTGTTCATCCTCACGAAATCCTTTAGCCTTTCCTTCGCTCATCCTCTCCTTTATGGAGGCAACCTCCTCGTCAGTTTTCTGAGCTTCTCTGATTTTATCCATCCGGGTAGACTGGATCTCTATTGTTTCTACGTAGCCTCTCGGAACTATCTCCATGCGTAGTTCTCGTAAGTTCTCGGCTAACTCCTTTGGAAATTCCTCCGTCAATAGGGTATTGACATGGCTCTTACGGCTTAGCGCATCGGCTACTACGTTAGCCTTTCCGGGATGATAATGCAATCTCATGTCATAGTCTTTAATGAGTTCCAGCCATCTCCTTTGCCTGAGATTCAGCTCCTTCTGAGTGAATATATACTTCAAACTCTTGTGATCCGTATATACTTCACAATGGTTTCCAATGAAAAAATGTCTCCACGTCTTCAATGCATGCACTACGGCTGCTAACTTCAAATCATGAGTGGCATAGTTCAACTCATGAGGTTTCAGTTGTCGTGAAGCATACAAAACAACTCTTCCTTCCTGCATAAGAACTGCTCCAAGTCCTCGACGTGAAGCGTCGCAGTACACCTCGTAATCCTTATGTGGATCTGGTAGACTCAACACAGGGGATGAGACCAACCTTTTCTTTAATTCCTGGAAACTGGCCTCACATTCTCCGGTCCAACTGAATTTGGTGTCCTTCTTTAACAACTCCGTCATTGGCTTTGCAATCCTTGAGAAATTCTCAATAAATCTCCGGTAGTATCCTGCAAGTCCAAGAAAACTTCGGATCTCTCCAACTGTTGTTGGTGCTTCCCAATTTGTCATAGTGTCCACCTTGGCGGGATCTACTGCTATTCCTTCTCTAGATATAACGTGTCCGAGAAATCCGACTTCCTTCAACCAAAACTCACATTTGCTAAACTTGGCATATAACTGATGTTCTCTGAGCTTCCCCAATACCAAACGCAAATGCTCTGCATGCTCCTCTTCATCCTTCGAGAAGATCAATATATCATCTATGAACACTACGACGAACTTGTCCAAATACTCCATAAATACTTTGTTCATCAGGTTCATAAAGTATGCCGGTGCGTTAGTCAGACCAAAAGACATAACGGTGTACTCGTACAACCCATACCTAGTGGTAAAGGCCGTCTTAGGTATATCCTGCTCTCGGATCTTCAATTGATGGTACCCTGATCGCAGATCGATCTTGGAAAATACTTTAGCTCCTTGCAATCTATCGAACAGATCATTGATCATCGGCAGTGGGTACTTGTTCTTGATCGTCACTTCATTCAGTCCTCGGTAATCAACAACCATTCTTAACGACCCATCCTTCTTCTCCACTAGAAGTACTGGCAAACCCCAAGGCGAAGAACTTGGGCGTATGAATCTTTTATCCAATAACTCCTTAATCTGTTTCTTTATCTCCTCCAAATCCTTTGCGGGCATCCTATATGGTCTCTTAGAAATTGGCCCTGTGCCTGGCAAAAGCTCAATCAAAAACTTTATATCTCTATCCGGTGGCATACCAGGTAACTCCTGTGGAAACACATCCGGATAATCTTTCACCACTGGTACTTCGTCCTGAACAACTCCCGTGAGAGAATGTACTTGGGTCCTTATACGCGAATGCCTAGACACATACTTAATCCTTCTTCCCTCCGGGGTGGTGAGAAAAATTGACTTACTAGCACAGTCAATGTTACCTCCATACTTTGATAGCCAATCCATACCTAATATCACATCCAATCCTTGTGACTCCAAAACTATTAGGTCGGAGGGGAAAGTATGGCGGCCTATGATCAATGGCGTCTGAAAACATCCTTGGTGTGCCATATACTCTGCTCCTGGTGAACTTACTAACATGGGGTTCTTAAGAACTCGGGTGGACATCCTATGTCTATTTACGAATCCCCTTGAAATATATGAATGCGATGCACCAGTATCGAAAAGAACTATTGCGGTAAATGTCTTAACCAAAAACTTACCGACAACAGCATTTGGTTGCTCCTCTACCTCCTCCACCGTCACGTGGTTCACTTGTCCCTTGTTGAACGGGTTGGGCTTCTTTGCGGTGCTTCCATTGCCGTTCCCATTCTTAACTTCTGGGCATTCATTGGCATAATGTCCATTCTTCCCGCACTTGTCATAGGTGACATGGCTGAAATCCTTCTTGGTGGGTGTGGACAGGGTAGGGCGGCTCTGGTTACAATTTGCTCCATTTCCATTTCCATTCTTGGGGCCATTATGATTGTGCGAGCTACCTCCTCCGTGGGTATGTTGAAACTGTCCTACCGTTTTAGGGGTAAAACGGGGCTTCTACTGTGCTCCAGAATTATACTTTCCTTGCCCATACTTCCTCTTGCGACTTCCAATCTGTTGATGCTTCCTTTCAATCATTAGGGCGCGATCAACTAGCTCCTGGTAGTTATTGAAAGTTGCCACCATCAACTGTACACTCATCTCATCATTCAGCCCTTCCATGAATCTCTCCTGCTTAGCAGCATCTGTGGCCACATCATCTGGGGCATAACGAGATAGGGTACTAAACTCATCCACGTACCGAGCCACAGTATGGTTGCCTTGGCGCAAATTACGGAACTCCTGCTTCTTCATACTCATAGTTCCAGTTGAGACATGGGCGGTACGAAAAGCTTGTTGAAACTGATCCCAAGTCACATTGGCTATGGGATAAGTGGCTGTGTAATTCTCCCACCATGCTGTGGCTGGTCCAGACAACTGGTGTGCGGCAAAACGCACCTTCTCAGCATCTGAGCAGTTGGCAGTGGTCAAATCCCTTCTAATCTTGCGCAGCCAATCATCAGCGACTATTGGTTCAATGCTGCTAGCAAACACTAGTGGTTGCAACCTTAAGAAATGTGTCAGGTTGTCCACGGGTGGTGGTGGTGGAGGGTTGTTGTTGTTGTTCTGGTTGTTCTGAGTGTTCTGGACAAGAAGTTGCATCAAGGAGTTCTGCTGCTAGATCAACTGGGTGAGCTCAGGGGGAAACTCAAATCCGGGCTCACGTCTTGGACGCATCTGATGGGTGTAAAGGGAAGAGATTATAATAGAATTGAGGTCTAAGGGAAAATCACTACCCATATGCACATGAGGCAAAACACAAAATTCATCACACCAAAATCAATTTCAAACAAGGGCTTACACGGATCTAATCGTTAGAAAAGTGTTCTAAGTCTACTAAATGGGAAAAACTACTAGTCATAGGAAGGTCTTCTAGAAATTTTGATCGACAGAGGATTCCATGATATCTGCTCCAGCTTCATCTTCATAGTCTTCGTCTTTGCTATCATCAGGTTCCGAATCCGTGTCGTCAATGATGATGTAGTCTTCTGGTGGAATCTCCTTGGGTTCTTCTTCCTCTTCTTCTTCTCCCATGAGTATCCCTAACTTCCGTGTCAAGTCATCATTCTTCTCCACAAGTATTAGCATCTCCTCCTCGTATCCATCGCGTGTAGACTTGAGTTCTTCCTCTAGCTCCAAATTCCTGTTTAGTGCTTTCTTCAAGTCTATCATTCCTGCTCACATCTGGTGCTCCTGGCGACGAATGTGATGGTTCAACTCCTGGATGAAGGCTGCAATGGATCTATCCTTCCGGGTGCTGATCATGTCCCAATTCTTATCTCGGCGTCCACAAATCTAGTAGATGGTGTCCTTTAGTTCCTGCTTGTAGACTTCTCCGATCCTTCCCATAGCGATGTGGGCTGCCATGCTCCAGCCTAGGCTCCATGTAGGCGCATTAAAAGAAAATGCTATGAGTGCGGTGATGGGCTTGAACGTCCTTCCTGGAACTTGAGATTGAATCAACCAACGCTCCTCCTCAGGTAGAGTGGCATTGTACGTTCCAGTGAAACTTGGTAGTCCAATGTTTAGATATCTGGTGACTTCCTTCAGGTGTCGTCCAATTGGTGTATCGTCATCCGGTTGAGTGAACTTGTTATTTGCATCCACCATCCTAAAAGAGTAGGAAAGATGAGGAGTCATAAAAGAGAAGAGTGAATAGTGTTCTAGGGCTTTAACTTAGTGGTCGTGTCCTACAGTCAGCGTGTGCTCTGATACCATCTTGTAGCGACCAGACCTCAAACAGTTTGATCTCTATGCATCAGTGTCATCCCTGGATCAGTAATGCTGACACGCACAGTACTTGAAGGATTTATAACAGAGTAGCAATCACACACTTATTACATCGATAGTTCCAATGATGAACTTATTACAATAAAAATGGCTTAAGGCCATCTAACACGATAACAGCGGAAGGCTTGGAAGATAAGTGAGTCCATCAACTCCAACGGCATCACTGAGTATAGAACCACGACCTATAAGGCACCTTACCCGTCGTCTGAAAAGTCTGCAACACGAACGTTGCAGCCCGAAAACGGGTCAGCACATGGAATATGCTGGCAAAGTAACACAAAGAGAGCAATAAAGTAAAGCTATACTATATGCAATATGGCCGGTGGAAAGCTCTATGGTTACAATTTTTGCGTAAAGCCAATTTTTCCCTACTTCAAAGGAATAGATTTTATTTAACTATCATGGTAGTTGAAACATCGTTGAGAAGATAGACATCCTCTCAACCCCAATTAAAATCATCATTAAACCCAACAATATTAATTAGAGTAACATGATGAGATTCACATGATATCCAAGTACTAGATACCCAAGACGTCCGTAACCGGGGACACGGCTAATCATGATCAGTTTGTACACTCTGCAGAGGTTTGTGCACTTTTTCCCACAAGACTCGATCGCCTCCGTTTGGTTTCTCGCACTGCATGGTGTTTGAGAAACGGATGACCGAGACACAGTCTTTCCGAAGAGGTCCCCTTAACCAGATAGATAGGCCGGTACACCTACAAACCCTCTACATCTGCTAGCCCATCATGGAAAGGTTTCCCACAACTTACTCAACTATGCCAGAGCCCATATTGGCATGTGGCTGGACACAGAAGTTTCTAGTATGAATAATCTCATGATCCCTTTGAGCCTGGGTGGCGGTCCAAAAGAAAAACAGGCAATCGCTGGAATACCCAGGTGCCTCAATCCACCCAGATGTGTGTTAATGTTGCCACCTTAAGTTGAACCATTAATTAACAAACTCATATCTGTCATGGATACACTCACCCAATCCACGTCTACGAGCATAGCATGTCCTAACAACAAACGTAGAAGTAACTCCCAAAGGTTTGAATGTAATGCAGGTAATAGGTACTACCTCAATCTACTTCCCAGTCCCACAAGTTAATTGATCCTACTCATGTAATGTGTGATGGTTTGACTAATGCAATGAAAACTGGGTAATTGGAAAGTATGATCAAAGTGTTACTTGCCTTGCTGATGATCCGCAAAACCTAGAGATTCAAAGTAGCAAGCGGTGCACTCCGGGTACTCTATCACAAACAAACAAGCATACAATAAGTACTTAACTAATGCACGGGTAAAACTCGAATAAGAGATCTAACCAGAAAGTTCAACTTAAGAACTCCGGTTTGCAAAAGAAACGACAAAAGAAAAGCAACGAAAAACAAACGGCGAAAGAGAAACAACTACCGTACCAATCTGGACCTAAGTCGAAATTTAGCTGAGGCAAACGCTTGAGTGACTAGGTTAAACGGAAAGAGAATTTCGAGATGAAACTCCAGGCGCTTGAATCACCTGATTCTGATAAACGAGCGAAAAGTTAAACAAAAACGAAGATCGGATCAGAGATCGCGATCAGAAAATAAACTAGAAAAAGAAAACTAAAACAGCTTAACGAACGGACGTTCGTCAGCTGAGACTAAACGACGAATTCGTTCGTTAGAACGAACGAACGGGTAAACGTTTACTAATTAACTAAACCGAAAAAACAGAAAAACCGATCGAATAAAACTGTCGGTGTACTAAAGTAGGGGTACCCTTAGTATCCCGAACTTTTGCACGGGCAGTCGCAGCGTCCCGCGGCAAGGGTTGCCGGGTGACCGCCAAGGTCCTCCGTGGTTCCTTTGGAGCCATTCAAGAACAAAGTATTCGAGCCAAGGAGACAAGGCCCCGGCAAGAGGAGCTTGCCAGGAAGGCCACTTAAGGCACAAGGCCTCGGCGAGAGGAGCTTGCCGGGAAGGCCAACCAAGGCATCTCAAGGAACTTGCCGCGACGCGCCACGTGTCCCGGCAAGGCCCGGTGAACGACAAGATCCTGGACGCGACAAGACAACGGCCGCGGCAAGGCACTTGCCGCGGCAAGCTACCACTCCGTACCCGCGCTCCAGCGCATCCACCCACGTGTCGCTCTGGGACCCTTCCAGACGTACGTGGCGGGAGGCTGTGCAGCCAGGGGTATGCGGTGGCAAGCGGCGCTGACAAGATTGCCATCGTGGCGAACGGTGGCGCCCTTGACGGCCCCTTTTTGCACTGTTTGGGCGACGGCGATGGGCATTTAATGCCCTTGTCCCCTGCCGTCAGGGTTAGGTATAATACACTGTACAAGTAGGTGTACCAACTCCACATCTTTCCATTTTTGCCCTCATCTTCGTTGCCACCTGTCGGTGACCCCTTGAGCCTATAAAAGGAGGCCCATGCGCAACGTAGAGGGGGGTTCGAACACTCTCACGCTCGGTCTCGTTAGCTGCTAGAGTGTACTGTTGCACTCAGCGCTCCCGAGCAAGAACTCAATACAATTCACAAAGTAGGAGTAGGGTTTTACGCATCCGTGCGGCCCGAACCTGGGTAAACTGCTCGTGTGCTTCGCCTCGACCTGCTCTTCGTGCAATCTCCGCCCCCTGCCGTACCGAAAGGTGCTCCATCCCCATAGGTGTTCGTGGGTGGATCTGTTTCCCCGACATCTTTGGCGCGCCAGGTAGGGGGTGCGTCGAGATTGTGTGAACCTGATCCGGCGTCCACACGAGCTAGATCATCATCATCTTCATCAACATGCCGCCGAAGAAGAAGGCTTCGGAGGCAGCTGCTCCGTCCGCGTCGATCCCACCACCGTCGGAGCCAACGGCTGGTGGGGTAGACGCCGGCGGAAAAACGGGCGCCGACGAGGAAGCTCACGGTGCTGCCAGGTCCAAGGACAAGGCTGCGCTGCCCATCGGCGGCGTAGCCGGCTCCCATGATGACCGGGCGCACTCCAAGACCTCGGCGTCCGTACATGCGCCGCACCCATCTCAGGAAGCGCGGGACCGGCAGTGTCATGGTACTCACGGTACCATACGTTTGCTGGGCCAAGATCGAGCTGGTGGATCTCGGGATGCTCAAGACCAACATGCACTCCAGCATGCTGGCACGAGCAAGGCACGGTCTCCTGGACGGGATACTGCTCCTTCTAACTTAGTTAGAAGTCCGAGCATATCCCGCTCCTCGCACCGTTCGCCACCGCTACCCGCCACCCCAGCAGAAGCTCTGGCGCGAGCTCAACTGCTCCTAGACTTCCCTCCAGCGGCAGACAAGGCCGACGACTGGAGGACCACCATTCAGAGTCTCATCGCCTTCGCCAACGGCGACACTCCGCGGCAGCCGAGTACATCGCAGCCGCGGCAAGTCAGCCAGGCACGGGCCAATGGTGACAAGACCGGTGGGGGTGCAACCACCGTGCACTCTCCGCCCCGAAGGCCAAAATCGCCGACTCGCCGGATCAACCTCGACAGCGACTCCACCGTGTCGTCGGATCCACGAGCTCGTCGCGATCAGCGCCAAGTTCTTCACGAACGACAGCAAGAAGACGCTCGTACCCGCATCGAGCGCCGAAGAGAAGCGCGACGTCAATCCTACCAGCGCGCTGGGCCCGCTGTCGACATGCATGCGCCAGGGGAACCAGGCGACTTACTGTACGCGGTAGGTTGTCCTGCGTTTACTCGTGAGCTGCGGCAAGTCCAGTGCCCAGCATGAAGAATTTCAAACCAGACGTACCAGAGAAGTACGACGGCAAGACGCATCCGTCGGAGTTCCTCAGCATCTACACCATCGCGGTGCAGGCTGCCGGGGGGCGGGACGACAAGATCCTTGCCAACTACTTCCCGCTGGTACTCAAACCTAACGTCAGATCCTGGCTCATGCACTTGCCGGACAACTCCATATCTTCTTGGGCAGACCTATGCCATCAGTTTGTCGGCGCCTTTATAGGCGGCCACAAACCTCATGGCCAAGAAAGTGACCTTCATCTGCTCGCCCAGAAGGAAGGAGAACCCCTGCGCAAGTATATCCAGAGATTCAGCCGTGTATAGCACAACATGCTAGATGTCCACCCTGCCGCTGTTATCAGCGCGTTCCATCAGAACGAGCGTAACCGCAGGATGAGGGAGGAGATGGCGATGTGCAAGATCAGGGACGCCAGTGAGCTGTACGCCCTGGCCGACAAGTGTGCACGTGCTGAGGAGGGGAGGAAACTCCCCGGAGAGGATACCGGAGCAGGAGGATCTGACAGTGAGGATGCTACCCCGGCAAAGAAAAACCGGCGGCGGAACAACAGGAAGAAGAAAAACAAAGAGGTGCTAGTCGTTGAGCAGTCCGGCAACGGAGGTGGCGCCGACAAGGCCAAAGTTGGTAGCTCCGGCAAGGAGACTGCCGCATGCACCAACTGCCAGGCTGTGGCGGCCGCCGACAAGCAGGACGGCACCGACAAGCAGTACTGCAAGATCCACCGCACCAAGGGCCATGACCTCCAGAACTGCAAGAGGGTCAAGCAGCTTGTTGAGCAGCAGAAGGCTGAATACGAGCGGCGCGACAAGGAGAAGGACCCAGGAGGTGATGGAGGATCCGGCAAGAAGCGGTCATTCAACGGTCGGGGAGGACGCCGCGGCAAGGCCAAGCAGCGGCAAGGAGACAGACCTCCCCGCGGCCGCGACAAGGATGAAGATGATGACGACGACGAAGACATGGATGATGTTGAGACCAGTGAGCAGGAGTTCCAGAAAGCCACAGAGGTCTTGTGCGTTGACGGCGGTGCTTCTCTGCATACTTCACACCGCCAACTCAAGCATGGGTGCGAAAAGTCAATGCAGCAGAACCACCCGTCGAATTGCGCAAGCTTCTGAAATGGTCCAGCACGCCTATCATCTTTGATATTGAGGACCACCCTGATCGCACAACTGCGGTCGGGTGCTTGCCGATGTTGGTCTCACCAACTATCCGCAACCTCAAGGTCACTAAGATGTTAGTTGACGGCGGGGCCGGCTTGAATCTGATCTCCTCCGCTGTACTCCAGAAACTCCAGATCCCTGACAGCGAGCTCGAAGAGACCGGCACATTCCAAGGAATCAACCCGGGAAGGAGCAAGCCGAAGGGGAAGATCACGTTGCCAGTGACATTTGGCGGCGAGCTGAACTTCAGGACTGAGAGGGTCACCTTTGACGTTGCCGATTTTCCATTGCCTTACAATGGGATACTCTGCTGTCCAGCACTCGCCAAGTTCATGGCAGCCTCTCACTATGCATACCGTATGCTGAAGATGCCAGGCCCGATAAGCATCATCTCTGTCCTTGGCGACAAGAAGGATGCCCTTATCTGCGCCGACAAGATCTACCGGGAAGCAGCAGCCGCAACAGATCGCAAGTCACTTGCCGATGAAGCTCCCGGGGGGAAGAAGAAGACCAAGTCCGGCAAGAGCTCTGATGCCTACTCCGGCAAGCGCACCTCTTCGGAGTGCTGCGCTGTCGTTGAGGACGCACCATCGAGCTCCACCGGCAAGTGTAAGAAGACGATGGCAGCTCCACCAGAGACCAAGAAAGTGTCCGCCAAGGAGGACGGCACTGGTGGTACCTTCACCATCAGTGCCACGCTTGACCCTAAATAGGAAAGCGCGCTCGTTGCTTTCCTGCAGGCGAATGTCGACGTGTTTGCGTGGCAACCGCCTGACATCCCCGGTGTTCCCAGGAAAGTAATTGAGCACCACCTTGCCGTCTGTCCTCATGCGCGGCCCGTCAAGCAGAAAGTCAGGAAACAAGCAGTGGAGCGCCAAGAATTCATTGCAGAAGAAATCAAGAAGTTGGAAGCGGCAGGCCTTGTCAGAGGAGTGCTCCATCCTACGTGGTTGGCCAATCCTGTAGTCGTGCGTAAGGCAAATGGGAAATGGAGGCTTTGTATCGACTTCACCGATGTGAATAAAGCTTGTCCCAGAGACCCATTTCCCTTGCCGTGCATTGACCAGATTGTTGACTCCACGGCCGGGTGTGACCTGCTTTCATTTCTTGACGCTTACTCAGGATACCACCAAATCTTCATGGCAGAAGAGGATGAGGAGAAGACCGCATTCATCACTCTGTGTGGCACGTACTGTTTCATACGGATGCCTTTCGGTTTGAAGAATGCTGGTTCAACATTTGCAAGGGTAGTCTATACAGCTTTTGAGCCGCAAATACACCGAAATGTGGAAGCCTATATGGATGACATAGTGGTCAAGAGCAAGGACAGGGCTACTCTGATTCAAGATTTAGAAGATACCTTTGCAAATCTGCGCAAGATCCAGCTCAAGCTCAACCCCGAGAAGTGCGTGTTTGGAGTCCCTTCCGGCAAGCTTCTCGGGTTCTTCGTGTCTCAGAGGGGAATTGAAGCCAATCCCGACAAGATCAAGGCCATTGAGCAGATTGAAGCACCGAAGTGCGTCAAGGATGTACGAAGACTTGCCGGTTGCGTGGCTGCTCTCAGCAGGTTTATCTCTAAGTCTGCTGAGCGCGCCCTGCCGTTTTTCAAAATTTTGAAAAAGGCAGGTCCAATGAAATGGACTCCGGAAGCGGAGGCTGCGCTGCAAGACTTGAAGAGGTACCTGTCCTCCACTCCAATACTTGTCGCACCTAAGCCACAAGAGAAGTTGCTGCTCTATCTAGCGGCAACCAATCAAGTGGTTAGTGCTGCGTTAGTAGCGGAGAGGGAGGCAGACGATGAGCTAGCAACCGTGGCAGGCACGTCCAGCGACAAGCAGGGGGCTTCCCTGACAAGCTCTGGTCCCGACAAGGATGGATCTGCGCAGGCGCAAGAGGAGATACAGAAGAAAATGGTGCAGCGCCCAGTTTACTTTGTCAGCTCCCTTCTGCAGGGGGCTAGGCCAAGGTATTCTGGTGTGCAGAAATTGCTTTTCGGCCTTCTCATGGCCTCGAGAAAGCTGCGCCATTACTTCCAAGCACATGAGATAACAGTTGTCACTCGCTTTCCGCTGAAGAGGATACTACAGAATCCAGAAGCAACAGGCAGGATTGTTGAATGGGCACTGGAACTGTCAAGCTTTGGCCTCAAGTTTGAAAGCACCTCAACTATCCAGAGCAGGGCATTGGCAGAGTTCATAGCAGAGTGGACGCCGACACCAGATGAAGAAATACCAGAAACGAGCATCCCCGTCAAGGAAGCAAGCAAAGAGTGGCTGATGTACTTTGATGGTGCCTTCTCGCTGCAAGGCGCCGGTGCTGGCGTGCTGCTTGTCGCACCCACCGGAGAGCACCTCAAGTACGTGGTCCAGATGCACTTTCCCAAGGAGCAAGCAACAAACAATACTGCAGAGTATGAGGGTTTGCTTGTCGGTCTCAGGATCGCGGCAGACCTTGGGATCAAGAAGATCATTATCAGGGGTGACTCGCAGCTTGTCGTCCGCCAAGTGAACAAGAATTATCAGAGTCCGTTGATGGAAGCTTACGTCGATGAAGTGAGAAAGCTAGAAGAGCACATTGACGGCCTGCAGATGGAGCATGTTCCAAGAGCTCAGAACGACATCGCCGATGGCCTGTCAAAGTGCGCCACACTTAAGTTACCTGTGGAACCAGGGATCTTTGTGCTCAAGCTGACTCAACCGTCCGTAACACCATCAACTGGACAGAGCAAGAAGAGGAAGTTGATTTCTGGTGACTATTTTCCGGCAGAGCTTCCCGAAGCCGCCGCCAAGAAGGTCCCCAATATCAACACCAAGAGTGCTGAGGAGCAGTTTGCTCCGGCAAGCCCTAGGGTTTGTTCTGTTGAAGCAAACACTCCCGACAAGTTTTGCTCCGGCAAGCTTGCCGGGGAACATCAAGCTCCGGCTGAGCCGCAGGTTCTCGCCATCGAAGCGAATGTTTCCGCAGCAGCAGATGTGCCTTTAGTCCTTGTTGTCGAGCCACAAGCTCCGGCATGGGCATAGCAGATTGTCCGTTTTCTTCAGACATGAGAACTTCCCGAAGAGCAAGAAGAAGCGGAAAGAGTAGCCCGGCAGTCAAGTATGTACCAGTTTGTTGACAACACACTGTACAGAAGAAGGCTCAACGGTGTGAAATTGAAGTGTATTCACCGGGAAGATGGACAGAAGCTGTTGGCAGAGATACATGGAGGCATATGTGGTCACCACATTGGCGCAAGAGCACTTGCCGGCAAAGCATTCCGGCAAGGTTTCTTTTGGCCGACAGCCCTCCAGGATGCAACTGCACAAGTAACCAAGTGTGAAGCGTGCTAGTTCCATTCCAAGCAGATACACCAGCCAGCTCAAGCTCTCTAGACGATCCCTTTATCCTGGCCATTTTCGGTCTGGGGGCTCGACATCCTCGGCCCCTTTCCCCGCGCAGCCGGGGGCTTTAAGTACTTGTATGTCGCAATCGACAAGTTCACAAAGTGGCCGGAAGTGGAACCAGTGAGGAAGGTGACCGCACAGTCAGCAGTCAAGTTCTTCAGGTCGATTGTTTGCCGTTTCGGGATCCCTAACAGGATCATCACCGACAACGGTACACAATTTACGAGCCGCACCTTCATGCAATACGTCCAAGATCTTGGCACCAAGGTCTACTTTGCTTCTGTTGCTCACCCGAGAAGCAACGGTCAAGCGGAGAGGGCAAATGCTGAAGTGCTGCGTGGCCTCAAGACAAGAACTTTCGACAGGCTGCACAAGTGCGGAAGAAACTGGATCGAGGAGCTGCCGGTGGTTCTTTGGTCGATCAGAACGACGCCAAATCGAGCCACTGGATAGACACCTTTTGCTCTAGTCTATGGAGCAGAGGCAGTTCTCCCCACGGAACTCGTATACGGGTCACCTCGAGTGCTCGCTTATGATGAGCTCGAGCAAGAGCAGTTGCGACAAGATGACGCACTGCTCCTTGAGGAAGGCCGTCTTCAGGCTGCTGTACGAGCTGCTCGCTACCAGCAAGCTTTGCGCCGCTACCATAGCCGCAAGGTTAACGCCAGAAGTCTCAAGGAAGGCGACCTTGTTCTTCGACGCGTTCAGTCCGCCAAGAATTCCAACAAGTTGACGCCGAAGTGGGAAGGCCCTTACCGGGTGAAACGAGTCACTAGGCCTGGCGATGTCCGCCTTGAGACCGAAGATGGCTTTCCGGTGAGCAACTCCTGGAACATTGAGCATCTTCGTAAGTTTTACCCGTAAGGCGCGGTTGCCGTGACCCGCTCCGGCAACCACCTTTTGTACAAGTCTTGCCACTGTTGCATGTAATCCTTTGTACAAAGCCGGGCGCAGACCCCGTGCATCAGTAAAGCTCATGTGCTCCGCACATCTTGTCAATTTCATGCTTTCTATTTTTTGCATGTATTAACTGACACTTTGTGCATCACCTATCCCCGGTAAGCAATAACGAGCCGTAAGGCTCCATATCTTTGTTTTCTCCTTTTTCTTTTTCTCAAGGAGAAGAAGGTTCCCTCGTGCACAAGTTTGCCCGGGGGGGGGGGGGAGAAGATAGTGGTATGGACCAGGGGTCGTTCAGGAAAGTTTCGCCTTGCCGGGAAGCAAACAACAGAAAAGCTAAGTTGCCAAAGTTTGAGCAATCAGATTTTTAAATTTTTAAGTTATCTTCCTTGAACGACCGTGCTTTGTATGGAAAACCTGTGCGCGGAGGAACCAACTCGTAGCTAGTTGAGCCCTTACTTTGTTTCGAGTCTGCTCAACGACTTAAGTGTGCTGCGACTAGTGTCGCGCCCTTACTTTGTTTTCGAGCCCGCTCAACAACTTAAGTGTGCTGCAACTGGTTGCGACAAGGTTTCTTGTCGGCAACGGCACCGTCGGCAGGCTGGTGACGTCCCGCACTCAGCACTCGCGGCTAAGGTGCCTACGCCGGCAAGTTCCCTAAAAGCATACAAAGGAAGGAGTCAAGTAAAGGAAATAACGTTGCGATTACTACCCAAAATAGAGTTATAATACAAGATAGCTTGTCGCAGCTCTAACAAATTGTTTTCATAACATGATCAGCAGCGACAAGGAAAGAAGAAAACAGGCGAGCCTAGTCTGCGCGATCGCCCTCAACCCTCTTGATCCCGCTCACCTTGTCCACAATGGGTGCGACAAGGGCCTTGAGCGCGTCCAGATCAGCGTCCAACGGCAGGGTCTTGAGGACGTTGGTGAGGTTGAGGCCTGGATTGCGGAAGGCCACCTTCATCGGCACCTTTTGAAGGGCTCCCGCGCAGAGCTTGCGTGACTCGTCCGCCAGCTGCTTTGGGATCCTCTCCCGGAGTCGCTGGAGGGCCGTCGCCACGCCTCTGAAGAACAAGGTGAGCTTGGCGCTGGGGTGGAGGTTCTCGTCGGAGGAATACCCGAGATACTCCGCCCCAGCTGCGCCAACTCCCTGTTGATATCTGCGGCAGCATTGACGAGACCCTCCGTCCAGTGCTCCATAGTCTGCCTAAAATTGTTCTGTGTGACAGCAGCACTCGCCAGCAGCGCCTTCTCGGCCCTGATCTCCTCCTTCAGGGCCGGCTCCCGCTCCCTGGCGCCGTCCAGCGTCTGGGTCAAAGTGGTCAGCTTCAACCCAAGATCAGCGTTGGAGTCCTTGGCGGCGGCAAGCTCCTTGCCCTTCTCGGCGAGGCGGACCTGCAGCTCTGAGTGGCTGTGGGCGTCCTTCTCCCGCTCAAGCTTGAGCGCGACGATCTCTTCACCCCTCGCCTTGAGATCGGCCTCCAGCTGCGCCACCTTCGCCTCCAGTTCCTTCTTGGCGGTCTCGGCAGCTGCGGCAGCGTCCTTGGCTTCCTGGAGGGCTCCGCCAAGTGATTGCTCGCGCGCGGCAAGGTCCTCCTCGTGGCTGTCGAGGTTGACCTTCCGCTGCGCCAGCTCGCCTTCCTACGCAGATAGCTTCTCGCCGGCAAGCCTATGTTGCTCTTCGACCTCGGCCTTCTCAAGGAAGAAGGCCGTCCGCTCCTCGGCAAGTTGCTCCCGCTCCTCTGCCAAGGACCGGAGAGCTGCCTGGTGAAAACCCCGAAGCTCCTCTGCGCGCTTCTCAATGTCAGCTCCCGCCCTCGCGGCAAGCGCCTCTCTGGACTCCAGCTTGGTCTGCTGAGCGCGGTAGAGCGACAGCAGCTTCCGCAGCAGCCGCTCTTCCTCAGACTCGCCGCTGCTGCTACTCGGCGCGTCCACGAGCGTCAGCCCGACGGAGGCAAGTACCTCTCCGTCGAAGACTTCTCCCTCGACCGGCGCCCTAGAGCTTGAGGCCCAGGAAAGTTTGATGAAGACGCCGTCGCCGACCTTCAAGTAGGCGCCTGGCTCGGGCTCTTCGGAGCCTGGGGCTGTAGCAGCGGCGGAGGGCTCGGCGGTCGGCGTAGCGCCTGGGGCTCCTGCGGCCTCAGGGCCGTCAGTGCGATCGCTGGACCGCTCGCCATCTGCTGCAGCGGTAGCCTTGGCGGCCTCGTCGCCGGCGGGATCGTCAACACCGGCCGCCTCTTCGGTGGCAACGGCGTCGCCGGTGTTGCCGCGCGCGTTCCCTTCATCAGCAACCTCCGTCTCCATCGGCTCCGCAGTAGATGGATCTGGCGGCTGGAAAGGGGAGAAAAACAGTCAAACAAATATCCAAAAAGAAGAATCAAAAGAAGAAAAGCCCAAGGGAAGTTTGGAGGGAGAGGATTACCTGCGCGAGCCGGCTCCTCGGCAAGCTCCCTTGCCGGAGAGCTCTCCCTTGGCGGCGTAGTTGTAGTCCCCGCCGGCGAAGGGCCGCTGGTGCTGTCCCTCACCGGAGAACTCACCCTTGGCGGAGGACTCTCCCTTGCCGGAGAACTCCCCCTTGGCGGCGTGGTCGAAGCAGATGGCGCGTCGGGGGCGGTCTCCGGGCGCCCCTGGTCTGGCTGCTCTGCTCCTACACAAGCCAACAAGCAAGACGTCAGCAAAGATAGAACACCCACGCGCGCCTAACAGCGGAAAGTAAACCATACACTTACACTGGGAGCTGCGCTGGGGGCTGCTCTGGAGATCAGTTACCGGGTCCGGCAAGGTTGTCTCAGGCGCACCCCATGCTGGCATGGTGGGCTCGTCCTCGATGACAATCACCGGGACTTTGGATCTCTTTGCCACCCTCTGGGCCAGAGTTCTGAAAAAAGGAACAGGTTCAGAGTGAGGCAAAAGAGATACAAGACAAAACAACAAGAATTGAAGCAATACAAGAACAACAAGGATCTTACTCTTCTTCTTCCTCGTCGGAGCTAAGCGCGGAGAAGTCGAAGTCTGGCTCACGCGTCCCGGCGCGAGGAAGCGGAGGAGTGGGCTCCCTTGGCCGCTTGGCGGGAGCAATGGCGGTGGTCTGAGACGACCCTGCTCCGGCTGCCGCCGTGGCGTGGGGAGCGGCAGGGGCAGAAGCGGCGGTCTGGGAAGACCCCGCTCCAGTTGCCGCAGAAGCGCGAGGTGCTCCCGCGGCAACCCTGCTTGCCGCGGTGGAGCGTGTCGCGCGGCGCGGTGGATGTTAACCCGTCTGTCGCTCCGTTACGTCCCCGGCCTTGCGGAGACGCCTTCTTGGTGGAGTTGGAGGCTCAGCTGGTGGCGAGCTGCCTAAAGACGAGGAGGAAGAGGAGTCGATCTCCAACGAGCCTCTCATGTCCTCGGCGGGCCCGCTCGACTCAACGCCCTGCTCGGCGGGCTCGCTCGACTCGGCGTCTTGCCCGGCAGGCTCACCCTCGCCGACAAACTCCCCTCGCTCGGCAAGGCTTGCCGCCTTTGCTGCCTCTGCCTCCTCCGGGGTGAAACCGAACTCGCCCGCGGCTGCGGCTGCCGCCGCCACTTCCAGCCTAGTGGCGATGTACGCCATCTCCTTATCGGTGGTGTCGCGGGTGAGGCCCTTCTTCTCGTCGGAGCGGATCGGCACTTCTTCCAAGCTGTCGAAGAATGCCTGCACGGAGTCGTCGGCAGGCTCTTGCCAAGTTGGGTCGATCCCATGCGAGTCGCACAGTGGCATCATTGCGCGGATGCGGCTGAGCGTAGAGTTGTTGCACAGCGGGACGACACCCCTCGGCAACCTGAACACTTCGGGATGATCGGGGTCGTACTTGAACAGCTCCTGGAGCATCGCGTTGAGCTCCAGGACAGTGAAGTTGAAGTTGAGGCCCGGGCGCAGCCTCATGATGTCCGCCGCATTCTCGAACTCCCAGGCGGGCCTCTTCCTCTCCTGCAAGGGGGCGATGCGGCGGCGAAGGAAATCTGCACCAACTGCGCATACAGTGAGCCCGACAAGCCTGAGGCGCTGGATCCGGGCGGTGGCAATCTTTAGCCTACTGTCTTCCGGGGCCAAGTCGCTCCAGTCGTTGCCGCGTACTACTGGGGCTTGGCGCCGGGCGGTAAATGGCTGCGGGTTCTCCTCAACAATCCAACACCAATTGGCTCTCCATTCCTCCCATTTGCTGCGGAGCTCTCCCTCTAGATAAGCTTCCTTCTAGTGGGCTCTCGAGATCCAGGAGACTCCGTCGGATAAAGGCTCTCCTCTCTCGACTCGGGGCGTAAACAAGTGGCGGAAAAGGGCTACATTAGGATGGACTCCGACAAAGTTTTCGTAGAGATGTGCGAAAACTGCCATGGTCAGAACGGCGTTGTGGGTGAAGTCAAGGAGGTGGAACCCGTAGGTATTCATGAGGTCACAGAAGAATTCAGAGAAAGGCGGGCAGAGCCCGCAGTAGAAGAACAAGGAGAAGAACGCTTATCCGTTCGGAGCCATTTTACAAGCAACGGCTGGGAGTACCTTGGTGCGCGGATGCGCCCGCGTCTCCCCCGACCAGAAGAGGTAGTAGTTCTCCCTGAGCTTCTTCGCGACAAGCTTAGGGGG
>LR738713.1:471679525-471767449 GCA_902687465.1 Secale cereale | reverse complement strand
GTTCCGGTAACCTCCCGGTACTCCAGAAAAATGCCCGAACGACTCGGAACCTTTCCGATGTCCGAATATAGCCTTCCAATATATCAATCTTTACGTCTCGGACATTCCGAGACTCCTCGTCATGTCCGTGATCTCATACGGGACTCCAAACTACCTTCGGTACATCAAAACTCATATACTCATAATACCGATCGTCATCAAACGTTGAGCGTGCGGACCCTACGGGTTTGAGAACTATGTAGACATGACCGACACTCATCTCCGGTCAATAACCAATAGCGGAACCTGGATGCTCATATTGGCTACTACATATTCTACGGAGATCTTTATCGGTCAAACCGCGTAACAACATATGTTGTTCCCTTTGTCATCGGTATGTTACTTGCCCGAGATTCGATCATCGGTATCTCAATACCTAGTTCAATCTCGTTGCCGGCAAGTCTCTTTACTCATTCCGTAATACATCATCTCGTGACTAACTCATTAGTCATTTGCTTGCAAGGCTTATCATGATGTGTATTACCGAGAGGGCCCAAAGATACCTCTCTGACATTCGGAGTGACAAATCATATTCTTGATCTATGCCAACACCACAAACACTTTTCGAGACACCTGTAGAGCATCTTTATAATCACCCAGTTACGTTGTGAAGTTTGATAGCACACAAGGTGTTCCTCCGGTATTCGGGAGTTGCATAATCGCGTTGTCATAGGAACATGTATAAGTCATGAAGAAAGCAATAGCAACAAAACTAAACGATCATAGTGCTAAGCTAACGGATGGGTCTTGTCCATCACATCATTCTCCTAATGATGTGATCCCATTGATCAAATGACAACTCATGTCTATGCCTAGGAAACATAACCATCTTTGATCAATGAGCTAGTCTAGTAGAGACATGGGAGGGACACTCTGTTTGGTCTATGTATTCACACATGTACTAAGTTTCCGTTTAATACAATTCTAGCATGAATAATAAACATTTATCATGATATAAGGAAATATAAATAACAACTTTATTATTGCCTCTAGGGCATATTTCCTTCATGTTGTTCGGGAAGCATTAAGTTCGACGTAGTATTCGGCACATTCGAGAACTACATGTCGGAGGAACTGCTCTTCCACATAGCTCCTTTCAATAGCGAATACCACGCCCTTTTAGGACAAGACGCTTTTTCACGCTTTCAAGCCATACCCCATTATGGGTACATGAAGCTTAAAATGCTAAGGCCTAACGGAGTAATCACATTAACAAGTGATCCAGACAGAGCACTCCGCGCCGAGAACAAAACGACATCTTTAGCCCTAGATGCATTATCCGAAGCCCTCACAGCTGAGGAATTAACCACCTTACGGTCCATGGTGGACAAGGACGATGTAATCCTGGCCAAACGATCGAAATCTACCTCCTTCAAGCCAGCAAACGAAATTATAAAATTTCAAGTGCACCCAACGGACCCTAATAAGACAACATCTATCGGGGCACAGCTGGATCCGGGGGTAGATAGCGCATTACGCGCCTTTCTTCGTGAAAATTGGGATATATTCGCCTTGCACCATTCAGATATGCCAGAAAATCCCATGCAGGCTGGCCGAACACAGCCTCGACATTATCAAAGGGTTCAAACCAGTCAAGCAGTCACTGCGACGATTTTTCGAACCCAAAAGACAAGCAATGGGAGATGAGCTAGGCAAGCTATTGGAGGCCGGATTCATCAGAGAAATTAAACATCTGGATTGGCTAGTCAACTTAGTCATGGTACCGAAGAAGGATAAATCTTGGCACCTCTGTGTCAACTTTACATGCCTAAACAGGGCTTGCCCTAAGGATTCATTTCCTCTGCCCCGCATTGATCAGATTATCGATGCAACGGCCGGACACAACTCGTTGTGTTTCCTTGATGCTTACTCCGAATACCATCAGATAAAGATGAAGGAATCCGATCAGGACGCAACGACATTTATCACCCCGTACGGTCCCTTCTATTTCAACACTATGCCCTTTGGACTTAAAAACGTTGGTGCCGCGTATCAACGCATGATTCAAACATGCTTAGAAAAACAAATTGGCAAGACAGTGGAGGCATATGTTGACGACGTAGTCGTTAAGATCAAACACGTCGAGACAATGGTGGATGATCTCCGCCTTACGTTTGATAACCTCCGAGGATATGACATAAGGCTCCATCCAGAAAAAATGTTTCTTCAGCGTTCCGGCCAGCAAGCTATTAGGGTTCATTGTATACCATAGAGGAATCGAAGCTAACCCAGCTAAAATCCGGGCCTTGTCACAGCTCAAAACGCCAACCGGTCTCAAATAAGTGCAAAAACTAGCAGGCTGCGTAGCGGCCGCTTCATCTCCAGGTTAGGAGAGAAAGCATTGCCACATTATAGATTGCTACAACACACTGACAACTTCGAATGGACGGATGCGGCCAGAGCTGGATTGGAAGAAATAACAACTCTACTAGCGAGAAACCCGATCCTAACCGCCCCAGGTGTTGGCGAACCAATGCTGCTATACATATCAGCCACTCACCAGGTAGTGAGTGTCGTGCTCGTCATCGAACGAGCCAAAAAGGGACATAAGTTCCCCGTTCAAAAACCCGTATACTACGTATCCGAGGTTCTCACACCATGTAAATCACGGTACCCCCACTATCAGAAAATTGCCTATGCGGTCTTCATGTCATCTCGGAAACTCCAACACTACTTTCAAGAGTGTTCGATCACAGTGGCATCAGAAGTACCACTTAATGATATCATCAACAATAAATACGCCACTGGACGCATAGCCAAATGGGCCATCGAGCTCTTACCGTTCGAAAGATCATATAAGCCATGCCGGACTATTAAATCCCACGTGTTGGCTGACTTTGTCGCAGAATGGACTGAAGCCGAACTCCCTAAAGAGTACAACTCATATTCCCACTGGACAATGTACTTCAACGGTTCCAAAATGCTAGCCGGATTGGGGGTCGGCGTCATCCTGATATCTCCAACAAGGGATACAGTCCGGTATGTACTACAAATCATGTACATGGACTCAAACAATGCAGCCAAATATGAGGCACTATTGCATGGTCATCTGTATCCATGGGCATACGATGCCTCGAGGTATGCGGAGACTCAAACCTCGCTATCTCTCAAATAAATGGAGAATTTGACGCGAAGGATTCAAAGATGGTAGCTTATCGCAATGCCATATTGAAAATATCGGCTCGATTTGAGGGGTTGGAATTCCACCATGTAGCCCGGGATAATAACCAGGCGGCAGATATACTCGCTCGTATGGGCACTAAATGCGACTCAGTCCCGCCTAACACCTTTGTGGAAAGGTTGTTTAAGCCATCAGTAACATTGCAGGACGAGAGCGGCGATACTAATTCGGATCCGAACACACCCCCAGCCGAACTTAATCCAGACGTCATCAGGGACTCAAACATGGAGATAACATCTTCGGCTCACGAGATCATGGTTGTCATAGCCCCCTGGACAGAGCCCTTCTTAGCTTACCTTAACAGGCAAGAGCTCCCCAATGACCAAAATGAGGCCCGCCACATAATTCGGCGTTCTAAAGCCTACAAAGTTCACGAAGGGGAACTATATAAGAAAAGCACTACTAGTGTTCTACAAAGGTGCATCTCCAAAGAGGAGGTATGACAAGTTCTCACTGAAATACACGCTTGAATGGGCGGCCATCACGTCGCAGCTCGGGCGCTCGTGAGCAAAGCTTTTCGAGCTGGCTTTTTCTGGCCCACTGCCCGAGCAGATGCCCAGACCTTAGTCCAACATTGCATTGGCTGCCAGCTCTTGGCAAATCAAAGTCACATATGCCTCCCACCGCTTTGACAACCATCCCCATTACTTGGCCGTTTGCGGTCTGGGGGCTTGATATGGTGGGACCTCTTAAGGCCTCGTTTGGCAAGGGAGGTTTTCCTGCCCCAAAGAGGTCGAGGATTGTAGGAGATTTGGTGATCCTCTCCCCCTCACCCAATCCCCACTAATCCCTCGCCTTTCCTAATTCCCTGCGTATGATTACAATCGTCACATATTAGCGTCTCACCTGATCTCTGCATCTTCTAGTTCCACGCCTAGTCCCTCGGGAGTTCTGTTCCGCATGGAACAAAGAGGTTCGCTAGGGATCGGAGGGTTTGGGCTGGTCAAAACCATGTGCATCAAATGGCCTTGCGTGGATTTTTGAGGATTAGCAGGCCCGCGGGGTTAATCCCCTGCAAACCCTCCCAACCCACCTCTACCAAACGAGGTCTAAAGGGGGAAGCCATAAAAAAGAAATACTTGCTGATGATGGTGGATAAATTCACTAAATGGATGGAAGCCAAGCCAGTAAAAACAGCTGAGACACGGCCGGTGATAGATTTTATATCCAGTGTAGTACATTGTTATGGTGTCCCACACAGTATTATCACAGATAATGGCACCAACTTTACAGCTAATGAGGTAAAAAAACTAGTGCGCAAAGTTAGGCATTAAACTTGATTACGCTTCCGTGTACCGTCCTCAAACAAACGGTCAAGTCGAAAGAGCCAATCGTCTAATAATGAGCGGCATTAAACCCCGACTAGTGTGCTCCCTACGGGAGTCTGATAAATACTGGGTTGAGGAGCTTGACTCTGTACTCTCTGGGCTGCGGACCACACCTAATCGGACGAACGGATACACACCTTTTTTCATGGTGTACGGCGCAGAGCTTGCTCTGCCCTGTGACATTATTCATTACTCACCTCGAGTGCGCATCTATGAAGAGCGAGAAGCCGAGCTAGATCGGCAGGACGACCTAGATGGACTTGAAGAGGAGGGCGATATAGCACATGCCTGTTCTGCATTTTATCAACAACAGGCCAGGCGGTACCAGAGCAGAGAAGTGCGGGCTAAGACATACAATGTCGGCGAACTTGTTTTACGCCTCCCGGAGAAGAAAAAGGACAAGCTCAAACCAAAATGGGAGGACCCCTTCATTATTGACGAAGTACTCACCGGTGGAGCCTATCACATTCGGAATGTGCAAGACAACCGCCTTGAGCCAAACCCGTGGAACGCTACCAGGCTCCGATGATTCTATGGATAGTTCGGTAGCATTTTTTTCCTCCTTTTAAGTTAGGTTTTGTCTTTTATTTTTATTTTTATTTTTCTCCTCTTCTTTTTTCTTACGTTTCCTTTCATTGGTAAGTATTCGGCTCAGCCAAACTATCACAGGATAGAATATCTTTGAATGTATCTACCTCGAATATACTTGGGGGCTTCTTTAACGAAGCCCATTATCAAAAAGCTTCTTGCTTACAACGTCGTCTGTTTTTTACAGTCTTTCCTTGCCATTATATGCATCATTATGACTTATGTTTTGGCCGACCTGGGTTGCATGGCTCCTGTGCTTACCCCTACGTTCCCGATTGTTCGGCTAGGGTGTAAAGGGAGCACCTCTGCGATTATTACAACCGGGTAATCCGGACATGTACCTCAGACTGGGTGAAGCCGAAAGCTAGCGTTCTTAAGGGAATAATTGGTCGGTGGATACAAGACATATTGCTTTTAACGCATACATTTTATACTATCATAGGATATGGCATCCTACAATCCTTTTACAGGATTAAAAGCCTAGGCATGCATATATACGCATGCTGACCTAGGGAAAGGAACCCTTAACGGAACTATTATCTCTGGAAGATGTTTCTTACGTTAAATAGTAATATAACATAACTCCCCTAACACAGTTTGTCTATTCAAGCAAATATGATCGGATTACCTAGTTTCCGAACATACCACATGTTTACCACAGGTATAGTATTCGGAAACACTCCAGCCTTTGGGTTTATGGAGGTTAAAGTGGAAGGTCGGCCATGACAATCTTTTTTATAATTTGGGCCGGAGATAAGTTTGATGGTAAAGTACATTGATACATAGAATCAAACGACTACTCTTCTTCTATTCCCTCTATAAGGTTGTCTAGTTTACAGTCCTGTTGGGAAAACTTGGCAGCTATCTCACTTGGTCATATGTACCAAGCTCACGGGAATTTCTTGTCCATCTAATCCTCGAGGTCCCACGCGGGCCATATGATTCAGTTCAAGGCTGGTGTAGCATGTCTTCACCATGGCTCAGGCTTCTCGAGCACCCATACGATAGGTTGACGCTTTCTATAGTTCAAAGCGGCGTCGAGCCCCTTTGAACAAATCCACCAAGTCCTCCATAGTTTCTGGAGGGGAATCTCCCGGCCATAAAGCCTTGGCCATATTCTTCATGGCCTTCCGAGCTCGCTTGTGTACTCTGGAAAGCTCTTGCAGCACGTCACCTTGAAAATCGGACACTTCCCCTTCGGGCCGCCCAGTTAACAAACTTGCAGGCACAATTTTATGAAGAACTTTGAAAACAAGGGACTATAAGGAGAGCTAGGTTTAAGGACATACTAAATATGCCGCCTTTAAGCTTCTGGTTCTCTTCCAAGGCATCAGAGAGTTGAGCTCGCATGTCCTTTAACAGCTGTTCTAGCCTGACATTTTTATCCTGCGCTTGGTTTCTTTCATCTATGGTTCGTGTCAATACAAGTTTGCCAGCAGCTGTTTCCCCTTCGGCATATTTTTTATCTGCCAGAGCAGCCTTTAGCTTCTTCTCCCATTGGTAGGTCGGCCCTGTTGCTGCATTTCAATCAATATGTACTTGGAGACTATTGATCGGCACAAATATCATACGGTCCGAACACTATTGTTCTTACCATCAGTATCCTTTTTGGATTTCTTCGAATTTTCCAATTCGGTGGTGACAGTCATCAGCTGGGTTCGGCATTCTTTCAGCTCATTCGATAAGATGTCATTCTTCTCTTGGAGTGCCTGCAAAACAGAACGATCCTCAAATCAGTTGGACCAACTGATTTAAGTCTCAGGGGCTACTTGCATGGGAACACTAAATTAAAACTTACCCGCATATCTTTTGAAAGCTGGTGAGTGGCTCCAGCGAGTCCGTCTTGAGCGGCTTGGATATAAGCATCTGCAAAACTGAGGGGGTTAAATGCCTCCTCACAAAAGGTTGGGTCACGCATGGCTGCTTTTTGCCGCCGGTGAACCATCGTGACCTCCGCTTCGAAATTAGTGACAGACATTTCATCTGAATCCTCTTGAAGATTACAATCCGGCGCTGCATCCGCATTGGCCCTTGTCCTCGTAGACGGGCCTGAGGCCGGACTGGTTGGAGCTTGATCTGCAGGATTCCCGGACACAATCCGGTGTATGTTCCTCCTAAAAGGAAAAACAAGGCGGAAAGTTGTAATACCGACTTCACCACCTAGTATATGTTAAAACAAACATACCTCTTCGAAGGTTCAATGGTGTTCACGGTCCTCTTTCGCTTCAAGGCCTCACCCGATGCAAGTGTCGCCCTCTGGGATGACGTTCTTAGCATAGTTCGGCGTGAGGAGCGCCGCCCCTTTTGAGCATGAAAAAGTGCGATGGGTGAGGCGCGCTGGGAATCTTCTCTTTCAGGAGGTATGTCCTGGGTGCTTACGTGAGAGGAAGGAAGAAGGCCGGAATAATCGGCTACGATAGCCACTTCGACGCCATCATGGCTGGCTTGATAGAAAACTCCATTTTCTAGCTCTATGCCTATGTCCAGATCTTCATCGTATCTGGGGCCCATGTTTCGGAAGTGGTCCTCTGGTTGTGGGGTGGGACAATTAATCCCCACAACCACCTTCCTCCACTCCTGTTGGGAATAACCGAATTCAGTTCGGCCGATACATCTTACAATGAAAAACGGGCAAGAATAGCGGTCAAGAGAAAGACTTACCTAGTCGGGAGGATTGTACATAGAGAAACCTTCCCGACACTCCAAGCGAAGAAAGTCTTGCTTCTCTCCCTTGTAAAGATCTGGTAGGATGGCGGCTAGAGCGGCAAGGTCGCCTAGACCCAGGCATAAGCAGCGTGAGACATCATCCCAGCCATTATAATGCCACATAGGAAATCCTCTAGCTTGGAGCGGCTGCACACATCACTTTATTGAGATCGCCGTCACTTCAATTATTAACAACCCTAAACTGGCAAGCAATCTGATCTTGCTGACCAGTCTTCTGACCTCCACACTTTCTTCTTATGCGGGACTACGGGGACGCCAGTTGAAAAGCTTCTTTGGAGGAGCATTGAAATATTTGGGGAGGCCTTGTCAAACTAGATCCGGCAAGGCAACGTCCTCGATATAAAACCACTCCAAAAACCACTCTACGGATGCCTTCTTTGGAGTACCGGACAGATAACATGTCCCTGCTATGCGCCATACTTCGACGCCGCCAACCTCGAATATGGGTCCCTCCTGGGAGAGAGGGACAAGGAAGAAGAACTTCCGCCACATCTCGAAATGAGGCTCACAACCCAGAAATAATTCGCATAAAGCGATGAATCCCGCAATGTGCAGGATAGACCCCAGCGTGAGATCATGCAATTGAAGACCATAGAACTTGAGGAGCCCCCTGAGGAAGGGGTGGACGGGAAAAACTATGCCTCTTAGAAGGAAGGAGACGAAGCATACCCGCTCTCCACTGGAGGGGTTGGGAAAATTCTCTGCCAGGCCTTGATTGTCGATGGAAGTTAATCCGGCCCGGACAGGCACTAGATCCTCGAGAGGAAGATATCCCTGTGTTTGAAGCTTTCTCAGATGAGCATGGGATACGGAGCAACTTTCCCAATCGCCCGCTCGAGGGCCATGAGGGCACGAGGAAGAGCTGGCAACGCCGGCCATGTTTGTAGATTTTTTGTGGCAGACACTATGGATTTTCCGCGTGGAATGGAATGGAATGACATCTGAGATCTAGTCTCCTTATATAGGCGCCTTCCCTACACAGTCAAGGGGGTAATCGCAAAAATACCCAGACGGTTCGCATTTGTTGGACACGTGAAGGCAAAGGCGACGACAGCGAGGAATTGACGAAATATAATATTAAATAAAGTCGAATTGTCATCCAGAAGGACTCACCTTGCAAGACCGAAGACATGATGCCGGACAAAATCTCATCCTTGAAGGCAAGTCCGGGGGATACTGAGGGATTCCTGGATTCAGGGGTCCTCAGGCGTCCAGGTCAATGAAGCTGGGCCGTATTGAGGGGCTGTGAACATAGAGGCAGAAGACTCTCCCCCGTATTCAGTCAGGACTCCTATGTGCGTAGAAAGGTAGGCATGATGTCCAGATGTAGCTATTACTTCCTCCCCAAGTCACCTTTGTAACCCTAGGCCCCCTCCGGTGTGTATATAAGCCAGAGGGTTTAGTCTGTAGAGGCTAACGACAGAATCATTACATCCACATAGGCTAGGCTCTAGGGTTTAGCCATTACGATCTCGAGGTAGATCAACTCTTGTAACACATATTCAAAAATATCAATCGAGCATGAGTATGGTTTTACCTCGATCGAGAGGGCCCAAACCTGGGTAAACATTGTGTCCCCTATCTCCTGTTACCATCGGTCCTTAGACGCATAGCTTGGCCCCCCTACCAGAGATCTGCCGGTTTTGACACCGACATACCCTACTCCTCCTTTGGGGTGGATTAGCCTCGCGGGGGGCTGAGGATGAACTAGTATAGAGGAAGAACATCCTCAGGAGGCGCTGAGGGAGTCCTGGATCGGGGGGTCCTCATGTGGCCGGACAAACTCCTGGTGGGCCGGACTGGTGGGCCGTGAAGATTATTACAGAAGATCATCTCTCGTATCCGGATAGACTCCCGTATTCCTATATTGGCAAGTTTTAGGTTCGGGTATAGATTTTCCTTCCTCTTCAAGATGACATGTACAAACCCTAGGCCCCCTCCGGTGTGTATATAAACCAGAGGGTTTAGTCCGTAGAGGCTGATGTAGAATCACAATATCCTCACATGCTAGACTTAGGGTTTAGCCATTACGATCTCGAGGTAGATCAACTCTTGTATTCATATTCATCCATATTAATATAGCATGAAGTAGGGTTTTACCTCGATCGAGAGGTCCTGAACCTGGGTAAACATCGTGTCCCCAGCCTCCTGTTACCATCGATCCTCGGACGTATAGTTCGGGACCCCCTACCCGAGGTCCGCCGGTTTTGACACTGACATTGGTGCTTTCATTGAGAGTTCCACTATGTCGTCGATGGAAGGACTGATGGATCGCGTTGTCAATCACAACGACAACGCCGAGGGAATTTTCCCTCCCGGCCAACTCTTCGTGTTCGGCGGCTTCGCGCTCCGTGCCAACACTGAAGGCCACCTTGAGCAGATCGAGAGCTACACCCCTGGCCATCACGTCAGATTCAGAAGCTTGAACTACATCGTTGATATCCACGGAGACTTGATCTTCGCCGGATTCGAGCCAACGGCAGCCTCTCTCTGTCACCACGATGACCATGACCTAACTCTGTCATCGGATTAGGGAATAGCATCTGCGACAGTTCTAGCCCTAGATCCAGAACACATCGCGTCACCCGAAGACGGGAAGCTCAACCCCACCACGGGAGCCGCAGACTCTATGGCGTTGGAGCCGCACACGATGGAGTCTGTGTTACCGAAACCCCAGACTCAACTCCGGTTTCTGATTACGAATTGCGCGTAACCGCGCCCTTCAAACCCGACCAATCGTCTATCACCGAATTCAGTGCTACGGATATCTTGCAGCACTCCCCCTTTGGCGACATGTTAAAGTCGTTAAGATACGTCTCCCTAGAGGAGGACACCCAGCCGAATTATATCTAGTTTGAGCTGGAGGCTGATGGAGAATTTCGTTCCCCACCCACCACCCACTAGATAGCCACGGTCGAAGATCTAACCGATCTACTTGACTATGCTTCCGAAGACTTCGAAGGGATGGACCTCGAAACTGAAGCGGATACAGATCAAGGCCGGCCCGTAACCAGGCGGTGGACGGCCATGTCTTCGTACGTCGTGTACATGGTGGATACACCCAAAGAGGTGGAGGGCGATGGCGAAAACAATCCCGTAGAGGACAAGCCCGCCGAAGAACCTCCCAAGCGCCGACGTCCAAAACATCAAACTAAATCCCGTAAAGGAAAAGACAGCAACACCGTGACTAATGACGGTGACATTCTAGAACAAGCCAAAGAGCCCGCAGACCCAGCGATAGAGCGGGAGGAGTGAGAGGGCGGCGAACAAAGTCCGAAGCTGCAGTCCGATGAGAGCGATGCCGAAGATGGTACTTATGAACCAGTCTCCGAAGAAGAGGATAGCCTAGGCGACGATGAATTCATCATCCCAGAAGAACCCTCAGAACAAAAACGCTTCCACCGGAGGCTTATCGCCACCGCAAGGAGCTTGAAAAAGCAGCAGAGACGGCTTCGGGCCGCACATGACACACTCAATGATAGATGGAACAAGGTGCTAGACCCGAACAGAAACATGGCTATAACGGCCAAACCAAAGGCTATCCCAAGCATAAGGTGCTGCCCGAATTTGACGACGAGACCGATGTGCCCGTCCTGCCGAAGAATAACACCGCCGACAACCGGACCGACCACCTCGCGGACAGGACAGAGTCGCTAGCAATGGCGTACACAAGCCCGCACCATCACCCCGTAAAGGAAAGGAAGGTGTGGCTCAAGTCTGAAAACACGACCTGTGTGAGGACCTGAACAAAAAATCTAGCAAGACCAGGTCTATATACGGACCTAGGGACCGGGCTCCCGCATGGGACGACGGCTATCAAGCCAATCACGCCGATGATATACCAGTTCGGGGTCAATACCGAACACTACAACCATCGGGCATACGCCACGATATAGCAAAATACAAAGGAGCTGCACACCCTCTGTGCTTCACCGATGAGGTGCTGGATCATGACTTTCCAGAAGGGTTTAAACCTATAAATATCGAAGCGTACGATGGAACGACGAATCCTGCCATCTGGATAGAAGACTTTATTCTTCACATTCACATTGCTCGGGGAGATGATCTCCACGCCATTAAATATCTACCCCTCAAGCTGAAAGGACCAGCCCAACACTGGCTAAACAACCTCCCAGAGAACTCCATTGGGAGTTGGGAAGAACTTGAGGATGCTTTTCGGGCCAATTTTCAAGGGATTTATGTCCGGCCCCCGGACGCTGATGATTTAAGTCACATTATCCAACAACCCGGGGAGTCAGCCCGCAAGATTTGGAATCGGTCTCTCACTAAGAAAAACCAGACCATCGACTGTCCGGACGCTTAAGCCTTAGCAGCATTCAAGCACAGTATCCAGGACAAATGGCTAGCCAGACACCTTGGACGGAAAAAGCCAAGGACAATGGCAGCCTTAACTACACTCATGACTCGCTTTTGCGTGGATGAGGACAATTGGTTAGCTCATAGCAGTACCAGTGACCCTGGAACATCTGAAGTCAGGGATGGTAATGGAAAGCCACAACAGAACAAAAACAAGCGTCGAAACAATTCTGGAAGCCCAGATGATACAGCGGTAAATGCCGGATTCGGTGGCTCCAGACCCGGTCAACGGAAGAAGCCATTTAAAGGCAACAAAGATGGTCCATCAAGTTTGGACAGAATATTAGATAGGCCCTGTCAAATTCATGGCACCCCAGAGAAACCTGCCAACCATACCAACCGCAACTGTTGGGTCTTCAAGCAGGCCGGCAAGCTCAACACCGAACATAAGGGGAAGGAGCCTCAGAGCGAAGACGAGGATGAACCTCACTAGCCGAATATAGGGGGACAGAAGAAATTTCCACCGGAGGTCAAAACAGTGAACATGATATTTGCCACTCATATCCCCAAGAGGGAGTGCAAGCGCACACTCCGAGACGTCTACGCCGTTGAGCCTGTCTCCCCCAAATTCAACCCATGGTCAGCCTGCCCGGTCACTTTTGATCGCAGGGATCATCCGACTAGTTTTCGGCATGGGGGTTCGGCTGCCCTAGTGCTCGACCCAATAATAGATGGATACCATCTAACCCGAGTTCTTATGGACGGCGGTAGTAGTCTCAAACTGATATATCAGGACACTATTCGCGATATGGGGATCGACCCTTCAAGAATCAGGCCAAGCAGCACGACCTTTAAAGGAGCTATACCGGGCGTTCAAGCATGCTGCACAGGCTCTTTAACATTGGAAGTTGTATTCGGTTCTCCCGACAACTTTCGAAGCGAAGAACTAGTCTTCGACATAGCTCCGTTCCGAAGTGGCTATCACGCTCTACTCAGAAGAACGGCCTTCGCCCGCTTTAATGCAGTCCCGCATTATGCCTATCTAAAGCTTGAAATGCCCGGACCACGTGGCATTATCACGGTCAATGGAAATATGGAGCGCTCTCTCCGGACGGAGGATGACACTGTGGCCTTAGCAGCCGAAGTCCAATGCGGCCTACTTAAGCCGGATAATCTATCAATAGCGGACACAGCTAAACATGTCTGGCACATGCCCCAGTGTGGCAGCTCAGATGAACCTAACCAAGATTGACAGCTACGCCCCCGTCGACTGCCCCATAAGGTGATAGCATATGTACACAGAGTACATAATTATGCCTTAAAAATTCCTTAGGTGACGACCGGGGGCACCTGCATATGGTCCATAGTTTGGCTAGACCCTATTTGGACTCTAACTTATCTTTGTTAGGTTCGTTAAATGAACCAAAATTGTTATGGCCACACTAGATCATTTTTTTTCTTTTTCCAGGATTATTTTCCTTTTCCTTTTTTTACAGATGGCCATCATACTCACACCTTCAAGGACACATTACAGAGGAGGAAACGACGCAGACGTGCAGTAGGGACCCGCACTAAGGTTTCTTTTTAGATTAAGACCCTGTGTAAACCTTTTTTTCTCTTTCTTGTTATATACCTTCTTGGCATGTAAAATGTCCAAAAAGGTTCTCGGCATTATCTGTAAGATTGCGGCTCGTCGTACTATAGAGGGATATTAATAGAACAGCTTTATTTGCATTATGTCTGGAGTTTTTATTCACTCATCATAAAATGTTCTATTCCCGCATCAGATTGCCATTTGTGCCTTGTCAATAATGGTTTATTACCAGGGGTTGTATTCAGCCCTGGCATACATTTAAAAAAGACCGAACACCTATAGGGAATGTTCGGCCTCCTTGATGTTTGCCTTATATGCATCAGTTCCGAATCATGTCTTGGGTCAATAGTTGGGTTGCCCGACTCCTGTGCTTACCCCTACGTTCCCGATTGTTTGGCTAGGGTATAAAGGGAGAACTACTGCGATTGTACTTCTAGCTAGTCCGGTCAAGTACCTCAGTAGAGAAAGCCGAAAACTGACTGTCATGATAAGCGAGAACCAGGTTTGCAATCCGGTGACTTAGTTTTATACTACGACCGATAGAGATCTACCCCGTGTTATACGAAGGGTTGGTTCTTCGCCCAGCCAGGTGCAATTGATGCCTTAAGTAAGGAATATTATATCTGCACCAGGGGCTAGTACCTTGCCCCACATGTCAAACTCCTACGACTAGGTGAAAGCAATAACACCACATAGTCTGATTGCTTGGTTCGCTCCGCATACACCTCCTATACGGACCAAGACGTTGGATAAAGAGTGTACATGCATATGACCAAACACCCCAGTACTATGTACATGGGGGATGAAGCCGACAACTGTTAACATTCAGATTTAAGATAAACAGTCACACAGGAGGTAAAAGGCGCTGATATTATAATAGCGCAAAAAATATATACATCGAATTCATAAGCCTAGTCTTTACATCCGAATACAATCACTCGAAGACAACATCCTTCGAACACTGGCCTTCTACAAGGCGGGCGCCTTCGACGACGTCCTCGAGGTACTTTTCTGGCTTGCGGTGCTCCTTGCCGGCGGGCGGGCCAGCAGTAGCTATATGCACCGCGTTCATCTCCGCCCAGTGCACTTTGACCCGAGCGAAGGCCATATGAGCATCTTCTATGCAGGCCGAACGCGTTAGTGCGTCGACCCACGGACTCGCCTCGACGAGCCGCTTCACCAATCTGAAGTAGCTACTTGGGATTGGCTCAGCGGGCCATAGCCGTACTATTAAGTCCTTCATGGCCGAACCCGCCATGTTGTGCAGCTCGACCAACTGCTTCATCTGGTCGCTGAGGGGCACCGGATGTTTTGGCGCATAGAATCGCGACCAAAATAGCTACTCCGTGTTATTGCCCTCGAGGGCTCGGAAATATTGGGCGGCGTCTGCGCTGCTCCTCGGAAGATCAGCAAACACGCCTGTAGAACTCCACAATCGTGTCAGCCCAATGTACTTCTGCCCTCCAAAGATGCTCTGTAAGAGAAATGTCTTACCAGATGCTATGCGTCGCGCTTGCTTGATTTCCTCACAGGTGCTGCGTGCCTCACCTTGCGCGTCCTAGGCAGACTTTACTGCCGCAGACAGCTCGGTCGCCTGCTCCGAAGTCTTCTTCTCTAATTCCTCACACTTAAGGATGGCATCTTGAAGCTCGACCTCGACTTCGGACACCCGAGATTTGTGCTTCTCGCACTCGGCCTTTTTGGCCTCCAAATCAGCAGTCGTTTTGTCAGCGGCCACCTTGTTCACCTCGGCCTCCTTCTTGGCCTTGGCAATCTCGCCCTTAAGGGCCTCGAGCTCAATGACGCCAACTGTGTAACACAGAATATCACATCGGAGTTTATAAACATACTCAATTAACTAAGTCTTATTGACATTTTAAGGCCACATACCCTGCATTACATCTAAACGTTGATTGACGTGGTCGAGGTCCGCGTTGGACGAAAGGATCTTCCGATTTAGTTTGGCAACCTCTGTGTCTCGTGAAGTTGCCGCAACTAATGAATCCTACACAAACAGTTCAGCTCTATAAGAATGGTATACTATGGATACTTCGTCCGATTCTTTTCAGAATCACACAAAGCATTAGGTGCTACTGGTTATATATGTGTATCTAAAACAAATAAAATTTCTTAAAAGCATTACATTGCTTAACTCAAAGCCTATTAAAAGGTTGTTGAAGGCTTCATTCAGTCCGCCTTTGACGGACTGAATCTTCTTCGTCACTGCACCCATCACGGTGCGGTGTTCTCCGATGACGAGAGCACTCTGCAGTGCTCCCTCCATAGAGTCTGGCTCTTCCAGATTAACTCTAGGCGCCGTCGTATCCTCCTCCGCTTGAGGAGTCGGGTCTTTGGACCACCCCGGAGCCGCACTATGCCCCGGGATAGTATTCGGTGGGGCCACGGATTGTTTGGGCCCACGTCTTCGGTCTCCATGGGGGTTGTTTCCCCATGGTCAGCAGCGGCCGAGGTATTACCTCCGGCCACACCGTCACCTGCCCCGCCCTCATCTCCTTGGGCGGAGAGCACCCGCTGGGACGACACTTCGGTGACCACGCCGATTACGGGTGATGGAGCCCGGACTAGCAGGTCACTATCCGTCTCTCCAGGCGTCAGAGAGTTCCCCTCCGATGAGGTAGCATCAGGGTGTACACCGGGAGGGTTGTAGGACAGCAGGAGAAAAATATTAAGTAAAGAATCAAAAATACTGAATAAACGAAGGTGCAGTACTTGAATCCAGATTAACTTACGATTCGGGCAGGGGTTTCTCCCTGGGCTTCACCACAAAGCAATGTTCGGACGAATCTGAACTAGCTCCGAGTTTTAGTTTCCTCCGGTGCACGGCCGTTCCTGTGTCAGCAACGGCCCCCTCTTTGTCCCCCTGCCTTGCGCAGAGAACTCTTCTTCTTCCTCTTCCTCCTCATCATCTTCCTCTGCCTCATCAGAGGAGAGGATGTGGAGGTCCTCGGGCTTCTTGCCCGCGGGACGGGGGCTGTCTCCGGCCCCCTTACCCTTTGTCTTCTTGGGCTTCTTGGTCGGCGCCTTGTATGGCGCCGGGACCAGCATCGCCGTCACCAGAGGCGATTCTGGATCTTCGGGCAAAGGTGTCGGGCTCTTAATACGGGTCGCCTTCTTCGTCCATCCCTATATATCATGTAAAAATTCCAATTCCTATTATCATCAAATAAGGGAAAGGGTATGTGTTTGATAGGGATTTCTATTACCTCTGGGGTGGAGGCCACAATGTTGTAGCCCGCATCCTCGGTCTCTTTGGGCCAATCCTTCTGGCTCTTGAAGAGATGCTTCCAGATCTCCTTATGCGTAAAGCCGAAGAGATGCTTCAGCGGCTTGTCTCCTGCCAGATCGAACTCCCATAGGGAGCCCCGGCTTTAGCAAGGGAGAACGAGCCGGGTCAGCATCACCTGGACCACGGAGGAGAGCAGGTGCCCCTTGGAGATCAAGCCGGGCACACGGCTCACCGGAGTCGTCACTTCAGTTGTAGACCCCCAGTTCAGACCCTTTTTGGTCCAGGAGGTCAGCCTCACTGGGGGTCTGAATCTAAAAGCAGGCTCCGCCACTCGGCGTCGCGGGGTTCGGTGATATAGAACCACTCCTGCTGTCAGACTTTATTCGTCTCCACAAATGAGCCCTTGGGCCAAGTTGCATTCGGGAGTTTGCTAATCATGGCGCCACCTCACTCCGCGTGTTCCCCGTCCACCGCCTTTGGCTTTATGTTGAAGGTCTTAAGCTATAGGCCGAAGTGTGGGGGATGAGGAGAAAGGCCTCACATACCACTATAAAAGCGGATATGTGGAGGATTGAGTTCAGGGCTAGATCATGGAAATCTAGCCCGTAGAAGAACAAAAGACCCCGAACAAACGGGTGGAGTGGAAACCCTAGCCCCCTAACAAAGTGAAAGGTAAAAACCACCCTCTCACCCGCCTTAGGAACGGGAATCACCTGGCCCTTAGGGGGGACTCGGTGTGCGATGTCGCCGGCGAGGTACCCCGCGCTCCGTAGATCCTCCACGATCTTTTCAGTGACCGTGGAAGCCTCCCACTTGCCTCTGGCACCGGATCCAGCCATTGCTGGGAAGGGGGGTGGTGGTTGAGGGACGAAGAGCAGCGGGCGCAGGAGATGAGAATACGGGGGCAAGGGAGATTGGAGAGCTCGAGCTTGAGGAAGACGTGGGGGCTGATGAAAGGGATTGGTGTTCTTTTATAACGCTGCGAATACAGAACGTCCCCCCACTTTAGCCATAAAACTCGCCGATTCCCAAAGCAGTCGTGCGTAATGCACGGTGTGGGTGCTCACATCACACCGATAAGGATCCCATAATAAGCGGGTACGATCTCTATTCTAATGGGACGTGTCAATGAGGATATACCTCGAAACACGAAACTAGGACCAAATAAAACGGTTCGATATGTTAGTGGGTTGGACGCGACGCTTCACCTAAAAGTTGTCAGTAGAGACACACTATTCATTTTCTTTTAAAGAGCCTTGCCTTCGAGGCTAAGGGTTGTACTAATCTTGCAGAGCCGAACACAATGCACCTTTTTTGCAAAAGATATATTTAGGAGAAGGAACCCGCCTTGCAATGCCAAAGACAATACGGAAGCCAAACTCATCATCATCGAAGACAGGTTCAGGGGCTACTGAGGGAGTCCTGGATCGGGGGGTACTCATGTGCCCGGACAAACTCCTGGTGGGCCGTGAAAATTATTACAGAAGATCATCTCTCGTATCTGGATAGGACTCTTGTATTCCTCTTTTGGGAAGTTTTAGGTTCGGGTGTAGATTTTCCTTCCTCTGCAAGATGACATGTACAAACCCTAGGCCCCTCCGGTGTGTATATAAACCGGAGGGTTTAGTCCATAGAGGCTAACGTAGAATCACAATATCCTCACAGGCTAGACTTAGGGTTTAGCCATTACGATCTCGAGGTAGATCAACTCTTGTATTCATATTCATCCATATTAATATAGTAGGAAGTAGGGTTTTACCTCGATCGAGAGGGCCTGAACCTGGGTAAACATCGTGTCCCCAGCCTCCTGTTACCATCGATCCTCAGACGTATAGTTCGGGACCCCCTACCCGAGATCCGCTGGTTTTGACACCGACAGGCGTGTTCTTGGGTGAGTGTTGGCTAGTGAGGGTTCTGGGTTTCGATCCCCTCCTACGGCGGTGGCTAGTCTATATTTATAGTGACTTGGGTCCTCTTCATCCGAAAACGAAGGCGGGAAGGGATCCCACAGCGACCAATTTGAATGGGGACATGAAGTACATCTTATCCTGACGAAAGGTGGTCTTCGCCTGCAAAGCTTCTAAGCGTGACGTCGTGGTGGGCTTGGCAGTGACATTCGTCATGCCGTCCTGGCGGTCTTGGTCTCGTTGCACAAGAACAGGAACCTTTGGCTAATTCCTCAGGACTCCGTGACTGCGCTTGGTTCCTTAGCACCAAAGAGGAAACCTGCTACTTTGCGCTCGTTGGTGCCCACCTGGCCTTGTTCGTCATGGCCTCCATCACTTGATCCTCATGAGGTGGATGCTTGCATAGGAAACTCCGCTCCTTAGGAGTCCGCGTAAGGAGGACACTCCCTTCGGAGGCCTTGGCGTCGTCCGCCTCGCGAGGGTCTTGTCTTGCCAATGCTGAAGATGGGAGGTACCAGGCCATTGGTGAAGCCACGCTGTGGGCCGCAGGCAGGCAAGTCTGGGTACCCTGGTTCCCAGAACGCCGACAGTAGCCCCCGAGCCCAAGGTGTGCTTGGACTTGGCTTTGAGGCGAAGCCAAGAGGCAAGGGCGAAGCACTGTGGGCCCGAATCTCCTATGAACTGGGTCGACGCATGGCCCTTGATGGGACGTGGGCGTCTCTACTTCCCCACGCAGCCTCGGCAACCGTCCCAGTCTGACAAAAGGACCTACTTCCGTTGCGGAGCCTCCATTGACTTGTCTTCATATTTCTCTAGATCCCCTTTCATTGCTCCTGAAAGTGCATCCAGATCTGCCGAACATTTCCCCCGAGCTCTCCACCGATTGCAGCCGAGAAGGCGAAGGCCGCCGCTCCGGCCGCGCACTCGGCCTCCCCGCCTGACCAAGCCCTCAGCACGTCCTCCATCATCGAGGTGAAGCATCTTGCCGCCGTGCTCCCACTGACGGCGAGCAACAACAATGAAGGGAGGGGGACGGCGCTTCAGGTTGGCTCCATCGAGCGGGGAACCTTGGCGGAGAACTTTTACCCCTTCTTCCTTCACAGCATCTTCGCGGGGCTTATCCCGCCTTTCTCCAATTTCTTTATCGCTGTTCTCGACCACTACCAAATCCACGCTCTGCATCTCCAACCCAACTCCATCCTTCTCCTGTCGGTCTTCGCCATTTACGGCGAGGCGTTCGTGGGAGTGGCGCCCTCCATTGCGTTGCTCCGCCACTTCTTCTACCTCTAGATGCGCAATTCGACCTAGTGTTCCGGGTGTGTCTACTTCGTTGCATCCCACGGCAGCAATGCGCTCTCGAGGGACGGGAAGAAGGTGGAGGACTTCCGGCGCAAATGGATTTTCATGGACGCCAAGCGCCTCCATGCTCGGCTGGAACTATCGATAGCTATGCCGGCGAAGCTGGACCGGTGGGCTCACGAGAAGCTCATTGACCCTCGGACAGTGCAAATCGTGAAGAAGATGATGGCGGATCTGGAGGCCGAGAAGCTGATGAGGGCCATGCTCGTCAAGGAGTTCCTGATGCAGTGCCTTGCTCCGCTCCAGGCACATTCGCGCCCCATGTGGGATCTCAGGGGCGCGGAGGAGGACCTCCAGCTATGCCCGGAGAGCTTACCGAATGAGGAACTGAGCAAGGCCATGCTCACCTTGCTCGAGAAAGACCCCGACAGCCTCCTGGAGGCCTACCTCCTGGTGTATTGTCACGGCGATGGCGCTGCGTTGGCCGCCGCCATGCCCATCTTCAACGAGATGGGGCTCGTACCACCGAGGCTCCCCAACTCCTCGGTGCAGGTGTCTTCTTGTGAAGACTGCGAGGCGAGGGAGGAGGAAGACTCGAAGGAGACCTTGGATGGCGTGGACGGGACTTCTCCACTGTCACAGAGCGAGCTCCTCCGCGATCCCTCCGACGATGACACCACCGCCGAGTGCTTGGCCATGGGGTTCTCGCGCTCCATCGGGGTTGTCGCGATGTCCGAGGGCACTCCCCCGCCGAGGCTCAACCGGGTGACTTCGAAGAAGGGTGAGGCAGCATCGCTCCACCAGGGCGACACCTCCGCCTTGTCGCCCGTCGTCGTTGCCTCGAGGCCGGACACCGTGCGCCCGACCGATCTTCAAGGCATGACAAAGCCCGCGCTCAAGAAGGTTGGAAGTGCCGTAGTCCTGGCCAAGAAAAGAGCGTACGTCGCCGCCGACGAGAAAGTGTCGTACCTTGCTTTGATTTTTCATACTTGACGCCACGCCCGTGACACACTTCTCTTGGCGACGAGGCTCAAGCCCGTGGTGAAGAGGAGGAAGGAGGGTGAGGCCCCCGAGGTCACATTGTCTGTCGTGGCCGTGGTGACCTCGATGCGGGCAGAGGAGGCCGGCTTGGGTCCCCTGGTGACGAAGTGGGCCCCCGGGGGCCCGGCGTCGGGGCCTCTGGAGGAGGCCACCGCCAGGGCCCAGCAGTTCCCGAGAACGTCTGTCATCGTTGTACCCACGAGAGGGTCGGGGGCCCTGGAGCCCCCGGCTGTCCTTGCCACTACGGCAGTGCCAGCCCAAGCGTCGGAGCTGGCTCCTCCCCAACTCCCTGCATTGGCAGGCCCTGGCTCCTTTGCCAGACCCAGCACCTTGGAGGAGGACTATGCCGTGCTGGACCAACTCCGGGCCGATCTTCGGGGTGCCGACAGGTGCATGGTGACGGGGCATCTGGGGTTGATCTCAGGGTTGCTCTAGGACGATGCGTCCATCAGGACGGCCTGGGGTCAGGCCGAGGCTACCGCTGCGGAGGGCAAGAAGGAGGCCGGCGAGGTCGCGGCTGCCCGTGACGCAGCACTCGCTGAGGCAGCATCCGCCAAAGGGCGCTGCAGCACGGTGGAAGCTGAGCTGAAGACCCTCCATGAAGAGCAGGCCACCCGCACCCGCTAGCTCCAGGCACTGGAGGACAAGCTCAAGGCCCGGGAGGCCACGCTCGCCGACAATGACGCCGAGCTAGAGCAGGCAGCCCTGGAACAGACCGCCGAGCGGGACCGCTTGGGTAAGCTGAAGGAGGAGGTGGATAGAGCCAAGGCGTCCCACACCAAGCTTATCTCCAAGGAGACGGCCCGGCTGGAGGCCAGGGAGAAGACCCTTGCCGCGACAGAGAAGGGGGTCGCTGTGGGGCATGACGCCTTCATCTCCCTCGAACTGCGGTCTTGCACTGTGCTGCAGTCCCTTTACGGAGAAGGGTACGAGCATCTGCTGGCGACTCCGGAGGAGGGCCTCTCCAGGCTGCTTTCCAAGCTCGTCGGGTCGCTTGAGGGCATCGCTGCCAGAGTGGACACCATGGTGGAGGGGGAGTGTCGTGCGCTCTTCACCTCTACCGTGACACGCGTCTTCAGCCACCTCCATCTCCGGGATCCCAACCTCGACCTTGGCGCTCTGAGCGAGCCGCTGGCTCCCGAGTCCCGCAACTTTGCTGCTGAGGCCATGGGGGGAGCAGGTGAAAGCTCTGCTGGAGACGTTTCTCCATGTTGACCCTGCGATGTCTGCGGCTGGAGACGATGGCGAGGGTGGCGGTGGCGTTGTTGATGACGAGCTTCCCGCGGCGGGTGACGTTGGCCATTGAGGTGACGGTGGCACTTCTTCCTGGTTTGTTCCTGCAACATTTACCGTGACTCGTGGAGGTGTAAGAACTTCTGATTCGAACTTATGACACATTGTGCTTTGTAATAATTTTCTTAGGATTCCGCGATTTCCTTTCTGTGCTCAATTTCCTTCCTGCGTGCTTTAATGTTCTGCGTCGGGAGGGCCCAGCCCCGCGCATACCTCAACCACCATTGGGGCGTTCAGATCACTAGGACGAGACCAAGGGGTGAGGGGCTACGTGACTAGTGAGGCCCCTGAGTCGCGATGCTCGGGGGTTCCCCTTGACGTACGAACAACCCTCATGAAGGAAATGCGAATAACATTTGGATTAATCTGGAGCCCCCATACCTTTTCTCGCCAGCTTTTACCTGGGAGGGTCGCACGAAGACCAGGTGCGAGAGACCTAGTGAGGCGGGGTGCGCCGGGCGTGAACCGGGCGCAGCCCCCATGCCCAGCCCCCTCGCTCGACTCTCCCATGGGCAAAGCGGCCCGTTGAGGCCGGGCGGTGGGCTCAAGAGCCCTCCTGAGGTTATTGCAGCCGCTAGGGTGCCATCGGTTGTTTATTCACCAGCGCGGAGCATGGTGCTTCCACTCTTGCGTGGGCATAGCCGCTCCTCGACCGTGTTGTCCGCCAGCACGGAGCATGGGGCTTCCACTTCTTCGTGGATGGGAGCTCCCTCTGAGGGGAGACTCCAGGGCGTGTATGATATGTCTCCAACGTATCTATAATTTTTGATTGTTCCATGCTATTATATTATCCATCTTGGATGTTTTATATGCATTTATATGCTATTTTATATGATTTTTGGGACTAACCTATTAACCTAGAGCCAGTGCCAGTTTCTGTTTTTTCCTTGTTTTTTGAGTTTTACAGAAAAGGAATACCGAACGGAGTCCAATTGACGTGCCAATTTTTGATGATTTTTTATGGACCAAAAGAAGCCCCCGGAGTAAAAGAGTTGGGCTAGAAGAGTCCCGAGCCGTCCACGAGGGTGGAGGGTGCGCCCTACCCCCTGGGTGTGCCCCCTATCTTGTGGACAACTCGGAGACCCCCTGACTTGTTCCCTGCGCCAAAAACTCCTATAAGTACATAAACCCCCGAAAAGAAACCTAGATCGGGTGTTCTGCTGCTGCAAGCCTCTGTAGCCACCAAAAACCAATCTGGACCCTGTTCCGGCACCCCGCCGGAGGGGGGATCCATCACCGGTGGCCATCTTCATCATCCCGGTGTTCTCCATGACGAGGAGGGAGTAGTTCACCCTCGGGGCTGAGGGTATGTACCAATAGCTATGTGTTTGATCTCTCTCTCTCTCTCTCGCTCTCTCTCTCTCTCTCTCTCTCTCTCTCTCTCTCTCTCTCTCGTGTTCTTGATATGGCACGATCTTGATGTATCACGAGCTTTGCTATTATAATTGGATCTTATGATGTTTCTCCCCCTCTACCTTCTTGTAATGGATTGAGTTCTCCCTTTGAAGTTATCTTATTGGATTGAGTCTTTAAGGATTTGAGAACACTTGATATATGTCTTGCATGTGCTTATATGTGATCTACTTGATGTATGTCTTGGTGATCAACTTGCGGGTTCAGTGACCTTGTGAACTTATGCATAGGGGCTGGCACACGTTTTCATCTTGACTCTCCGATAGAAACTTTGGGGCACTCTTTGAAGTTCTTTGTGTTGGTTGAATAGATGAATCTGAGATTGTGTGATGCATATCGTATAATCATGCCCACGGATACTTGAGGTGACAATGGAGTATCTAGGTGACATTAGGGTTTTGGTCTATGTGTGTCTTCAGGTGTTATTCTAGTACGAACTCTAGGATAGATCGAACGGAAAGAATAGCTTCCTGTTATTTTACTACGGACTCTTGAATAGATCGATCAGAAAGAATAACTTTGAGGTGGTTTCGTACCCTACAATAATCTCTTCGTTTGTTCTCCGCCATTAGTGACCTTGGAGTGACTCTTTGTTGCATGTTGAGGGATAGTTATATGACCTAGTTATGTTATTATTGATGAGAGAACTTGGACTAGTGAAAGTATGAACCCTAGGCCTTGTTTTGAAGCATTGCAATACCGTTTGTGCTCACTTTTATCATTAGTTACCTTGCTGTTTTTATATTTTCAGATTACAAAAACCTATATCTACCATCCATATTGCACTTGTATCACCATCTCTTCGTCGAACTAGTGCACCTATACAATTTACCATTGTATTGGGTGTGTTGGGGACACAAGAGACTCTTTGTTATTTGGTTGCAGGGTTGTTTGAGAGAGACCATCTTCATCCTACGCCTCCCACGGATTGATAAACCTTAGGTCATCCACTTGAGGGAAATTTGCTACTGTCCTATAAACCTCTGCACTTGGAGGCCCAACAACGTCTACAAGAAGAAGGTTGTGTAGTAGACATCAAGCTCTTTTCTGGCGCTGTTGCCGGGGAGGTGAATGCTAGAAGGTATATCTTTAGATCTTGCAATCGAATCTTTTAGTTTCTTGTTTTATGACTAGTTTAGTTTATAAAAGAAAACTACAAAAAAATGGAATTGAGGTTGCCTCATATGCTTCATCTTTTTAATATCTTTCGTGAAAATGATGGAAAGGAAAATTGTGCTCAAGTGTTAGAAGAAGAATGTAATAAAATGTTTGGCACTAAATATTTGAATGATGAGCATGATTGCAATGTTGTTAGTATGAATTCTTTGAATATCCATGATGCTAATGATATGCAAAGCCACAAGCTTTGGGATGTTCTGCTTGATGAAGATGATATTTTTAGTCCCCCAAGTTTTGATGTCCAAATTTGTTATAATGGTAGCAAGCCTCCTATCTATGACGGTTATGATGATGACATGTATGCTATAAAGAATAATGATAACCATGAAACTTGTCATCATGATTTTAATGTTCAATTTGATTATGTCAATCAAGTATCTCATGATAGTTATTTTGTTGAATTTGCTCCTCCCACTACTATGAATGAGAAGAATTTTCCTTATGATGGGAGTAGTAAAATTTATATGCTTATGGATCATGAAAATAATACTTTATGTGATGGTTATATTGTTGAATTCATTCATGATGCTACTGAAAATTATTATGAGGGAGGAACATATGCTTGTAGGAATTGCAATAATATCAAGTTTCCTCTCTATGTGTTGAAAATCTTGAAGCTATGCTTGTTTTGCTTTCCTATGCTAGTTGATTCTTGCCATAAGTTGTTTGCTCACAAAATCCCTATGCTTAGGAAGTGTGTTAGACTTAAATGTGCTAGTCATATTCTTCATGATGCTCCTGTTATATTTCAATTCTTATCTTTTATGTGAGCATCATTGAAATCATTATGCCTAGCTAAAAAGGCTTTAAAGAAAAGCGCCTGTTGGAAGGCAACCCAATATTTTTCTTTCCTTTTTTTAATAAATATATCATCTAGCCTCTGGTTAGATGAGTTTTCATGTTTTAAATTAGTGTTTGTGCCAAGTAAGACCTTTGGGATGATTAGGAAGATAGTAGATTGGTTTTGCTGGAAAAACGGAAACTTTTGTGCCCAGTGTTTGAATTCTTTCTGATTACTGGAACGTGATAAATTCTTGAACTTTTTACAGAACTTTGACCTACAAATTTCCCATGTTTTCCTAAGTTTTCAGAATTTTTAGAGACACAGAGGTTCTACATCAATTCACATCTTTACAGACTACCCTGTTTAAGACTGGTTCCATTTTCTTGTGTTGTTGGCTTATTTTGATGCTTCTATGGGTAGTATTATAGGGTATGAACCATGGAAAAGTTGGAATACAATAGATATAACACAAATATAAAATAAGAATGAGTTCACAACAATACCTACAAGTAAGGATTTGATTTGTTTTACTAACGCATCTCACAAAGTTCTGTTAAGTTTTGTGTTGTGAAGTTTTCAAGTTTTGGGTAAGGATTTGATGGACTATGGAATAAGGAGTGGCAAGAGCCTAAGCTTGGGTATGCCCAAGGCACCCCAAGCTAATATTCAAGGACAACCAAGAGCCTAAGCTTGGGGATGCCCCAGGAAGGCATCCCCTTTTTCGTCTTCGTCTATCGGTAACTTTACTTGAGGCTATATTTTTATTCACCACATGATATGAGTTTTGCTTAGAACATCATTTTCTTTTGTTTGTATTTTCTTGTTGTTATTCATAGGCATGTTTTTATCTTTTGTTTAAATAAAATGTCAAGTCTAGCCATTACCATGCTTATTTTGTAAGTCTTTGTGTTGCTGTTTGAAAACAAAAGATTTTCCATCATTGTCTGAATTCTTCTAGATAGTCAGAACATGATAAAATCTTGAAATTGTTACACAGTGAGCATGAATAAGTTCTCTGTAACGTGGTAATTTTTCATAATTGTTTGAGTTAGGGAAGTATGAGAACAATTCCACTATTTACAGGTTGTCCTGTTTAGACAGATTGTTGTTATGTTTGCATTGTTTGCATATGTTTGTATGTTTAATGATTCTATTTGAGGATAGGAGTATTAAATATCCATAGGAATTTAGTATGCAATGTCAAGTTATAATTTTAGCGGTTTGCTACAGTAGAGAATGTTAAGGTTTTGATTTGATTTATACTAACTTATCTCATGAGTTCTTGTTGAGTTTTGTGTGCATGAAGTTTTTAAGATTCCGGAAACTGTGATATGAGAGGAATTAAGGAGGAACGATAGCTCAAGATTGAGGATGCCCAAGGCATCCCAAAATAATATTTCAAGAAGTCTCAAGCATCTAAGCTCGGGGATGCCCCGGTTGGCATCCCACCTTTCTTCGTCGACAATTATCGGTTAGTAACGGTTGAGCCTATGTTTTTTACTTCTTCACATGATTTGTGTTATCCTTGAAATGACATATTATTTTTCTTTGCTCGTTGTTTGAATAAAATATTAAGATCTGAATTTTATTTTAATGTTAGAGAGTCTTCACATAGTTACATAATTATTCAACTACTCACTAATCTTCACTTATATCTTTTGGAGTAGTTTGTCGTTTGCTCTAGTGCTTCACTTATATCTTTTTAGAGCACGGCGGTAGTTTTATTTTGAAGAAATAGATGAAATCTCATGCTTCACTTATATTATTTTGAGAGTCTTTAAGAACAGCATGGTAATTTTCTTAAGTTATGAATTTAGTCCTAATATGATGGGCATCCAAGAGGGATATAATAAAAACTTTCATATAAAGTGCGTTGAATACTATGAGAAGTTTGATGCTTGATGTTTGTTTTGAGATATGAGGATGGTGATATTAGAGTCATGCTAGTAGAGTGGTAGTGAATTTGAGAGATACTTGTGTTAAAGTTTGTGATTCCCGTAGCATGCACATATGGTGAACCGTTATGTGATGAAGTCGGAGCATGATTTATTTTTTTGATTGTCTTCCTTTGTGTAGAGGTCGCGATCGCGCGATGGTTAGCTCCTACCAACCCTTCCCCAAGGAGCATGCGTTTAGTGCTTTGTTTTTATAACTTGTAGATTTTTGCAATAAGTATATGAGTTATTTATGACTAATGTTGAGTCCATAGATTATACGCACTCTCACCCTTCCGCCATTGCTCGCCTCTCTTGTACCGTGCAACTTTCGCCGGTACCATACACCCACCTTATACCTTCCTCAAAACAGCCACCATACATACCTATTATGGCATTTCCATAGCCATTCCGAGATATATTTCCATGCAACTTTCCACCGTTCCGTTTATTATGACACGCTTCATCATTGTCATATTGCTTTGCATGATAATGTAGTTGACATCGTATTTGTGGCAAAGCCACCATGCATAATTTTTCATACATGTCACTCTTGATTCATTGCACATCCGGGTGCACCGCCGGAGGCATTCACATAGAGTCATATTTAGTTCTAGCTTTGAGTTGTAATCTTTGAGTTGTAAGTAAATAATAGTGTGATGATCTTCATTATTAGAGCATTGTCCCAGTGAGAAAATGGTGATGGAGACTATGATTCCCCCACAAGTCGGGATGAGACTCCGGACGAAAAAAGGCCCAAAATAAAAAAATTAAAAAAATGAGAGAAAAAGAGAGAAGGGGCAATGCTACTATCCTTTTTCCACACTTGTGCTTCAAAGTAGCACCATGATCTTCATGATAGAGAGTCTCTTGTTTTGTCATCTTCATATACTAGTGGGAATTTTCATTATAGAACTTGGCTTGTATATTCCAATGACGGGCTTCCTCAAATACCCTAGGTCATCGTGAGCAAGCAAGTTGGATGCACACCCACTTAGTTTCTTTAGTTGAGCTTTCATACACTTATAGCTCTAGTGCATCCGTTGCATGGCAATCACTACTCACTCACATTGATATCTATTGATGGGCATTGTCGGGACCCCGATCCTAAGCCACACAGGTCTAGCCTGTAACACATCATATCACTTTGCGGCCTCACGCACGGTATCCCCACGGGTGCCACCTTACCTGGCCCGGGACCGTTTGCGCATTTTGGCACACGTATATGATAGTGTTGCTAGCGTCCATATGACAGAGAACCTGGGCCGACATGACTGGTTATAAACCAAAAGTGGCACTAAATTACAGAGACAGGCATACATGACCCAGCAACGAACGTGTCGGTCATCAACGTATGAACCCAAGTCGTAGCAAGCTACAAGGACTTAAAGGAACAACGCGTGACATTTCCCCTAAGGGACAGACACAGGAACGAAGAAGGACACATGCCGACCAGCCTAAGTGTTCCGGAGCAGTAGCGAGCTACCAAGGCTCAGTGGAAACACTAGGAGACATTTCCCTGTAAGATAGGCTACCAAAGGTAAACAACTAGGTGTCGGATCCCACACATAGCAATACACATTACACGTACGCATAACATGCAAGTATGTGCTGTACAACATGGCATCACAACATAACTCAACAACTCATATAGATAAAGGCTCAGAAGAGCCATCATAGCATTTATTACAATCAGAGGTCACATGACCCAACATACAGAGCATACAGGCAACGGAAGCATAACATGTCTGAGTACAGACAACTACAAATGAAAAAGGCTGAGAAGCCTGACTATCTACAAGACCCTCCTAAGGGCACAAGACCATAGCTGAGGTAACAAGCTAAACGTCGAAGTCCACGCGGAACCACTAGCGAGACTGAGGTCTCTCTGCAAAAACATAAATTAAGCAAACGTGAGTACAAAGGTACTCAGCAAGACTTACATCAGAACTAACTACATATGCAACAGTATCAACAAGGGGGTAGTGGAGTTTGACTGCAGCAAGCCAGCTTTGACTCGGTGGCTATCCTGAACTATTACTGCAAGTAACTCTTTTGAGGTGGCGCACACGAGTCCACATATTCACCAATCAATACACCACTATGGATCCGCTCCTGTCTCCCTACGAGAAGGCCATCCATAGTACTCACACTTGTCTTGAGTATTTTAGAGTATCCACTTTCGATTGTCTATGTACCACGTAAGCATCCAAGAAGTCCATAACCGCGGACCCGGCTATTCGAATAGATCATGTTAACCCTGCAGGGGTGTACTTCTTCACACACGCTCTCGCCACTTACCGCCATGTACACGTCGTGTATCTCGGCAACCTTCAAGCGGAAGCCTGGCGAGGGTGTCGGCCACGACCTGACTAACCACACAAGTCTCTCGTCCAGGTTTATCGCCTATTCGGGTTCCATCCGTGGGGAGATCCGGTCGGGGTGTCGCTCATGGCCCCAAATGATGTGTGCAGGGTTCCCAAGCCCACCAACCGGGTGCCACTTGGTACACCGGGCCACTGCACCTAGTCTGTCCCAAGCCCACCTGTACCGGGTGCCACTTGGTAGACTACTAGCACTACCTACAAACACCAGAAACTAGTTGCAACTCCTGGACAGAGATCGAGTTGATTAATAAGTCGAGAGGGGCACTTAAGCATTCCAATGCGTGGTAGTAGCTTTGTCATTGGACAACTTACACAGAACTCAGTTCTTAAGGACGGCTCCAGTGAGACAACCCACCATGTACTCCTACATGGCCTCTCACCGCTACCTTTACCAAATCATGTTCACACACTTAGCTCTCAACGGTAGGACATGTTCACCGTATTCCAATTCATCCCCGATGAATCAGACCTGACACAACTCTAAGCAATAGCAGGCATAACCAGAAAGCATGAATGAGTAGGCACAACATGGCTCAAACAACTCCTACTCATGCTAGTGGGTTTCAACTATTTACTGTGGCAATGACAGGTCATGCAGAGGAAAGGGGTTCAGCTACCGCAGCAAAAGCAGATCAATCATTGTTGTCCTAATGCAATAAAAGAGAGCAGGAGCGAGAGAGTGGGATTGTATCGGGATGCTCAATGGGGTTTTGCTTGCCTGGCACTTCTGAAGATATCAATGAGTCTTCATCGGTGTCATCGATTCATCGTCGGAACGTCGTCTACTGAGAGGGGACAAAACCGACAAACAGAGAAAGAACACAATCAATGCAATGCAACAATATGATGCATGAATGTGACATGGCAATATGCTGTTGGTTGAGCTAATGCAACTAGCAACAAATTAAATGAAGTTGGTTTGAACCAAGGGTTCAAATTCAAACTCCATATGTGATTATTCAAATGTCATTTATTCAAATTGTCCTAAACAGCAACCATATGTTGTTCTAACATGCATGAAATTGCCATAAACAGATTCCTTGGATTTTTTTGATCAATTTTCATATATAAATTATTTTCATCTGAGCTACGGTTGATTTTATATGATTTTTAGAAGTTTTGGTTATTTTCTGAAATAAATAAATCATTTCTGATTTATTTTAAATTACAGAAAATAGTTACTGCGTCAGCACTGCGTCATCATGACGTCAGCAAGTCAACAGGGCTGGTCCAGGTCAAACCTGACCAGTGGGGCCCACTGGTCAGTGACACAACTAACTAAACTAACTTATTTAAATCTAACCTAGTTTAATTAGCCGGGCGGGGCCCATATGTCAGTGAGTCACAGGGTTAACTAATTACAAATTAGCACTAACCTAAATTAACAGGGCACTGGGCCCACCTGTCAGTGGCACTAGGGCGTGATTACTGGGGTGGTTAGGCTCTAATTAAAAAGGCCACGTCGGCGACAGGCGCCGGCGACCAGAGAACACGGCGGTGGCTCGCCGGAGTTGATCGGGGCGGCGCTGCAGGCCACGGCTTGAGCCACGGGTGGTCTCTACGCGTAGCTGGCGCTCTTCCGCATCCAATGGGACCGGAGTCAGCGGCTAGGGTGGCCGGAGGCGGGAGCAATGAGCTCGGCCGCGGCGGCCGGAGTTCGGGCACCGTCGGGTTTGGGGTTGGGGTGCGCTAGGGGAGGAAGTGGTGCGTGCGCTCGGCTCCTGGGAGCACGGTGAGTGCGATGACATGCTCAAAAACGGACAGAGGCGACTGGGGCCACGGCGGTGACAGGGTCAGCGGCGGCCGGCGACGGTGAGGAAGGGGGCGACAGCTACGGGGCGCGCGCGAAGGAAAGGAAGGAGGGAAAAGGTTCAGTGGCTCACGGCGGTTCGGTTGGTGCAGACGGAGGGGCCGGGGAGGCGTTGGTTGCCGCGAATCGCCGGCGAGGTCGACGGCGGCCGAAGGTTGAAGAAGACGGTGGCGAGGGCGTTCGGGGCTTCCTGGCGTCGGGCGGCTTGGCGAGGAGGAAGAGAGGGACAAGGCGGAGCTCGTGGGCACCTTGCGGGGGCGTGGGGAGGGCTGTGTCCACGGTGGTGGCGAGCGGCGGCGACGAGCCCGCTCGGGTGGTGCGTGCGAGGGAGACAGAGGAGGGGAGATCGTTCGGGGGAGAGAGGGAGAGGTGCATGGGGTTCTGGGCGTCTCCGTGGCGTCGTCTAGGCGTGTCGAGGGGAGCCAAGCAGGCAGCTGCGTGCCGGCGCGCGCGGCCACCGTGCTCGCTCTCGCCTCTGCCAGTAGGCAGAGGTTGAAGACAAGTATGCCCCTGGTGGGCTGGGCTGCTTCTGCTGGTAAGGCCCAGGTAGTGCTCTCTCTCTCTTATTTTCTTTCTGTTTTCTATTTCTGTTATTTTGTTTTGATTTAGTTTATAGCCCAAATCATTTTAATAAATCCTAAAAATAATTGTGGGCATTAAATAAATTATTACAGAGACCCTCAACTATTTTCAGAATTGTTGGAGCATTTAAAGATATTAAAAATATTTATATGCCCCAATTTAAATACTTATTGATTTAATTCGAAGCCCAAAATATTCCACAAAAATGTTCAATATTTTTTGTTTGGACCAAAACCCTTACCAAAATTATCAAACATTACTGAAGGCATTTCTGGGTTTAATGAAAAGGATTTTTATTTGAACCTAGTTGAGTTCATTTAGTGCTAGGGTTTAATCAATCCCCATTTCAAGTTAACAAAAATTAAACATGATGCACAACTAACCTAGCACTAGACAGACAGGAGCTAGGGATGTGACAACTCACCCCCACTAAAACAAGAATCTCGTCCCGAGATTCAGGATGTAGGGTAAGAAATCAAAGGGGACACACGCTAGCACAATCTTCCGGATCCAAATTTCCCTTCTCGGAGATGTTGATTTATTGCATCATATTGATCTTGTCATCCTGTTTTGAGATCTTCATCCAACCAGATGATAATGGAGTCATACTCTATAGAAATCGATCTTCCCGGAGATCGAGGAACTCAAGATCAACTTATTGTGTGAGACATTGAAGCATCTCTTGAGCTGAGACATGGAACACACATCCAGAGGGATGGAGTGAAACAAATGATGAAGGTTCACTTGGTAGGCACTAATTACACACCTAAGAAGATGGTGATCTATGTCACCAGACGGGACACCTTGGAGAAGGTGACTCGTAGAGTTATTCCCTTAAGTGGCAAAAAGAATTACTTTTGATATAGAGATCATTGAAATTCCCTATACCAGCCTGAGGCGGATCACAATCGATCATTTGATGGAGTCCGAAGGAATGACATTCTCGGGCCAGAATTGATGATGTGGACTTCCTTGTTGAAGATAACACCAGGGATGATTTTTCTTATCATCGGAAATGAATGGGACCCATGGCAAGTTGGCACATTTGCGGTACAAGATGGGAACAAAATGCAAATGCTGGGAATGATTCTAGTATCTGGGAAGAAACCCGACAGTAGAGAGTGAATCTACTCTTTGAGAGGTTATAGCATAACCAAGAACACTGTAAGCAATCCCGCATAGTGCCGGTGATAACACCTAGTGCTTGTGCGTGCTCTCAAGAACTTGAGCATTCCCATATTCATCAAGGTTTTACCAATATCCGTGTCAAGGATCCCGGCAACACCACATACTACCATGATGATTGGTGATGGAGGATGCAGATGCAAAGGAAGAAAACACTTTCTCAGATTTCACCTTAGCGAGGCCAAGGGCAAGATCTAGATGATCGACCGAGAGACATTTAGCACTCCGCTTCTAATGTTCTCCTTGATGTGCTAGCACAACCCATTTATTATAATGGTTTTGGTACCTAGAACGTCAAATAAAAGGTCGGACTTCAGGAGCACAAGAATCCATAAGGAACAACTAGGGAGTAAGTCCTACGAAGTCCTTATGGGGAGGTGGCCAACTTCTTCAAACAAGATACTACAACAATAGGTCTTCCGGTTGGGTGTGTTGGCCACGACATCCACTTTACCGGTTATCGAGAGACCAATATTATAGTTCTTAGAAAATGCACCAACCATCATATCTGCCTGAGATTCAGTTCTGATTGGTCTCAGGATATTCCAGACTCATCGGGTCTAGAAGGAATGAATGTTTGCAACACAAATCGACGAGACGGCGTTGCGAGATTCTCGGGAAATGGTCTGCGATAGTAAGCTCCAAAACATGAGCTGGTTCTGCTACAAACATGTGAACACGTTGTCCAAGACAAGCATGACCACGGAGTAGTCTTATAATAAACCACTACCGAGTTCGGGTGGAAACCATCATCTAGGATATCGAAGTCCTTACATAAGTCATATGATTAGCTCTTATGATGGAACTTTTCTCCTTGAACAAATCAATCAGTGGCTTGGTGTGCTACGGAATACATATGGAGTGGAGGTAATTAATCTACTAAACCATAGAATACTTTGCACGTATGCATGACTAATTTGGGATGATTCCAGAGGAGGTAAAAACATGCTTTCCCGAATTCACGGCGACAACTTGCATCAATGCACATTAATTAGAGGAAGTCACTCCTTCCATCCAAGCATAAGCTTCATGACGGAACACGAAGGCATTGCTTACAAAGTTTCCAACACTAGCTTAATGTCCAACAAAATCACGGAGAGGATAAGGACGTTGTCGATGGGCTCAACAATAACTCATCCAGATTTCCATATAGGTGGAATTCCACAATTAAGTGAACACGGTGATAGCATTGGTCAGACCAAAAAGATATAACGGTGTATGCTCGGGGGATCAACCACGAGTAAGACAGCGTTACGAATATCGTTGGTTCTGATTTGACTTGACGATAGCCCACACTCAAATCAAAATCTAGATAAGACAATAGATCCACAAATGATCACGGAGATCAATTGAAGAAGATATCATCTATCTACAATACACATACAAGATATCCCTTTGGAGTGAGCTATGTGGATTAAGCTTTTATCTTCCAACTCTCCAAGTTGTTGCTTAGCTTAACCAACTAGTTCAGGGGTATCCAACACAGATTCTTGGAGAAGGGATGGTTTATAAGAAAACCAACTTGATCACGGACTCAACATAGCGGTCAGGTGACAACCTGGTGATACTTCCGAGAAGATATTCGAAAAATCATGAACCACCAATATGTTACTAAGCTCGCAAACAATCTTGCTTTTCAGGGCAAGATGATATGATCACAAGAGTGGGGAATTTATGCAATCCTAACTCATCAATCGAAGAGTGCACCAGAAAATGGACTAGGTAGCACGATCAATCTTAGAATGGTGCTTTAGTAACCAACACACTAAGAATGAAATTATCGTCCATTAAACACTAAGTAACGAGATTGCTAGGGGTATTGATTTCACACATCATGATTCACTTGTCAGTATTCCGGCTACAATAACACGGAGACCGAGGAATGAATAATGATGGCAAGAAGTATTACTACATCAAGAATTCATAAGAGATAGTGCAGTTCTCACGATATTCTTGACATAAAGATGGTAATACTCCAGGATAGAACAGTTTAGAAACTGCATTAACATTCTTCATCTGTGAAGTACAACTTCGTTGACCAAATCCTGGATATGGATAAGGTACTGGAGTTTGTTTCTCCTAGTCATTCCGGAATAGAATGGCTTGACGGACCACAAGAGTAAAAGGCTTCGATGCACGAGTGCACATCTACTTCTGACTATCAATTGATAGATGAAGGTCGGAAAATAACGGAAGGGAGACAACTCGAGGAACATATAACTTTCTGAGTTGTAGATGCATAGATTAGCATGTCGAACTAGTTCAGCATATTTCTTCCGGATAACCCATGCAGAAAGGTAGGACTGGCAGAGTCACAATATGAATGGAGTACTACTCAGGAGCACTTTGGTTGTGATCTTTTGGTTCAGAAGAACTTCTGCCATGATGGTTCATGGTATTGGAAGAATGATATACCACTGACCTCGAGGACTATCACAAGATTGCTAATAACCTAAAGGGACGAGCAAATACTACCAACATGAAGTAGGTAGAAAGAATCTTGGGTTCAAGAACCCAGAAGTAGAATGCCTACTAACTAAATGGCATCACGAGATGCTTTTGAGAATTATGGCCAGAATCATCACACTAGGAATATGAAACATTGCTAGATTACTGGGTGATCTTCTAAGATACTTAGGGTCATAATAATAAGTCCAACATATATGTCGAGGTAACAGAGTGCCTCAACACACCGACTAGTGTGGTTAATCTAGCCTAGAAGGACATTAGGAACAGATAGGAATGATTTGCAAATGCATCAGACTATTTAGAAACCTAGGATGACTTGGACAGCATAACGGCTGCAAATGCTCGAAAATACTTTTGAGATTCAAGCAGAAGGGTAGCATATCCACTTAACATCATCATGTCAAGGTTCTGAGACCAACAGTTGAGCAACAGAAGAAGAATAAACTGAGCTGAGAGTTGAATCCACAATTAACGTGATCCTGATAAATAGAATGAGAATCCTAGTTCTTAATCCCCGTAGAAAGAAGAAGGCGACTCAGATCAGAAGGTCATAAGGTAAAGGAGTAAAAAGAGCCTTACGTTCCCTTCCACAATCAATTCCCTTATATAACTAAAGAGTTTCTAGACACGACTTCGACCAGTTTGGCTTACTAATCCTACAGGCAGTCAGGCTCTGATACCAAAGCTGTCGGGACCCCGATCCTAAGCCACACAGGTCTAGCCTGTAAGACATCATATCACTTTGCGGCCTCACGCACGGTATCCCCACGGGTTCCACCTTACCTGGCCCGGGACCGTTTGTGCATTTTGGCACACGTATATGATAGTGTTGCTAGCATCCATATGACAGAGAACCCGGGCCGACATGACTAGTTATAAACCAAAAGTGGCACTAAATTACAGAGACAGGCATACATGACCCAGCAACGAACATGTCGGTCATCAACGTATGAACCCAAGTCGTAGCAAGCTACAAGGACTTAAAGGAACGACGCGTGACATTTCCCCTAAGGGACAGACACAGGAACGAAGAAGGACACATGCCGGCCAGCCTAAGTGTTCCGGAGCAGTAGCGAGCTACCAAGGCTCAGTGGAAACACTAGGAGACATTTCCCTGTAAGATAGGCTACCAAAGGTAAACAACTAGGTGTCGGATCCCACACATAGAAATACACATTACACGTACGCATAACATGCAAGTATGTGCTGTACAACATGGCATCACAACATAACTCAACAACTCATATAGATAAAGGCCCAGAAGAGCCATCATAGCATTTATTACAATCAGAGGTCACATGACCCAACATACAGAGCATACAGGCAACGGAAGCATAACATGTCTGAGTACAGACAACTACAAATGAAAAAGGCTGAGAAGCCTGACTATCTACAAGACCCTCCTAAGGGCACAAGACCGTAGCTGAGGTAACAAGCTAAACGTCGAAGTCCACGCGGAACCACTAGCGAGACTGAGGTCTCTCTGCAAAAACATAAATTAAGCAAACGTGAGTACAAAGGTACTCAGCAAAACTTACATCAGAACTAACTACATATGCAACAGTATCAACAAGGGGGTAGTGGAGTTTGACTGCAGCAAGCCAGCTTTGACTCGGTGGCTATCCTGAACTATGACTGCAAGTAACTCTTTTGAGGTGGCGCACACGAGTCCACATATTCACCAATCAATACACCACTATGGATCCGCTCCCGTCTCCCTACGAGAAGGCCATCCATAGTACTCACACTTGTCTTGAGTATTTTAGAGTATCCACTTTCGATTGTCTATGTACCACGTAAGCATCCAAGAAGTCCATAACCGCGGACCCGGCTATTCGAATAGATCATGTTAACCCTGCAGGGGTGTACTTCTTCACACACGCTCTCGCCACTTACTGCCATGTACACGTCGTGTATCTCGGCAACCTTCAAGCGGAAGCCTGGCGAGGGTGTCGGCCACGACCTGACTAACCACACAAGTCTCTCGTCCAGGTTTATCGCCTATTCGGGTTCCATCCGTGGGGAGATCCGGCCGGGGTGTCGCTCACGGCCCCAAATGATGTGTGCAGGGTTCCCAAGCCGACCAACCGGGTGCCACTTGGTACACCGGGCCACTGCACCTAGTCTGTCCCAAGCCCACCTGTACCGGGTGCCACTTGGTAGACTACTAGCACTACCTACAAACACCAAGTTGCAACTCCTGGACAGAGATCGAGTTGATTAATAAGTCAAGAGGGGCACTTAAGCATTCCAATGCGTGGTAGTAGCTTTGTCATTGGTCAACTTACACAGAACTCAGTTCTTAAGGACGGCTCCAGTGAGACAACCCACCATGTACTCCTACATGGCCTCTCACCGCTACCTTTACCAAATCGTGTTCACACACTTAGCTCTCAACGGTAGGACATGTTCACCGTATTCCAATTCATCCCCGATGAATCAGACCTGACACAACTCTAAGCAATAGCAGGCATAACCAGAAAGCATGAATGAGTAGGCACAACATGGCTCAAACAACTCCTACTCATGCTAGTGGGTTTCAACTATTTACTGTGGCAATGACAGGTCATGCAGAGGAAAGGGGTTCAGCTACCGCAGCAAAAGCAGTTCAATCGTTGTTGTCCTAATGCAATAAAAGAGAGAAGGAGCGAGAGAGTGGGATTGTATCGGGATGCTCAATGGGGTTTTGCTTGCCTGGCACTTCTGAAGATATCAATGAGTCTTCATCGGTGTCATCGATTCATCGTCGGAACATCGTCTACTGAGAGGGGACAAAACCGACAAACAGAGAAAGAACACAATCAATGCAATGCAACAATATGATGCATGAATGTGACATGGCAATATGCTGTTGGTTGAGCTAATGCAACTAGCAACAAATTAAATGAAGTTGGTTTGAACCAAGGGTTCAAATTCAAACTCCATATGTGATTATTCAAATGTCATTTATTCAAATTGTCCTAAACAGCAACCATAAGTTGTTCTAACATGCATGAAATTGCCATAAACAGATTCCTTGGATTTTTCTGATCAATTTTCATATATAAATTATTTTCATCTGAGCTACGGTTGATTTTATATGATTTTTAGAAGTTTTGGTTATTTTCTAAAATAAATAAATCATTTCTGATTTATTTTAAATTACAGAAAATAGTTACTGCCTCAGCACTGCGTCATCATGACGTCAGCAAGTCCACAGGGCTGGTCCAGGTCAAACCTGACCAGTGGGGCCCACTGGTCAGTGACACAACTAACTAAACTAACTTATTTAAATCTAACCTAGTTTAATTAGCCGGGCGGGGCCCATATGTCAGTGAGTCACAGGGTTAACTAATTACAAATTAGCACTAACCTAAATTAACAGGGCACTGGGCCCACCTGTCAGTGGCACTAGGGCGTGATTACTGGGGTGGTTAGGCTCTAATTAAAAAGGCCACGTCGGCGACAGGCGCCGGCGACCAGAGAACACGGCGGTGGCTCGCCGGAGTTGATCGGGGCGGCGCTGCAGGCCACGGCTTGAGCCACGGGTGGTCTCTACGCGTAGCTGGCGCTCTTCCGCATCCAATGGGACCGGAGTCAGCGGCTAGGGTTGCCGGAGGCGGCAGCAATGAGCTCGGCCGCGTCGGCCGGAGTTCGGGCACCGTCGGGTTTGGGGTTGGGGTGCGCTAGGGGAGGAAGTGGTGCGTGCGCTCGGCTCCTGGGAGCACGGTGAGTGCGATGACATGCTCAAAAACGGGCAGAGGCGACTGGGGCCACGGCGGTGACAGGGTCAGTGGCGGCCGGCGACGGTGAGGAAGGGGGCGACGGCTACGGGGCGCGCGCAAAGGAAAGGAAGGAGGGAAAAGGTTCAGTGGCTCACGGCAGTTCGGCTAGTGCAGACGGAGGGGCCGGGGAGGCGTTGGTTGCCGCGAATCGCCGGCGAGGTCGACGGCGGCCGAAGGTTGAAGAAGACGGTGGCGAGGGCGTTCGGGGCTTCCTGGCGTCGGGCGGCTTGGCGAGGATGAAGAGAGGGACAAGGCGGAGCTCGTGGGCACCTTGCGGGGGCGTGGGGAGGGCTGTGTCCACGGTGGTGGCGAGCGGCGGTGACGAGCCCGCTCCGGTGGTGCGTGCGAGGGAGACAGAGGAGGGGAGATCGTTCGGGGGAGAGAGGGAGAGGTGCAGGGGGTTCTGGGCGTCTCTGTGGCATCGTCTAGGCGCGTCGAGGGGAGCCAAGCAGGCAGCTCCGTGCCGGCGCGCGCGGCCGCCGTGCTCGCTCTCGCCTCTGCCAGTAGGCAGAGGTTGAAGACAAGTATGCCCCTGGTGGGCTGGGCTGCTTCTGCTGGTAAGGCCCAGGTAGTGCTCTCTCTCTCTTATTTTCTTTCTGTTTTCTATTTCTGTTATTTTGTTTTGATTTAGTTTATAGCCCAAATCATTTTAATAAATCCTAAAAATAATTGTGGGCATTAAATAAATTATTACAGAGACACTCAACTATTTTCGGAATTGTTGGAGCATTTAAAGATATTAAAAATATTTATATTCCCCAATTTAAATACTTATTGATTTAATTCGAAGCCCAAAATATTCCACAAAAATGTTCAATATTTTTGGTTTGGACCAAAACCCTTGCCAAAATTATCAAACATTACTGAAGGCATTTCTGGGTTTAATGAAAAGGATTTTTATTTGAACCTAGTTGAGTTCATTTAGTGCTAGGGTTTAATCAATCCCCATTTCAAGTTAACAAAAATTAAACATGATGCACAGCTAACCTAGCACTAGACAGACAGGAGCTAGGGATGTGACAGGCATCTCCATAGCCCATTGATACGCCCAGTTGATCTGAGCGTATCTTCCACCTTTTGTCTTCTCCACAACCACCACTCTATTCCACCTATAGTGCTATATCCATGGCTCACGCTCATCTATTGCGTGAAATTTGAAAAGTTTGAAAAAAATTAAAGTATGAAACAATTGCTTGGCTGAAACCAGGGTTGTGCATGATTTAAATACTTTGTGTGTTGAAGATAGAGAATAGCCAGACTATATGATTTTGTAGGGATGAACTTTCTTTGGCCATGTAATCTTGAGAAGACATAATTGCTTTGTTAGTATGCTTGAAGTATTATTATTCTTATGTCAATATTAAACTTTTGTCTTGAATCTTTCGGATCTGAACATTCATGCCACAATAAAGAAAATTACATTGAGAATAATGTTGGGTAGCATTCCACGTCAAAAATTATGTTTCTATCATTTACCTACTCGACGACGAGCAGGAATTAAGCTTGGGGATGCTTGATACGTCTCCAACGTATCTATAATTTTTATTGTTCCATGCTATTATATTATCTATTTTGGATGTTTAATGGGCTTTATTATACACTTTTATATTATTTTTGGGACTAACCCACTAACCCAAAGCCCATTGCTAGCCTCGCTAGTATCGCGCAACTTTCGCCGATACCATACACCCACCATATACCTTCCTCAAAACAGACACCATACCTACTTATATGGCATTTCCATAGCCATTCCGAGATATATTGCCATGCAACTTTCCACCGTTACGTTTATTATGACACACTCCATCATTGTCATATTGCCCTGCATGATCATGTAGTTGACATCGTATTTGTGGCAAAGCCACCATTCATAATTTTTTGATACATGTCACTCTTGATTCATTGCACATCCCGGTACACCGCCAGAGGCATTCATATAGAGTCACATTTTGTTCTAAGCATCGAGTTGTAATTCTTGAGTTGTAAGTAAATAAAAGTGTGATGATCATCATTTTTAGAGCATTGTCCTAGTGAGGAAAGGATGATGGAGACTGTGATTGCCCCACAAGTCGGGATGAGACTTCCGACGAAAAATAAAAAAGAGAAAAGAAAAAGAAGAGGCCGTAAAAAAGGAGAAATGGCCCAAATAAAAAAATAAAAAATAAAAAACGAGAGAAAAAGAGAGAAGGGGCAATGCTACTATCCTTTTACCACACTTGTGCTTCCAAGTAGCACCATGATCTTCATGATAGAGAGTCTCCTATGTTGTCACTTTCATATACTAGTGGGAATTTTTCATTATAGAACTTGGCTTGTATATTCCAATGACGGGCTACCTCAAATTGCCCTAGGTCTTCGTGAGCAAGCAAGTTGGGTGCACACCCACTTAGTTTCTTTTTGAGTTTTCATAAACTTATAGTTCTAGTGCATCTGTTGCATGGCAATCCCTACTCACTCACATTGATATCTATTGATGGGCATCTCCATAGCCAGTTGATACGCCTAGTTGATGTGAGATTATCTTCTCCCTTTTTGTCTTCTCCACAACCACCATTCTATTCCACCTATAGTGCCATGTCCAAGGCTCACGCTCATGTATTGCATGAAAGTTGAAAAAGTTTGAGAATACTAAAGTATGAAACAATTGCTTGGCTGAAACCAGGGTTGTGCATGATTTAAATCTTTTGTGTGATGAAGATATAGCATAGCCAGACTATATGATTTTGTAGGGATAGCTTTCTTTGGCCATGTTATTTTGAGAAGACATAATTGCTTTGTTAGTATGCTTGAAGTATTATCTTTTTATCTCAATATTAAACTTTTGTCTTGAATCTTTCGGATCTTAACATTCATGCCACAATAAAGAAAATTACATTTATAAGTATGTTAGGTAGCATTCCACATCAAAAATTCTGTTTTTGTCATTTACCTACTCGAGGACGAGCAGGAATTAAGCTTGGGGATGCTTGATACGTCTCCAACATATCTATAATTTTTTACTGTTCCATGTTATTATATTATCCATCTTGGATGTTTTATATGCATTTATATGCTATTTTATATGATTTTTGGGACTAACCTATTAATCTAAAGCCCAGTGCCAGTTTATATTTTTCCTTGTTTTTGAGTTCTACATAAAAACAATACCAAACGGAGTCCAATTGACGTGCCAATTTTTGATGATTTTTGATGGACCAAAAGAAGCCCCCGGAGTAAAAGAGTTGGGATAGAAGAGTCCCGAGCCATCCATGAGGGTGGAGGGCGCACCCTACCCCCTGCCCCCTATCTCGTGGACGACTCGGAGACCCCCCTGACTTGTTCCCGATGCCAAAAATTCATACAAATACAGAAATCCCCGAAAAGAAACCTAGATCGGGAGTTCCGCCGCCGCAATCCTCTGTAGCCACCAAAAATCAATCGGGACCCTGTTCCGGCACCCTGCCGGAGGGGGGATCCATCACCGGTGGTCATCTTCATCATCCCGGCGTTCTCCATGACGAGGATGGAGTAGTTCACCCTCGGGGCTGAGGGTATGTACGAGTAGCTATGTGTTTGATCTCTTTCTCTCTCTCTCATGTTCTTGATATGCCACGATCTTGATGTATCACGAGCTTTGCTATTGTAGTTGGATCTTATGATGTTTCTCCCCCTCTACCCTCTTGTAATGGATTGAGTTTTCCCTTTGAAGTTATCTTATCGGATTGAGTCTTTAAGGATTTGAGAACACTTGATATATGTCTTGCATGTGCTTATCTATGGTGACAATGGGATATTCACGTGATCTACTTGATGTATGTCTTGGTGATCAACTTGTGGGTTCAGTGACCTTGTGAACTTATGCATAGGGGCTGGCACACGTTTTCGTCTTGACTCTCCGATAGAAACTTTGGGGCACTCTTTTAAGTTCTTTGTGTTGGTTGAATAGATGAATCTGAGATTGTGTGATGCATATCGCATAATCATGCCCATGGATACTTGAGGTGACAATGGAGTATCTAGGTGACATTCGGGTTTTGGTTGATGCGTGCCTTAAGGTGTTATTCTAGTACGAACTCTAGGATAGATCGAACGGAAAGAATAGCTTTGTTTTATTTTACTATGGGCTCTTGAATGGATCGATCAGAAATAATAGCTTTGAGGTGGTTTCGTACCCTACAATAATCTCTTCGTTTGTTCTCCGCTATTAGTCACTTTGGAGTGACTCTTTGTTGCATGTTGAGGGATAGTTATATGACCCAGTTATGTTATTATTGTTGAGAGAACTTGCACTAGTGAAAGTATGAATCCTAGGCCTTGTTTTGAAGCATTGCAATACCGTTTGTGCTCACTTTTATCATTAGTTACCTTGCTGTTTTTATATTTTCAGATTACAAAAACCTATATCTACCATCCATATTGCACTTGTATCACCATCTCTTCACCGAACTAGTGCACCTATAGAATTACCATTGTATTGGGTGTGTTGGGGACACAAGAAACTCATTGTTATTTGGTTGCAGGGTTGTTTGAGAGAGACCATCTTTATCCTACGCCTCCCACAGATTGATAAACCTTAGGTCATCCACTTGAGGGAGATTTGCTACTATCCTACAAACCTCTGCACTTGGAGGCCCAACAACGTCTACAAGAAGAAGGATGTGTAGTAGACATCAGTGTACAACCCCGTCCTGACACATGGCTTGCACGGTAGGACTAGAGGAGGTGTATATGGGCACTGATACGTCTCCAACGTATCTATAATTTTTGATTGTTCCATGCTGTTATATTATCATACTTGGATGTTTTACAATCATTTCATAGTCATTTTATATCATTTTTTGGTACTAACCTGTTGACATAGTGCCAAGTGCCAGTTGCTATTTTCTACATGTTTTTTACACCGTAGGAAATCAATATAAAACGGAGTCCAAATGCAGCGAAACTTTTTGAGGATTTTTTTTGGACCAGAAGACATCCAATGGGCCAAGGCAGCGCCTGAGGGGTGCTCCGATGGGAGCACAACCCACCAGGGCGCGCCAGGAGGCCCAGGCGCGCCTTGGTGGGTTGTGCCGACCTCGGGTGCCCCTCCCCCCCGGACCGCCTCTTCGCTCTATAAATACCCCAATATTCCAGAAACGCTAGAGGAGCAGACGGAATTTCGATCTAGTCACCGCAGAGTTCGGAACCACCAGATCCAATCTAGACACCATCACGGAGGGGTTCAACATCTCCATTGGTGCCTATCCGATGATGCATGAGTAGTTTCTTGTAGACCTTCGGGGTCCGTAGTCAGTAGCTAGATGGCTTCATCTCTCTCTTTTGATTATCAATACAATGGTCTCTTGGAGATCCATATGATGTAACTCTTTTGCGATGTGTTTGTTGGGATCCGATGAACTTTGAGTTTATGATTAGATCTATCTTTTTATATTCATGAAAGTTATTTGAGTCTTCTTTTGATTTCTTATAGCCTCGTATTTCTTCTCTGAGATTGGGTTTTGTTTGGCCAAATTGATCTCTTTATCTTGCCATGGGAAGAGGTGCTTTGTAGTGGGTTCGATCTTACGGTGCTTGATCCCAGTGACAGAAGGGGAACCGACACGTAAGTATCGTTGCTACTAAGGATAAAACAATGGGGTCTATTTCTACATAAATAGATCTTGTCTACATCATGTCATCGTTCTTATTGCATTACCCCGTTTCTCCATGAACTTAATACACTAGATGCATGCCGGATGGCGGTCGATGTGTGGAGTAATAGCAGTAGATGAAGGCAAGAGTCGGTCTACTAATCTTGGACGTGATGCCTATATAATGATCATTGCCTGGATATCGTCATGATTATTTGAAGTTCTATCAATTGCCCAACTGTAATTGTTTTCCCACTGTTTGCTATTTTCTCGAGAGAAGCCACTAGTGAGATCTACGGCCCCCAGGTCTCTTTCTCATATTATTTGCCTTTGCGATCTATTTTTCTTTGCTTTTATTTTCAGATCTACTAAACCAAAAACCCAAAAAATACTTTACTGCAATTTCACTTATTTATCAAGCAATCTATCAATATTTACAACTCTATCACGTCTGTTACAGAAAGGGATTGACAACCCCTTTTACACGTCGGGTTGCGAGTATTTGTTATTTGTGTGCAGTTGTTGTTTACGTTGTGTTGCTTGGTTCTCCTACTGTTTCGATAACCTTGGACTCATCACTAAGGGAAATACCTACCGCTGCTATACTGCATCATCCCTACCTCTTTGGGGAAATACCGACGTAGTTCTAGCAGTCATCAAAAGGAATTTCTGGCGTCATTGCTGGGGAGCACCTTCAACATATACCAGGTTCCTAACCACAAATCTCATCTCCTTGCAATTACATTATTTGCTATTTGCCTCTCGTTTTCATCTCCCCCACTTCACAAACATTTGTCGTTTTTATTCGCCCTCTTTTGCAATTGTCGTTTTCTTGCCGGATCTATTTGAGCTCTTGTCACCATGATTGACCTTAAAAAGGCTAATGATTTTCTCCTGAGTTTTAGTACCTTAGATAACCCCTATGTCCTCTCTAAGCTCATAAAAAAGGATGCTATGGAAAGGCCTACCGGGGTTGTTAAAAAAAATTCTAGCGACCTTGATGAAGATGACCCCAGAACTTTTCGTTATCTGCTTGATGAGTCTTTGAAAGATGCTTGGGATAGGTTATTGCGACTCCGAGCTAGCTATGTACCCCAATACCAGATAGAGATTTACCTGAAAAGTTTTTATGTTGGTTTGCCTTCTTCCTTTAAACAAGTTTTGGATTCTATATTTGAAAACGGATTTCTTGGAAGAGATGCCATTGATACTTATGAAAAGATGAAAACCATATTTGGGCATCCCAAAGAAAAAGAGGTTGAATCCACTACCCTTATGTGTTTTTACCAAAATGAGTTAATTAAAGAGATGAAAGCTAGTTTTGATGTGAATTTTGGCAACATTCTTAATCTTTCTTCAACTATTAATGGCCATGTGCTTTCACAACTTAGAAAAATAAATGCCATTGATAAGAAATTTTCTCTTTGCTTTCAAAAAGACAAGGATGACAAAACTTAGATACTTGCCTTTTGCCTAGATAAGGACGTAAAACTATAGCGCTTGTTGGGAGGCAACCCAACTTGTATCTTTTCGCTTTTTGATTTCCTTGTTGTTTTCAATAAAAAAGGGATAATTGGTTTTATGCCCCTAGTTGTGTCCCACTCGACAGGATTGCCCCTAATTACCAAAAGCGAGCGGTTCTGTCCAACCCACTTTGGTCATCTTGTGCTTTTTGAATTTTTTGAACTTTTTAGGATTTTATTGTTCATGGTGGTATCATAAGAGCTAAAACTCGGATGTGCACTTTCCAACACTTTTGTCATGAATGCAAATGACATTGACATGTAGGTGATGTTTTCCCAAACATTTTGGTATCTTATTTGCATTTTTTTTATTTAGTATGAATTAGTTATGAAGTTTTCAAAGTGACAGTCAAACGGTAAAAGGGCAAAAGCACAAGATGTCCAAAGTGGGTTGGACAGAACCGCTGACTTTTGGAAATTAGGGGCAATCTTGTCGAGTGGGACACAACTAGGGGCATAAAACCAATTATCCCATAAAAAACCTTTAATACCTCTATTGAGATGTGTTTTGTGGTTTGAATAAAGGTTTGTGCCAAGCAAAGCCTTAGGAACACGTTGGGTGTTAGTAGATTTGATCTTGCTCAAAAACAGAAACTTTTGCGCTCACGAGAAAAATTCTCATTTTTAACACAAGAGTGTGTTTTTTGATTGATTATTTTTGCAGAAGATTAATATACTAATTGCCCATGTGGCCCTATTTTTTCAAGATATTTAGAGTTGCAGAAGTATTCGAAACTTCCAGATTACTACAGACTTTTATGTTTTTGACAGATTCTGTTTTTATTGTGTTATGTGCTTGTTTTGATGCTTCTATGGTTTTCTTTGATGAGTTTTTGCCATAGAAAAGTTGGAATATGGTAGATATAATACAAATACAAAATATGAATGGGTTTACTACATCACTTATATTAGTGATTTGTTTTCTTATACTAACGGATCTCACGTATGTTTTGTTGAGTTTTGTGTGATTGAAGTTTTCAAGTTTTGGGTTATCTTACGATGGATGAAGGAATAAGGAGTAAGAAAAAGCCTAAGCTCGGGGAAGCCCCGGCATCCCAAGCTATTATCCAAAGAGAAGCAAGCAACTAAGCTTGGGGATGCCCCCGAGTGGCATCCCCTCTTTCTTCTAACGACCATCGGTATTTTATTCGAAACTACATTTTTATTCATCACATGATATGTGTTTTGCTTGGAGCGTCTTGTATGGTATGAGTCTTTTCTTATTTATTTTTTTGCTTTTTAAGTCATCAATCCTTGTTGTACACATCTAATTGCGAGAGCGAAAATTATGCCATGACTTGTTAGAATAGCTCACTATTCTTCACTTAAATTTTTATGAGCTATGGATTTGATCTAGTGCTTCACTTATATCTTTTTGAGCACGGTGTGCTTTAGTATTTTTGAAGAAATACTCTCTTGCTTCACTTAGATTTATTTGAGAGTTAGTAAAAATTTAAATAAATTCTCTCTTGCTTCACTTAAATGATTTTGAGAGAAATAAAATTATTATGCTCATGATCTTCACTTATATTTGTTTGAGCTTATCAAAAGCAACACATGAAAATTATCCCCGAAGTGATAGATATCCAAGAAGGATATAATAAAAACTTTCATGAAGATCATTGGACAAAATAAACTTGATTCCTTGTAATAGTTTTGAGACATGAAGATGTGATTTGTGAGTCATGTTAATGAGTAATTATGCTTTAGTAAGAATATTGGTGTTAAGGTTTGTGATTCCCTATGCAAGCATGAAAGTCAATAATTATGCAATGAAATTATATCCTACTTGTGGTGCATTATTCGGTGTTATTTACGCTCAATGTTCGCTTATGAGATTATTCGTTTCATGGTTGGTCGCTTCCCAAATTTTTGCTAGCCTTCATTTTGCACTAAGTATGATCACTGCTTGTGCATCCAAAATCCTTTACCCCGGTTTGACACATGAGTCCACCATACCTACCTATATGCGGTATTTCCTTGTCGTTCTAAGCAAATTTGTATGTGCCATCTCTAATTTTCAAAATAAATTTCCCTTTTGTGTGCCTGTACCGCTCGTGAGGCGGTGATGGGTGGCCAATATTTTCCATGCTAGATGTGTTATTCTCACGATAAGTGTTTATTCACTTGTCATTGCACGAGAGTAAGGAAAAGGTATTAGGGATGCCCAGTCCCGAAATGAAAAACAAATTTACTTTATGTTGTCAAATAATAAATTCCTTAGAAAGTGTTGGTATGGAAGGCAACCGTGGATTCGGCTAGCCATGGCTTGTGAAAGTTTGGTGGAAAAGGAATAAACTTTATTTTATGTTTGGGAACCGCCTATGATATATCTATCATGGAAAGTGTTGGGAACCTTAAGTCGTTTTCATTGGTGGGAAAAGTATACCTCCCAAAATATTTTTATCTCTCAATCTAAGATTTGAGCTCTAGCACCTCTACAAATCCCTACTTCCCTCTGTGAAGGGCCTTTCTTTTACTTATGCAATTTTTATTTTTGAATTTGAGTCTCCATCTTCTCTTACAAGCACCAACTAGGAAACACTATGATCGTACTTGAGCATTGGGTGTAACTAATATGCGAGTGTGTTTCCACAATGGATCAATGGTTGAGTATGATGGGCTAGGGATAGCTTGTTTTAGCATCAATATTTTGAAAGACATGATTGCTTGTTGATATGTTTGAGTATTTAAATCTCATGTCAAAACTAGACTATTTCTTTGAACCATATAAAAGTCCAAATATCCATGCTATAAATAAAAGAATATGGTATGACATGATAGGCAACATTCCACATCAAAAATTCTGTTTTTATCACTTACCTACTCAAGGATGAGCAGGAGTTAAGCTTGGGGATGATGATACGTCTCCAATGTATCTATAATTTTTGATTGTTCCATGTTGTTATATTATCATTCTTGGATGTTTTACAATCATTTTATATCATTTTTTGGTACTAACCTATTGACATACTGCCAAGTGCCAGTTGATGTTTTCTGCATGTTTTTTACATCGCCGAAAATCAATATCAAACGGAGTCCAAACACAGCGAAAGTTTTTGAGGATTTTTTTTGGACCAAAAGGCATCCAATGGGCCAAGGCAGCGCCTGGCGTGGTGCTCTGAGTGGAGCACAACCCACCAGGGTGCGCCAGGAGGCCCATGCGCCCTGGTGGCTTGTGCCCACCTCGAGTGCCCCCCGGGCCGCCTCTTTGCTCTATAAATACCCCAATATTACAGAAACCCTAGAGGAGCAGACGAAATTTTGATCTAGTCGCCGCAGAGTCCGGAACCACCAGATCCAATCTAGACACCATCACGGAGGGGTTCACCATCTCCATTGGTGCCTCTCCGATGATGCGTGAGTAGTTCCTTGTAGACCCTCGGGTCCGTAGTCAGTAGCTAGATGGATTCATCTCTCTCTTTTGATTATCAATACAATGGTCTCTTGGATATCCATATGATGTAACTATTTTGCGGTGAGTTTGTTGGGATCCGATGAACTTTGAGTTTATGATGAAATCTATCTTTTTATAGCCATGAAAGTTATTTGAGTCTTCCTTTGATCTCTTATATGCATGATTGCTTATAGCCTCGTATTCCTTCTCCGATATTGGGTTTTGTTTGGCCAACTTGATCTCTTTATCTTACCATGGGAAGAGGTGCTTTGTAGTGGGTTCGATCTTATGGCGCTTGATCCCAGTGACAAAAGGGGAACCGACACGTAAGTATCGTTGCTACTAAGGATAAAACGATGGGGTCTATTTCTACATAAATAGATCTTGTCGACATCATGTCATCGTTCTTATTGCATTACTCCGTTTCTCCATGAACTTAATACACTAGATGCATGCTCGATAGCGGTCGATGTGTGGAGTAATAGTAGTAGATGCAGGCAGGAGTCGGTCTACTAATCTTGGACATGATGCCTATATAATGATCATTGCCTGGATATCGTCATGATTATTTGAAGTCCTATGAATTGCCCAACAGTAATTGTTTTCCCACTATTTGCTATTTTCTCGAGAGAAGCCACTAGTGAAATCTACGGCACCCGGGTCTCTTTCTCATATTATTTGCCTTGGCGATCTATTTTTATTTGCTTTTATTTTCAGATCTACTAAACCAAAAGCCCAAAAATACTGAAATTTATCTTATTTATCAATCTATCTATCAATATTCATAACTCTATCACGTCCGTTACCCGAAAGGGATTGACAACCCCTTTTACACGTTGGGTTGCGAGTATTTGCTATTTGTGTGCAGGTGTTGTTTACGTTGTATTGCTTGGTTCTCCTACTGGTTCGATAACCTTGGTCTCATCACTGAGGTAAATACCTACCGCTGCTATACTGCATCATCCCTTCCTCTTTGGGGAAATACCGACGTAGTTCTAGCAGTCATCAGGCACCCGTGAGCAGTGTGGGACTCACGGGGCCCTACCTCAAGGCGGGTTGCGCCTGGATTTTAAGTTCGAAACATTTGTAAGAGTCATTTGAGATGGTTAGGTAGCTTGCACCGAGTGAATCTTCAAAGGATATCACATGAGAAGGCCAAATACCAACGACCCTGGGAGGTGATGTGAACGGGGCCGGCCCGCCAGACAGAGCTCACTCGTTGGGTTTATTGATGCTGCAGGGACGGACCCGAGCACAGACGCCGTGCCCAGACTGCTCATGCGACGTTCCTAAGGAAAGACAATCGGCGTGTGGCTCCCGCGGCGGCAAGGCACCGGGTCGCGCGCCCTGACTCATCCAACCACGATTAGCTCATGCGAGAACAAGGCACCAAGGGCCATGGGAGGTGACGTACATGGGGCAGGCCCGCGAGACGGAGCTCGGCCACTTGGGTTTAGCGACGCTACAGGGATGAACCCAAGCATAGATGCCCTGCCTGTCCTTAGTCATGAGGCAGTCGCAAGAGGGTTTGTGAGGGCGCACGACATTCATGGTGGCGAGGCAGCGGACATCCAGGTGATAATATGAAGTGATTCATGAAAGGGTAGGACCAGTTCTGATATATGCGCAAAACGGTACATGCTGTAGGGGCGAACCCGTGCAACTTGAGGATAATACAGCTTGGGGGCGCCCTCAATTGAACAAACCAAAAAGTCACCTGGCACTATCATTGAAGAAGAGTTGGGGCAGCTGAAGATGCGCGTCCAAGACGTCGCCCCTCACGATTCGTCTGGCTCCTGGGTCTCGTGAGGCTCCTGAGGTCCAGGAGGCTCGCGAGGGTTCGGCGCCTCCTGCGTCTGGATCACCTGGCTCCTGGCCTCGTGAGCCTCCAAGATTGTGCGCATGCGGCACTGGTGTGCTGCAGCTGTGTTCGGCAGACCGAAGGCCATGCGAACGTAGCCGTGAGGGGGGCCTCCGCACCGGCCGACGCGGGACAGCCAGAAGAGCTCTTGAGAAGCGGCTATGTTGAGCCCTGGGATGTTGACGCTGACGCGCAGCTCGCCACCCGAGTCCAGTGCGGCAGCTGCGTTGGGTTGCACGGTGCGACTGCATGACCCGCGCCTCCTAAAGTTCCTTGATTGTCTGGGTGATAAACTCCTGAGCGCCTAACGCCTCGCGCCCTGCGCCCTGCTTGTGGAAACACGCGTTGAAGCATGCCTCCACGTGGTGCCCAAACGCATTCCTCGTGTGAAAGAAATATGCCCTAGAGGCAATAATAAAGTTGTTATTTATATTTCCTTATATCATGATACATGTTTATTATTCATGCTAGAATTGTATTAACCATAAACTTAGTACACGTGTGGATACATAGACAAAATAGAGTGTCCCTAGTATGCTTCTTCCAGACTAGCTCGTTAATCAAATATGGTTATGTTCCCTAACCATAGGCATGTGTTGTCATTTGATGAATGGGATCACACAATTAGGAGAATGATGTAATGGACAAGACCCATCCGTTAGCTTAGCACTATGATCGTTTAGTTTTATTTATATTGCTTTCTTCATGACTTATACATCTTCCTCTGACTATGAGATTATGCAACTCCCGAATACCGGAGGAACACCTTGTGTGTTATCAAACATCACAACGTAACTGGGTGATTATAAAGATCCTCTACAGGTGTTTCCGAAGGTGTTTGTGGTGTTGGCATAGATCGAGAATAGGATTTGTCACTCCGAGTGTCGGAGAGGTATCTCGGGGCCTTGCAAGCAAATGACTAATGAGTTAGTCATGAGATGATATATTACGGAACGAGTAAAGAGACTTGCAGGGAACAAGATTGAACTAGGTATGATGATACCGACGATCGAATCTCGGGCAAGTAACATACCGATGACAAAGGGAACACCGTATGTTGTTATGCGGTTTGACCGATAAAGATCTTCATAGAATATGTAGGAACCAATATGAGCATCCAGGTTCTGCTATTGGTTATTGACCGGAGATGAGTCTTAGTCATGTCTACATAATTCTCAAACCCGTAGGGTCCGCACACTTAATGTTCGATGACGATCGGTGTTATGAGTTTATGTGTTTTGATGTACCGAAGGTTGTTCGGAGTCCCGAATGAGATCACGGACACGACGAGGAGTATAGAAATAGTCGAGACATAAAGATTGATATATGAGAAGGTTATATTCGGACACCGAAAGAGTTTCGGAGTGTATCGGGTATTTTCGGAATACCGGGAGGTTACCAGAACCCCCCGGGGAGTCTATGGGCCTTATTGGGACCTTGTGGAGAAAGAGGGCAGCAAGCATGTGGTGGGGTGCCCCCCCTTGGCCCAAACCGAATTGGTTTAGGGCTTGAGGGCCAGCCCCCCTTTCCTTCTCCCATCCTCCTCTTTCCTCCTTTCTCCTAGTAGGACTAGGAAAGGGTGGATCCTACTCCTAGTAGGAGTAGGATTCCTACTCCTTGGCGCGCCCCATGTAGGCCGGCCTCCTCCTCCCTCCCTCCTTTATATACGTGGCGAGGGGGCACCCCATAGACACACAAGTTGATTTCTTAGCCGTGTGCGGTGCCCCCTCCACAGTTACACAGCTCGGTCATATCGTCATAGTGCTTAGGCGAAGCCCTGTGTCGGTAACTTCATCATCACCGTCACCATGCCGTTGTGCCGACGAAACTCTCCCTCGACCTCAACTTGATCAAGAGTTCGTGGGACGTCATCAAGCTGAACGTGTGCTGAACGCGGAGATGACATACATTCGGTGCTTGGATCGGTTGGATCGCGAATCGTTCGACTACATCAACCATGTTATTAAACGCTTCCGCTTTCGGTCTACGAGGGTACGTGGACACACTCTCCCGCTCATTGCTATGCTTCTCCTAGATAGATCTTGCGTGATCGTAGGAATTTTTTTGAAATACTACGTTACCCAATATCATGACGCTGGCCAGGTCAGAGGCCCTCCAGAGGAGAGCTCCCGAGCCCAACCTGAGAGGGGCTCCGGGTATGCCTCCCTATGTGGGGCAGGGAGGCGCCCCAGCAGTGGGAGAGGGAGGCGCCCCAACAGTGGGCGCTGGACCTGAGGCACGATCAGTAGATGCCCCACCCTCCTGAGATCCTTGGTGGAGCAGCAGCTTCTTCTTCTTCTTGGGGATGACCTATGGGGGGTGGATGGCGCCCTCGCCATCTGAGCTCTCGACCATTGCGGTCTGGTAGGCGCACTCAAGGGAGCACACTGCATCCTTTTCATCACAGGTGACCGTGATGATGTCGCTGCTTCCCGGCATTTTGACCGTGATGATGTCGCCGGCATGAACTTGGCTAGGGCCAGATACCCAAGGATGGGGTTGTACGGGAGACGAATGTGGGCAACGTCGAAGTCGATGAGCTCGGTGTGGTAGTTGTTGTTCTTGCCGAAGGTGACAGGGAGACTGTTGGTGATATAAGTATTTCATATGACCCGCCCAGGAGGGACCGGGTTACCCAATGGTGGTTCATGGGCCCAGCCCAGAAGCACGTTAAAGTTGGCGGTTTAGTTAAGGGCCCAAGGCGTGCGGCGGCTTAAGGCCTGTGTGTATCAACCACCATATGTGTGACTTGTGCTGTAAGGCATGTAATAAGAGTCACCTGGCCGGATACAATTGTATGAGCCGGCAGGGACCCCGTAGGCTGCAGGGCGTCAACCCGTGTATATAAGGGGATGACCCGGCAGCGGCTTAGCGCAAGAAAACAACAGATCAAGAGCTAGGCAGGCACATCCACACCGTAGCAATCGACACCCCCGCAATTCCACCCCAAACTGGATTAGGCATTACCCTCACCGCAAGGGGCCAAACCAGTATAAACTCCATGTGTCCTTTGCCTCTTTTTAACCCCTTTAAGCTAACCACGTCGCTATGGCCCCGAAATCAAGTCCTTACCTTAGGACATCTGTCGTGACACTTCCACGACAGTTGGCGCCCACCGTGGGGCCTGCGGCTTGTGGTTTTGAGTTCTTGAAGGGCAACTTCGAAGGGCTCAAGGGATATGTTGTTGGCCGGATGACCAAGAGTCGTCGCGACAAGCTTTACATCGATGACAAAGGTTGGGGCCCCGAGGCCGGCTCAATTGAGTACGGGTACCGGGTCCCCTTCGGCGGAATTCACGTCTACGTCGGCAAGATCGGCGAACCGGGCCCTGAGTCGGACACCAGCACCGACATCGTCGAGCCGGCTCAGTGTGCGCGACCTGCCCGGGTTCGGCCCGCGAAGAAGAGTGCCTTCGTTGGATACATCCAGGGAACTAGAAGTTCCGGATCTTATGAAGAAACGACCGTTCTCTCTGACGGTGAGTCATCCACACGTGAAACTAACTCCATGTATCAGATGCAAAGCGGACGGCTTGAGGGCTCGTCCGACGGTAACAGTATTCTGGACCTTAGTGAGCCGCCGGGCAGGGCGGTGATTTATATGACCGGCACCCAGCCGGCTCTCAGATCAACAATCATCGGGACCATAACATCCGTCGCGACAGCGGTAGCGGCAGGCGCAGACGGCTCAGCACGCCCGCCGACTCAAGCTTTGTCAGATCTGTTGGAGAATCTGGCGACTCTGATGGGGACAGAGATAACCCCAGAAAACCAGGATCAACACAAGACAGTTGTAGATAAGTTGCGGTAGGAGATAGCACAAGCTAAGGAAGACCTAGCAGTAGAGAACACCAGGATGACTGAAGAACGGGCCGTTTTGGACGCCCGGGCCCAGCGGATTCAAGCGGAAGCTTTCCGGCTCTCGGTAGGTCAGTTCGGTGCTAATGAAGCCATGGGGAGAAAGCAACAGAGTCGTCTCCCCTTTGTTTATGAGGCAAGAAATCTTTTTAATACTGACGGAGCAGGGGGCAGTGGTCCGCCGGTGTTAAACCAGACGGCCAAGGCACCCAGGACCGGCGGTCCGGTTCATCAGCGTACAACCGGATCTCTGTATGCAGATCAAAACCGCCCGACCCTTCGTTACCCAACGGCACCGGCGGGTCACTATTCCAACCCTCTGGATAACATGATAGTAGCGGCGTCAAGGCTGGCGGCTTTGCCAGTTGAGGGCAAAACTCCGGTAGCAGTGGAAACCAGGAGGGCTCAGGAACTGCTTTAGACAGCGTTACAGCAGCAGCAGTGTCACAGCCCTAGACTAGCCCTTGCCTGTCTTGCTTGGTCTTCATGTGCATCATGTTTAAATTTCTCAAAAACTGGAAATGGGGATGTTCAAACCCTAGCACCAAATGAATTCAACTAGGGTCAAGAATAAAATCATTTCCAATGACCCAAAATGCCTTCATCATTGTTTGATAATCTTGGCAAGGCTTTGATACCAAACCAAAAATAGTGAACATTTTTGTAGAATATTTTGGGCACTGAATTAAATCATATCTTATTTGCATTTCGGCATTTAAATTTTATATATTATTTTAAATGCTCAAATAATCATAAACTAAAATGTTTACTGTTCGATTTATCCTAAACATTAGCCATGCTTGGTTTCATGATTTTTGAGTGTGCCTAAGTACTTTTAATAAAGCCTAGAACAAAATAACAAATTAGAAAAACAGAAACTAAATAGAAAGAGAAGGGAGAGAAAGTTACCTGGACCTACCTACTGTGCAGCCCACTAGAAGCCCTGCAGACAGCCGGCCTGCTAGGCCCAGCCCACCCCCTTGCGCGTCTTGTTCCTCGCGCCTACTGGCTCTGCGCATGGCGCGCGCACAGCCGAGCCGCGGCCACCTCCTGCTTCGCGGTGGCAAGGCCCCGGCCCCTCTCTGTAATGCCCAGGATGGAGCTATATCTCCTACGTGTCGAGGTACGACTTAGAGACATAACCCCATGCTGGAATGATCGCAAGTCTGGTATCTTTGCACAACTCATGTAAAAGATGGGGATGGAAAACATAAAATAGTTGGCTTACACTCGCCACGTCACACAAATACAATACATGTCTCAATCATCATTCAATAAAACATCACAGCCCTCTAAGGGTAAAATCCAAATGACAAGATACCAAACATAATTTAAATCCACAGGTCGGATCGAATCCTAGTAGAAGTCTCCACTACTGATCATCAGGATAACGAACATAGTATCGACTACGCTCCTCGTCATACTCCCAGACTAGCTCGGTGCCATCACCTGGATAGCTCACCGTCGGACCTGCATCTGGTGTGGTGAAGTAACTGTGAGCCACAGAGGACTCAGCAATCCCGTTCCCGGGTAACATGACTATTTAAGCCTTGGGAGAGGATAAGGCTGAAGAAAAGAATAAGAGTCTGCAGCAGCAACTAGCACTAGCTTACGTGAGAGAGTGCGAGAAGAGAAGTGCCTCGGTCGAGAGATGATCACGAAGTGATCCTAGCTAAAGCTCAACAAACATAACCCCGCCGTGTTCAACTCCCGAATCCCTATTCGGAAATTGACAGTCACGGTACACACGCTGGTAGTGTATTAGAACAATGTGTCAAGTTATCTACAAACGGATATTAACAAGCTCCCATCTGCCACATAACCGCGGGCACGGCTTTCGAAAGTTCATAACCCTGCAGGGGTGTTCCAACTTGGCCCATTACAAGCCCACGATCCGCGGAGTCGCAACTCCAAGGTGGGAAGACCCGAGTATTCTCGGAATCCCGTGCTCAAGATACTCCGAACTAAGGTAAGGCCAATCCAGCAAATCCTCCCGGCGTGCCGACACCCTGATAGTAGCCGCGCGTATCTAGTCTCAGGCCACGACCGGATGGGCGATTCTACAGGTTTTTACCAAACCTCGAGTTTCCTCGTGGTGGCCCCGCAGACTCCCCGTTTCGGACCAACACTCATGTGGAGCACTGGCCCGGGGTTGTTGATTAAGAAAGAGGGTTAATTACTCCCTATGCAAGTTTATTTAGTTATTAGGCAAATAGTACCAATGTTGGGACTTGATGGAAAAGACTTAGCACTTAGCGGTTTATCGAGGGGGTCCCATACACCCCAACCGTGTTAGGAACGCATAATCAAGGAACATAACACCGGTTTATACGGTTCCTAACGGCATGAGTGGAACAAATCACCAAGCAAAAGGCTTAGCCTTCCACCCTTGCCAATATATAGATGATTTCATTTTAAGCATTTATATAGTGTGATATAACCCAACAAACTTCAACATGAAGCAAGCATCTTCAATCTTCACCTGCAACTAGCAATGCTATAAGAGGGGCTGAGCGAAGCTTACTTAGCCAAGCAACGGTTTGCATAGGTAGGGTGGTTAAACATGGTCATGGTTACAATTAGGAGGCTGACAGGAAAGACATGGGCATCGAGGCAAAACTATACAGCGGAACTACTAGCAATAGGCAAAGATAGTAATGTTATCGGGGTTCGGTCATCTTGCCTGAAGAGTTGTCGTTCGGATCCTAAGAAGGGTCCTCGTTCACAAGCTCAGTGGTATCCTCGTGGTCGTACTTGTACTCGGTCTCAGCTTCCGGCTCTAAGCAATACAATCACACAAGGCACGAATCAACAAGATGCAATGCGCACACGGAAAAGATGGATGCATGATGGATGCACTAAGGATGCACACGGAGCACGGAAAATAGCACTCAAGCAAAACACTTAAAAACATGGCAACAATAGGAGATTATGAATCTACACGGAAAATCAATCAAGTTTCATATAAGACTCGCTGAAATCGGAGCTACGGGCTAAAAGTTATGCCCGAAACAAGAAACATGCGAAAGCTGAAAATTACAGCAACATAGCAACTTCGGAGCACTAGAAAAGTAAGCTACAGCACTCAAACACCATGGCAAAGAGCATTAACATAAACTAGACATATCCTACAGCAAATAAGTCCAAAGGTGCACCCCCAAAGGAGCCACGGATCAATAGCAACAAGCTTGGACATATTGAACTTGACAACAAAATCCTGACAGCAGAATTTTATTGAAACTTTGGAGCAAAAGTTAAATATGCTACAGCCACTTAAATAGGCATGTGAGAACATGAATGGAAAGCCAACAATATCTACTACAAGTAACCATCAAGAGACACTCCAAAACTATCATGGTTTGTCCTAGAACAGCACGCAAACATGGCATCGGAACATTGGACTTAGTGAAAAACCACCAAGTGTTAAAACAGCAGTTTCATCATGGCATCTTTAAGAGCAAGTTTAAGTCACCTCAAAACTAAACATGGCAAGTGGTAAGCACCACATCAAAGTACACATGATGGTGATTCCGAAACATACAAGCATGTATCATGGAGATAACCACAATGATAGCAATGAGCTCAACAAGATGACATTTCATAACAAGTTAAACAACATCACAGCCACATGGCATTTTGCAACGGAGATAAACATGGCAAAAATAAATCTATCATGCAACCTAACACAAGCAACATGTAGAGCATGGCAAGACGAACACGTGGACATGTCATTTGCATCAATCGGACAAACGAGCTAAAAGATACCACTAAGCAAAGATGGCATAAAACAACACATAGCAGCAGTTTATATCGGGATACACTCTTGCAACAGAAAAATAAACATCTAGATGATCTCAAACATGCATGGCACAATGGAATGAATCGTAGTGCTAGTCACCACGAACGTCTGGACATCTCATTCACTCAAATCGGAGCTATGCACAAAAAGATATCATCATTTGAAAAAGGCATCAGCACACATAAAACTGGGGATTTAGGATAAAAGGGGGCAACCTTCAGATCTGAACAGGAGCGGGCCGGATCTACAGATCGGGCGCGGCCCGTGGAGAAGCGAAGAAGGGCCCCGAGCGGCGGCAGGAAGCGGCCCGGGGGTGACCGGATCGGCGGCCCAGCCGGCTGGAGGCGCTGGAGCGGCGCGGCTGGAGAGACCTCAGCCTGCGGGCCGATGGAGGATCTCGGCCCAGCCGAGCGGAGCGGCGGGACGGCCCAGCTGCGGGCTCGATCTGGCGCTGGAGTCGGACGGCGGCTCCTGGCCCGCGGCGAAGGAAAACGGTTGGGCCGGCTGGCGTTAGCGGAAGGAGCCGGCCCACGATCCTGGGCGGCGCGGGAGCCTGGCGATGCGGTGGACCTGGCCGGCTGAGGAGCGGCGCTGGAAGGGAACTGGGCCGCGGGCGCCTCGGACTGGGGACTGGGCCTCGAGGCGCGCTGGCGAGGGGGATCCAGCGGGCGGAGGCTGCGGGATCGATGGATCTGGCGTTGACCCGATCGATCGAGGAAAACGGCGGCGCTGACTGCGAGGGAAGCGGCGGGACGGCTTGATCTGTGGATCTCGGCGGCGGGGTGAGCTGCCGGAGGTGGTCCCGGCCGGCCTGGCCGGACCGGCGGCGGGGAAATGACCCGGAGGCGGCGATGGAGATGAGAGAGGAAGGAGAGGTGTTTTTCCGGCGAGGTGGGGGGACTCCGGCGAGCTCCGGCGAGATTCCGGCGGAACTCCGGCGAAGCTCCGGCGAGGTGGCTGGCTGGAGGAAGGGGATGAAGTGGGGGCTAGGGTTTCCTTAATTTGGGGCAAAATTTGGGGGAGTGGACAAATATATAGGCACAAGTAGCTAGGGTTGTCCAAATGGAGTGCGGTTTTCGGCCACCGGATCAGATTTGGATGGCCTAGATGATAGAAGTGGCTAGAAGTGGTTTGGTGGGCTGTTGGAGGGGTGTCTTGGGCCTCAAAGTGGAGGCACTTTTCAGCCCACGAGAATAACTGTTGGGGTAGCAAACGGACTCGAAACGCGACGAGATTTGACAGGCGGGTTACACACAACAAAACAACAACACACGACAAGTCTCGCGCCAAACCGGTAACGTTACACGGCCAAACACCAAAGTAGGCCTACGGGACGCCACGGACACGTGAGGGAGCTCCGGAACGCGAAACGGACAACGAGAAGGAACGCGGGGAACCGGATGCAACCGACAACACAAATGCAATGCGATGCACAAGACTATATGATATGAATGAATGCCACACACGCACACAACAAAACGACCAAAACCCGAAAGACAAAGAACCCGGAATGGAATAGATGAAGCCGGAGATATATTATATGCCCAAAAGGGAAAGTATTACATCCGGGGCATTACACTCTCACCTCGCCAGCGCGACGCCCTAGGCGCCCTGATTCTCTCCCCTCTCTCGCTGGACCTCTCCCTCTTCTCCTTCCCTCTCTCACGCACGCGGCCGAACACCACCATCGCCGCCGCTCGTCGTTGCCACGGCCACCGCCTCCCCCTCGCCTCCCTAACTGGCTCAAGAGCTCCGACTCGTCACCCTAGACCTCTCTGCCGAGCCACGCGACACCACACGTCTCCGAACGCCGTCTGCGCCGCCGTTCCCCTCGTCGGTCGCTGACGACCTCACCGTCGAATTCGCGGTGGCTGGAGCCTCCCCGAGCCCGCTTCGACGACCACTTCAACCGCCGTGAGCCCCCGGTCATCTCCCCCTAAACCCGCCCCCGTTTGATCGCCGTAGCCGCTGCCCCGCGAGCACCCGACACCGTCGTCCGCCATGGCCGGCGAGCCGCGCTCCGGAGCCTCTCCTGCTCCCTCCAGGTTCACTAACACGCTCCTGGCACCTCTAGTAGGCTGGCTAGCCACTCCTTTTGCTCGCCGGAGCACTACAGCCACGTCCCCGCACTGACCCGCATGCCGACCGCCGCCGCGAGCATGTTTCCGGCGAGCCCGGTCGACGTCAGCCCTCCCGATGGCTCAAATGGATGCGGGCGAGTCCCAACTCCATGTAGAGCCCCTCCGCCGCTCATTTGGTCGCCTGAGGGCGAAACCCGACGCCAACCGCCGTCTCTGGCCTCGCCGGCGGCTAAACGCCGGCGGGTTTGACCCGTTGACCGGCGTGGGTTGACCCCACTGCCTGGTTTGACCCCCCACCCCGTCTCTCACTGACTTGTGGGCCAGCCCTTGACTAGTATTAGTTTAGGTTTTTAGTTAAGTTTTAATTACTTTCATTAGCTTAAGTAGACACTGACAGGTGGGCCCAGTGCCCTGCTAATTTTATATTAGTGCTAATTTGCAATTAGTTAGCCTTTGACTCAATGACATGTGGGCCCCGCCCGGCTAACTAAACTAGGTTAGTGCTAATTAAGTTAGTTTAGTTAGTTGTGTCACTAACCTGTGGGACCCACAGGTCAGGTTTGACTGGACCAGCCCCTGTTGACTTGCTGATGTCAGCATGACCCAGTGCTGACGCAATAAGTGTTTCTGGAATTGTAAATAAATCAAAAATGATTTATTTATTTCAGAAAATAGCTAAAACTTCTAAAAATCACAGAAAATAATCTATAACTCCAATGAAAATAATTTATATATGAAAAATGATCAGAAAAATATGAGGAATATGTTTATGGCATTTTCATGCATGTTTGAACAAGTTAAACTTGTTGATCAGGTCGAATCAATTAAATGGCATTTGAATAATCACATATGGAGTTTGAATTTGAACCTTTGGTTCAAATCAACTTCATTTAAATCACTGCTAGTTGCATTAGCTCAATCAACAGCATATTGCCATGTCATGATCATGCATCATATTGCCGCATTGCATTGATTGTGTTCTTTCTCTATTGCCGGTGTTTGTCCCCTCTCAATAGACGCTGTTCCGACAATGTGATCGATGACACCGTTGAAGACCCAATGTTATCTTCAGAAGTGCCAGGCAAGCAAAATCCAATTGAGCATTCCGATAAAATCCCACTCTCTCGCTCTTGCTCTCTTTTAATGCATTAGGACAACAACGCTTCAACTGTTACCTGCTGTGGTAGTTGAACCCCTTTCCACTCCATGACCTGTCATTGCCACAGTAAATAGTTGAAACCCACTAGTATGAGTAGGAGTTGTTTGAGCCATGTTCTGCATACTCATTCATGCTTTCTGGTTATGCCTGCTATTGCTTAGAGTTGTGTTAGGTCTGATTCATCGGGGATGAATTGGAATGGTGATGAACATGTCCTAATGTGTGTGAGCTAAGTGTGTGAACACGATTTGGTAAAGGTAGCGATGAGAGGCCATGTAGGAGTACATGGGGGGTTGTCTCATTGCAGCCGTCCTCAGGAACTAAGTTCTGTGTTGGTTGATCCATGACCAGTTACTACCATGCATTGGGCCCGGAACCAATGGACCCTCTCGACTTATTAACTGCCCTTGTCCTCTGTCCAGGAGTTGCAACTAGTTTCTGGTGTTTGTAGTTTACTGGAGGTCGTGCGCAGCGCTGACCCTCGGGGTGGGCTGTGACGCGGCAGGTACGTGGCACGGTGTACCGATCGCCCGTTTGGTGATGTGGGAACCCTATACACATCGTTTGGGGCCGTGAGCGACACCCCGGTCGGATCTCCCCACGGATGGAACCCAAATAGGCGATAAACCTGGACTAGAGACTTGTGTGGTTAGTCGGGTCTCGGCCGACACCCTTGCTGGGCCTCCACTTGAAGGTTACCGGGTACATGTCGTGTAAACAGCGGTAAGTGGTGAGAGCGTGTGTGAAGAAGTACACCCCTACAGGGTTATATATGATCTATTCGAATGGCCGTGTCCGTGGAAATGGACTTCTGGGTTGCCTATAATAGTTCATAGACAAGTGAAAGTGGATACTCTAAAACACGCAAGATAAGCGTGAGTGCTATGGATGGCCTTCTCGTAGGGAGACGGTAGCGGATCCCTAGTGGTGTATTGATTGGTGATTATGTGGACTCGTGTGCGCCACCTCAAAAGAGTTACTTGCAGTCGTAGTTCAGGATAGCCACCGAGTCAAAGCTGGCTTGCTGCAGTCAAACTCCACCACCCCTTTGTTGATACTAATGCATATGTAGTTAGTTCTGATGTAAGTCTTGTTGAGTACCTTGTACTCACGTTTTCTTAATTTATGTTTTTGCAGAGAGACTTCAGTCTCGCTAGTGATTCCGCGTGGACTTCGATGTTTAGCTTGTTACCTCAGCTACGATCTTGTACCCTTGGGAGGGTCTTGTAGATAGTCAGGCTTCTCGGCCTTTTTCATTTGTAGTTGTCTGTACTCAGATATGTTGTGCTTCCGTTGCCTGTATGCTCTGTATGTTGGGTCATGTGACCTCTGTTTGTAATAAATGCTATGATGGCTCTTCTGGGCCTTTATCTATATGAGTTGTTGAGTTATGTTGTGATGCCATGTTGTACAGCACATACTTGCATGTTATGCGTACGTGTAATGTGTATTGCTATGTGTGGGATCCGACACCTAGTTGTTTACCTTTGGTAGCCTATCTTACAGGCAATCCACTGAGCCTTGGTAGCTTGCTACTGCTCCGGAACACTTAGGCTGGCCGGCATGTGTCCTTCTTCGTTCCTGTGTCTGTCCCTTAGGGGAAATGTCACGCGTTGTTCCTTTAAGTCCTTGTAGCTTGCTACAACTTGGGTTCATACGTTGATGACCGACACGTTCGTTGCTGGGTCATGTATGCCTGTCTCTGTAATTTAGCGCCACTTTTGGTTTATAACTAGTCATGTCGGCCCGGGTTCTCTGTCATATGGATGCTAGCGACTCTATCATATACATGTGCCAAAATGCGCAAACGGTCCCGGGCCAGGTAAGGTGGCACCCGTGGGGATACCGTGCATGAGGCCGCAAACTGATATGATGTGTTACAGGCTAGACCTGTGTGACTTAGGATCGGGGTCCTGACAGCTTTGGTATCAGAGCCTGACTGTCTGTAGGATTAGCAAGCCAAACTGGTCGAAGTCGTGTCTAGAAATTCTTTAGTTATGTAAGGGAATTGTTTGTGGAAGGGAACGCTTCTCCTTTTCTACGAGGATTAAGAAACTAGGATTCTCATTCTGTTTATCAGGATCATGCTAATGTGGATTCAACCCTCAGTTCAGTCTCTACTACTTCCGTTTGTTCAACTGTTGGTCTCAGCACCTTGACATTATGATGTTAAGTGGATATGCTACCCTTTTTGCTTGGATCTCAAAAGTATTTTCGAGCATTTATAGCCGTTATGCTATCCGAGTCATTCCAGGTTTCTAAATAATCCAATGCATTTGCAAACCTTTCCTCCCTGTTTCCGATGTCCTTTTAGGCCAGATTAATCACACTAGTCGGTGTGTGGAGGTACTCCGTTACCTCGACACATGTGTTGGAGTTATTATTATGACCCTAGGTGTCTTCGAGAATCACCCAGTAATGCAGCAATGCTTAATATTCCCAGTGTGATGATTCTGGCCATTATTCTCGAAAGCATCCCGCGATGCCAGTTAGTTAGTAGGCATTCTGGGTCCACGGCAACACCTTCTTGGGTTAATACATGGCCCAAAAAACCAACCTGTTTTAGCCAAAATTCACATTTACTGAATTTGGCGTACAATTGATGCTTCCTTAATTCTCCCAGCACAATTCTGAGATGTTCAGCATGTTCTTCTGGTGTTTTAGAATATACCAAAATATCATCAATGAACACCACAACAAATTTGTCCATAAATTTCATGAACACTTTGTTCATAAGGTGAACAAAATATGCGGGGGCGTTTGTCAGTCCAAACGGCATTACTGTAAATTCATATAATCCGTATCTGGAAGTGAATGCTGTTTTAGGGATATCTTCTGTCCGTACTTTTAATTGATGATATCCCGACCTTAAATCAATCTTTGAGAAAACCTTGGCTTGTGCAAGCTGGTCAAATAAATCATTTATCCGTGGCATCGGATATTTGTTTTTGATGGTAACCATGTTGAGTGCTCGATAGTCTATACATAATCTCAGTGTCCCATCTTTTTTCTTGGCAAATAGTACTGGCGAACCCTACGGTGAGGAGCTGGCCCGGATAAATCCTTTGTCCAGTAATTCCTTTATTTGCTTCTTCAATTCTATCAACTCGGAAGGTGCCATTCTATAAGGTTTCTTGTAAATGGGAGTGGTTCCAGGTGCTAGTTCAATAGTGAATTCTATTTCTCGGTCTGGTGGCATGCCTGGGAGCTCTTCAGGAAATACATCAGGAAACTCACACACCACTGGAACTTTATTTAAATCTGAAATATCCACCTTGTTCAATCTTGGTCGCAATGATACTGGTCTTACTTGAGCTGCAATTTTTATCGTCTTCCCGTGGTGATGAGTGAGGATCACAGTCCGATTGAAACAGTCGATAAATCCCTTGTTGGTGGTTAACCAGTCCATTCCTAGGATAACATCCAGTCCCTTATTTTCCAATACAATGAGGTTTGCTCGAAACTTTAATCCCTCGAGCTCAATAACCACACCTTGGCAATAACTCTGGGTGATTTGCTTAATCCCGGGGGACTTGATGGTCATAGAATTTTCCAAGGGGAGAATTGAAAAATCATGTTGTAAAGCAAATTTCTTTGAAATGAACGAATGAGAAGCTCCAGAATCAAACAAAACCGTGGCAGGTATTGTGTTGACAGGAAACGTACCGAGTACGATATCCGGAGCATTTTGCGCTTCTTCCTTGGTCACATGGTTCACGTGACCCTTCTTGTGATTGTTGCCGGGATTGAAGTTGTTACGCTTGGGGGCTGAATTATTTCCACCATTGTTTGTCTTGGGGGCCGAGTTTCTTGGCTTTGGGCATTGCTTGGCATAGTGTCCTTCCTCTCCACAAGCGAAGCAAGTAACGCCTGGGTGATACGTAAAATCTTTATCCCTTGCATGAAAATTCTTGTTTGAGCGTGGAACACTGGTTGCGGATTTGTTCGCCCCATTTTTCCGAAAATCAATCTTGTTCCGGTTGTCGCGAGATTGAGAAGTCTTGTCCCGCTTGTGCTTGCGAAAATCCTCCAAGCTGCGGCGTTCATTCTCCAAGGTAATAGCTTTGTCCACAAGTGTTTTGAAATCTGGAAAGGTGTGCACGACCAGTTGGCATTTAAGTGCTGGTGCCAGACCGTCCAGAAATTTTTCCATCTTTTTATTTTCAGTCATATGTTCTTCGTTGGCATAACGAGATAGTTGAGTAAACTGACTACTGTACTCAGTCACTGACATGCTTCTTTGCTTGAGGTCATCAAACTCCCTCTTCTTGATCTTCATAACACTTCTGGGAATGTGCGCCCCACGAAAATTTTCCTTAAACTCCTCCCAGGTGATGTTGTTTTCATTGGGGTGCATGTGTAGAAAATTTTCCCACCACGATGCAGCTGCTCCTGTAAGGTAGTGAGGTGCATACAGTACTTTCTCACGGTCTGAACATTGTGCAATAATTAGTTTCCTCTCAATGTCTCGAAGCCAATCATCAGCCTCAAGAGGTTTATCCGTGTGAGAGAAAGTTGGGGGACGTGTCTTTTGTAGTTCAGCCAATCTGGAATGCTGCTGGTACGGTTCGCGGTGATTTCCCATGTTGATAATATGGCTCATCATTTCTTGATGATGCTGCTGGCTTTGCTCATAAAGGCGGCATACTTGAGAAAATGCTGCTTCACTGTCTTGCTGACTTGACTGCCCCTGTGTGAAATTGTTACTTGCCTGGGTACCATAATTTTCTTCCGGCGGGCTTCGCATGGAACGAGTCCAGGGACGATGCATTTTCCACTCTGGGGTATTTTGCAGAACTCATGAGGAAAACCGAGTAGTAAAAATAAATAATTTTGCAAAGGCAGGAATTTTAAAACTCCAAGATTTTTTTTTCAAGAAAACACTTGATTGCGCATGGAGAAGGACCGCTCAGTATCTTACAAGCAAGCCATAATTATACAATACCTCACTCAGGATGCGCGTACACATTCCTGACATGTTATTTAGGCTAGTGCACTTCTCCGAGTTCCTACATGATGCGCACACAAACTACTTCTCACCAAGCCTATATACATATAAACATATCATACAAGCAGGTACATCACACGGCTGCTCGGCGCACTCAGTCGGAGATGGTAAATATTTCCCTTGGCCTGCCGAGGGTAAGTCCCAGTACTGCTGGGGACTCAACTTCTTCCTCACTAATGGGTTCTAGGCGCGGAGTACTGGGTCGTGCGGCTGAAGCGGGTGTGGTAGGCGGTGCAGCACGAACTGGGGTAGGAGCAATGACTTGGTCAAACTCCTCAGTGGTAGGTAGGCGGCGAGCGGTGGCTTGGATGGCAGGTGCATAGGATGATGAGGACGAGATGTATGACAGTGGTGGTGCTGTGTGGAGCAGTTCCCTCCTGTTGGCAACACAGCCCTGAACTGAGTCCATACGGGCAGCCACCAAGTCGTCCACGAGGTTATCAAAAGCTGCCTCAAGAGCCTTGAGATACTCAACAAGCATCTCAATAGCATCATCTCGTTCTCCCCTAGTGCAAGCAAATGCATAGTGACAAGTGTATGGCACGTGGCATGGGAGGTAGCGGTAGCGACGAGCCTTCATCGAAGGAAGAGCATCCCGGAGACGAGCTATTGCCTCACGGGCAGCCATCTGCATGGCATGCCTTTCCGTAGGCATGGCCCTCCCAACAAATCGGAAGCGGCGTAATTCAGAACGTCCTCCCTTGAATTGCACCGCAGCCTGGTGCATAGACACGCTGTCGCTGATCTTGTGCTCGTAGAGTGTGAACTCCGGACGAGTCGATGGCCCGATCGCGATCTTGGCGATGGAGGCGAGGAGCTTGATAAACCCCTCAGGCACATTGGCGAACACCTGTGATTCACAGTCGCGGCCAGCCATCTACAAAAGTAGACAAAAATTCCAGATAGTCAAATCATAAATTTATGATGACTAACAGAAAAATTGCTACAATTGCAAATTGCTAAAATAGCACCTATTACGCTAATAACCGATTAGCGAGCGCTCCTAGTGGCTTCCTACAGTCAGCCTGGCTCTGATACAAAGGTTGTCAGGACCGGTTTTCCAATAAAACACTTAATGAAAAATCGCCCCTTTCGTCAAACTAGTATAGAGAAATCCTCCATACTGGCAGACAAATCCTTGATACAGAAAATCCAGAAGTACTAAATATTATACAGGGTTGAGCTGAGGCTGCTCAACAATTTATTACAAGTACGCCAATATTATACATAAAGGCGGGTATGACACAACGGGATATGGTGGCATAACTACTAACTCGTAGATATAGTGGTAGTGGATATGTCACAACGATGTGGGTGGCGTGACACCAATATCTTACACTCATCTAGCGCCGGAGTGAGGCTCGATGATTTTATTATGGTGGCGGAAGCGTATATAATACAAGTGACCAACTCCAGGATCGCAAGGGACTGACTGGGACTCCTCTAGGCGTCGGACTCGCTATCGTACTCTTCATCCATAAGATCGCCTTCGTCAACATCTGGCCAAATCAACAAGCCAGGTGAGTACTTTGAATGTACTCGCAAGACAGTTTGGACATAAGATATAACAAATGCAAACATGATGCATACGAGCCGATTAGTAATGCACACGAGAGTAATTAAATTGGCACTGCAACATAAATAAAATAGCTGAAGACCGATCGGGTGTCTGAAGCGACGCCTCGAAAGGTAAAATAGAATAAACATGCCGCAGTCGGGCGTCAGGGCGACACCGCAGAAAGGGCTTATATCAAAGGTGAATAACAAGGATGCCACAGTCGGACGTCTGAGCGACATCACATAAAGGGCTTATATCAAAAGTAAATGACAGGGATGCCACAGTCGGACGTCTGAGCGACATCACATAAAGGGCTTATATCAAAAGTAAATGACAGGGATGCCACAGTCGGACGTCTGAGCGACATCACATAAAGGGCTTATATCAAAGGTAAATGATAAGGATGCCACAGTCGGACGTCTCAGCGACATCACATAAAGGGCTTATATCAAAAGTAAATGACAGGGATGCCACAGTCGGACGTCTGAGCGACATCACATAAAGGGCATATATCAAAGGTAAATGATAAGGATGCCATAGTCGGACGTCTGAGCGACATCACATAAAGGGCTTATATCAAAAGTAAATGACAAGGATGCCACAGTCGGACGTCTGAGCGACATCACATAAAGGGCTTATATCATACAAAAAATTGAGTAGTTCCTGGAGGTAGCACCATTCTAAGGAATACTCGGCACATATAAGTAAACAGGTTAGTCCATTCACAGGAGTAACATTCAGCCGGGTTTACCTCTGTCAGTAAGTATTTGTTCTACAGAGACTGACGCTAAGACTGACACTGATCTGCTAACCAACGTCCTTGACCAGGGACTTGGTTATGCGAATGGTTTTGACTCTGCAGAGTTTGTACTTTACCACAGCCAACGGATTTCAGTAGTCACCAAGGACTAGTTCCGTTCACGGTATTTTAGAAGAAAACACATCTAACCAGTACACACCCATTCCACATTCCGTTGCCAGGAATCACCCTAGGCAACGTTCAAGAATAACTCTTGAGGCGGGGAGGTCACTCCTCGAATAGCATGGGATCAAATTTATATCGCGCGCTCTAAGGGGTGCCCCCCTCTCGGTCCCAACCGGAAACACCCATGCCCCCTGACCGGATGACGGCTTTAATCCAGGGCCATGGAACCCTCATCACGGCCTCTCTATTTGGTGTGTACCAGGAAAGAGGTTTGCAACTTACTAAACCGTATTCTATGCAGAAAACATGTGGCAGCACAAAAAGGGAAATGGACGGGATCGAGACTTGATCCACGTCGACACCAGAGTTAAACAGTTGATATAGAACTGGCATGCTCCAACAATACCAGCTTACAATCTATCATGCCACCACATGATCAGGTTGTTTCTCCATCTTACGATCTCATCAAGTTTTGTAGCTCACTTGCAACTTACCTTGCATGGAATATAACATTCAACAAATGCTTATATAAACATGCCATAAGAAAAGTCACTCTAGCAAACATGAAAAACACTCATCATATCAAAGGTTCAAACATGCTTGCCTGGTTCGGAGTAGTCGGAGTCTAGCTCGGCGAAGTTTGCGGCTCCGTCACCTCCTTCGGTATCTACGGTATAAAAGGAATCGGATACTAACGTAAATACCGTGCATGCGTAAAAAGTGTTCCAAATATTTTTCAAATAAATATGATAAAAAACTAGGCAGGATTATGAAGATGACAGAAAAAGAATCAACTCAGAATCATTTTTAGTTTAAAAGTTATAAAGAAAACAAACCCAGGGACTAGTCTGTAATAAAACAGAAACTATCCAGGGGGTAGTTTGAATAGACAGAAAACGCTTCGGATGAAATACGCCAAGCCGAATAGAAAGCGTACTTTGCCCAAAGGCGCTTTCAGAAAACGTTTCGAATAAAAAGAAAAGGCTGACAAGGGGGTCCCGCATGTCAGGTTTGAAAGGGAAAACAGAGCTCGCCGGCGCCAGAGGCTTGCGATGATCGCCGGCGACGAACCACTGCGAGGCAGAGAGGGAGGGAAGTACCGGCGTGTTCAGGAGGTTCTTCCGCGTCGGTGGGTGGTGGAAGAGACCGACGGGAAACACCACAGCGACGGCTACTTCCTCTACGGCGGACGGCGGCGTCGGGCGATGATGGGTCTCACCGGATAGGGCTTCTAACTTCAAAATGAGTATTGGGTTAGATGGGGTGGTCGACTAGAAGGTTACTGGCAGAGTTTGGGCGGCGGGGGTGCTCTCACCAGAGCGGATCTTGCCGGAGCCCGAAGCGGGTCGGGGCGGCCGGAGTCGGGGAAGAAGGCTCTTCCGAGGCCCTCTGAGGGGTTTGGCGAGGCTCTGAGGAGAGGAGGAGAGGTGCTGGAGCGATTTGAGAGCTCGGGCCTCTATTTATAGCCGGATCGAGGAGGTGTCCGAGAACGGGATAACGCCGGTGGGCGATTACGGCGAGGCAGTGGTCTAGTAGGCGGTTTAGGTGACTGGGCATCTTCGGATTGATCCACTGGCTCCATTCAACAACTAAGCTTGATCGCATTTGGCCTGCTCCCGCGGTTTCGACGGAACGGAGCTCACGGGCTCGTCGGCGGCAGGAAGCGTGCTCTGCGCGTCTCAGGCCACGGCGAGTGTCCCTTAGCGCGCTCTGAGGATAAGATGGCCACGCGGAAGCTTGAGGAGGCTTGGGCGGTGCTGGTTTTCGGTGCTCTTTGCTGAGCTCGTCTGACGGCCGAGGCGGGCGGCTCTGTCATTGCTGCACTCGCCGGAGACGATGGGACGGCTCATCACCGACGCCCACGTCCAGCCAACCGACCGTGCGGCGCGAGGATAAGGAGGAGGAGCAGTGAGCAAGAGGCCAAGCGAGGAACTCGTGAGATTGGCGACGATCGACTGAAGAAAACGACACTGGCGACTGAACTGAAACACTGAACTCTGAAACTTGACAGGAACAGTGCACGCAAGCTGCTCGATGAAATGTTTGACGCACGTGGAAAATTTTTCTTGAGCTGGGACTTGGTGGGGTGGTCTCTTGATGTATCTGGAGACTGCCTGAATTATCCCAGATTTTTAGGAAAAGAAAAAGAATGCATTTCACCAAAAATGGCAAATCTGCTCCAAACTTGCAGCAAGCATATTTTGAAAATTTTGAACTGATGACCAGTAGATCTTGATGGATATGGGTTGAGGGTACTAAGGACTAGCCATGGGAATTTATTTGGAACTAAAACTCAAAGGAAATCTAGTAGTTCCTTTGTAAGTCACTAAGGTCCAAATAAAAGACAGAAATTGATTTTGTGGTTTAAATAAATAGAAATAAAATTTAGGGAAAGTTGAAACTTGCTGGACTAGATGCTTGACTTGACCCAAGGTAGGGAGGATGGTTTTGGGAGGAAATTTTCAACATAGGTCATGGCAAGAGTGTATTTTTGAATAGGGAGGGAAAAATCCAAAATGATAGGAATTCTTTTTTTAATAAAAGAATTTGTAAAACAATCCAAGAGTATTTGTGTTGAACCAACATAAGTTGAAAGACCCTCAAGGCCAGAATCAAGATTGAGAAGGACTCAAAAAGATTTGTCAGAAACAAAATTTGGGAAGGAGGGTCTCTCTTAAAAAAATTCAAATAACCTCCTTTAAATCAAATAAAGAATTTGGTAAAAACCAAACCAAAATTTTGGGGTGTTACAACACCCACCCCCTTAGGAAAAATCTCGTCCCCGAGATTTCAGCTGATCCTCAAATAGGTGTGGGTACTCTGCCCGAAGGAAATCCTCTCTTTCCCAAGTCGCTTCATCTTCGGTGTGATTGCTCCACTGAACCTTGAAGAACTTAATTGTCTTCTGACGGGTTTTTCTTTCAGACTCTTCCAATATTTTTACTGGACGTTCCCTGTAGGTGAGGTCCGGTTGTACGTCAATGCTCTCATGAGATACACGCTTCTCTGGGTTGCTTACACACTTCCTCAATTGTGATATGTGGAACACGTCATGGACGTCTGACAGCTCTTCGGGTAGGTCTAGCTGGTAGGCTACTGTGCCTCTTCGTGCAGTCACACGGAAAGGTCCAATAAAACGTGGTGCTAGCTTTCCCTTAATTTTGAATCGCTGCAGGCCCCTCATAGGGGATACTCTTAGATACACATAGTCACCGGGTTCAAAACTGACTTCACGATGTTTCTGGTCATAATAACTCTTTTGTCGGCTCTGGGCTGTCTTGAGTCGATCCCTGATTAATTTAACCTTCTCCTCAGCTTCCTTGAGCATGTCTGGGCCGAAGATACGGCTGTCTCCTGTCTCTGACCAATTTAATGGGGTACGGCATCTTCGCCCATACAAAGCTTCAAAAGGTGCCATCTGTAGACTGGATTGGTAACTGTTGTTGTACGCGAACTCGGCATAAGGTAAACTTTCTTCCCAACTGGTTCCATAAGTGAGAACACATGCTCTCAGCATGTCCTCTAGAATTTGGTTTACACGTTCAGTCTGTCCTCCAGTCTGGGGGTGATATGCCGTGCTGAATACCAGTTGAGTTCCCAGAGCTTGTTGTAAATGATCCCAAAATCTAGAGACGAATTGAGTGCCTCTGTCGGATATTATGGTCCTTGGAACTCCATGTAGACAAACAATACGGGAGAGATAAAGCTTGGCAAGCTTCTGAGTGGTGTGGGTTGTCTTTACTGGAATAAAATGTGCCACCTTGGTCAACTTATCTGTGATGACCCATATGGCATCATTTCCGTGTCGTGACTGAGGTAGTCCGACAATAAAATCCATTCCAATTTCGTCCCATTTCCATTCAGGTATCCTGTTTGGCTGTAATAGTCCTGCTGGTTTTTGGTGCTCGGCTTTAATGCGCTGACATGAATCACAACAGGCAATGAATGTGGCTATATCCCTCTTCATACCGTGCCACCAAAATCTTTCCTGAATGTCCTTGTACATTTTTGTTCCTCCGGGGTGGATGGAATATGGAGCGGTATGGCCTTCGGTCAAAATTTGTTGTTTGAGGTCTTCTACATTTGGCACGCAAAGCCTGTCTCCGTACCATAGTATTCCCTCACTGTCTACGACGAATTCTGAGGCTTTGCCCAGACTCACTTTTCTTTTTATGCCTTCGATGCTGGGGTGTCCATGCTGAGCTTTCTTAATTTGTTCCATTAGGGTGGGTTGTATTTCCAAATCTGACATAGTGCCTTCAGTGACCAACATCATGTTGAGTTTGGCAAACTCCCTCTGAAACTCAGGTCTCAAGTTTTGTGAACTGTCGTTGCTCGAGCTTGGATTGCGGCTGAGAGCATCTGCCACTACATTTGCCTTTCCTGGATGGTAGTGAATGCCAACATCATAGTCTTTTACTAATTCCAACCAGCGTCGTTGTCGCAAATTGAGTTCTGGTTGTGTGAAAATATATTTGAGGCTTTTATGGTCTGTATATATTTCACAACGATTTCCAAGCAAAAAGTGCCTCCATTCTTTGAGTGCATGAATAACTGCTGCTAACTCCAAGTCATGAGTGGGATAGTTTTCTTCATGCCTACGCAGTTGCCTGGAAGCATATGCGACTACTTTGCCTTCTTGCATTAATACGCATCCGAGGCCTTTCCGGGACGCGTCGCAATATACTTCAAAAATTTTGTGAATGTCTGGTATGATTAATACTGGTGCTGTTGTTAATCTCTTTTTGAGTTCTTGGAAACTTTTCTCGCAATCTTCAGTCCACACAAATTTCTTATCCTTCTTGAGTAGCTGTGTCATAGGTTTTGCTATGGTGGAGAATCCCTCAATAAATCTTCTGTAATATCCAGCCATTCCCAGAAAGCTTCGTACGTCGGTTACGTTGGCTGGTGGTCTCCAGTCGAGTACGGCCTTGACTTTTTCTGGGTCCACGGCAACACCTTCTTGGGTTAATACGTGGCCCAAAAAACCAACCTGTTTTAGCCAAAATTCACATTTACTGAATTTGGCGTACAATTGATGCTTCCTTAATTCTCCCAGCACAATTCTGAGATGTTCATCATGTTCTTCTGGTGTTTTAGAATATACCAAAATATCATCAATGAACACCACAACAAATTTGTCCATAAATTTCATGAACACTTTGTTCATAAGGTGAACAAAATATGCGGGGGCGTTTGTCAGTCCAAACGGCATTACTGTAAATTCATATAATCCGTATCTGGAAGTGAATGCTGTTTTAGGGATATCTTCTGTCCATACTTTTAATTGATGATATCCCGACCTTAAATCAATCTTTGAGAAAACCTTGGCTTGTGCAAGCTGGTCAAATAAATCATTTATCCGTGGCATCGGATATTTGTTTTTGATGGTAACCATGTTGAGTGCTCGATAGTCTATACATAATCTCAGTGTCCCATCTTTTTTCTTGGCAAATAGTACTGACGAACCCCACGGTGAGGAGCTGGCCCGGATAAATCCTTTGTCCAGTAATTCCTTTATTTGCTTCTTCAATTCTATCAACTCGGAAGGTGCCATTCTATAAGGTTTCTTGTAAATGGGAGTGGTTCCAGGTGCTAGTTCAATAGTGAATTCTATTTCTCGGTCTGGTGGCATGCCTGGGAGCTCTTCAGGAAATACATCAGGAAACTCACACACCACTGGAACTTTATTTAAATCTGAAATATCCACCTTGTTCAATCTTGGTCGCAATGATACTGGTCTTACTTGAGCTGCAATTTTTATCGTCTTCCCGTGGTGATGAGTGAGGATCACAGTCCGATTGAAACAGTCGATAAATCCCTTGTTGGTGGTTAACCAGTCCATTCCTAGGATAACATCCAGTCCCTTATTTTCCAATACAATGAGGTTTGCTCGAAACTTTAATCCCTCGAGCTCAATAACCACACCTTGGCAATAACTCTGGGTGATTTGCTTAATCCCGGGGGACTTGATGGTCATAGAATTTTCCAAGGGGAGAATTGAAAAATCATGTTGTAAAGCAAATTTCTTTGAAATGAACGAATGAGAAGCTCCAGAATCAAACAAAACCGTGGCAGGTATTGTGTTGACAGGAAACGTACCGAGTACGATATCAGGAGCATTTTGCGCTTCTTCCTTGGTCACATGGTTCACGTGACCCTTCTTGTGATTGTTGCCGGGATTGAAGTTGTTACGCTTGGGGGCTGAATTATTTCCACCATTGTTTGTCTTGGGGGCCAAGTTTCTTGGCTTTGGGCATTGCTTGGCATAGTGTCCTTCCTCTCCACAAGCGAAGCAAGTAACGCCTGGGTGATACGTAAAATCTTTATCCCTTGCATGAAAATTCTTGTTTGAGCGTGGAACACTGGTTGCGGATTTGTTCGCCCCATTTTTCCGAAAATCAATCTTGTTCCGGTTGTCGCGAGATTGAGAAGTCTTGTCCCGCTTGCGCTTGCGAAAATCCTCCAAGCTGCGGCGTTCATTCTCCAAGGTAATAGCTTTGTCCACAAGTGTTTTGAAATCTGGAAAGGTGTGCACGACCAGTTGGCATTTAAGTGCTGGTGCCAGACCGTCCAGAAATTTTTCCATCTTTTTATTTTCAGTCATATGTTCTTCGTTGGCATAACGAGATAGTTGAGTAAACTGACTATTGTACTCAGTCACTGACATGCTTCTTTGCTTGAGGTCATCAAACTCCCTCTTCTTGATCTTCATAACACTTCTGGGAATATGCGCCCCACGAAAATTTTCCTTAAACTCCTCCCAGGTGATGTTGTTTTCATTGGGGTGCATGTGTAGAAAATTTTCCCACCACGATGCAGCTGCTCCTGTAAGGTAGTGAGGTGCATACAGTACTTTCTCACGGTCTGAACATTGTGCAATAATTAGTTTCCTCTCAATGTCTCGAAGCCAATCATCAGCCTCAAGAGGTTTATCCGTGTGAGAGAAAGTTGGGGGACGTGTCTTTTGTAGTTCAGCCAATCTGGAATGCTGCTGGTATGGTTCGCGGTGATTTCCCATGTTGATAATATGGCTCATCATTTCTTGATGATGCTGCTGGCTTTGCTCATAAAGGCGGCATACTTGAGAAAATGCTGCTTCACTGTCTTGCTGACTTGACTGCCCCTGTGTGAAATTGTTACTTGCCTGGGTACCATAATTTTCTTCCGGCGGGCTTCGCATGGAACGAGTCCAGGGACGATGCATTTTCCACTCTGGGGTATTTTGCAGAACTCATGAGGAAAACCGAGTAGTAAAAATAAATAATTTTGCAAAGGCAGGAATTTTAAAACTCCAAGATTTTTTTTCAAGAAAACACTTGATTGCGCATGGAGAAGGACCGCTCAGTATCTTACAAGCAAGCCATAATTATACAATACCTCACTCAGGATGCGCGTACACATTCCTGACATGTTATTTAGGCTAGTGCACTTCTCCGAGTTCCTACATGATGCGCACACAAACTACTTCTCACCAAGCCTATATACATATAAACATATCATACAAGCAGGTACATCACACGGCTGCTCGGCGCACTCAGTCGGAGATGGTAAATATTTCCCTTGGCCTGCCGAGGGTAAGTCCCAGTACTGCTGGGGACTCAACTTCTTCCTCACTAATGGGTTCTAGGCACGGAGTACTGGGTCGTGCGGCTGAAGCGGGTGTGGTAGGCGGTGCAGCACGAACTGGGGTAGGAGCAATGACTTGGTCAAACTCCTCAGTGGTAGGTAGGCGGCGAGCGGTGGCTTGGACGGCAGGTGCATAGGATGATGAGGACGAGATGTATGACAGTGGTGGTGCTGTGTGGAGCAGTTCCCTCCTGTTGGCAACACAGCCCTGAACTGAGTCCATACGGGCAGCCACCAAGTCGTCCACGAGGTTATCAAAAGCTGCCTCAAGAGCCTTGAGATACTCAACAAGCATCTCAATAGCATCATCTCGTTCTCCCCTAGTGCAAGCAAATGCATAGTGACAAGTGTATGGCACGTGGCATGGGAGGTAGCGGTAGCGACGAGCCTTCATCGAAGGAAGAGCATCCCGGAGACGAGCTATTGCCTCACGGGCAGCCATCTGCATGGCATGCCTTTCCGTAGGCATGGCCCTCCCAACAAATCGGAAGCGGCGTAATTCAGAACGTCCTCCCTTGAATTGCACCGCAGCCTGGTGCATAGACACGCTGTCGCTGATCTTGTGCTCGTAGAGTGTGAACTCCGAACGAGTCGATGGCCCGATCGCGATCTTGGCGATGGAGGCGAGGAGCTTGATAAACCCCTCAGGCACATTGGCGAACACCTGTGATTCACAGTCGCGGCCAGCCATCTACAAAAGTAGACAAAAATTCCAGATAGTCAAATCATAAATTTATGATGACTAACAGAAAAATTGCTACAATTGCAAATTGCTAAAATAGCACCTATTACGCTAATAACCGATTAGCGAGCGCTCCTAGTGGCTTCCTACAGTCAGCCTGGCTCTGATACCAAGGTTGTCAGGACCGGTTTTCCAATAAAACACTTATTGAAAAATCGCCCCTTTTGTCAAACTAGTATAGAGAAATCCTCCATACTGGCAGACAAATCCTTGATATAGAAAATCCAGAAGTACTAAATATTATACAGGGTTGAGCTGAGGCTGCTCAACAATTTATTACAAGTACGCCAATATTATACATAAAGGCGGGTATGACACAACGGGATATGGTGGCATAACTACTAACTCGTAGATATAGTGGTAGTGGATATGTCACAACGATGTGGGTGGCGTGACTCCAATATCTTACACTCATCAAGCGCCGGAGTGAGGCTCGATGATTTTATTATGGTGGCGGAAGCGTATATAATACAAGTGACCAACTCCAGGATCGCAAGGGACTGACTGGGACTCCTCTAGGCGTCGGACTCGCTATCGTACTCTTCATCCATAAGATCGCCTTCGTCAACATCTGGCCAAATCAACAAGCCAGGTGAGTACTTTGAATGTACTCGCAAGACAGTTTGGACATAAGATATAACAAATGCAAACATGATGCATACGAGCCGATTAGTAATGCACACGAGAGTAACTAAATTGGCACTGCAACATAAATAAAATAGCTGAAGACCGATCGGGTGTCTGAAGCGACGCCTCGAAAGGTAAAATAGAATAAACATGCCGCAGTCGGGCGTCAGGGCGACACCGCAGAAAGGGCTTATATCAAAGGTGAATAACAAGGATGCCACAGTCGGACGTCTGAGCGACATCACATAAAGGGCTTATATCAAAAGTAAATGACAGGGATGCCACAGTCGGACGTCTGAGCGACATCACATAAAGGGCTTATATCAAAAGTAAATGACAGGGATGCCACAGTCGGACGTCTGAGCGACATCACATAAAGGGCTTATATCAAAGGTAAATGATAAGGATGCCACAGTCGGACGTCTCAGCGACATCACATAAAGGGCTTATATCAAAAGTAAATGACAAGGATGCCACAGTCGGACGTCTGAGCGACATCACATAAAGGGCTTATATCATACAAAAAATTGAGTAGTTCCTGGAGGTAGCACCATCCTAAGGAATACTCGGCACATAAAAGTAAACAGGTTAGTCCATTCACAGGAGTAACATTCAGCCGGGTTTACCTCTGTCAGTAAGTATTTGTTCTACAGAGACTGACGCTGAGACTGACACTGATCTGCTAACCAACGTCCTTGAACAGGGACTTGGTTATGCGAATGGTTTTGACTCTGCAGAGTTTGTACTTTACCACAGCCAACGGATTTCAGTAGTCACCAAGGACTAGTTCCGTTCACGGTATTTTAGAAGAAAACACATCTAACCAGTACACACCCATTCCACATTCCGTTGCCAGGAATCACCCTAGGCAACATTCAAGAAAAACTCTTGAGGCGGGGAGGTCACTCCTCGAATAGCAAGGGAACAAATTTATATCGCGCGCTCTAAGGGGTGCCCCCCTCTCGGTCCCAACCGGAAACACCCATGCCCCCTGACCGGATGACGGCTTTAATCCAGGGCCATGGAACCCTCATCACGGCCTCTCTATTTGGTGTGTACCAGGAAAGAGGTTTGCAACTTACTAAACCGTATTCTATGCAGAAAACATGTGGCAGCACAAAAAGGGAAATGGACGGGATCGAGACTTGATCCACGTCGACACCGGAGTTAAACAGTTGATATAGAACTGGCATGCTCCAACAATACCAGCTTACAATCTATCATGCCACCACATGATCAGGTTGTTTCTCCATCTTACGATCTCATCAAGTTTTGTAGCTCACTTGCAACTTACCTTGCATGGAATATAACATTCAACAAATGCTTATATAAACATGCCATAAGAAAAGCCACTCTAGCAAACATGAAAAACACTCATCATATCAAAGGTTCAAACATGCTTGCCTGGTTCGGAGTAGTCGGAGTCTAGCTCGGCGAAGTTTGCGGCTCCGTCACCTCCTTCGGTATCTACGGTATAAAAGGAATCGGATACTAACGTAAATACCGTGCATGCGTAAAAAGTGTTCCAAATATTTTTCAAATAAATATGATAAAAAACTAGGCAGGATTATGAAGATGACAGAAAAAGAATCAACTCAGAATCATTTTTAGTTTAAAAGTTATAAAGAAAACAAACCCAGGGACTAGTCTGTAATAAAACAGAAACTATCCAGGGGGTAGTTTGAATAGACAGAAAACGCTTCGGATGAAATACGCCAAGCCGAATAGAAAGCGTATTTTGCCCGAAGGCGCTTTCAGAAAACGTTTCGAATAAAAAGAAAAGGCTGACAAGGGGGTCCCGCATGTCAGGTTTGAAAGGGAAAACAGAGCTCGCCGGCGCCAGAGGCTTGCGATGATCGCCGGCGACGAACCACTGCGAGGCAGAGAGGGAGGGAAGTACCGGCGTGTTCAGGAGGTTCTTCCGCGTCGGTGGGTGGTGGAAGAGACCGACGGGAAACACCACAGCGACGGCTACTTCCTCTACGGCGGACGGCGGCGTCGGGCGATGATGGGTCTCACCGGATAGGGCTTCTAACTTCAAAATGAGTCTTGGGTTAGATGGGGTGGTCGACTAGAAGGTTACTGGCAGAGTTTGGGCGGCGGGGGTGCTCTCACCAGAGCGGATCTTGCCGGAGCCCGAAGCGGGTCGGGGCGGCCGGAGTCGGGGAAGAAGGCTCTTCCGAGGCCCTCTGAGGGGTTTGGCGAGGATCTGAGGAGAGGAGGAGAGGTGCTGGAGCGATTTGAGAGCTCGGGCCTCTATTTATAGCCGGATCGAGGAGGTGTTCGAGAACGAGATAACGCCGGTGGGCGATTACGGCGAGGCAGTGGTCTAGTAGGCGGTTTAGGTGACTGGGCATCTTCGGATTGATCCACTGGCTCCATTCAACAACTAACCTTGATCGCATTTGGCCTGCTCCCGCGGTTTCGACGGAACGGAGCTCACGGGCTCGTCGGCGGCAGGAAGCGTGCTCTGCGCGTCTCAGGCCACGGCGAGTGTCCCTTAGCGCGCTCTGAGGATAAGATGGCCACGCGGAAGCTTGAGGAGGCTTGGGCGGTGCTGGTTTTCGGTGCTCTTCGCTGAGCTCGTCTGACGGCCGAGGCGGGCGGCTCTGTCATTGCTGCACTCGCCGGAGACGATGGGACGGCTCAGCACCGACGCCCACGTCCAGCCAACCGACCGTGCGGCGCGAGGATAAGGAGGAGGAGCAGTGAGCAAGAGGCCAAGCGAGGAACTGGTGAGATTGGCGACGATCGACTGAAGAAAACGACACTAGCGACTGAACTGAAACACTGAACTCTGAAACTTGACAGGAACAGTGCACGCAAGCTGCTCGATGAAATGTTTGACGCACGTGGAAAATTTTTCTTGAGCTGGGACTTGGTGGGGTGGTCTCTTGATGTATCTGGAGACTGCCTGAATTATCCCAGATTTTTAGGAAAAGAAAAAGAATGCATTTCACCAAAAATGGCAAATCTGCTCCAAACTTGCAGCAAGCATATTTTGAAAATTTTGAACTGATGACCAGTAGATCTTGATGGATATGGGTTGAGGGTACTAAGGACTAGCCATGGGAATTTATTTGGAACTAAAACTCAAAGGAAATCTAGTAGTTCCTTTGTAAGTCACTAAGGTCCAAATAAAAGACAGAAATTGATTTTGTGGTTTAAATAAATAGAAATAAAATTTAGGGAAAGTTGAAACTTGCTGGACTAGATGCTTGACTTGACCCAAGGTAGGGAGGAAGGTTTTGGGAGGAAATTTTCAACATAGGTCATGGCAAGAGTGTATTTTTGAATAGGGAGGGAAAAATCCAAAATGATAGGAATTCTTTTTTTTTAATAAAAGAATTTGTAAAACAATCCAAGAGTATTTGTGTTGAACCAACATAAGTTGAAAGACCCTCAAGGCCAGAATCAAGATTGAGAAGGACTCAAAAAGATTTGTCAGAAACAAAATTTGGGAAGGAGGGTCTCTCTTTAAAAAATTCAAATAACCTCCTTTAAATCAAATAAAGAATTTGGTAAAAACCAAACTAAAATTTTGGGGTGTTACAACCTTTCTGCATGGGTTATCCGGAAGAAATATGTTAAACTAGTTCGACATACTAATCTATGCATCCACAACTCAGAAAATCATATGTTTCTTTGAGTTGACCCTTTTAGTTGTATTATGACCCTCATCTATCAGTTGATAGTCAGGAGTAGTTGTGCATTCGTGTTCATCGATGCCTTTTACTCTTGTGGTCCGTCAAGCCATTCTATTCTGGAATGGCTAGGAGAAAGAAACTCCAGTACCTTATCCATACCCAGGACTGGGTCAAAGCAGTTGTACTTCACAGATCAAAATGCAATCAAGCTTTTGATCTGTTCTACTCTGAAGTGTTACCCTCTTTACGTCAGGATCGTCATGAGAATTGCACTATCTCTTATGAATTCTTGATACAGTGATACTTCTCACCATCATTGTTTATCCCTCGGTCTCCGTGTTATTGTAACCGGAATACTGAGAAGTGAATTATGATGTGTGAAATCAATACTCTTAGCAACCATGTTGCTTGGTAGCAAATGGACGATAATCTCATTCTTAGTGTGTTGGTTACCAAATTATCATTCTAAGATTGATCGTGCTACCTAGTCCTTATCCCTAGTGCACTCCTTGATCAGTGAGTTAGGATTGTGTCAATCCCTCGCTCACTTGATCATATCGTCTTGCCCTGAAAAGCAAGATTGATCTCGAGCTTAGTATCATAGAGGTGGTCCGTGATTTTCGGAATACTTCTCGGAAGTATTACCAGGTTGTCCCCTGACCGTTATGTTGAGCTCGTGATCAAGCTGGTTTCTCTCTAAACCACCCTTTCCCCAAGAATCTGTGTTGGATACCCTGAGCTAGTCGGTTAAGCTAAACGACAACTTGGAGAGTTGGAAGATAAAACCTTGCCTGACTTAGTTCCTTCCAAGGGATATCTTTGGTGTGTGTGTTGAAGAAAGATGATATCTTGATTGATTGATCCTCATGATCAATTGTTGGATCTATTGTCTTGTACAAACTTTGATTTGAGTGTGGGCTATCGTCAAATCAAATCAGAACCAATGGTATTCATAATGTTGTCTTACTCGTGGTTGATTCCTCGAGCATACACCGTTATATCTTTTGGTCTGACCAATGCTATCACTTTGTTCACATTGTCATGGAATTCCATCTATATGGAAACCTGGATGGATTATTGTTGAGCCCATCAGCAAACATCCTTATCTCCTCCATGATTTTGTAGGACATTAAGCTAGTGTTGGAAACTTGGTAAGCATTGCCCTCGTGTCCCGTTCATGAGGTATATGTTCGATGAGAGGAGAGACTTTCCCTAATTCATGTGTAATTGGTGTAAGTTGCTACCGTGAGTTCGAGAAAGTTGTTTTGCTTCCTGTGGAATCATCCCAAGTCAGTTATGCATACGTGCGAAGTATTATGTGGTTTGGAGACTTGCAACCTTCACTCTATGTGTATCCCTAGCACACCAAGCCACTGATTGATTTGTTCAAGGAGAAGAAGTTTCTTCTTAAGAGCTAGACTTATGCAAGGACTTCGATATCCTCGATGATGGTTCCCACCTGAACTCGGTAGTGTTTTATCATAAGACTACTACGTGGTCATGCTTGTCCTGGACAACGTGTTCACAAGTTTGTAGCAGAACCAGCTCATGTTTTGGAGCTTGCTATCATAGTTCATTTCCCGAGAATCTCGCAACGTCGTCTCGTCGATTTGTGTTGCAAACTTTTTTTCTTTCTAGACTCGATGAGTCTGGAATATCCTGACACCAACCAGAACTGAATCTCAGGCAGATATGATGGTTGGAGCATTTTCCAAGAACTGTAGTATTGGTCTCCTAATAACCGGTAAAGTGGATGTCGTGGCCACCACACCCAGCCGGAAGACCTATAGTTGTAGTATCTTGATTGAAGAAGTTGGCCACCTCCCCATAAGGACTTCGTAGGATTTACTCCCCAGTTGTTCCTTATGGATTTTTGTGCTCCTGAAGTCCGACCTTTTACTTGACGTTCTAGGTACCAAACCATTTTAATAAATGGGTTGCTCTAGCACATCAAGGAGAACATTAGAAGCGGAGTGCTAAATGTCTCTCGGTCGATCATCCAGATTTTGCCCCTTGACTCCGCTAAGGTGAAGTCTGAGAAAATGTTGTCTTCCTTTGCATCTGCATCTTCCATCATTATTCATCATGGTAGTATGTGGTGTTGCCAGGATCCTTGACACAGATATTGGTAAAACCTTGATGAATATGGGAATGCTCAAGTTCTTGAGAGCACGCACAAGCACTAGGTGTTATCTCTGGCTCTAACTGGGATTGCTCCTAGTCTCTTCGGTTATGCTATAACCCCTCAGGAGTAGATTTACTATCTACTGTTGGGATTCACCCCAGTTACCAGAATCATTCCCAGCATTTGCATTTTGTTCCCAGCTTGCACCGCCAATGTGCCAATTTTCCATGGGTTGCCTTTCTCAGCCACTGTTGTTCAGGATTATCTTCAGAAGTGGACTTGCCATGGGTCCCATCCATTTCCGATGATAAGCAAAATCATCCCTTGTGTTGTCTTCAACAAGGTAGTCACATCATCCATTCTGGCCTGAGAATGTCGTTCCCTCGAACCCCGTCAAACGATCGTTTGTGCTTGTCTCAGGCTGGTATAGAGAGTCTCAATGATCTCTATATCAAAAGTAATTCTTTTGCCACTTAAGGGAATAATTCTAGGAGTCATCGTATCTAAGGTGCCCCGTCTGGTGACCTCGATCACTATCTTCATTAAGTGTGGAATTATTGCCTGTCAAGTGAACCTTCATCATTTGTTTCACTCCATCCCTCTGGAGGTGTACTCTGTGTCTCAGCTCAAGAGATGTTCCAACGTCTCACTCCATGAGTTGATCTTGAGTTGCTCGATCTTTCAGAAGATCAATTTTGTAGAGTTTCTCTCATCGTCACCGTTTCGGACAAAGATCTCGAAAGCAAGGATGCCAGGATCAACATGATGCTAGCAATCAACATCCATATGAAGGGAACTTGGATCATGAGGATTGTGTTAGTTAGTGTCCCCTCTGATTTCTTACCTAACGCTTGAATCTCGGGACGAGATTCTTGTTTTGTGGGGGGTGAGTTGTCACAGCCCTAGACCAGCCCTTGCCTGTCTTGCTTGGTCTTCATGTGCATCATGTTTAAATTTCTCAAAAACTGGAAATGGGGATGTTCAAACCCTAGCACCAAATGAATTCAACTAGGGTCAAGAATAAAATCATTTCCAATAACCCAAAATGCCTTCATCAATGTTTGATAATCTTGGCAAGGCTTTGAGACCAAACCAAAAATAGTGAACATTTTTGTAGAATATTTTGGGCACTGAATTAAATCATATCTTATTTGCATTTGGTCATTTAAATTTTATATATTATTTTAAATGATCAAATAATCATAAACTAAAACGTTTACTGTTGGATTTATCCTAAACAGTAGACATGCTTGGTTTCATGATTTTTGAGTGTGCCTAAGTATTTTTAATAAAGCCCAGAACAAAATAACAAATTAGAAAAACAGAAACTAAATAGAAAGAGAAGGGAGAGAAAGTTACCTCGACCTACCTACTGTGCAGCCCACTAGAAGCCCTGCAGACAGCCGGCCTGCTAGGCCCAGCCCACCCCCTCGCGCATCGTCTTCCTCGCGCCTACTGGCTGTGAGCGTGGCGCGCGCACAGCCGAGCCGCGGCCACCTCCTGCTTCGCGGTGGCAAGGCCCCGGCCCCTCTCACCTCACCAGCGCGACGCCCTGGGCGACCTGATTCTCTCCCCTCTCTCGCTGGACCTCTCCCTCTTCTCCTTCCCTCTCTCACGCACGCGGCCGAACGCCACCATCGCCGCCGCTCGTCGTTGCCACGGCCATCGCCTCCCCCTCGCCTCCCTAACTGGCTCAAGACCTCCGCCTCGTCGCCCTAGACCTCTCCGCCGAGCCACGCGGCACCACATGTCTCCGAACGCCGTCTGCGCCGCCGTTCCCCTCGTCGGTCGCCGACAACCTCACCGTCGAATTCACGGTGGCTGGAGCCTCCCCGAGCCCGCTTCGACGACCACTACAACTGCTGTGAGCCCCCGGTCATCTCCTCCCTAACCCCGCCCCCGTTTGATCGTCATAGCCGCCGCCCCGCGAGCACCCGACGCCGTCGACCGCCATGGCCGGCGAGCCGCGCTCCGGAGCCTCTCCTGCTCCCTCCAGGGGCACTAACACGCTCCTGGCGCCTCTAGTAGGCTGGCTAGCCACTCCTTTTGCTCGCCGGAGCACTACAGCCGCGTCCCTGCACTGACCCGCACGCCGGATGCCGCCGCGAGCTTGTTTCCGGCGAGCCCGGTCAACGTCAGCCCTCCCGATGGCTCAAATGGATGCGGGCGAGTCCCAGCTCCACGTAGAGCTCCTCCGCCGCTCGTTTGGTCGCCTGAGGGCGAAACCCGACGCCAACCGCCGTCTCGGGCCTCGCCGGCGGGTTTGACCCGTTGACCGGCGTGGGTTGACCCCACTGCCTGGTTTGACC
>LR738713.1:471647160-471679445 GCA_902687465.1 Secale cereale | reverse complement strand
CCCCCCCCCCCCCCCCTCTCTCTCACTGACTTGTGGGCCAGCCCTTGACTAGTATTAGTTTAGGTTTTTAGTTAAGTTTTAATTACTGTCATTAGCTTAAGTAGACACTGACAGGTGGGCCGAGTGCCCTGCTAATTTTAGATTAGTGCTAATTTGCATTTAGTTAGCCTTTGACTCAATGACATGTGGGCCCTGCCTGGCTAACTAAACTAGGTTAGTGCTAGTTAAGTTAGTTTAGTTAGTTGTGTCACTGACCTCTGGGACCCACAGGTCAGGTTTGACTGGACCAGCCCCTGTTGACTTGCTGATGTCAGCATGACCCAGTGCTGACGCAATAAGTGTTTCAGGAATTGTAAATAAATCAAAATGATTTATTTATTTCAGAAAATAGCTAAAACTTCTAAAAATCACATAAAATAATCTATAACTCCAATGAAAATAATTTATATATGAAAAATGATCAGAAAAACATGAGGAATATGTTTATGGCATTTTCATGCATGTTTGAACAAGTTAAACCTGCTGATCAGGTCAAATCAATTAAATGGCATTTGAATAATCACATATGGAGTTTGAGTTTGAACCTTTGGTTCAAATCAACTTCATTTAAATCACTGCTAGTTGCATTAGCTCAATCAACAGCATATTGCCATGTCATGATCATGCATCATATTGTCGCATTGCATTGATTGTGTTCTTTCTCTGTTGCCGGTGTTTGTCCCCTCTCAGTAGACGATGTTCCGACGATGTGATCGATGACACCGATGAAGACCCAATGTTATCTTCAGAAGTGCCAGGCAAGCAAAATCACATTGAGCATTCCGATAAAATCCCACTCTCTCACTCTTGCTCTCTTTTAATGCATTAGGACAACAACGCTTCAACTGTTACCTGTTGCGGTAGTTGAACCCCTTTCCACTGCATGACCTGTCATTGCCATAGTAAATAGTTGAAACCCACTAGTATGAGTAGGAGTTGTTTGAGCCATGTTGTGCCTACTCATTCATGCTTTCTGGTTATGCCTGATATTGCTTAGAGTTGTGTCAAGTCTGATTCATCGGCGATGAATTGGAATGGTGATGAACATGTCCTAATGTGTGTGAGCTAAGTGTGTGAACACGATTTGGTAAAGGTAGCGATGGGAGGCCATGTAGGAGTACATGGTGGGTTGTCTCATTGCAGCCATCCTCAGGAACTGAGTTCTGTGTTGGTTGATCCATGACCAGTTACTACCATGCATTGGGCCCGAAACCAATGGACCCTCTCGACTTATTAACTGCCCTTGTCCTCTGTCCAGGAGTTGCAACTAGTTTCTAGTGTTTGTAGTTTACTGGAGGTCGTCCGTAGTGCTGACCCTCGGGGTGGGCTGTGACGCGGCAGGTACGTGGCACGGTGTACTGATCGCCCGTTTGGTGATGCGGGAACCCTGTACACATCGTTTGGGGCCGTGAGCGATACCCCGGTCGGATCTCCCCACGGATGGAACCCAAATAGGCGATAAACCTGGACTAGAAACTTGTGTGGTTAGTCAGGTCGTGGCCGACACCCTCGCTGGGCCTCCGCTTGAAGGTTGCCGAGTACATGTCGTGTAAACGGCGGTAAGTGGTGAGAGCGTGTGTGAGAAAGTACACCCCTGCAGGGTTATATATGATCTATTCGAATAGCCATGTCCGCAGAAATGGACTTCTGGGTTGGCTATAACAGTTCATAGACAAGTGAAAGTGGATACTCTAAAACACGCAAGATAAGCGTGAGTGATATGGATGGCCTTCTCGTAGGGAGACGGGAGCGGATCCATAGTGGTGTATTGATTGGTGATTATGTGGACTCGTGTGCGCCACCTCAAAAGAGTTACTTGCAGTCGTAGTTCAGGATAGCCACCGAGTCAAAGTTGGCTTGCTGCAGTCAAACTCCACCACCCCTTTGTTGATACTAATGTATATGTAGTTAGTTCTGATGTAAGTCTTGCTGAGTACCTTGTACTCACGTTTGCTTAATTTATGTTTTTGCAGAGAGACTTCAGTCTCGCTAGTGATTCCGCGTGGACTTCGACGTTTAGCTTGTTACCTCAGCTACGATCTTGTACCCTTGTGAGGGTCTTGTAGATAGTCAGGCTTCTCGGCCTTTTTCATTTGTAGTTGTCTGTACTCAGACATGTTGTGCTTCCATTGCGTGTATGCTCTGTATGTTGGGTCATGTGACCTCTGTTTGTAATAAATGCTATGATGGCTCTTCTGGGCCTTTATCTATATGAGTTGTTGAGTTATGTTGTGATGCCATGTTGTACAGCACATACTTGCATGTTATGCATCCGTGTAATGTGTATTGCTATGTGTGGGATCCGACACCTAGTTGTTTACCTTTGGTAGCCTATCTTATAGGGAAATGTCTCCTAGTGCTTCCACTGAGCCTTGGTAGCTTGCTACTGCTCCGAAACACTTAGGCTGGCCGGCATGTGTCCTTCTTCGTTCATGTGTCTGTCCCTTAGGGGAAATGTCACGCGTTGTTCCTTTAAGTCCTTGTAGCTTGCTACGACTTGGGTTCATACGTTGATGACCGACACGTTCGTTCCTGGGTCATGTATGCCTGTCTTTGTAATTTAGCGCCACTTTTGGTTTATAACTAGTCATGTCGGCCCGGGTTCTCTGTCATATGGATGCTAGCGACTCTATCATATACGTGTGCCAAAATGCGCAAACGGTCCCGGGCCAGGTAAGGTGGCACCCGTGGGGATACCGTGCGTGAGGCCGCAAAGTGATATGATGTGTTAGAGGCTAGACCTGTGTGACTTAGGATCGGGGTCCTGACACAGGCTTATTCTTATAGTCGAGACGAGATTCATTCAACCCCCCGTCCAAGTGCCAGCTACAGCAAACACGTTGACTCGCCAGAGGTTTCAAGCGCAGAGCGACGCCGTAACTCGCCTCATGGACATAACACGGCGCGGCATGACGCCAGAGCACAGGACGTGGCGGCTCAGGCGGCCGATCATCAGCCGGTGCCATACTACCCGGCGACCTCAGTGGAGACAAGCAGGACTTCCTGGGCTTGGGGCGTGCCGTGTCTAACGGCAGCTATACGGAACGAGCGGTTGCCTAAGGATTTTAAGAGCCCTCGTAAGGTGCCAAACTGCACAGCAGATCAGCCCCTGAGGCTTAGATAGAGAGCTACGATATGGCGATGGAGATGCTGGACGTTAGCGAAGCTGCATGTGCTAAATATCTCACCATGATGCTAGAAGGCACGGCTCGTAACTAGTCAAAAGGATTACCCGTCAATTCCATCGGGTCATGGGAAAAGTTGAAGGACAAGTTCATCAAGCACTTCAAGGACACGTGCACGTAGCCCATGTCGATCGTGGATCTAGACTCTTGTGTTCAGAACGAGGGCGAATCAACAACTAGTTGGGTGCGCTGGGTTTCGACTATCGTGGCACTCCTGAGATAAGATCAACGCTGAATCGGCGATATTAACGTTGGAGAAGAATTGCCATTTCCCTCCACTCAAGCTGAAGCTAGGGCGGCTTAGGCGCCATTGTAGTGATGTGGGGGAGCTCATGGTGGCTCTCGTCAAGTATGCTAACTCTGATAGTACCAAGGACCCCGAGTCTGAAGTTGAAAGACCGGGAAAGGGAAAAAGGGGTAATGACCCGGGAGGACAACAGTATAACCCGGCCAATCAGCACAGTGGCAATAAACACAGGGCCGATGCTTTCGTAGCTAATACGGGGGCACGGAATTCTAACCAGCGTCGCAAGGGGAGGCCACCTCTAAGGTACAACATCGATGAGGTGATGAATCAGCCTTGTCTGAAGTACGGGTCGGACGAAAAACCGGCCACCCATGCCTGGAAAGATTGCAGCATCATGAGATCTTACAGAGAGTTTATCCAGAACGGTTATGGACCAAACAGTAGCTCAGGATCCGATTTTCAGGGTCCGGGTCATGGTGGCGGCGGCTCTAGCTCCAGGTTTCAGGGACAAGGCGGTCAAGGCGGCAACAATCAGCAGAACAGCCAAGGGAACCAGCAGCAGTCCGGTTATCAGAGTAACCCGAAGCAGCTGAGCAATGGGCAATACCACGTGTTCACCACAAGTCTGTGCAGATGAGACCAGAAGCTTCATAAGAGGGCAGTGAATGCCATCGAGCCGGTAGTGCCCCGTTACTTGCGATGGTCTAAGCAGCCCATTATGTGGAGCCGCAAAGATCACCCGCCCCGAGTTGATAATCCGGGTCAGCTGGCCCTAGTGGTGGCCCCTCAGGTCGGAGGGTACAAGTTCACCAAGGTGCTCATGGATGGAGGTAGAAGCATCAACATCCTTTATTACAATACCTTCCGTCGTACAGGGTTAACTGACAAGAAGCTCAGGCCGTCGAACACTGTCTTTCATGGAGTTGTGCCTGGTAAGTCGGCGTATCCAGTTGGTAAGATTGATTTGGAAGTAACCTTTGGAGATGAACATGATGCCAGGACAGAAACTTTGACATTTAAAGTTGTGAGGATCCACAACCCGTACCATGCTTTATTTGGCAGGCCGACTTATGCTAAGTTTATGGCAAGGCCATGTTACGTTTATTTGCAGCTCAAGATGTCGGGTCATAAGGGGAATATCATAGTGCATGGGAGTCGCACCATAGCTTTGGAATGTGAAGAAGGCGATGCGGCTTACGCAGAGTCGGTTTGTGCCACAAAGGAGCTTAAGTTGTACAAAGATAATGTTGACCCAGCAGATATGACATCTTTAAAGAAGCCAACTACAGAGCATGACTGATACGGTGTATCCTATGGACATCACCATGTTAAGAGTCTGCTTGGCAAGTGACACGTGTGACCTCTACTTCTCATACATAAAGGTGAATCATCTCCTTTACACGTGTTCACTTGACCCCTTCGAGGATGGTATACTACTTGACACTCCTCTCGTGTGCATGCATAGGTATTGTCGGAGCTTCACGGATGACGAGGAGGAGTGCAAGCGGCAAGGATCACCTACACCATCTGCGAGGGAAGCGTGGAAGAGAAGACGGAAGAAACGGAGCTGCTGCAAGCTTCAGGCTCCGGACGACCGGCGTTTACCGGACGTCCGACGCGTCCCAGGAGACCGGACGACCGGCAGCCACCGGACGCCCGTGACATCGGCAACAGAACCGAAATCCAGGAAATTACCGGAAGTCCGGGAGCTACCGGACGTCCGGTCCGTCCCGAGCCACCGGACGTCCGGTGTCCAGCGGACGACCGGCACCTGTCTGCGTACAGTGTTCGGGCCCGAGGCCCATGTATCCCTTTTGCCCCTCACTTACCCCTTGGTGGCCATAGACTATATAAACTCCTCCACCTCCACCATTTTAGGGTTAGCAATGGTTTAGCTCATATGAGAGATAGAGCTTTGCTCATCCATCCCGGATCTACTCCACGAGAGAGACCGCGGCCCCTCTACGGAGAAGATCCACCTTGGATTCAAGACCCCTAGCGGGAAGATCCTTCACGGATTCAAGACCTCCTCTTGGAGATGAACTTTACCTTGTATCTTTCCCTTTGTTGTTCATGTACCGTGTGATCTTGTGTGTTTGATTGTCTAGTGGATGTGTGATTGGACTTGTTCTTGTGTGTTTCCTCTCGTGTTTTCCCCCGTTTCCCTTTGTGTTCTTCGTGTTCATCGTGGGATCCCCTCCATTTCGTGAAAGATCCGCTGATTAGGGTTCCACCCTGTATCATATGGTATCAAGAGCATAGGTTGATCACGATTTTGGAGCCCCACACTTTGTTTTCCAGCTTGTTTTTGTTGTGTTCTTCCCCAATTTCGAAAATCCCCACCAAAAATAGCCCCCAAAAAAAATTGTGATCTGTTGGTTTGATGACATTTTTTTGATTTTGATCCATGGATTTGCTTGGTTTCAAGTGGATCTAGCATTTCCCCAAGTTTCCCCATCTTTCCTCCACAAAATCCGTCAAATTTTGACCCCAAAATCATCAAATTCCGCCCAAAATCGCGTCCCGGATCTCAAATCTCGCGTTGACCCCGACCCACCGGACGACCGGCCTTTTACCGGACGTCCGGACCCTCTCGAAGCACCGGACGTCCGGAACTCACCGGACGACCGGAACCACCTATACAGCAAAAATTACCGGATTTCCGGTCTTTTCCGGACGTCCGGTACACCCAGTTTTTGAATTCGGCTGATTTTTGTTTTGGTCATAACTAATTCATACGAACTCCGATTTGGACGTTCTTGAGCTCGTTTTGAAGCTCTTGACATTCCCCATACCAGAAAAATACCACCATATTCATTTGACTCCATCATATTTTGTCGATTTTGGCATCTTTGCCTAGGCCCTCCACCTTATCATCCGCATAGCCACCATACACTTCCGCAACCTAAACCATTTTGTCCCCCATAGCATTTGTGGTTGCTTGAGTAGTGATTTGAGTCTCCTAAGGTGTTTAGGCTACTTAGGGACCGTTGCTTCTTCATCAACCACCACCACCACTTCCGCATAACCTTGTCCACTATACATAGCCAACCAACTTAACCCAATTTTGTTGAGCTTGTTTGAGTTGTGGCTCGTGTCTCCTAAGGTGTTTCGGCTACTTAGGGACCGTGACTTCAACTCCGACATCGTGTATATCCCATCATTCCACTTCCGCAACCACCACGGCATTGCCGCTACCACCATTTGACATTTGTCCTTGAGATTTTGAGTTGTGGTTTTTCCGTTTCCTAAGGTGTTTCGGCTAATTAGGAACGGGTCTACATCAAGAACACCGCATCTCATCATTGACTTGGACGGTAACCTCGCCGACATCATTGTATATTCCCCTTGCAATTGCATTGTTAACCCCTAGCCCATTTTGCGTCACTTGCCTATCGAGACTAGCCTTTGAGTATTGCCGGCAACGTTACTTGTTCACATTAGTGATCATCGATCCGCCTTCCATTGCATATATACCATATCATCTTGGTATCATCATATCATCCCTTGTGTCACAAGATTGTTCCCGCATATACACAATTGCTATCTTGGTTTGTGCATTTCGCATCGTGGCCATACAAAAAAAAAGAGAATAAGCTTTTAAGCAAAAAGAGAAAGACAAAGAAGCTTGTAAGCAAGAGCCATAGCATCGCATTATATCATATCATACTTGATCATTTTGGATCATACCACCGGAATACCATACATATAGCATACTTGGGATAGAAGTCGTTGCATTTTGCTTAGTAGGTTGTGCACAAGTTCGTATCCGCCTATTGTGCAATCGCACTAGCGTCTCTCTAGTGTTGTGCAACACGAGCATTTTCGTGGATTCCACTTTTTGGCTCATTCCTTGGTTGCACGACCCCATATATCTATCCGTGTGTGTGTTTCCGTGTGCCACCCATATTGCTATTGGTCTACTTGTTTCATTTACAAATTTGTGAATCTCTTTCAACATTATTGACTCTTTCTAACATTTTGCATCAAATTTTTGTGCAACTATCCTCACCGAGCTCCACCATAAGCTTTACTTGATAGGTGTGAGTGAACAAGTCCGGTACCAATTCCACTATTCTTTCATTTCACATTGAGTGAAACGGGATACATCCTCAACGTTGGGAAAAGGTAACTTGGTATTGTTTATCTCATCTCCTACTCACCTTTGCTCGAGTCTTGTGATGGATAGGAAAAGCATTTCATCTACTTCGGTCTACAACAACAACGACGAGTTCGATGCCATGACGAACAACTTGTGCGCCAACATGAATGCTCAAATGGAGGAGCTCAAAGCCCTCATCAAGAACCGCAAGAGGTCTCCCTCATCTTCGAGAAGACGCTCAAGTGCACATCCTTCCGAGCTACCATCTCCGGCAAGATCTCATCGGTATCGACACCATCAACGACAAGAACGTGAAGGTCATGAGCTCAACACCAACAACCGCTCAACGACTTCACCATGTACCTTGGCATCTTCGTCAAGCGACTTCAAGGCATCTTCGCCTTTGGATATGCGGCATCTTCGCCCACAAGAACCTCAAGCTTATGATCAAGAGAAGCTTACCAAGCTCAAGTCCGCGACTACCACGAGCTACTACGACCTCGACAACAACCACGAGATTCATTTCTATGGGACTCAAGACCCCGAGGAGTATCTCGAGTGGGAGCGCAAGATGGACGACTACCTCAAGCTACACCAAGTTCCCTACGAAGATCAAGTGAAGTGCGCCACAAGAAACTTCCACGACAACGCGTCAACATGGTGGCTTCACACACCTTCGACGAGCTTCAACGTGAATTGGCCCAAGACGAAGAGAGCTTTGCGGCGAGAGTTCGTGCCTCCCACCTACACGGAACAACTTCTACGCCAACTAGAGAACACCATTCAAGGATCCAAGTCCATGGACAAGTACTTCAAGGAGATGAAGATGGCCTTGCAACGAGCCGGCGTGGACGACCCCATTTCAATGAAGCTCCACTTCATGATGGGATTGCACAATGACGTCTACAAGACTATCTTCTTCGAGAACTACAAGTCCCTCGACGACAACTACATTGGTGCTCTCAAGGCGGAACAAGAACTGATGAAGGCCAAGGCTTCTCCACCGCAAGCACACTTCTCGAAGACCAAGCTCCAAGACGGCGAGCATGAGGGTAGTACCACCACGATGTCCAAGCCCAACGAGCTCCAAGACGATGCTCCCAAGTTTGACTCCACCGCCATCCCTCTTTGTGGCATTGATGATGCCGAGTCTACTTCGACTCTTTTTCAAGACGGTGCGGCGACGACTATGACTACGGAGCCATTCGAGGACCAAGCTTTGGAGGCAAACGACATGGTGACGAGCAAGGATGATGCTTCCATCTTAGGAGGCAAGAGTGATGATGTGCCATCTTCGGCCTTCATCCATGACGACGACTACGAGATGGTTGAGCATGGGATTTTCCCTTCGACCACGGCGACGTATGATGACTTGAGTGACTTGTGCCACCATATTGAGAGTGAGAGCGAGTTCACCACTAGCCCCATATATGATGAGCTGCCCCAATTCCCATGTGAGGAGAGCCACAACCCCCACCACTTGAGTGAGATGAGTGACTCCACCATATGCGAGTTTGAGTGCACCTACCTTGAGGGAGTGAGTGAGCCAGCACATAGAGAGAGTGAGATAGTTGATACGGCATGTGAGGCCAATTTCAACACTAACGACTTAACCTCTACCTCTATTGTGCCTTCTCATTTGGTGCTAGGTCCCACATATGATGACGCGCCGATTCTCGACGACTTCGTCCTTCCATTGGACAAGACGATGGCCATGGTGGAATATGATGCACCCCCCACATGGTTCCATAAAGATGAAGATGATGACCACCATTTGGTCTTTCCCACCTCACCTACACCACATGAGTGGAATGAGAAAGGTAACAAAGGTGAAGGTGATGATCTCGTCCCACTAGTGGACTATGTTGACATTGATTGCTTGCATGACGTTGATCCACCTATTGCCATGCTTCATTCTAGTATGATTTCCCCATGCAATGATTTACCCATTTATGATGAGTTTGATGATTGCCATGTGGAGTCTATTAGTTGTGATGCCATGTTGCATAGGATTTCTTGTGATAATTCTATTGGCCACATCATGTTTGACAATCCGCTTGACTTGTCATATGCTATGCATGAGATCAATCATATGTCATATTTGCAATCTCTTCATAGTAACTATGCATATGCCATTAAGATAAACCCAATTTGCACATATGGCATAGATGACAAGCCCATGGTTATTGGCATTTGTTTTTCTTGTGATGATATTGACATGCTTCCTTTGCATCATATCCATCCTATGCCATGCCATGATTACCTAGCTTCGGATATGCATTGTTTTGGATGTTGTTCCACTTCTCCATATTATGCTTCCACTTTTGCTCATGAGGAGACCCCCATAGTTTCCTCATATATTTTAGGAGATTTTGATCCATCCCATCCATTGCATGATCCCCATGCTTGTGTGCACAATATGCTCCCCATGAATGAACATGCTATAGACGTGCCATATAATTGTATGCTCAATTTGCATCCACATCATGCTATACACAATAACTATTCATTCATGATGGATGACATGTTCTTATACCATGCATCAAATTTCTTTGAGAGATGCTTATCTTGTGTTAACTCTAACGTGCACATACACATCATGATGGATGATGTGTACATTTACCACGCGCACAATTTCTTTGGTTTGTGTGTCTTTTGTGTAGGTCCCAATACTTACTCGTCAACCTCGCAAGAGCACGAGTTGACGAAACGAGCTCTAGAGAGCAACGACGACTTGGGAGTCCATGGATTATCTTTCCCACCGCTCCCTTCGCGCAAAGACTTCGCGCATTCCTTCTACATGGCACTCACATGGTTATGGGTTATTGTCCATTATATCTCTTATGCCCACCTTGCCATGTTCACTTTGCATGATATGCTCGTTTATATGCCTTTGCCATGCATTCGTGACCCATGCTTCGCATTACACATGATGATTGATTCTCATACTTGTATGTGTATTTGCAAGCTTGGTGGAGATACCACTTGTTATTGCCATGCTTTGCACATGATTGATATTGCTTGTTGTCATATGTCTCCACATGTTGCCTCTCTCATGCTGCCATGTATTGAGCACAACCACGATTTTAGTCTTGCCAATGAGATTGCCCCCATAGCATTCTCGCATTTATTTGGAGATTTTGACATAATTCTTGTGAAGCATGCTTGTCTTACCTCTTTGCACCATATGCCTAGTGCCATGAATATAGCAATTGTTGCACCATATTATTCATGCACTTTTGCTTCTAATGGTTATGTGCAAGAGAAGAGAACCATCATGATGGATGATGTGTTTATCTACCATGCGCATACGTTCTTCCTTTTGTTGTGTGCATGTGTAGGATACATGGACTTCGTGTCGACTTCCACTTCACGTGAGTTGAGCATTCGAGCTCTTGAGAGCGAACCACTTTCTACCACGACGCTTCTACATCGCACTTGCTTGTGCTTCGGCATTGTGAAGGATGCACAAGGACATACTTTCAAGGTGATATCCTTCTCTTTCGAGACACCTAAAACCATGAGCATGGATATTGTGGATCACACTACTTGTGTTGCTTGCACCATGAGACTTTGCACACATGTTAGAGATCTTGATTCGACTTGCCATTTACACATCTCCATGCATCATGATATATATGCCTTGTGTGTTGCATCCGACTTGTGGATTACTTGTCCCTATCATATGCTTGGTTGCAACAATGTCATCTCTTCACATATGTCATGCCACATTGCTTGTCACATGATTGACTTGTTTGCCTCACACATGATGAACAATTGCTATTTCTATTGTGTTGAGTGCCACTCGATCTTCACTACACCCTATGCACGTTATGCTTGGATTGTCTTGCACTTGACTCATGTGTTTAGACACTTCATTTTACATGGTGTTGTGAATGATTCTTATGCCTACCATAGACCTTTCATTGAGCGCTTTATGCATGCTTGCTATGACCATGAGGTAGATGCCTATTCTCTTGTCACACATATGTGCATCTCTACCTCACATTTACATGCTTGTTTCAATGATGTTCTTGATTGTGCTCAACTTATATGCTTATTTGCCATGCCACACTTCTTTGTCACACCTTATGATATGCTTGATGACAACACTTGTTGGGTGAATCACCTCTTGAATGCTTGGTTTTGCACTAACGCTAACCACATTTGTTTTTCCAAGTGTTTGTTGTCCTTGCTCATTTTGAAGGAATCACTAGACGGTGCGACATTGGAGAGTGCCCATGTAGAGCTTCAAGATGATGAGCACTTCGTGATGGTCCACATCTACATGACAACGCCATCTCTTTCCCATGGTGATTTGGTTTTCGATCCGAGGTCGGATATTTCCCAAGGGGGAGGGGATGATACGGTGTATCCTATGGACATCACCATGTCAAGAGTCTGCTTGGCAAGTGACACGTGTGACCTCTACTTCTCATACATAAAGGTGAATCATCTCCTTTACACGTGTTCACTTGACCCCTTCGAGGATGGTATACTACTTGACACTCCTCTCGTGTGCATGCATAGGTATTGTCGGAGCTTCACGGATGACGAGGAGGAGTGCAAGCGGCAAGGATCACCTACACCATCTGCGAGGGAAGCGTGGAAGAGAAGACGGAATAAACGGAGCTGCTGCAAGCTTCAGGCTCCGGACGACCGGCGTTTACCAGACGTCCGACGCGTCCCAGGCGACCGGACGACCGGCGGCCACCGGACGTCCGTGACATCGGCAACAGAACCGAAATCCAGGAAATTACCGGAAGTCCGGGAGCTACCGGACGTCCGGTCCCTCCCGAGCCACCGGACGTCCGGTGTCCAGCGGACGACCGGCACCTGTCTGCGTACAGTGTTCGGGCCCGAGGCCCATGTATCCCTTTTGCCCCTCACTTACCCCTTGGTGGCCATAGACTATATAAACTCCTCCACCTCCACCATTTTAGGGTTAGCAATGGTTTAGCTCATATGAGAGATAGAGCTTTGCTCATCCATCCCGGATCTACTCCACGAGAGAGACCGCGGCCCCTCTACGGAGAAGATCCACCTTGGATTCAAGACCCCTAGCGGGAAGATCCTTCACGGATTCAAGACCTCCTCTTGGAGATGAACTTTACCTTGTATCTTTCCCTTTGTTGTTCATGTACCGTGTGATCTTGTGTGTTTGATTGTCTAGTGGATGTGTGATTGGACTTGTTCTTGTGTGTTTCCTCTCGTGTTTTCCCCCGTTTCCCTTTGTGTTCTTCGTGTTCATAGTGGGATCCCCTCCATTTCGTGAAAGATCCGCTGATTAGGGTTCCACCCTGTATCAATGACCCTTTGCTGAAGTTTAAGTTGGCAGATGATACCAAGATGGTTGACTTCGTTCCTGGTGAATCATCTAAGAAGTTCAGTATCAGTGCTAATCTGGATCCAAAATAGGAAAGCGCGCTCATCGAGTTCATCCGTGAGAACCGGGACATCTTTGCATGGAAGCCTTCAGACATGCCGAGTGTACCGAGAGAACTCGCTGAGCACACTCTCAATATTGATCTGAAGTATAAGCCGGCCAGACAGTTTCTTCGCCGTCTTAATGAAGAGAGACAGAAGGCCATTGGTGAAGAGGTGGCCCAACTCTTGGCGGGCGGGTTCATCATAGAAGTTTTTCATCCTGAGTGGTTGGCTAACCTGGTTTTGGTGCTTAAAAAGAATGGCATGTGGCGCATGTGTGTGGACTACACAGACTTAAACAAGGCTTGTCCAGCTGACCCGTTCGCCCTCCCTCGTATTGATCAGATCATTAATGCTACGGCGGGTTGTGAGCGCTTGAGTTTTTGGATGCATATTCTGGATATCACCAGATCAAAATGGCGGTTAAGGACCAGGAGAAGACGGCTTTCATCACTCCGTTTGGAGCCTTCTGCTATCTATCCATGCCTTTCGGGCTTAAGAGTGCCCAGGCGACTTACCAGAGGTGCGTACAAAATTGCATGCACGGTCAGATTGGGCGTAATGTTCATGCTTATGTGGATGATATTGTGGTCAAGTCCAGAAAGAAGGAGACTCTCGGTGTGTTGGGAACGACACCTATGGGATCACAAGAATCCCTACTACGGTTGCGGGGCGTGGGGTTGAGAGAAGAGCGGATCAAACAGATAGCACACGGTTCGTTTACCCAGGTTCGGGCCGCGAGGATGCGTAAAACCCTACTCCTGCTTTGGTGGATTGTATGTGTTCTTCAGCTAGCTATGGGGCGTGAGGAGCTCCAAAAGGCTGAATCCTCCTCGTGGTCGCCTCGGGCCTCCTTTTATAGGAAAAAGGGGTTGCCACAGTGGCACATAGGAGGTGGAAAGGGTACAGTGATGCGAGGTTATCCCTCGCATTACATGACAAGGCGCATTTAATGCGTCTTGCTTAGGTGTCCTTGCTTTATCGGGGACGGGGGAGACATCCGTCTTGTCCGTCGCCGCTCCTTCTTGTGTCGACACATGCCCTGGCCAGCGATGCCTGAGATGCCATGTAGGTAGGCAGGTAGCTAAGGTGGCGCTATGGTGGGTCTTCATGAAGATCTGCATGCCGCCACGCAGGTGCCTGCCCAGCTGGTTGGGTCGGCAGCTGCATAAGGCAGTGGAGGTTTAGTTGGCATGGGCCTGATGGTGGCCCCGCAGATGTCCTCGGCAAGGGCCTTGCCGGGGCCCTGGCAAGGGTCTTGCCGCGGCGCTTGCTGCCATCCCCGGCAAGGTGCTTGCCGAAGATCTTGTGGTCCTCCTTGGCTGGGATCCCGCCAAGGGTCGTCGTCTTCTTAGTGCGTGTCTGATCTTGAATGTCTTCACAAAGATCTGCATGCCACTACGGGGATGTCTCCCGAATCCTTGCCCCATGGGGGCAGCGGACTCAAGGGTGATTCGCTCCGTGGGCGTGGGGCAAGTTGCCGCGGCAAGGGTCTTGCTGGGGCTGCTAAAGCCGGCCCCGGCAAGGATCTTGCCGGGGCTGCTAAAACTGGCTCCTGGCAAGGATCTTGCCGGGGGAACCCGCTTCGTCCCTTTGCTCTTGTGGTCTCGGCTTGTCCTCTTGAGCTTCGGTCTCACCCTGGCTCACCTCCCTTGCCTTGCTTGGTGTGGTGGTGACCGTGGCTCACACTGCTCGTGCATAGTCAAAGGGGTACAAAAAGTGTACCCCCCCCCCTTTCTGTACACCGACAGGAGCCCTCGGGCCTGGGCCACACATAAGCGCGACGCGTTGTTGGGCTAGAACCAGAACGGTGCTCGGGCAGGCGGGCGGTTTTTACCGCGGTAAGATTTTCCGCGTGCTGTGCCTCCCACGATCTGCGCGCGTGGCGCGGTGCGGAGGGGCGTGCGTGACGTGGGTGGCATGCGTGGGGCGGTTCCCGCAGGCATGCCTTCCCCATAAACGGGGGGAGGCATGGCGGCGCGGCCCATTTACTGAATGGGGCCGAGGCGCGGTCCTCAAGGCGTCCACTCCCCACGATCACGGGGTGGGGAGAGGTCGCCTCACCCGTCCCCTCGGTTCTGCACGTCTGCCATGTGCCTCCCATGCGCTTGGGGTGGCAAACGGTGGAGGCAGGAAACCGGGCCGTCGCTGGTTGGGGTGGCGGGTCGGTCGCAGCTCCCTGCACCTTCCGTGTCTTGATTGGCCGAGCGGGGCGGCCGAGCCCCAACCTCGTTCCTTTATAAAGAGCAGGAGGGGAGGGACGGCGCCCCGCAATCTTCCATCTTCTTCCTCCTTCAGCTCTCGCTCCCCTCTTCCATTCGTCATGGAGAGAGGAAATCCCGGCCCTTCAACGGTGGAGGCGAGGGTCGCCGCTCGACAACGCGTCCCTCCTTCTCCTGCGCCTGCGGTGGCAGAGCCGGACGCGAGGGGAAGGGGGAGGGGGCGCGGCCGTGGGCGAGGCCGCGGTGCTCGGGGAAGAGGAGGACGGGGTGGCCCGCCGGCCTCGCCCCCGTCAGCAGCTCCTCCTCCAATGGAGGGCCATGTTGGGGATGACCCTTGCGAGTTCTTCGTCAGGTTGCGGCAGCCGCCGCGCCGTCGCCTTTGTCTCCCGACTCCATTTGCGCGAGAGATGGAGCTGGATCCGCCAGAGTCATTGCGGCTGCACATGAGGGGCTGTGGGATCAGTGGCACGCGGGTCAGCGTCGACTTCCCTCCTCCTCATGTGATGTATCTTCATCAGAGATGGAAGACGTTTGCTAGTATCCATAGCTTGACGGATGGGCTCACTCTCCATTTTAAGTTGATGGAGGGTGGCCCTCTTTTCGTCAAGGTCTTTGGGCACTTTGGGACTCATGCAAGGTGCTGCGTGGAGAGCTCTTCTGATGACGAAGACTCCTCCTCGAGCGAGAGTGACGAGGAGGACAGCGGCAGCGACGACGAGGGCGTTAGGCGGCAGGATGACGGGTCTGACTAGGTGTCGGGCGCCGCTCCTGGTGGCACCGGCGACCCCATCATCCGTGTCGCCGGCTCCTTGAACTTCTCGGGGCCGTCCCCTTGGCGGCTGGCGTTGGGAGGCTGCGGAAGAGGAAGAGGGCGGGCGGCAAGGTCGTCATGTCGGAGTACGCGGGCACCGACGCCTTCGACGCGTACTGACGTCCTACCGTCTCGTCTTCGAGCTCTGCTTCCGGCGCCGCCATCACCATCCATCCTTTGGGCGGCCACCAACATGTTCTCTTGATGTCTTCTGCCACCCGTAGCTCGCCTAGGCGCTCCTTTTGCCCTCCTCGCCTCCTTGACCTGCCTCCTGAGGAGAGGGGCAAGAAAGGCATTACGGGCATCTTATCTCTTTTTAGTTTGTAAGCCTTCGAGCATCTGTTAAATTTAAAACTTGTAATCCCCTTGTTCATGTTTTTCAATTCCTATGGACTGTACCTGAGTGGAATGTTTTTAATGAAAAAGGGATGTTTGTCGGGTCATTTGTTCGCAGGTAGAACCCACAACAGGGAACAAATCCCTGATGTCTCTAAGATAAACATTTTCTCGCCCGGCAACAGGCCTCGCCATCCCCCCACTTCGCTCGACCTTTCTCACGCCTTTGGCGGAGGCAGGGATGAAGTGGGTTTAGGCTCCTTGTTTCATCCTTTCGCTGCCGCGACTACGACCAAACTTGGTCCCAGGAACGAGCCCTAGGGCCTAGATTTATGGGAGCACGGTAGTTTTAAGGAAAGAAACGAGGTTTCACATACCTCAGTCCATAATGGAATGCATGATAAGGGATGAAGAACTTATCTGAAGCTGCAGCCCCCGGCAACCCTGGTTTGCCGTGGGTGAATCTTTGCTCCTGCAGCCCCCGGCAATACTGGCTTGCCGGGGCCTAGATGTTGGTCTGTTCCTTTTTCTTCTCCCCAAGTGGTTTCGGCAAGGATATCTGTGTGTCCTGTGAACCAAAGAAGATAAAAGAAAGACAAAGGGATGCAAACTCAACCTCTAAGCTAGGGGTTAGCCGCCGCTAAGCACTATCAGCCCTAACCTAGGACGAGATTCGACTTAGCATGCATGCTATAACTTAGGGCGCCAGCGCTTCATTTATTTATGCTCAGGGTCTGTGCCTGGCTTTGTACTAAGGGTTACATGCCTTGTCGGCAAGGCTTGTACAAAAAGTGGCTTGCCGGGGGGCCCGGCAAGCCGCGCCTTACGTGTAACGCCCCGGACACACCCGCCGGTGGTCGTTACTCCTGGCGGGATCTAGACTGGCCCCACATAGCAATACTAGTCTTTTCTGCGCACTTTGTCCTCACTCGTGCGCACCCAGGAGCAACTTCCCGGTCGGTCACCCATCCTGAAACTACTCCAAGCTGAGCACGCTTAACTTTGTAGTTCTATTTGAATGGGCTCCCGGAAAAGAAGGAATTCCTTATTGATATGAGTAGTCTATCATCCCTAATAAGCTAGGCCATCACATACACCCTCACTCAGAGGAACCGACGTCCTTGTCGGGCCACAGGAACGTTCCCTCTTGGCACAACCGTCTGTGCTTCCAGGACAGCACATGTGCCATGCCGTGTGCCACGACGGTTCACAAACGCCATGCACAACATGACTGCAAACTGTCTGCAAACATCCGTGTAACCGCGAGGGTCGGCTCTGATACCAACTTGTAACGCCCCGGACACACCCGCCGGTGGTCGTTACTCCTGGCGGGATCTAGACTGGCCCCACATAACAATACTAGTCTTTTCTGCGCACTTTGTCCTCACTCGTGCGCACCCGGGAGCAACTTCCCGGTCGGTCACCCATCCTGAAACTACTCCAAGCTGAGCACGCTTAACTTTGGAGTTCTATTTGAATGGGCTCCCAGAAAAGAAGGAATTCCTTATTGATATGAGTAGTCTATCATCCCTAATAAGCTAGGCCATCACATTACGGGTAAAACTTACGAAGATGCTCAATGTTCCAGGAGTTGCTCACCGGAACGACATTTTCGGTCTCCAGGCGGACTGCGCCAGGCCTGGTGACTCGTATTACCCGATAAGGGCCTTCCCACTTCGGCGTCAACTTGTTGGTATTCTTGGCCGATTGAACGCGCCGAAGAACAAGGTCGCCTTCCTCAAAGCTTCGGGCACGGACCTTGCGGCTATGGTAGCGGCGCAAGGCTTGCTGGTAGCGTGCTGCTCTCACAGCCGCCCGAAGACGATCTTCCTCAAGGAGCGTTGCGTCATCTTTTTTTTTTATGAAATGACAGTAGGAGAGGCTCCTACTGTTTTTGTATATAAATATACAGGGTGTTACAAGTGGGTTACATATAGCATTGGAACTACATGTTCACCCCATCCCATGATCCCCTCATCTCAAGAAAAGAGAGAGGGGGGGATGAGGCGCCAGGCACGTTCAATGTAGTGTCTACTCAAAGATCAGACAAGAGGGAGTGTAGAGAGCTAGGGTAGAGAGTTACAATAGGCGATCACAGAAGCCTTTTGAGAGTCTTTTACTCTGTATTGGAGTAGGTTAAAGTCCTCCTTAAAACGTGTCAACCAGGACGTTGTGCTGGGGTTGATCCTTCTGAAATGTTTATTGTTGCGTTCTTTCCAAAGACTCCACGCTGCTGTTAGGAAAATTTCCATGAAGAGGGGTCTCGTGTCCCCCCTATTGGTCTGGTCAACTAAGTCTAGTCTGGAGTCAAACGTGGGCCAATGAATATCAACTTTTTCCCAGCACGCCTTGCTGAATGGGCACGTGAAAATCATGTGGTTAACCGTTTCTTCGGTGTTTTGTCCGCAAAGTAGGCAGTCAAGTACATCTCCAATGTCATAGTGTCTTCTCTTGAGCATGTTTCTTGTATTAAGTCGATCAATTAGCATGAGCCATCCGAATACTTTAATTCTCATTGTGCATTTGGATCGCCATAAGAGTTGGAAGGTTGGGTGCCGTGGGGTGTGTCTAAAGCAGAATTTGTAATAATCAGCGGCTTTAAAATCAACTGCTCCCCAGGTGTAGTACCAAACATCAGTGGATGAAGTGGAGGGGCTCAGGTGATTGGATAGGTGTTGTAGGTGCTGGACTTCCGCGAATGCTTCTGGGGAGAGAGGCAAGTGAAAGGTATCACGTAGTGTCGTGCTCTCCAAGAAACCTTTGATGGATATGTCTTCATCTCTGGCAAATGAGTAGGCTCTGGGGTGTGATGTTTCCAGTATATTGGGTAGCCACAGGTCTTTCCACAAGAGAGCTGTTGTGCCATCGACCACTTGTACGCAAGAAATCCCACGATATAGGGGTGTAAGTTTAAGTATGTCACGCAACCAAAAGGATCCCATTGGATCGAGGGCATGAGGGATTTTGCCTTGGTAGTATGTATCCCAAATGAGGTGTACCCATGGCACATCAAGCTTGTTGTAAAATTTATGTAAGAACTTCATGAGGAGTGCTTCATTTTGGAGTTTGATATTGAGGACTCCCAGGCGTCCATGTTTCTTTGGTTTGCATACCAAGTCCCAGGCAGCCAAAGAGTTGCATTTTTCACCATGCTCTGTCATCTTGTTCCATAGACATTTGCGCCTGATTTTATCCAGCATTTCAAGTATTTGAGAGTTGATTTTGATTGTGCACATGGCATATTTTTTTTAATGGAAGTGACAGTTGCATTCAGCCATGAAAGTCTCCCACTGTATGACATCATGGAAATTGTAGCGGTGAGTCTTCGTTCAGTGTTACACACTAGGGGCATTAGGTCTTGGACCGTGGGTTTCGTCCTGCCCATGGGTAATCCGAGGTACGTGAAAGGCATGGTACCGATCGAGCAGCCAAAGATATTAGCAAGTTCCACTGCAGAGCTGCCGTCAAGATTAATAGGGATGAGAGTGGACTTTTTAATATTAATCTTGAGACCAATGGAGGTTGCATAGTCGGATAGGATGTGTTTGATCGTTGTCGCTTGTTTGGGACATACAGGCAGGGCAAGGATCGTGTCATCCGCATATTGTATAACCGGGTAGTCCGTTTGGCCAGGGCATGGAAAGGGTAGGTTAATTCGTCCCTGCCTGAAGGCTTGGTTGATGGCCGCTTGCAGGAGGTCGGCCGCTAGGACGAATAGAAGGGGGGAAAGGGGATCACCTTGGCGTACACCGCTCTTACATTGAAACTGTCTGCCTTGCACACCGTTAAGCAGGACAAAAGATCTCCCAGTGGAGAAGATACTTTTGATCCAATTAAGCCATTTCTCATTGAAGCCCATATGGCGCATGATATTGATCATAGGGTCGTGTCCGATTGTGTCAAACGCCTTTGCGAAATCCAGTTTCAGGAGGATAATTTTTTCTTTGGAGGCCTGGCATTGATGTATATATTGGAAAGCCCAAGCAAGGCAGTCTTGGATGGTTCGACCTTTGAGAAAACCGTATTGGTTACGATGAACAAGTGTGAGGATTACCTTTTGAAGGCGATTGGCCAAGAGTTTGGTGATCATTTTCAGGCAGCAGTTGAGGAGTGTTATCGGTCTAAAATCATTGACTGATTTAGGTGATTGAACTTTAGGGATCAAGGTAATAAGACCATCTTTAATGCTTGTAAGATCAAGATCCCCCGCATGGAATTGGGAACAAAGGGCATAGAAGTCGTGCTTGATCACGGGCCAGCAACTTTTGAGGAATGCCCCACTGAATCCATCAGGGCCGGGGGCTCGGTCGGCTGGCATTTCTTTAATCACGTCGTCAATCTCCTTGTGTGAGAAGGGTTCGGTGAGATGATCCAGGTTGTTGGAGCGTTGTATAAGTGTAGTCAGATCGAATTTCATTTCAGCAGGTGAGATAGTGCCTAAACGATTCTTATATGCTTGGAAGAGTAGGGCCTCTTTGCTAATGTGATCTTCTACCTGATTGCCTTCCTCATCAGATAAACAGGCAATGTTGTTATGTCGATACCGTTCCGTGGCCACGGCCTGAAAAAATTTCGAGCCGCAGTTGCTCTTGCTCAAGCTCATCATAAGCGAGCACTCGAGGTGACCCGTATATGAGTTCAGTGGGGAGAACTACTTTTGCCCCGTATACTAGGGCAAAGGGTGTCTGGCCGGTGGCTCGATTTGGCGTCGTTCTAATCGACCAAAGAACCGTCGCCAACTCATCAATCCAGCGCCTTCCACTCTTGCGCAGCCTGTCAAAGGTCTTTGTCCTTAAGCCTCGCAGCACTTCAGCGTTTGCTCTCTCAGCTTGACCATTGCTTTGTGGGTGAGCAATGGAAGCGAAATAGACTTTGCTGCCGAGGTATTGGGTATATTGCATGAAGGTGCGGCTTGTGAACTGCGTTCCGTTGTCGGTGATGATCCTGTTGGGTACACCAAAACGGCACACTAGTCCCTTGAAGAACTTGATGGCTGACAGAGCTGTGACCTTCCTCACTGCCTCCACCTCCGGCCACTTTGTGAACTTGTCGATTGTGACGTACAAGTACTCAAAGCCCCCGACAGCGCGGGGGAAAGGGCCCAGTATGTCGAGCCCCCAGACCGAGAAGGGCCAGGAGAGAGGAATGGTTTGAAGGGCTTGAGATAGTTGATGAAGTTTCTTTGAATGGAACTGACACGCTTCACACCCGGTGACCAGTGTCGTCGCATCGTGGAGGCAGTGGGCCAAAAGAAGCCTTGCCGATGCCTTGCCGGCAAGGGCTCTTAACCCTATGTGGGATCCACATATGCCTCCATGTATCTCTGCCAATAGCCCCAGTCCTTCCTCCCGAGGGATACACTTCAATTTCACGCCGTTCGGTCGCTTTCTATACATGACGTCATCGACGAACTAGTACATAGCAGACCGATGGGCTACTTTTTCCGCTTCTTCCTGCTCCTCAGGAAGTTCCCCAGTTTGGAGGAATCGGACGATATGTTGTGCCCACGCTAGAGCCTGGGGCTCGACGGCGAGGACTAAAGGCATTTCCTCCGCCATAAGAGCGGCTGTCTCGACGGCAAGAGCTTGACGCTCCGCCGGAGCTAGCCGTCCCGTGGCGGGCTCAGTGTCCCGGCAACATCCTTGCCGGCGGCTCCGGCGAGCTCGGCGGGAAAGTACTTGCCGGGCCCTGATTTCCACCTCTTGTTTTGCTCTGTTGATGGATCAACGGATGGTTGAGAAAACTGAAGCACAAAGGTACCTGGTTCCACAGGTAACTTGAGGGCAGCGCGCTTTGATAGGTAATCAGCGATGTCGTTCTCTGCTCGGGGAACGTGTTCCGCCTGTCTACCATCAAAGCGCTCTTCCAGCTTTCTCACTTCATCGACGTAGGCCTTCATCAATGGGCTCTGGTAATCTTTGTTGACTTGTTTGACGACAAGCTGCGAGTCACCCCTGACAATGAGTTTCTTGATTCCGAGGTCTGCCGCGATCCTAAGACCAGCAAGCGGCCCCTCATATTCGGCAGTGTTGTTCATCGACACCTCCCTGGGGAAGTGCATCTGGACCACGTACTTGAGGTGCCCTCCGGTGGGCGCGACAAGCAGTACACCAGCCCCGACGCCCTGTAAGTAGAAAGCTCCATCAAAGTACATGATCCAATCGCAACTCGCCTCTTAGCTGGGGAGAGCAGTTTCCTGGGCTTCTTCATCAGGCGTCGCGGTCCATTCTGCAACGAACTCCGCCAGGACTCAGCTTTGAATCGTCGAGGTACTTTCAAACTTGAGGCCAAAGCTGGACAGCTCCAGTGCCCACTCTACAATTCTTCTCGTTGCATCTGGATTGTGCAATATCCGTTGTAGAGGGAGGCGAGTGACGACAGTGATCTCGTGCGCCTGGAATTAGTGACGCAGCTTCCTCGAGGCCATAAGAAGGCCGAAGAGCAATTTCTGCACACCGGAGTACCTTGATCTAGCCCCCTACAAGAGGGAGCTAACAAAGTAGACCGGGTGCTACATCATTTTCTTCCTTAGCGGCACTCCAACCGGCCGTGTCGTCTCTACACTAACAACGTCAGGATTTGTCGCTGCTATCACCTCGTCATCAATTTCTCTCTGCGCCACTAGTGTGGCACTGACCACCTAGTTCGTTGCCGCCAGGTATAGCAGCAATGGTTCTTGTGGCCTAGGCGCAACTAGTACTGGCGTGGAGGAAAGATATCTCTTCAAATCTTGCAATGCTGCTTCAGCTTCTGGCATTCACTCCATCAGGCCTGCCTTTTTCAAAATCTTGAAAAAGGGAAGGGCGCGCTCAGCAGACTTGGAAATGAATCTTCTCATGGCGGCAACGCAGCCAGCAAGCCGACGCACATCCTTGACCCGTTTGGGTGCTTAAATCAGTTCTATAGCTTTGATCTTGTCCGGATTGGCCTCTATCCCATGCTGTGACACAAAGAACCCGAGAAGCTTGCCGGACGGGACGCCGAAGACGCACTTCTCAGGGTTCAGCTTGAGGTTGATCTTGCATAGGTTTACAAATGTTTCTTGTAAATCCGGTATAAGGGTTGCCCTGTTCTTGGTTTTGACCACTATATCATCCATGTAAGCCTCCATATTTCTATGGAGCTGGGGTTCAAAACCAATCTGGATTGCCCTTGCAAATGTTGAGCCAGCACTCTTCAACCCGAAAGGCATTCGTACGAAACAATACGTACCACATGGGGTGATGAATGTTGTCTTCTCTTCGTCTTCTCTTGTCATGAAGATCTGATGGTAGCCGGAGTAGGCATCGAGGAATGACAACAGGTCACACCCAGCCGTTGAGTCAACAATCTGGTCGATGCACGACCACGGGAAGGGGTCCTTGGGACAAGCCTTATTGATATCTGTGTAATCAATACACGGCCTCCACTTCCATTTGCCTTGCGCACTACCACTGGATTAGCCAACCACGTTGGATGGAGCACTCCACTTACCAAACCCGCTGCTTCCATTTTCCGGATCTCCTCTGTGATGAACTCTTGTCGTTCCAAAGCTTGCTTCCTGACCTTCTGCTCGACGAGCCGTGCATGAGGACAGACAGCAAGGTGGTGCTCAATCACCTCCCTGGGAACGCCGGGGATATCGGATGCTTGCAATGCAAACACATCGACATTTGCCCGCAGGAAGGTGACGAGCGCGTCTTCCTATTTGTCGTCAAGGGTGGAGCTTATGGTGAAAGCCCCTCCCGTGTCGTCCTCCTTGACAGAAACCTTCTTGGTTCCCGGCGATGTGGCCCTGGACTTCTTGTTTCTGCCGGTGGAGCTCTCTGGCACGTCCTTGACGGGAGCACTACACTCCGAAGAGGTGCGCTTGCCGGAGTGGGTGTCCAAGGTCTCACCGGTCTTCTTCTTCTTCTTCCCGATGGAGCTCTCTGGCACGTCCTCGACGGGAGCACTACACTCCGAAGAGGTGCGCTTGCCGGAGTGGGTGCCCGAGGTCTCACCGGTCTTCTTCTTCTTCTTCCCTTTTGGGGCTCCAGTGGCAGGAGCAAGTTCCCTCGTGTTGCAACCGCTTGCTGGTATAGTTGGTCAGCGCAAATCAGCGCATCTTTCTTATCGGAGGGGATGGTGATGATCGTCACAGGTCCTGGCATCCTCAGGGTGTTGTAGGCGTAGTGTGACGCCGCCATGAACTTGGCCAGCGCTGGGCGGCCAAGGATCCCGTTGTAGGGCAAGGGGATCTTGGCGACATCGAACACGATCCTTTCTGTCCTGTAGTTCAGATCACTTCCAAAAGTCACGGGCAACGTGACCTTCCCCTTTGGTTGACTTCTCCCCAGGTTGACCCCCTGAAACGTGCCCGTCTCTTCGAGGTCTCCATAAGGAATCTGCAGCTTCTCGATCACGGTGGGCGAGAGCAAGTTCAGACCGGCCCCGCCATCGACTAGCATCTTTGTCACCTTGAGGTTGCGTATTGTCGGTGAAACCAACAATGGCAACCACCCGGCTGCAGTAGTGCGATCAGGGTGATCCTCAGTGTCAAAAATGATAGGCATGCTGGACCATTTCAGCAGCTTTTGGGCACTGGACGACGGCTCCGCCGCTGTAATCTCACGCGCCCACTGTTTAAGTTGGCGGTGAGAAGTATGCAGCGAGGCGCCGCCATCGACGCACATGGCCTCCGTGGCTTTCTGAAATTCTTGGTCGCCGGACTCGTCGTCCTCTTCGTGATCGTCGTCTTCGGGCCTTCTGTCATGGCCCCGGGCGGGCCTCTCCTGTTGTTTATCCTTGCCGCGACGGCCTGCTTGGCCGTCACGCTTCTTGCCAGACCCCTCAGCACCGTCCTGGCCCTTCTCCTTGTCCCGCCTCTCAAATTCAGCCCTCTGCTTCTCAGCAAGGAGCTCAACCTGTCGGCAGTCCTGGAGATCACGGCCTTTGGTGCGATGGATCTTGCAGTATCGCTTGCCGGAGTTTCTTGGCTTCTCGGCAGCCGCCAAGGCCCGGCAGGCGACACACCCGGCTATTTCCTTGCCGGGGTCACCTGCCTTGGTTTTCTTGGCGGAGCCGGCGTCATCAGATCCCTCGACGGCAAGCATGGCTTTACTTTTGCTCTTCCTGTTGCGGTGCCAGCTTTTCTTCGCCGACGCGGCAGTATCCTCATCTGAAGAGTCGGTTTCCGCGCCGGCATCTTTGCTGGGGTACTTCCTTCCCTCTTCAGCCCGGGAACATCTGTCAGCAAGAACATAGAGTTCCGCCACATCTTTCACCTTGGCCATTGCCAGTTCTTCATGCATCTTGCGGTTACGCATGTTCTGATGGAACACGCTGATGATGGCGGCAGGGTGAACATCAGGGATATCGTACTGTACCCGGCTAAACCTCTGTATATACTTGCGCAGACTCTCGCCTTCCTTCTGGGGAATGACGTGCAGGTCACTTGCTTGGCCATGGGCTTGGTGGCCTCCAGTAAAGGCGCCAACAAACTCATGGCACAAATCCGACCAGGAGGAAATAGAGTCTACCGGCAAGTGCATCAACCACGACATGGCGTTGGGTTTAAGAGCCAATGGAAAGTAATTCACAAGCACCTTATCGTCGCGGGCTCCGGCGGCTTGCATCGCGATGGAGTAGATGCTGAGGAACTCCGACGGGTGGGTGTTGCCATTGTACTTCTCGCCAACGTCAGGCTTGAAGGTGCGGTGAGTGGGCCACTGGAACTGCCGCAGCTCACGGGTAAAAGCCGGACAGCCTACCTCGTAAGGTAGACCTCCAGGGCTCTCCGGTGCTGGGCGGTTCATAGCAGGCCCTGCTCGCCTGTCTGACTGGTGGCGTGCTCCGCGCCGGCGCTCGATGGTGGTTCGAGCGTCTTCATGAGCTCGCTCCTGACGAACTTGAAGCTGATCGCCATGGGTCCGCGGGTCGGATGACGCGATAGAGATGTCGTCACCCGCGACGTCTCAACGAGTCAACACACGCGGTACCGGGCGGGGAGGAGGTGAATGCACCGTAGCCACGGTGCTGCCGGTCCTCCCGCCACCGGTGCGTGGGACCCCATCGGAGCGCCGACTCGGGGGCCTCGCTGGACTTGGTTCATCCTTGTTGGCGACCGCGACAAGGCTTCGGATGGTGGCTCTTCATTCATCGAGTTTCCCCGTAACGGGAGGAAAGTCGAGGAGCAACTGCGCGCGCGCCAACGCTTCTGCTGGGGTTAGCGGTAGCGAAACCTGCACGGACCGCGATGCGCTTCGACTCCCGACCATGTCAGGAGGAGCCCCATGATGATCCCACGGTCGCATGCCGTTTTCACCAGCATTTCGGCGAGCGGGCAGGTCTTCTATGCCTCAGGAGTGGTGCTCGGGGCTCTTCCCGCGGCGACGCCCGGGATCTTCGGTGTGATGACGCCGTTCGTCGCGCGCTGCTTGGGAGGAGCGCGCTGTCGGCGCCGGCGTGGGAGTCCTGGAGGCCCTTGCATCGCCTTCAGGTGATGCGGCAGCGATCCTGGAAGGCCCCGCACCACTCGCGGAGGGCCTAGCTCCGTCTTTGGATTTGGCGGTGTGTGGCCCATTACCAGGCGCACAAACATCGCCACCTCCCAAACTCCGGCCGCTGGGACGGTGTTGGTGTTCGCGAGCAGCGCCCCGGGTCCTTTCCGCGACCGGTCCGCTGCTCGCCCTCGTCGGGACGGGCTGTCCGGCTTCCGACTGGCCAATCGACATCGTCGTCTTCTTCTTGGGCGCCATGATGATGAAGAAGCGTCGAACTAACTGCTAAAGCCGATTCTCACAACTGCTGCCTCCCTACCTGGCACGCCAAAGATGTCGGTTTATTGGGAACGACACCTATGGGATCACAAGAATCCCTACTACAGTTGTGGGGCGCGGGGTTGAGAGAAGAGCAGATCAAACAGATAGCACACAGTTCGTTTACCCAGGTTCGGGCCGCAAGGATGCGTAAAACCCTACTCCTGCTTTGGTGGATTGTATGTGTTCTTCAGCTAGCTATGGGGCGTGAGGAGCTCCAAAAAGCCGAATCCTCCTCCGGGTCGCCTCGGGCCTCCTTTTATAGGAAAAAGGGGTTGCCACAGTGGCACACAGGAGGTGGAAAGGGTACAGTGATGCGAGGTTATCCCTCACATTACATGACAAGGCGCATTTAATGTGTCTTGCTTAGGTGTCCTTGCTTTATCGGGGACGGGGGAGACATCCGTCTTGTCCGTCGCCGCTCCTTTTTGTGTTGACACGCACCCTGGCCAGCGATGCCTGAGATGCCATGTAGGTAGGCAGGCAGCTGAGGTGGCGCTATGGTGGGTCTTCATGAAGATTTGCATGCCGCCACGCAGGTGCCTGCCCAGCTGGTTGGGTCGGCAGCTACATAAGGCGGTGGAGGTTTAGTTGGCGTGGGCCTGATGGTGGCCCCGCGGATCTCCTCGGCAAGGGCCTTGCCGGGGCCCCGTCAAGGGTCTTGCCGCGGTGCCTGCTGCCATCCCCAGCAAGGTGCTTGCCGGAGGTCTTGTGGTCCTCCTTGGCTGGGATCCCGCCAAGGGTCGTCGTCTTCTTAGTGCGTGTCTGATCTTGAATGTCTTCACAAAGATCTGCATGCCACTACGAGGATGTCTCCCGAATCCTTGCACCATGGGGGCAGCGGACTCAAGGGTGATTCGCTTCGTGGGCGTGGGGCGAGTTGCCACGACAAGTGTCTTGCCGGGGCTGCTAAAGCCGGCCCCGGCAAGGATCTTGCCGGGGCTACTAAAACTGGCTCCTGGCAAGATCCCCGCTTTGTCCCTTTGCTCTTTGTGGTCTTGGCTTGTCCTCTTGAGCTTCGGTCTCACCCTGGCTCACCTTCCTTGCCTTGCTTGGTGTGGTGGTGCCCCTGGCTCAGACTGCCCGTGCACAGTCATAGGGGTACAAAAAGTGTACCCCCCCCTTTTTGTACACCGACAGAGACCCGGATCGATGACTTGAAGGAAACGTTTGACAATCTCCGGGTGTACAAGATGATGCTTAACCCGGCCAAGTGTGTTTTTGGTGTTCCAGCAGACAAGCTTTTGGTTTTTCTGGTCTCTGAGCAAGGCATCGAGGCTAACTGGGAGAAAATCAAGGCCATTACCTCCTTGGCAAGGCCAAAGTGTGTCAATCATGTCCAGCGCATGGTAGGACGGATAGCAGCGTTGAGCCGGTTCATAAGCCGCCTAGGTGAGAAGGCTATCCCTCTATACCAGATGATGAAGAAGATAGATGAATTTGTCTGGAGTGAAGCTGCTGATGAAGCGTTCAAGGCACTCAAGAAACAATTGGCTGAGCCGCCGGTTCCTGCGGCCCCCATTAACAAAGAGCCTTTGTTGTTATATGTTGCTGTAAATAGCAGGGCTATCAGTGTGGCCATTGTGGTGGAAAGAAAGGAGGCTGGTAAGGAGCACCTGGTTCAAAGGCCGGTTTACTACATCAGTGAGGTGCTCATCAAGTCTAAACAGAGGTTTCCACATTGGCAGAAGCTGGTTTATGGACTCTTTATAGCAAGTCGGAAGCTCAAGCAGTATTTCCTGGGTCATCCTATTACAATGGTGAGTTCTACTCCCTTGGGGGACATCATCCAGAATAGAGAAGCTACAGGACGAGTGGCCAAGTGGGCCATCGAGCTTGGGCCTCATGATTTAAAATACATGCCTCGGACAACCATCAAACCACAAGCACTAGTGGATTTTATCAATGACTGGACAGAACTGCAGACACCTGAGGAAAAGCTAGATAATACATATTGGACAATTCACTTTGACGAGTCTAGACAATTGGAAGGCTCGGGGGCTGGAGTTGTTTTAACTTCCCCACGAGGTGATAAACTTTCTTATGTCCTCCGGTTAATGTTTCCATGTACTAATAATGCAGCTCAGTATGAGGCCCTGCTCCATGGTCTTCGGATGGCTAAAGAGATGAACTTAAGCCGGGTGAGATGTTTTGGCGACTCAGATTTGGTAGCTCAGCAGGTTTCTGGCACCTAGGACTCCAAGGATCAGCTCATGGCGGCTTATCACTGAGAGGTTGATGCTATTGCGGGTCACTTCAAGGGCTACCAAGTTGAGCATATCGATCGAAGGAAGAACGAGGCAGCTGACGCCTTAAGCCGGTTAGGATCTTAGCATAAGCCGGTACCCCCCAATACCTTTTTGGACGTTTTGCTTAACCCGTCCGTCAAGTCGCCTACGGAGGAGGGCCTTGCTATCCCTGACCCGGAGTGTCGTGGAAATAACACGTCAGATGTCCGGTTTAGCGGACTTAGTCGTGAGGCTGCGCATCTATGTAGTAGCTTCAGAGGGGTTGAGCGGAATCGAGAGACGCGATGCAAGACACGGATTTAGACAGCTTCGGGCCCCGGAAACATCATCCGGTAATAACCCTACGTGCTGTTTGAGGTTAGGTCTCATTATGATCCTCGTGGTGTCGCCGGTAAACCAGCTCTTGGTGTCTAACCCTAGAAACTTGTCTCAACTTCTCCTCTAAAACTTGTCTCAACTTGTCTAACTTGTCCAACTTGTCTAACTTGTCTTCCTTTGGGGAGCCCTGCCCCTCCTTATATATGTTGAAGGGGCGGGTTACATGTAGAGTCCTAGTAGGATTATGATTGCTTTATTACAAGGAGTCCTTGTCTTGCTTCCTTTGTAGGAGAATATCCCTTGTGCTTTCTTCATAAACCGGCCCACCATAATATGAACCGGCCTTCTGGGCCTTGGGCCTTGTCATCCATGATCCGCCAGCCGGGTTACCAGTGAGTGGTATTATTTAGGCAGGTTGCTAGTGAACCATCAAGTGTAAACCGTCTCTCAAGTAAACCGCCAAGTCCGGCCGGGTCGTATTTCCGGCCGGTTCATACCGCGGGGTATATCCCCGACATTAGCCCCCAAGTTTAGCTTGGATTTATCCATGGTAAACTTATGCTGCAAAATAACAGAAGAACAAATTTGACAGGTTGTGCTCCGGGTTAAGAATTTCTTGTAAACCGGCACTTGATCATCTTTAAGTCCTTGTCTTTCCTTCTTCTATAAAATCTGGGTCAACAGACCAGCTTCATAATCAACTTGTTTGTACAAAAAATATTGCCAACAAAGAATCCATTTGACTCGGCCTTCAATGCTCTGACTTGAAAAAAATATTGATCTTCAAATATTCAATTGATATCCAGCCGGCTTTGAAGATGCCGGTTTATGATTACCACCATTGCCGGGTTATAAAAACTGATAATTCCGGGTCATGACTATTTATTGATGCCGGGTTATGATTGTTGCCAATGCCGGTTCACACAATTAATCTTCCTGACTTACCCAAAACTGGGAATTTCAAGATATTCCTTCTTTATATCCATATTACCTGTAGCCCCCAAGTGTCGGGTCATTATGAAATAATGAGCAGGGACTTTGTATATACTTCATTGAAAATAGCATTGTATAATCTTTGAAGAAATCCGGATTGTTCATCCAAATCACTATGAAACTGAATATTCCATATTATGTAGCCCCCAAGTGCCGGGTCATTATGTAATAATGAGCATGGACTTTGTATATATAATCATTGAAAGTAACATTAAATAATGTAACTTACATCGTGGGGTTTGAACCCACGTCCACAAGGTTAAGAGCTTTGGGCTTTACCAACTGAGTAGTGGACCCTTCAATATAATGGATTAATACTTGTGTACCTTGAATTGTTGATAGGAACAATTGGTAGCCCCCAAGGGCCGGCTCATTATAATATGATGAGTCGGGTCTTCGATAAAGTGAGCAAAAAAATGACTTTGCATTAGCCCCCAAGTGTCATGGTGCATGCTTGCAGCGACATGAGACTTGTGTATTTGATGTAATCTCAATTTGAATAATGTAGCCCCCAAGTGCCGGGTTGTAAGCCTGCAGCAACTCGGGACTATTCCTTTGCAGAATAAATCACTTCCATCGATGAAATAATATCCATTGCGCTTAAAGCAACTTTGAAAACCTCAATCATAATATTGATAATTATAATAAAAACCCAGCCATGTTGGCTATTAAAGATTTGAATAATATAATCCGGTCTTGAAAACCGGTTCCAGTGATATTTGATCACAACCAGGCCGTGTTAATAAACACCGGTCATTATTTCGTCTCATACTGGCGACTTATAGTCAAAGCCAGGCCGGTTTAATAAACTCCGGTCATTGTAACTGATCATGTACTGCCAATATGTATTTAAAAACAAAATACTTCATACCTGCAATCAAGTATGCTTGATATTCTTAATCCGGCAAAATTTGCAGTTTTCTGAGGGAGCCTTTGATAGACCCAATAATAATTTCGGGCTTTATAGAAGCTATCGGTTTAGATCATGCTGGAACTCTGTCCAGACTTTTGAAGATATGTGGTCAACCCTGGAGTTGTCCCACTCCGGAAAAAAAACTTGGTTACCCACGAAAAACTTTGAAAAAAATCACAAAATGCAAAACATCGTTGCAAATAAGACCATGTAGTCGAGGATTTTTTGCAAGCTGCCAGGCTCCCTATGTGCCAATCAAAGGGTACGACCCAAAGGGCTATGACTAACAGTACTCCTAGGGACAAGAACTTTGCCATCAAAGGATGTACTCTTTTGCCATCAAAGGATGTGCTCCAAGGGACAGGAAATATTGCATCTGCCATCAAAGGATGTACTCCTAGGGACAAGAAATTTTCTTTTGCCATCAAAGGATATACGGCTTCCAAGGGACAGGAATATTACATCTGCCATCAAAGGAAGTACCCTAGGGACAAGAAGAGATTTTCTTTTGCCATCAAAGGGTATACGGCTTCCAAGGGACAGGAATATTACATCTGCCATCAAAGGAAGTACCCTAGGGACAAGAACAGATTTTCTTTTGCCATCAAAGGGTATACGGCTTCCAAGGGACAGGAATATTACATCTGCCATCAAAGGAAGTACCC
>LR738713.1:471631853-471647044 GCA_902687465.1 Secale cereale | reverse complement strand
AACTTTGCCATCAAAGGATGTACTCTTTTGCCATCAAAGGATGTGCTCCAAGGGACAGGAAATATTGCATCTGCCATCAAAGGATGTACTCCTAGGGACAAGAAATTTTCTTTTGCCATCAAAGGATATACGGCTTCCAAGGGACAGGAATATTACATCTGCCATCAAAGGAAGTACCCTAGGGACAAGAACAGATTTTCTTTTGCCATCAAAGGGTATACGGCTTCCAAGGGACAGGAATATTACATCTGCCATCAAAGGAAGTACCCTAGGGACAAGAACAGATTTTCTTTTGCCATTAAAGGGAATGATCAACCAAGGGACAGGAATATTATCTCTGCCATCAAAGGAAGGTTCCCTAGGGACAAGAACAGGTTTATTTCTTTTGCCATCAAAGGGATTTGGCCCACCAAGGGACAGGAATATTACATCTGCCATCAAAGGTGGATCCCTAAGGACAAGAACTTTTCTTTTGCCATCAAAGGGATTTGGCCCACCAAGGGACAGGAATATTACATCTGCCATCAAAGGTGGATCCCTAAGGACAAGAACATTATGTAGACCGGACCAGAAAAGATTTCATTGAGGATTCATATGTGATCCGTAGCCCCCTAGCTTGGTCCCTTCTGCATAAAATAGTTTGTTCAAAGCATCTTGTTTTCTTGATGAAAATGATATACATCAAGAGAAATAAACTTTGGATGGATATCACCTGAGTGAATTTGGACCTTATGATCCTCATCGGTGTCTGTTTAGCCTAACCGGTATGTCGAATAGACCGGATCGCAGGGCGAACAGTAAGACGACCGCAGCATCAGAGGCGGCTCAAACAGTTAAACCGGCTGTGGGGTTGTAAACCGGCGGAGACGAGCAAGTTGTCCTCCGTGTTGTAAACCAGTGCGGATGCGTGAACCGGCCGTCTGTTTCATCAAGTAATGCGACACAGTACAACAACGATTTTACCTGTATATAGAAAACACTAATAGGGTAGTGTAATGGTGCTCATAGGAAATAAAATGTTTTGACAAAATATATAGGAAGGATAACACCTGATTTGCTCGAACAATAGATGGGTCGGGCGGTGCTGACGGGCTAGTTGCCTTCCTCGTTGTGACTCGGCGTGGTCGTGAAAGATGGCCACGTCGTTGTAAACCAGCGCGGTCGTGAGAGACGGCCACGACGTTGTAAACCGGCGCTTGAATCCGTGGAATAACGACGATCACTGATTTGCCCGGATAACAGACGAGTCGGCAGCGGCATTGTAAGCCGGTGCAGACAAGCGAGTCGAGCGTAGACGCGGCCCTAATGAGTCGATGTAGACCGGACTATAGGGGTGGCTTCTTGCGCACGTCCATTTACCGGGTAACGCGACACAGACGAAACGTCGTGCGCAATGTTGTCAGTACATGCTCCGCACCCGCGGTATAAACCCCATTTGTAGTGAACAATTGTCCTACGTACAAAAAATACAGCAGAACGGAGTAGTTGTTTGTCGAAGGAAATTAATATGTACTTAAAAAATATATAGGATGAATATCACCTGATTCGCCTGGAGAACAGATGAGCCGGCCACGTATTGATGTAAACGCAGCAACGGGGCTCGCACGTGTATCCGCTGGGCCGATTTATGAGAACGGGTATGGTCGCGGCGTGTTAATGTAGACTGGACCGCGGAAACGGTGGCCTGCGCACGTCTATTGACAAGAGGGTCGGCCGTGGCGTTTGGAGACCAGCACGCGTGGGCGCGGACAGACGTGTCGGCCGGCGCGTTGATGTAAACCGGATCGCAATATGTATGCTCGCGAAGCCGCGCAACACAGCTAAACATGCATCCGTGGCCTACCCTGATGATGATCCGGCTGCCGCTTTTAATAATCGTCCTGCATAAAAATATTACATGCTAGAGTAATTGTTGTCGGATGAATTAATGTATACTGATAAAATATATAGGAAAAATATCACCTGAATTTGTCCGGACGACAGATGATTCGTTTATCGCGGCAGAAACGACTCCAACAGGGGCCTTCGGACGACGACGGTTCTGTGTGAGTAGTAGTAGCAGCGGGTACATCACGTGTGATCCCTCGGACAGGAGACGAGACACAACGGCGACTCGGATGGGACGCACAGTCCAACCCAGCCATGGGTCGTGGCATCGTGCGGGACAGGCCGGATTCTTTCCGAGACCTGGTCCAGCTTGGCCCCTTTTTCCTTACGTCGGCTTGTTCCATACTGCTATGCTAGAAGCTCCTGTCTGCTGGATTTCCCCGCCGTTGTCTTCTTTCCCGTACACATAGTAGTAGGTAATAAATAAGGCCTCTTGACGTGACGAGCACCAATGGAATCTACTAGTACTTGAACCAATGCAAACAGCTTTGTACTAGTAGAAATCCAGATATATGGCTGTTCCGCGCTGGCTTCTCTTCCCGCGACGGCTGGAAGACGGCTGGAAGAACACGCGGCAAGACGGGACAGCAGCTCGGACAACGGTCGAAGCCAGGCGGCGTTTGCGGCTAAGTCGGCTCAGAAGCGACGGAGGCGGAGCGCTGCTGCGGAGCTGGGCGGCGACTCGGCCGCGGAACCGGTCAGCGATGCGAGGCCGGCTTAATACGGCCGCGCGAAGGAGGGCCCGTGAGGCGAGGCACGGCGTGGCAATGGCCGGGGCGGCTCTGCGCGGAGGCAGAGCGAGGCCGTGATGACAGGAAGCGTCGGCAGCCTTCGAAACAACGGCTCACGGGCAGCCACAGCCAAGGGCGGCTGCTCATGAAGTTGATTTGGAGCAAAAGATGGCCACTCCGATGGATGGATGACAGCGACTTATATATTGGTTTCTTAAGCTGGCAACGGTGGCTTAGAGGAAAAAGCTGCGCCAAGCACAGCTCAGTGCTGACCCGTCGTAGAGGAAACAGCTTCGACGGCGGCTTGCAGACGATTCGGCAACAAAGCGGAGTCCGGGTCATCAACTGGGCGGGTCTTCCGAGGAGTCCAATCCCGCGGAGAACCCGCTCGTGGGTCGTGGAACAACGCATCTGATGTATCGTTAAATCATCAATTTTTTTATTGATCTTTACAAATAACATCTGATCCGTAATTCTCTGATGGCTCGATTGGGACCTGGCCTTGCGCGTTTTAGCGATTTGCTTCTATCTGACTCGGTGAACCAATGCTGAACGAAACCAGTGACTCTAACCAGGTTGGTCTTGACACGCCGGCAAAACAGGCTATCGCAGAACAGGTCGATGTCGGCGACTTATGGTGACGCGGGGGCGCAACCCTAATCTTCTCTTGAACCTTTTAACTCAAACCGACTCTTCTTCATCTGGTCCTCGCGAATTTCTCGAAACCCTAGTTAAGATCCCTCCAAGAACTCATCACCACCGTGCGCTTGCCCCACGGTGGGCGCCAACTGTCGTGGAAATAACACGTCAGATGTCCGGTTTAGCGGACTTAGTCGTGAAGTCGCGCATCTATGTAGTAGCTTGAGAGGGGTTGAGCGGAATCGAGAGACGCGATGCAAGACACGGATTTAGACAGCTTCGGGCCCCGGGAAACATCATCCGGTAATAACCCTACGTGATGTTTGAGGTTAGGTCTCATTATGATCCTCGTGGTGTCGCCGGTAAACCGGCTCTTGGTGTCTAACCCTAGAAACTTGTCTCAACTTCTCCTCTAAAACTTGTCTCAACTTGTCTAACTTGTCTCAACTTGTCTAACTTGTCTTCCTTTGGGGAGCCCTGCCCCTCCTTATATATGTTGAAGGGGCGGGTTACATGTAGAGTCCTAGTAGGATTATGATTGCTTTATTACAAGGAGTCCTTGTCTTGCTTCCTTTGTAGGAGAATATCCCTTGTGCTTTCTTCATAAACCGGCCCACCATAATATGAACCGGCCTTCTGGGCCTTGGGCCTTGTCATCCATGATCCGCCAGCTGGGTTACCAGTGAGTGGTATTATTTAGGCAGGTTGCTAGTGAATCATCAAGTGTAAACCGTCTCTCAAGTAAACCGCCAAGTCCGGCCGCGTCGTATTTCCGGCCGGTTCATACCGCGGGGTATATCCCCGACACGGAGGCACAGTTGGTGGCGGCTCTTCATGTCATACCGGATTGGACAGTTCCATATTTGGCTTATATGACCCGGAGTGAGTTACCTGAGGATGAAATCTTAGCCAGACAGATAACTCGGCGGTCTAAGTAGATGATGATTGTCAACGGAGAATTGCACCACCATAGTGTTACAAGTGCGTTTCAACGTTGTGTCTCGCCTGAGGAAGGCTGTGAGATCCTACGAGAGATCCATGAGGGAGATTGTGGTCATCACACCGGTTCTAAATCTCTGGTAGCCAAAGCTTTTCGTCACGGATTCTTTTGGTTGACGGCTCATGCTGATGCTGAAGACTTGGTCAGTAGATGTGACGGTTGTCAGAAATTTTCACGGTGTGCTCATATTCCGGCTCAAGAGTTGAGGATGATTCCCATAACCTGGTCGTTTACAACCTGGGGGCTTGATATGGTAGGACCTTTTAAAATATCCAAAGATAAAAAGACCCACCTGTTGATGGCAGTGGACAAATTCACCAAGTGGATCGAGGCAGAGCCAGTCAGCAAGAGTGATGCGGAAACAACGATGCAATTCATCAAGAAGGTGATTTTCCGGTTTGGCTTTCCCCATAGTATCATAACAGACAATGGCACTAATCTATCCAAGGGTGCTATGAGGGAGTTATGTCGGCGTGAGCACATTCGGCTTGATGTATCTTCTGTGGCTCACCCCCAGTCCAATGGTCAGGCAGAACGGGCTAACCAAGAGATTCTATGAGGGATCAAGCCCCGGCTCATGGTTCCTTTGAAGAGAATGCCGGGTTGTTGGGTAGAAGAGTGGCCTTCTATGTTATGAAGCATTAATACAACACCCAACGGGTCTACAGGATACACGCCCTTCTTCATGGTCTACGGAGCGGAGGCGGTTCTTCCCAGCGATATCTGTCATGACTCGCCCCGAGTGGCGGCTTATGTCAAAGCTGATAATGAAACGGCACGTCAAGATGCGTTGGATCGATTGGATGAAGAGCGTGATCTCGCGGCGGCTCGTTCAGCGATCTATGAATAGGATTTACGACGATACCATAGCCGGCGGGTCAAGACCAGAACCTTTCAAAAAGGCAACTTAGTTCTTCGGCTCATCCAAGATCAGACTGACATGCATAAAATTTCGCTGCCTTGGGAAGGACCTTTTGTCGTCAGCAAGAATCTGCACAACGGGTCATACTACTTGATCGACATTCGAGAGCACAAGGACTCAGGCACATCAGAGGAGGAGACTAATCGGCCGTGGAATATTGCTCACCTCCGGTGTAAGTGCATCTAGTGCCACCCCTAGTTGGTTTTGGAGTATTGACAACAAACCTGGTTGAGGGACTAATGTGTTCGTGAGAATTGCAGGATAACACAGGTAGTAGTCCCTCATTGATTCGGTTTACCTACCGGAGATGACCCCTAAAAATGTGTGAAGACATTGACAACAGCGGTGATACATGAAGATAATCTTATTGAAGACTATGACAGGAGAAGACATTGTGTGAATACTATGGAGCGCGAAGACTTAGATGTTTCGTTGTTTCCTTTTCTTCTTTGTTGAGTCATAGGAACCACCGTACTGTTAAGTGGGGTCCAAGTGAACTAAGTCAGAGTGACTGAAGTGATACTCAACCAAATCCTATGTCTTCGAGCGAAGACAATGAGAGCAAATCTTATCCAGAGCTGGATGAGTCAGCTTTACTTGTAGCCCAAGTAAAGTTGCCGTGTGAGTGTTTGAAATCTGACCGTTGTAACATGTGTCAGTTCCTTAGTGACCCAGGGTCACTTCGGACAAATCAGGTCGGGTTGCCCAGTGGCTATAAATAGCCCACCCCCTACACCATAAATTGGTGGCTGCTCAGAGTTATTGCAAGGCTTTTGTCGTTTGAGAGCAACCCACCTCTGAAGCATTTGAGAGAGAAACCCTTGCGAGGACAAAGCCAAAACACCCAGAGCCAAAGAGTGTTAGGCATCACTGAAGTCTTTCTGTCTGTGTGACCTGAAGACTTATTACATTTGAGGACTGTTTTTCCTCTAGCCAGTTAGGCGTCGCGTTCTGAGCATCCAAGAGTCATTGTGGATTGCCGGTGAACGAAGTCTGTGAAGGTTTGGAAGTCTACCTTGAAGACTTACCAGGGTGATTGGGTGAGGACTGGGTGTCCTTAGCTCAAGGGGAATAAGGTGAAGACGCGGTCTTCTGAGTTAAATCTCAGCCTCCCTAACCAGACGTACAGTTGTCACAGCAACTGGAACTGGTCTAACAAATCACTGTCTTCTCCGAGCTACTGGTTCTATCCTTTCCTTCCCTTTACTTATTGTCTTATGTTGTGAAGTCATTGCCTACCTGCCTTATCTGATTGACTTCACTGAGTAACTACTTGTTCTGATTGGCTTCATTCCTTCTTCCATCTTGATCCTTACTGCATAGCTGCTATTAGTCTTCATGCTTTCACTTTATTGAATACCTGACTATGGCTTGTCTAGTGTAGTCTACTTTCCGCTGCATATAAATAGGATTGGATTTATCCTTTGTCTTCGAAACTTCCATGTTTTGAAGCATTTCATAAAAAACGCCTATTCACCCCCCCCCCCTCTAGTCGATATACTGCACTTTCAGTTGGTATTAGAGCGAGGTACTCCCTTGTTCTGTGTGATTCGGTTTAACAACCTAGATTTTTAGCTATGTCGACCGCAGGAATGAAGACAGTGTCTTGCCCCATGTTTGACGGTCACGAGTATCCCAAGTGGAAGGCCATGATGAAGAAGCGTCTGATGGCGATTAACAGTGAGCTGTGGACCGTCACTGAGATTGGTCTTACCGATCTATGCAAGAGGGCTGAAGCTGATGACATTCGCAAGTTCACTCTTCTCAACCTCACAGCGAAGGACGTCATCTGCTCCTGTCTGTCTCAAAATCAGTTCAGGAACATCATGCATCTCGATCATGCGAAGCTTATCTGGGATCGTCTCTCTAAAGTCTATGAGGGTCATCAAACTCATGATGATTTCGGGTTTGAGGATTTCAAAGAATCTCTCAAGACGATGACTTTCGATCCAGAACAATCATCCTATGCACCATGTCTTATGGCAAAAGGTGCCAAGCTAATCGAATGCTATCCATCTGAGTCTAGTGATGATGAATCTAGTGATGAATTTGGACCCAGGTATGTCAAACTTGCTTCCCTTGCCACTAAACAACAAATTGCTTTGGAAAAGGCTCAAAAATGCTTAATAAGAGCAATGATATGTTGGGTGAAGAAATGGATTAGTCGAAAAACTTAGTTGAAAGTCTTCAGAGACTTCAGGCTAAGTTAACCACGCTTCAAAGTCATCATAACACTCTCTTATCTGATCATGAAAAGCTAAGAGTATGTTATGAAGATCTTCAGTAGGAGCGTGATTCATTACTTGCTCAACAAATCAGTGCTGCTCAGGAAGAATTTGAACCACCATGTCTAAAATGCATTGAGCGTGATAACGCTACATGTGTTGTTGAATGTTCTACTGCTACCACTGTTGCAATATCTTCAACTGCTGATGTGGTAACTAACCCCTCTGCTGAGGATACCTCTACTATTGCTGATGAAAATGCCAGGTTGAAGACTTTGCTTGAAACAGGGATGTACAAAAGCCTCAAGGGGCATCAGACTCTATGTGATGTCCTCAAAAAGCAGATATTGAACCGAAACCCTAGGAAAGAGGGTGTTGGGTTCGACAGGAAAATGAATGTTGATGGTTCATACTGGAAGCCTGAGCAGTATCCCAAAACCACATGGGTTGCTGCAAAGGAACCTTCAGTGGATCCATCTACCCTATCTGGCTTCACTTGTGCTAATCCTATTATCATTGATGAATCCTTTGATGCAAACTATAAACTGTTTAAGAATGAAAGTGGTGAAGTGTTTGCCAGGTATATTGGTACTAACTGCAGGAACGAGCCACCTATGAAGAAGATCTGGGTACCTGCTTGATGGCTTCTCGCCCCTCGTTGGTTACCCTAAGTGGAAGGTTTGAGATGCAGTGTAGCGGTAGTTTTCCCTTGGCAAAGATACCAAGGATCGATTTCCCCTGAGACTCCTAGTTTCAACCAGAAGGTGTCAAATGCTAACGGCGCCAGATATTAGCAATCAACGTGGACCTGCACACAGATACAAATAACTTTGCTCCCAACGAGTACAGAGAGGTTGTCAATCCCTCCGGCCTTGTCGTTTACAAAGGATCAAACGCAAGTGATAATAGTGATAGGTATTGCTGCAAATAGTAAGTAAAAGCAGAAAGTAAATAGCGGATGTGATCAGTGATGGTAATATGGACCGGGATCCCATGATGTTCACTAGTGATGTCTCTCTCCCAAAAGACGATAAAACAGCTATGTGAGGTAAACGAATTACAGCTAGGCAATTGACAGAATTATGTGCGCAAACCAATGCTAACTATGTTGCAAGAAAGGTAGAGGTTCAAAGCATGGGCGGTACACCAAGGCAAGTAGACCGAAATCCATCTGCATCTACTACTAATCATCCACCTTGAGATATCTATCCAGAACATCTCGCTGGTATTAAGTTGCGAGTCCCACCCATAGTGTAAACTCAAAGCAACAGACAACTGCATTAAAAGAACTTTGCGTAAAGTAAACAATCCTTGCACCCGCGGGCACAAGCACCATTGTTTTCCCCCTTGTGGCAACAGCACATCCCCTAGACTCATGTTTCTGTCACTCAAGCTAGTCATCGAGGGGCATGAACCCACAATCAAGCATAACGTTCCCTCTTGGAGTCACTACCTACTACTTGGCCAAAGCAATAAATAACAACGGAGAACATGCAAGAATTACTTACGAACATAAATATAAAAGAGGTGAATCAAATATATTACTCAAACACAATCTGAACATAATCTCACAATCCATCGGATCCCAGCAAACTCAACATAGCAACAACATAAGGATTACATATGTGCCTCGATCATGTAGAACAGCTCACGAGGTCTAATTAGTGAAGCACAAGAAGGGGAGGAGAACATCACATAGCTACTGGTCATGGACCCATGGTCCAAGGGAGACTACTCACAACTCATCCGGGAGGCGTCCATGGTGGTGGAGAGGCTCCCGGTGGTGATCCTCCCCTCCGGCAGGGTGCCGGGAAGAGTTCTCCTGGTGCTCCCGATCTTGGAAGCGCAGCGGCGGCGGAACAGAGATGAGATCGCGAAAAAGGGTTCCGTCCTCGAGGGTTTCGGGACGCGTGTTAAATATATGCCAAAGGGGGGCATCAGCGGAGGCCTGGGGGGCCCAGGCGCCCCCCCCCCCCCCGGCTTGGCCAGGAGGGGGGCCGCGCCACCAGGGCGCCTGGAGCCCTGGTGGCCCCCCTCCGGCCCTACTTCGGCCGTGTGGAAGCTTCCGGAACGCTGATTTTTTATATAATTTTTCCGGGATTTTTCTGGCAGTTTTCGTGACGGGAAAACCTGAAATACAAAAATAGCATAAAACAGAAACTGGCACTGGGGTGCACTGAGTTAATAGGTTAGTCCAAATATGATCAGAAGTGTATGGAAGTGTATAAATATCATAGCAATATCACACAAAAGAGGCATGGAGCAAGCAGAAATTATAGATACATTTTGGACGTATCAACATCCCCAAGCTTAATTCCTGCTCGTCCTCGAGTAGGTAAATGATAACAAGAATAATTTCTGTGGTGACATGCTATTAACCATATAAGGACTTTTCATAGTCATATGACAAAAGCTTACTGAGACAATGAATCTGTAGTAATTAAGTTGCCTCATGAGAAAATCACAAAGAACTGAAAGTTTTACAACATGATACTGAAACATCAAATAGATTTGTAATGAGCATGGTGTGCAAATGTGATAAAGTGATATCTCGCTTGCCCCCTTTAGTGAAGCAAAACATAAATGCAGGGGCACCTCCAAGGTTTAAGTGATGACTAGATACAACGATTTCAGAATAAACGATATCACAATCATGCAAAAGACAATGCTACTTTGGGACAATGCACATTACACTCAGAATGACAATCATGCTCTCAGTAGTTGGTGCTTTAAAAGAAGGTGGAGACTCTCGAACCGTGGCTTTTGTTGGCAAGGTTGAAAACCTGTGGTCGGAAACAAAGACAAAGCATGTACCAAAGCTCTTGGTTTTAAAAACAGAAATAATAATTAGTTTTTTAGATTATGCATGTTTCGTCAACGAATGCTAGCAGATAACTCAATTACTTCTCGAGCTGGACAAGTTTTGAGGAACGGCTCCCGAATGAGGATGATCACATCCTCTTAATCTCCTTTGTTTATCACTGCCAAAGTTTTCTGATTTCTCATGAACAAAGCGTGAAGAAGGGTTTGTTTGTTATATTAATTTTGAGCCGGGCGCACTCTTTGCCAGTTCCTTCTCGTATTATGGGTTTGCACATTAGACATGCAATCCCGGGGTGAAGCTTGTCCAACTTAAAAAGATCATGAATTAACTACTACTTCCTCATGAACTAAAATAGAGGCACAAAATAGGAATGCTTTTTTTGAATAATTTCGAGATGGTACATGAAAGTCTCCGTTAGGAATGGCAGGTAAATACCATGCATAGGAAGGTATGGTGGACTCATATGGCATAACTGGTTTAAAAGAATTTGGATGCACAAGCAGTCAGTCCGCTTAGTACAGGTGGAGGTTAGCAAAAGACTGGGAGCGACCAATTAAAAGAGCAATGACGGTCATAATCATGCAGAGCGACAAAGCAACATTGAATCAGGCATGGAAGTTATATCGGTACTCAGAAATTAAAGATCATCAAGGCTTGACAGACTTTCTTTACAGTCTTAAATATGCGTGAGCATACGCCAAGTCAATCAAAATAAATTCTTGAAGGAAGATATTACTAAACCATACCACATCATAGGCAAACAAATCATGTTGGTACTCCAATAACACATTGGGAATCCCCCAGCTATTTGAGACTAACCATAAGAAAACATGAACTACTAAGCACCATTATGCACGTAGCATTTTTATCATAGACATATCGACCAATGCAACACAAGCAAACTCTCTTAATAAGATAAGCATGATAACAAAAGAGAGTTCAAGCGACCAACTAAACAAAAGCTCTTTAAAAAGATAAGCATGAAAACTAAGAGCTGAACATGATAGTAGCTATTGAAAGACCAAGAACATACACAGCAAAGATAAACATGAAAATTCTATGTTGTGTTCTAGGTTGAAGTGGAGCGTGTTTCTCTCCCACACAAAGAAAGCTGAGTTCCGACTCGTTATGAAAAGCTAAAGAAAACTAAAAAGGAAACTAAGAGCAAGACGCTCCAAGCATAGCACATAACACATGAAGTGATAAAAATATAGTGGAACGAAAGACGAACTGATAATGTCGATGGAGAAGGGGATGCACGGGGGCATCCCCAAGCTTAGACGCTTGAGTCTCCTTGAATATTTCTTGGGGTGCATGGGGGCATCCCCAAGCTTGAGCGTTTGACACTCCTGAATCTTTTTATCATCTTCCCTCGCACACTTGAAAACTCCCTTCATACATAACTCATCATAATCTGATTAGCGAGGTTAGTACCCATAATAAAATAATTGTTCCTTGCTGGAAATAAGGATATTCTTGAAGGTCTACTGTTTCTCAAGATTGCCAAAAGGTTTTTGCAAAGAAAAAGCAAGCTCAAGGTTTGCAAAATGAAGGAAAGGCAAAACAGGACAGAATCTGTGAAAAACAGAATAGCAGGTAGTAAATGATTTTTTCGGGGCACTTCTGCAACTCTAATCAAAAAACTCATAACAGACGCCCGAAAGACAATTGTATAGAGCACGCTGTCGAAAAAATTCAGACCAAAAAGATGATCTGGTCATTTTATACGAATTTTTCTATCCAAGGACAGAATCTGTTTCCTGGACAGCACGTCACAACTTTTGAACTTTCTTGCAATCAGAGGCTACACTTGGCACAAAGTTGAAAAGCAAAGATACAATGATGATGCTACTGTAGTAACAACATCAAGACACAACAAAAGCAAAATAAAATTTTATTCATGTGGGCTGCCTCCCAAAAGCGCTTTCTTTTATGCCTTTAAGCTAGGCATAATGCAAAAAGATCAAGTTTTATCAAGAGTAAAAGAATAGCTAGCCCGTATAACGGACTCAAAAGGTAACTTAATCTTATTTCTAGGGAAGTGTTCCATCCCTTTCTTGAGAGGAAATTGGAATTTATATTCCCCTATTTCATGTCAATGATAGCACCAACGGTGCGAAGAAAAGGACGTCCCAAAATAATTGGACAAGAAGGTTCACATTCAATATCCATAATAGTAAAACCAACGGAAATGTAATTGTCATTGACAATGATAAGAACATCGTCGATCCTCCCCAAAGGTTTTTTTATGGAAGAATCAACAAGACGAACACCAAAATAACAAGAATCAAAAGGTTTCAATTTAAGCATATCATATATTCTTTTGGGCATAACAGAGGTACTGGCTACAACATCACATAAAGCATAGCAAGAGAAGTTATTCAACTTAATTTTAATCATAGGATCCCAACCATCTTCTAGCTTTCTAGGTATGGAGGCTTCTACTCTAAGTTTCTCCTCCATAGCTTTGATGAGAGCATTAGTGATATGCTCGGTGAAGGCAAGATTAAGCGTGCTAGTGCGGGGATCTCTAGACATCTTGTGAAGGAAATCAATAACTTCGGTAAGAGTGCAATTATCAAAATCAAGGTCACTACTATCAAGTAAAGTGGTAGTGGTGTCCTTTAGGTTCACTTGTTTGGTAGTTTCTATAGTCATAGCATCACCATTAATAGGTCCAACGGGACCAGGAGTGCATTGGGTGCTAAGAGTTTGGATATCCTCAACAACTTGGATAGTAGCAACAGTGTGGTGGGTAGGAAGGTTCTTAATTCTATCTTCTTCCTCCCTTTCTCTAGCCCATCTCTCTTTAAGTTTAGCCAACATCCTAATGTTTTCATTAATTTGCACTTGAATAGCATTCATAGGAGTGACCTTCCTCTCCTCAAGAGGAGAAGTTCTAATTTTAAGCAATTCTACCTCATGGGCTAAATGGTCTACCTTCGAAGAGAGATCATCTAGCTTGTTTAGTTTCTCTTCTACACTATTATTAAAAGCTTTTTGGGTAGTGATGAAATATTTGAGCATAATCTCTAGTTTAGTAGTGGAGTTCTTGGTGCTAGGATAAGCATTGTTGTTCCCATAATTAGAGGGGAACGGTCTAGGATTGCTACCAAAATTACTCCTATAAGCATTGTTATTAAAATTGTTTCTAGAGATAAAATTCACATCTACTTGTTCTTGAGCAATCAAAGAATTTAAAGGAACATCACGAGGATCAATAGAAGATTGCTTCGAAAGTAGAGACATGATCAAGTCAACTTTTTCATTTAGGGAGGAAATCTCCTCGACAGAGTTTACCTTCCTACCTGTTGGAGCGCGTTCGGTGTGCCATTGGGAATAATTGGTCATCATCTCATCGAGAAGCTTCGTGGCAGCACCAAGTGTAGTTGACATAAAGGTTCCTCCCGCGGCCGAATCTAACAAGTTCCGTGAGGTAAAGTTCAAGCCTGCATAAAAAGTTTGGATAACCATCCAAGTAGTCAAACCATGAGTAGGGCAGTTCTTGATAAGAGATTTCATACGTTCCCAAGCTTGGGCAATGTGTTCATTATCCAATTGTTTAAAATTCATTATGTTACTCCTTAGTTGGATAATTTTAGCAGGTGGATAGTATTTGCCAATAAAAGCATCTTTGCACTTGTCCCATGAATCTATGCTATTTCTAGGCAAAGATTGAAACCAAATTTTAGCTCCTCCTCTCAGGGAGAAAGGAAAAAGCTTAAGCTTAACAATATTACCATCTATTTCTTGGTACTTTTGCATATCACAAAGTTCAACAAAATTGTTCAAGTGTAAAGCAGCATCATCTCCAGCACCGGAGAATTGATCTTTCGTAACTAAGTTCAGTAAAGCAGGTTTAATTTCATAAGAAGGTGCTGAAGTGGAAGGTGTAGTGATAGGCGTGCAGATAAAGTCATCGTTGTTGTGACTAGTGAAGTCACACAACTTGGTGTTCTCGATGGAACCCATAGTAGCAAGCAAGCAAGATAACTATTTTTGTGATTTTCGATAAAGGGAACTAAAGCAAAAAAACTGAAAGGTAAACTAACAAGACTAAAAAGCAAAGGTAAAAGATAGCGTGCAACTCCCCTATCTTGAAGAGTGGAGTCCCCGGCAACGGCGCCAGAAAACTTTGCTTGATGGCTTCTCGCCCCTCGTTGGTTACCCCAAGTGGAAGGTTTGAGATGCAGTGTAGCGGTAGTTTTCCCTTGGCAAAGATACCAAGGATCGATTTCCCCTGAGACTCCTAGTTTCAACAAGAAGGTGTCAAATGCTAACGGCGCCAGATATTAGCAATCAACGTGGACCTGCACACAGATACAAATAACTTTGCTCCCAACGAGTACAGAGAGGTTGTCAATCCCTCCGGCCTTGTCGTTTACAAAGGATCAAACGCAAGTGATAATAGTGATAGGTATTGCTGCAAATAGTAAGTAAAAGCAGAAAGTAAATAGCGGATGTGATCAGTGATGGTAATATGGACCGGGATCCCATGATGTTCACTAGTGATGTCTCTCTCCCAAAAGACGATAAAACAGCTATGTGAGGTAAACGAATTACAGCTGGGCAATTGACAGAATTATGTGCGCAAACCAATGCTAACTATGTTGCAAGAAAGGTAGAGATTCAAAGCATGGGCGGTACGCCAAGGCAAGTAGACCGAAATCCATCTGCATCTACTACTAATCATCCACCTTGAGATATCTATCCAGAACATCTCGCTGGTATTAAGTTGCGAGTCCCACCCATAGTGTAAACTCAAAGCAACAGACAACTGCATTAAAAGAACTTTGCGTAAAGTAAACAATCCTTGCACCCGTGGGCACAAGCACCGTTGTTTTCCCCCTTGTGGCAACAGCACATCCCCTAGACTCATGTTTCTGTCACTCAAGCTAGTCATCGAGGGGCATGAACCCACAATCAAGCATAACGTTCCCTCTTGGAGTCACTACCTACTACT
>LR738713.1:471581408-471631843 GCA_902687465.1 Secale cereale | reverse complement strand
TGGTGGCCCCCCTCCGGCCCTACTTCGGCCGTGTGGAAGCTTCCGGAACGCTGATTTTTTATATAATTTTTCCGGGATTTTTCTGGCAGTTTTCGTGACGGGAAAACCTGAAATACAAAAACAGCAGAAAACAGAAACTGGCACTGGGGTGCACTGAGTTAATAGGTTAGTCCAAATATGATCAAAAGTGTATGGAAGTGTATAAATATCATAGCAATATCACACAAAAGAGGCATGGAGCAAGCAGAAATTATAGATACATTTTGGACGTATCAGTACCCAAAGGTTGTCTCGAGAAACTTCCAGCAAATGCTATCATGACACCTCTTGGGAAGAAGACAAACCCCAGACCAAAGGCTTCATATGGTCCTAAGGCTTCATACACACAAAGGACTCACCTGAGTCACCCTAACGCCAATGTTTTGCAGGGAAACTGTCGGGGATATACCCCGCGGCGTAACCTGGTCGGAAGCATAACCCGGCCGGACTTGGCGGTTTACTTGAGATGGTTTACACTTGGCGATTCACTGGTAACCCAGTGGGCAGATCACGGATGACAAGGCCCAAGGCCCAGAAGGCCGTTTCAGGTTATGATGGGCCGGTTTATGAAGAAAGCACAAGGAATATTCTCTTACAAAGGAAGTAAGACTAGGACTCCTTGTAATAAGGCAAACCTAATCCTACTAGGACTAGTCATGTAACCCGCCCCTTCAACATATATAAGGAGGGACAGGGCTCCCCAAAGAGGGACAGGTTCTCACAAGTTAGAGGCGCCATATTCTTTAGGGCTAGACACAACTAAAGGAGAGCCGGTTTACCGGCGACACTATGAGGGTCATAATGAGATCTAGCCTCAAACAGCACGTAGGGCTATTACCGGATGATGTTTCCCGGGGCCCGAAGCTGTCTAAATCCGTGTCTTGTGTGTTGCGTCTCTCGATTCCGTTCAACCCCTCTCAAGCTACCACATAGATGCGCGGCTCCACGACTAAGTCCTAACCCTAGGACATCTGCCGTGACAATTCCACGACAGAAACCATACTCAGACCCATGAATATGAGCGTGTTTCTTCAAACCGCTATATTCATAAAACAAAGAATTTTTCTGCCTATTCTTATGAGTATTATTCTCCTCCTGCAAGATTATTTGCTAGGGCTCCAAAGCCAAAATTCTCAGATGCTGCTCTTAGACTCATTACTTCTAAGCCACCCCTGAAGATGTGGGTGGTTAAGAAGAACTAACTTTCTCTTACAGGGAAAGGTCCCCAGCCTAAAATCAAAGGCGTCTGATGCTATTGCTGGGGACCTAAAACACTTGTAGGGCACAAGATCAAATGCCCAAATGATTTACTGCTCATTCTGTTCATGAATCACTTGTTAATCATCTTATCAGTCCTAACTTGGATCTAAGCTTTCATAATCCACTTGTACGTCAAATGTTTATGCTTCACGATGGATTTTGGTGAAGCCTATCCTCCTAACTGCATTGTAGGGAGTGACACCAAAGTCTTCAGAATGGATTATGGACAGCGGATGCACAAATCATATGACTGGAGATCAAAGTCTTCTCAGGGACTCAACCTTACGTCCATCTAACAAGAGTCACATCACATTTGCTGATACTGGTAAAAGCAAAGTGTTGGGTCTAGGTAGAGTAGCAATCTCAAGGGATCAGCATATGGATAAAGTCATGCTTGTTGAATCTCTTGGTTTCAACTTAATGTCTGTCTCAATGCTTTGTGACTTAAACATGATTGTGATATTTGGAAAATTTCGTTGCCTTGTACTAATGGAATCTGACAAGTCTTTAGTATTTGAAGGATACAGAAAAGGTGATCTGTATATGGTAGATTTCTCAGCTGGACCGCAGATGGCCGTATGTCTTCTAGCAAAAGCTTCAGAGTGCTGGCTCTGGCATCGGAGGCTAGGACATGCTGGCATGAGGAACTTGCACACTCATGCAAAGAAGAAGCATGTCGTAGGCATCGAGGACGTCAAGTTCAAGAAAGATCATCTATGTGGTGCCTGTGAAGCTGGGAAGATGACTAGGGCCAAGCATCCCTCGAAGACAACCATGACGACATCCAAACCCTTCGAGCTGCTTCACATGGACTTATTTGGCCCTACTCACTACTCCACGTTCTCTACCACAGCTTGTCTCTATGGCTTCGTCATTGTTGATGATTATTCAAGATACACATGGGTGCACATAATTCTCTACAAGACCGAAGTGCAAGATATCTTTAGACGCTTCGCGAACCGTGCCATGAACAACTATGGCGTCAAGATCAAGCATATTAGAAGTGACAATGGCACTGAGTTCAAGAACACCGGCCTTGATCTTTATCTGGACACAATAGGGATCACTCATGAGTTCTCAGCCCCGTACACACCTCAGCAGAATGGCATCGTTGAGTGCTAGAACAGAACCCTAATTGAGATGGCTCGAACGATGCTCGATGAATACAAGACACCAAGAAGGTTCTGGCCCGAAGCTATTGATAATGCATGCCATATTATCAACCATGTTTACCTTCACAAGCTTATGAAGAAAACGTCCTATGAACTCCTCACTGGAAAGAAGCCTAATGTAAGTTACTTCAGAGTATTTGGAGCTAGGTGCTGGATCAAGGATCCACATCACAAGTCAAAGTTTGCACCAAAAGCACATGAAGGCTTCATGCTCGGATATGGAAAAGACTCACACTCCTACAGAGTCTTCAACATCTTTCTCTATAAAGTAGTTGAAACTGTGGATGTGCGGTTTGATGAAACGAATGGTTCACAAAGAGAGACCTTGCCAAATGTGCTAGATGAGGCTCCACCAAGTGAATCTATCAAGCTAATGGGAACCGGTGAGATCATGCCTTCTGAAGCACAACCTGATGAGGAACTCATCATTTCTGCTCCAAATCAACCTGACGACAATGCTCAGCCAGAAGACAACCCTCCTGATGATGACAATGTACAGCAAGAGCAAAATGTTCGTCCAACTCATCCTCGTGTTGCAAATGAAGTACAAGTTGAGAAGATAATTGACAGCATAAATGCACCTGGTCCACTTACTCATTCAAGAGCAACACAGCTTGCCAATTTCTATGGGCACTTTGCTTTTGTCTCAATATCTGAACCCAAGAAAGTTGCTGAAGCTTTTATGGAACCCGAATGGATTCAAGCAATGCAAGAAGAGCTTCAACAGTTTGAGCTGAACAACGTGTGGGAACTTGTCAAGCGTCCTGACCCTCGCAAGCACAACATAATAGGCACAAAATGGATTTATCGCAACAAGCAAGATGAGCATGGTCAAGTTGTCAGAAACAAAGCTCGTCTCGTTGCTCAAGGATACACTCAAGTTGAAGGCATTGACTTCGATGAAACATTTGCTCATGTGGCTAGACTTGAAGCTATTCGTATACTGCTAGCCTATGCAAATCATCACAACATACTTCTGTATCAAATGGATGTAAAGAGTGCCTTTCTCAATGGAAGGATTAAAGAAGAGGTGTACGTTGCACAACCACCTGGCTTTGAAGATCCAAAATGTCCTAATATGGTATACAAACTCAACAAGACACTGTATGGCCTCAAACAAGCGCCTCGTGCTTGGTATGACACACTCAAAGACTTCCTGAAGAGCAAAGGCTTCAAACCTGGATCCCTAGATCCCACACTCTTCTCGAAGACTTATGATGATGAACTATTTGTCTGTCAAATCTATGTGGACGACATTATCTTCGGTTGCACTGACAAAAGATACAGTGATGAGTTTGGTCACATGATGCAAGAACAATATCAGATCTCCATGATGGGTGAGCTGAAGTTCTTCCTTGGTCTTCAAATTCGTCAGCAAAGCAACGGCATCTTCATATCTCAAGAGAAGTACCTCAAAGACTGCCTGAAGAAGTTTGGAATGCAACACTGCAAAGGGTACTCGACGCCTATGCCAGCTAAACATCATCTGGGTCCCGACGCCAATGGTAAAGAGTTCGATCAACAGGTATACCGCTCCATGATTGGTTCTTTACTTTATTTATGTGCATCTAGGCCACATATTATGCTTAGTGTTTGCATGTGTGCTCGATATCAAGCGGCACCAAAGGAGTCACATCACTTAGCTGTGAAGCGAATACTTCGATATTTGGCTTACACCCCAACACTAGGATTATGGTATCCAAAGGGCTCAGAGTTTGATCTAGTTGGATTCTCAGATGTTGATTATGCTGGTGACAAAGTTGATCGCAAGTCTACGTCAGGCACATGTCACTTTCTAGGACGATCTCTTGTCTGTTGGTCTTCAAAGAAGCAGAACTGTGTATCACTCTCCACTGCTGAATCTGAATACATTGTTGCTGGATCTTGCTGCGCTCAGCTTCTCTGGATGAAGCAAACACTCAAGGACTATGATGTTCATCTGAAGCATGTGCCACTCTACTGCGACAATGAAAGCGCCATCAATATTGCCAACAACCCAGTTTAGCACTCGAAGACAAAGCACATTGAAATTCATCATCACTTTCTCAGAGATCATGTCATGAAGGAAGATATTGATATCATACACGTCAACACTGAAGAACAACTGGCAGATATCTTCACAAAGCCCTTGGATGAGAAAAGGTTTTGCAAGTTGCAGTGTGAGCTAAATATCTTAGAATCCTCAAATGTCCTGTAATCAGGCACACATTCTAACACTTATGCATATTGATGACTTAGATGTGCAACACACGAAGTAAAGTATATCTTCAATCAATGAAGACTTACATTCTAAGTGTGAATACATTAACGTGGAATTTGACTTCAGAGCGCCACGATAATTGTGCGTCGTGTCTAGGTCTAATACTTCCTATACGGTGGGTAACGCCACCACCAAATCTTTGTTTGAAGTGTTTCTCGTGGCGTTACATTTGCAAAGTCTTCACACTTGGTTTATCTTCATATAGGATATATATATATATATATATATATATATATATATATATAGTTGTGTTCTGTCCTCTACAGCATTCACTTATAGCTATGTCTTCTTATTTGAATCTTTTGAACTAAGTGAATGTGATCGGACCCTAACCTCTCTATGCTCTCTCATCTTAAACTTTGTCTGTCCAAATCATATGCATTCTGTTGAAACTGTCGAATATCTTCTCTGCGTCCTTGTCAGCAGAACATACGGAGACAAACTTTAAATCTAATTTAATGCTCCATCCTTTATGCCTGAAACCCGGAGAAGCCGGAACGACCACTCCGACAGTCATGGCATACGTGGGATCGTGGGACAACTCCCAATGTGTTACATGTCCGCCACGTCTCCCTCAGATGTGAACCGCCAGGGGCACCTGCGTAATTGCGTTGTGCCGTCTCCCATGCTTATAAATACATGTCCCGTCACAGACAAAAATTCTTCTACCACCTCTCCACCTCGACCAACCCTAGCGCCTCCGCTAGCTCTCGACGACGCCGGTGACGAAGCGCTTCGCTGCCGCGACCTCGTCGACGTCGTCCTCACGCCGGCCGCGGACATCGTCTACTCCGCCGTCACCGTAGCTGTCCTCCGTCGCCAAGTTAGGGCACAGAAGATCGAACTGTTGGGCATCCAACTCCTCTCTGTCTAAGCAGTTCATCGTGTGGTAAATTATACTCTCTTTTTACCATCTTCTTGATCCAAAAAGATTCATCACTTTTACCACAAGTAGTTTTTGGCTACACATATATAGATCTATCTTGTGTGCATCTCATATCTTGCCTAGTACATTCACATATGCTTCAAAGATAGTTAGATTCCTCACTTGTACCGATTCATGGATTCGTACAAATATGGAACCAACTCTCATCATATAAGTGAATGTCTTCGCGCTATGAGGTCAAAGTCTTCTAAACTGATTTATCTTCAAAATCTTCTGAGAATGCATATGACCTCTTCCCCTTCCCTCACATCTCTAATGCTGTCACAGGTACATGTCCGTGGGAGAATCCCTTGGTTCTCATAGTCTACATTCATTTGCAGAATTCTTGCAGCGTCATATTCACTCTCCTGAAGCCAGTTCCTGTCTGACAAGTAGACCGAAGCACTTGCCAGTGTTAAAGCCATTCAGTTTGAAGCCTTTCAGATTGAAACCAATGGCAACCGACAAGTCAGTTAGGAAGGGTGGCAGACAGCACCGTGGCAACGCCTCCAAAGATTTGCCTCCTGATCAAAGTGAGATGTACAAGACTGATCCAGAGGAGGATTACAACCAGAGGAAGACACGAATCCAATGGATTCGAAGATATTGGGCTGAACAGTGGTTCAAGTACAGGTTCGTGACCCAAGAATATGCTGAAAAGAATGCCATGAAGGGTCCTTGGGGAGATATTACCTACAAAAATCTTCCACCCAAGACTCAAGCTGAAGCCATTGCTCAAGGCTTCTACCCTTGCATGATCAGAGGGCCTCAACCTGCTGGTGCCGATCCTTATTCGCTGCTCTGGTGTCGCGACGACAATTTGTTCAAGCGAAATCTTTAATATGCCAAGAACTCAGCCAAAGAGAACAAGAAGAACTGGGGATTGGACTTCAATCCTGGCCCCTCTGCGCCCCGTGCTGATGGCACGCGCGAAGTTGAACCAAACCTGGTTGGGACTTTCTACAACCTAGAAGGCCTCATCAGTCACATCAGGGTTCAAGGGGCGGATGTGGATCAACCTGCAGATGTCGTTGATTCTGATGAAGCGCCGGCAACCCCGAAGCCCAAGAAGAAGAAGAAATCCAAGGCTTCGAAGACCACTCCACCAATTGCTTCGAGAGTGAAGCCTTTGATATCTCGAGCGACGAAGATCTTGGTGATGATGCTCTGGAGCAATTGATCAAGAGCAAGCAAGACGCAAAAATATTCAATGATTTACCGCTCTTTGACGTGGAAGTGCTCAACAATTTCATTGATGAATGGTTTGACACCCCCAACCTCAGCTTCGACGATCTGCAGCTTCGAGTTGGCCTCAGCGTCTCCTTCCATGACGCCATTGCTTCTGAGCTAGCTCTTGCTCAGAGAATCGTTGACCTGAAGCAAAAGATTGATTATGAAAAGGCTCAGTTCAAGAAGCATGTGGACAAGCTCAGCGTCCAAGAGATTCAGAACTTCAAAGTCATGATGCATGAGCTCAAGGAAGCCTTTCGCAAGAGGCATGATGAAGCTAAAGGTTCTCGTGAGCGAATCAAGGCCTTGGCTGCCAAATGCGTTCAAGCATATAATGAAGCTGAAAAGCGCAAGGCTCTTGGGCGTCCTGGCATTGACCCTAGGATGGCTGCAAAGAAGAAGAAGAAGCAACCTGTGCCCGATGCTGAAGAATCCAGGCAGGAAATGCCTAGCATTGTCTTCCCTGCCAGCATGACTGGCACGAAGCATAAGGTCACCCCAGCCGCTTCAGAGCTCAAGAAGACAAAGGTGGCTGAAGCTGAAGCTCGCAAGCGCAAGCAAACTACTGATGAAGCTCCACCCACCAAAATGCGCAAGACAAAGAAGGATAGGGCTGCTTCCACAGAGCCCATCTTTGTCGAGCCCATATCAGTTGCTCGCCCTGCATCTGCACACCGAGAACATCGCATGACAGTCCATGAGCCTGCTCCCAGAGAGGCTGAAGACATTCCAGCTGTTGACCCCACCGCAGCTGAAGACATTGGTCCTCATGACAATGTTGAAGATGATGTAGTTCTTCCTCAGATCGAGTACAACGTGGAATCTTTGCCTGTTCTTATGAACAGCGAACGCATCAGCATTGGTCGTCCATTGACGCCAATTGCACAGGATGACTCGTGGGCTGATCACCCACAAGATACACCAGCAACTCCCCAACCAACTCAAGTCACTAGTTCGGTGCTTGAAGATGAAGACTTTGAGGCCCAACAAACTCCATCCCCTTAGGCGTCGCCAGCATTTCGCAGGCTTCGCAAAGGACCAAGGCCTCAAGTCGCTTCCCCAAGTGTTGCAGAAGGAGAAGAGGAACAATTAGTTCCTGAAGCTACTCCTACTGTGAACCCTTCAGAATCTGAAGCCAAAGTGGTTGAAGATATTCCGGCTGCATCAGCGGAAGAAGAACCACCCCAAGAAGAAGAACAACCCCAAGAAGAAGTACGTGCTGCCACACCCCCTGTTCTCGAGGAGAACGTGTCCGACCCTCCAGCTCCTGAAGTGGAGGTTAAAAATTCAGAGGCTGCAACCACCAACACTGAAGCCAATGACGTGCTCATGGCTGAAGCCAATGTGGCACCTGAAGTCATAGTGGTGCCTGAAGTGATGGCGGCTGAAACAAGTGCTGCACCTGAAGCAAATCAGCAGCCTGAAGCCACTGCCTATGCTCCTGTTCTGCCTCCAAGGCCCCCATACAATTGAGCAAGCTTACAACCAAGATGATCAGCTCATCACGGTCCGATGGCCCATTCTGACTCCACCACCTGCTGCTGGACCGCATGCTGCTGGTCCTCAGTTTGACCATCATGTTGAGCACATGCCTCAGGTTCAGAAGCCTAAGACAAGACTGCCAAGGTTTCCAGGTACTGCCACCTCTCAAGGGTCATTCAATGCCAATAGCTTCACTGCGCACAACACATTCTTTGACAGCGCCAAGAACCCATATTCCAAGCCAAGAATATCATCAGATAGGTTCTAGAGCCATCAGCAGCGCAGTTATTACTCAAGAGTACTCTATGATCAAGGGCGCATTTTCCCTCATATGCGTCTTGACACTGAAGCTATTGCTGGACTGCCCTGTCTGGAGGAAGCTCTTGATTGCTTCCGTGATGCTGGCCTGCTCAACTTTGTGACTGACAAGGAGCATTGGAATGAAGAGCTACTTCTCCAATTCTATGCAACCCTCCACATTCGAGGCTACAGCAGGGATCCGAAGACATGGGTCTTTGAGTGGATGACAGGCAATATTCATCATGAAGCCAAAGCCTTTGATCTCATTGAGCTTACTGGCCTGCCCACTCCAGGAGAATTGTATGAACCTGGCTGTCAACTGCACAATGAAGCTTTGGAGAGTATATTTCAGAAGCGTAAGCCCAACATGAGCCAAATGCTGAGCATGATGAAGCCTTTCCCCAGCAATGCCGAATATCCAAAGGAATTCTTTGTTGAAGACCTAGAGTATCTGCCACGCACTATCTATCATATCATCAAGCGTACTCTATGGCCTGTCAAAGGACATTCTTCATCAGCCAAGCTTGAAGGCACAATGGAGACATTGGTCTTCTATATCTTCAATGGCATCAGCTTCAATGCTCAAGATTTCTTCATCCGACAGTTGGTTGTGTCTGGCTCTGATCTGTTTGGCCTCAAGTTCTATGCTCCATGGGTTATGCGCCTCATCAAGCTTCATTCAGCTATCACCTATCAGCCCTCTGCTCGCAACCATCATATATTCTTGCCAGAGGTTGATATGTCAGCTGAAGCTATATACCAAGAGCCTGCCAAAGAGCCTGTTAGTCTTCACAGCGCTGATCACCAGAGCTTTACTCAGCAAATTGAAGGAGCTCCAGCAGTCTCTCGCATTTATCCTCTGGCTGGCTGTACTCGTCTACCTCGACATGCTGAAACTAAAGCCACTGAGAGCACAATTGCCCAAAGGCCTCAGAAGCGATCTCGTGTTCTGAATAACCGAGAGCTTCTGGTTGCCCTCCATCAGAAACAAGATAAGCATCACTACAGGCTGAAGCGTCAGATGCAAAGCCTCTTGGTGGATGTCAATCGCATTCGCAATCTTGCCACCAAGAATGCCTTTGTTGCTCATTGTAGCACCCCAAAATTTTGGCCTTGATTTAGTAATAAAGATTTGACAAGGAGTTTCAACCTTTCTTTTTTCTGGGTTTTCTTTGTTTTTCAGAATCTCCTTTCTTTTGATATTATGGAGTTTTTGCCCTAGTGAAAAATTGTTAGTATGTTGTCTGGACTTGATTGCCCTAGCCAAGAAAAACAATCTCTCTATCAGTAGGTTCATTTGCATTATTATTTTCTCCATAAGCTTTATTAATTAAAGTGATTTTTCTTCTATTTTAGAGCCCCTTTTGCACTGCAACCCTTTGATGGAATTGTTCAAATATTCCACAAAAATTTGGGGATGCCAAGTGAAGCCCCTGCATCACTTTCATGCAAAAAACCCTTGGGTGTTCTTTGGAAAAGTTGAGCTAAACATCCTCTTTTTCCCTCTGGTCTAGAATGCCACTTTCTACTACAACCCTAATTTAACTAGCTCCTTTGGCCATAAGCTTTCTCCTACTTGTAGTCCTTCCTACCAAACCCTTAAATCCAGGAGATTGGAGCTTTTGGATCATTTTTGGTCCATGCAATTATGCCCTTTTCCTTCTGTCCAGAACTGGAGTTTTGCAAATCTTGCTCTATCAAGTTTCTCAAAATTGCCAACTAACCTTACCACTCGCTTTATCATCCAAAGAGACCCCAACCTGGAGTTTTAGGCCGCCCCAAGAGTTGCCTAGAGGCTCATAGCATTCTGTCAAACACCTTGCGTGCATGGTCAGTTTTGACATAGTTTCTGGTTTGTACATTGGACCAGCTTGCTTTGCCAAACCAGTATGTCCACTAAGTTCCTAGCTAACCCTAATCCAGGCCTGCTAATCCCCAGCCTCTCCTATGCCCTCTAGCACGCGCTGGCATTTCATCGAGCACATGGTGTGCGTGTGCTGGGCGCGCCCAGAGCATGCGTTTTGCACGTGCGTGCGCCCGAGCCGCCGCGTCGCGCCCCTGGCCCCAGCTCGCCTGCAGAGCCACACCCCGGCCTCGTCCACTCACCGAAACACTCCAAGACCACCCTGGAGCTCCACAGCGCCGCCGTCAGGTCAGCCACGGCGGCTAGCGGCCGGCCACAGTGGACCTCTGCCGTGGACAGCGCCGCCCAAGCCACACGCGCTCGCCAGCTCCCCCTGGAGCAAGGCGAGCTCATCCGCAAGCGCTCGTCGCCGCCACGTCCCTCTGCATCTATAGAATGGTGGTCGCCAGCGATCTTATCCACGGCCGCCGCGAACCGAAATGGCTGCGCTATAAGTAGGGACCCCCGAGCTCGTCTAAGCCCTCACGCAACCTCAGGCCACCCCCATGGAGCTCCCCTAGCCCGCAATCATCAAGGGAAAGCCGTCTTTTCCATCTCCGGTCAGCTCGGATGCTGCCTCGTTCCGGTCCGTTCCGGTGCATCCAGAGCCTCCCCTGCCCTCCCGACTCCACCGTTCGACTCCACTTGATCATGCGGGACTGCCCAGCCTATCAAACGCAGCCAAGAACCACCACATACCGAGCCCCTATATCCACCGAAGCTTCCTCCGCCGCGGAGCTCGCCGTCGGCGACTTCCTCCACCCCCGACGACCCAACGACCACCGGGAGGACCGCCCCGGTCTTGCGGGTCCATCCCTACCCTCGGGGAGCTTCCGTCCGCCGGCGACGATCGCCGGAGTCCCGCCTCCGCTCGGGCAGAGGAAGAGGAGGGAGAGGCGACTGGTCAAACGTGACCAGTGGACCCACTGTCAGTGACACAGCCCCACCTCCACGTGTTTTAAGTGGAGGTGTAAACCTCAGAAGTATGTATCCCCTGACCCGAAAGCGTATTCTTATTTCAAACGTTTTCTTTTCTGTTTTTTTTTTAAACAAAGTTTGACTGAAACTTTGACTGGCTATAACTTTTTAATTACAAATCCAAATGACTTGATTCTTTTTTTGTTGTTCCTAAAATTTGGTCTAGTTTATTTTCATATTTATTTGAAAAAAATTCCAGACAACTTTTGTGCTGTTTTGAGTCTATGTATTAATTTCATAATCCTTCAAATATGATTTTGAAGAGGGAGAAAACTTCGAAAAGTTTTGGAATGCACTTTACCTCCCCACTACTTGAAGGCAAGCACTTTTGAACCCTGGTCTAATGCATGTGGTTATTGTTGATGTGATTACAACGATATGGATGCATTCATTTTCTTTCATATGTGATGACATGATCATACCCATGAGTGCATGAGGTAGACCCCTTGCTGTGAATAATTAATATGCATGACGGTGATCCCCCTCGTATGCCTTCCATGCCTAACGGAAGAAAGCCGTGAAAGTCGCGGTCTTGTGTAAACACGAGCTTGTCACTAGCTCCCCGTCGGGATGGTGGAGTCCGGTATGGCTTGGTGAGGCATGACGGGTGGTGACCCCGACCGTTGTTGTGGAATATGTCGATTATGCAACTCATACAAGTGATGCTGAAGCCTCCTGAGTCGACTGTAGATCGAGTCTTGTTCCAGCAACCCCCATACTTGTTTCGTGCTACCACTTGTCCTTGCCACTGGTAGGGTACGGTTCAGTAAATTGTCGACCCATGTTCTATCACACACCGTACAGAGAGACCACGGTGGAAGAAATCGGCTGCATCCGGTAGGCAGGCCACCTGGTCCGGGGGCATGGGTGTTTCGGTTGGAGCCAAAAGGGATAGCTTCCCCAGTTTGCGCGCGTTATAAATTTTGTGATCCCATGCTAATCGAGGTTGTAGCCTCCTTACTTAGAGTTTGGCTTAACAGGGGTCGTGGGTGATTCCAGGCACCGGTAAGTTAGGCTGGTGTGTGCACTCAGGTGTGTCTTCAGATTAAAAGACCGTAGACAGAATTAGTCCAAAGGGACTAAAGGAATCCGTTATTCGTGGGTAAAGAGTACAACCTCTGCAGAGATTAAATCTATTCGAATAGTCGTGTCCCTGGGATAGGACTACAGTCTGGGATGGGTCAAGTGTCGGTCTTCGGAGGAGAAATTACCGAAACAGAACCTGGATTATAACTTGACCTATGATGACTGTTACCATTATTAATATTTTTAGACTAACCCTTTAAGCTATTTAAGTCATTGAATATCCCTGGGATAGTTCTACCTCCTAGATATTCACTGTCTATGTATGTATCTTTATACTTATAAGCCCTTTATGTGATGTTGCTCAGACGTCCGACTGTGGCATTTTGATATTTACTTTTAATTATAAGCCCTTTATGTGATGTCGCTCAAACGTCCGACTGTGGCATTTTGTTATTTACTTTTGATTATAAGCCCTTTATGTGGTGTCGCTTAGACGCCCGACTGTGGCATGCTTGTTATTTAACTTCCTTATAAGCCCTTTATGTGGTGTCGCTTAGACGCCCGACTGTGGCATGTTCGTTATTTATTTTATTATCACTCCCTGATGGCATATGCATTTTTATTCAAATGACCTGCTTGCAATACAGACTGTCATATCATAACTATCATAGTGATCATCGATTATTCTCGAGCATGATTATACCTCACCATATTCATAATGTTTGCGAGTACATTCAAAGTACTCACTGGCTTGTCCTTGGCTATTGTCTTGGCCAGATTTCTTGCAATGGAGAAGAGCGTTGTGACGACTACCCGGAACCTATGCAACTGTGATAGAAGCCTCGCAAAGATAGGATTTAACCTGGTCAACTGTTCCCGTGGGAAATGGAGTTCCACAAACGTCGACGAGTCACAGACCGCTTCCGCCAACAGCCACTAGAAACCTTGTGTTGTACTTAAAGGCCAGAATGGTCTTGTACTACATATTTTGTATTTTGCTTGGATTTTCTGTATCAAGTGGTGACTCATCAGCTAACAGTCATCCTGGGGCTGATGAGCACAAGGGCCATTTTTGGGGATTTAATACCCCGAAAATCCGGTCCTGACAACCTTGGTATCAGAGCCAGGCTGACCATTGGCTAATCCTATCTTAGCCAGGCCAAAAACCTAGGTTAACCACCCCACCAGACCTTATCCTAACTCCAGCCAAGCTTCTCGCGTAAGATACCCACACAATGGACCGACACCTCTGGCAGTCGGTGCCCAACCTATCGGCCTAACCTGTCGATCACGCGCCAGTGACCGACACCTAAACAGTATCCTCCGCAAGCGTGTGAAGGAAGACTCCATCCTTTCCTATAAATAAGGCACGCTAGCCTCAAACCCTGCACAGCACAGCCTCTACCCCAGACCAAGCTAAAATGCCAGGACCCATTGTTCACAATGAAACCATAGCAACCAACCTTGGAGGTTTTGTGACCGTGCTCGCAAACCTCACCCGTCGTGCCTTTGCGTTAGAGGAGCCCCCAGAATATGTCGTGTACCAAGAGTCCATGGGCAATGAAAGCCATCAATTCTGGGCCACTGTGCACATCTACGGTAGGGGTCTGTCGCCAGAACGCCCCTACAGGTTCACCGGAAGGACAACTTCCTTTGAGCCACAAGCTATCCAACTAGCCGCTCGAGAGGCTATAGTTCAAATCCGACACTTGTCGCCCCGAGTTAACTATCGCTCATTCTACTACTACCCCAGCCGTGACGGGTATAGTAGACCTCCTCGAGTTGCCAGCAGAGACCACGAGACAGATCCTGCATTATTGCATCTGGTGCGCTATGTTAGTGTGCTAGAGGAACTGTTTGATCAAATCACTCTTGATCTGATCGTAGCTCGTGGAGAACTGATTTGCCGAGCCCCGGCAAGAGGAAGAGATGAGTCCGGCACCGACAACCCAGTCGTGTTGTTCGGACAACCGATCGAGTCCTTGAGGTCTGCCCCGGTCATTGACCAGAATGCCTTGGTGTCTCCAGAGGTGATGTGTCGCCTGTTTGGGGCACGCTCCAATGGGATCGTGGCCAACAATCCCCGCGAGGGCCATCATCACTGCCCCGACCCTGCAGCCCCTCAGCCGCCTCCATCCAACACCGACAGTGAAGCCCTTTGAGAAGCTTCGGCGTCCACAAGGCAAGGCCGCTTGGATATAAACGAGGTTGATTAAATCACCCGAGTAGTACCAAGCCTTATCTTGTCCACACCCCGTGGTGATGTAACCTGTATTTCCATATGTATACACGGTTTACTTGTGCGCCCTTATCTCTATAGCAGCCGTGCACAGATATGTCAGTGTGCGAATGCATTTTTTATTCTGGGCGTAACTTCCAAAGCGCCACACCGACAACTCCTACAGTAAACACGTCACTTTACGAGACGCGTGAAATCTGTAGCACTGACCCCGACCCCGTAAAGCGGAACCGACAAAACAGCTGCCTCTCATCGTGATTTTATAAATCAGCCCAGTGCTATAAAAGGCCACACCGTGACCTTGCCAAGCATCCCACACCTGGTGCACTACTCTCACAGCCACTTCCTCCGCCATGCCAATTCCTAGTATTTATCTGAGAACCCCAGATGCCTCCCGAGGTAGTTTTGTGAAGATACTATGGGATTTCACCTGCAGTACCATGAGTGCTACCCGTCCACCCCAGTATGAGCTACTCAAATCGAGGATCACACCGTCCACCTCGAAATATTGGGCAGTGGCACACATCCCTCCCGCAAACCCAAACCAAGACCCAACAGAGGTTTCCTTCATGGGGAAATCTATGCCGACTCTGCAGATGGCCATAGAGGCTGTCGCATATGAAGCGCTTGCTCGCCTAAGATTCGCGGTGCCCTATGCCAGCGAACGGGGGTATTATTACTTTCTGAGCCGTACCGCGCCCGGAGAAGCTGCATCTTTTCCTGGTGGGCGAATCGAGAGAGACCCAGTACTGGCCAACCTTACGCAGTATGTCATCGCACAAGAGCGTTTGACCCAGCGGATAATGGGTTATCTCCAGAGCCTTGCCGATTTAAATCCTCGGATCGCCATCGGCAGACCACTGAGGCCTGGGCAGGAGAAGCACATTCACCGACTAGTCAACCCGCTTCCTCCGATAGAAGAAGAGTGTCCCCCAGCACCAGAGACATTTTCCCAAGACCCTGTCCATTTACCGTTTCTATTTTAGACGTCACTGCTATGTTAGTGTTCCAGCATTTATTTAGGAGCTGCCTCTTGTACGTGTCATCCTAGAGTTGTGTGTCGTATCATGTAACAATTAATGTCAATTTATGGAGTAGTTTCACTGCTGATAAATCTTGACTTAATTAATTTTTGCGCTAAGTAAGAACCTGGGGTGAGATATTATTTGTTTTTCTTCCCTGAGTTGTTGCAACATATCTCTCTGCATAGCATAGATATTTTTTCTCACGCAGCACCGCAACAACAGACTTACAACTCCGGCCACTCCATGATAACCCTCAACCGTAAGGGATCGAGATAGTCTTCGCGGGTAAGAATAACCCAATTTATTGATTCGACACACGGGGAGCCAAAGAGTATTTATAAGCTTTGACAGTTGAGTTGTCAATTCAACCGCACCTGAAATATACTTACTTGCAACAAAAGATAAATGGTAGCAGTGATATGATAGTGATGATAATGATAGTAAAAGTAAATAGCAAAATTAAATAGTAAAGGTAAATGGCAAAAGTAGCAACTAGTGACAAGCAGGATTTAAAACACTGTAGGCTAGGGAGATGGATGGTTGGGCGCTGCATGGATGAGATATATCATGATTCTAACTTGGGGCACGACACACGGAAAAGTAATGATCATCTAGGCAAATATCAAACAATAGGCATGTATCCCGTAGGTAGTTGTGCGTGCTTGCAATAAGAACTTGCACAATATCTTTTGTCCTACCATCCCGCTACGAACGGGGCCAAAAGGAACTTATGGAGATTAAGGTGCTCCTGTCAAAGAGCACCGGAACAAAGCAATGAACTCAATGGATACATGTAATCCTCAAACTACGGACCATCCCCTTTGGTGTCCCAAGCTGTCACTTTTGAGATCGCCGGTTCCGAACCGTAACAGGTGCAAACAACTCATAGATAGGATCAAGAACACAAATATATTCATGCAAACACATCTGGTTCAGATCTGAAATCATGGCACTCGGGCCCTAAGTGTCAAGCATTAAGAATAACAAGTTGAAGCAAAGATGATAAACACCATAGTAGATGATAGGCAACATGCCCCCAACGATCTGACAAACTATTACATGATCTAACTCATCCAATCCCTACCATCCCCTTCGCCTACAGTAGGGGATTACTCACACATGGAAGGAGAAGTCATGGAGGGATGATGGAGTGGTGATGATGATGACGATGGCGACGATCTCCCCTCTCCAGAGGCCAATTCAGCCTCCAGATTAGCCCTAACGAAGAAGAACAGAGGGTGGCGGCGGCTCCGCGACGAAAACTGCGAAAAGAACTTCTGATCTGGGATTTCTCCGTCGCGAGCTAAATACGAGTCAAAGTAGGGCACCAGGGGAGGTGGGGCCCACCCAGGCGACCCGCCGGCGCAGCCAGGGGCTGGGCCGCGCCACCAGGGCGCCTGGGCACCCCCTGGCCCCCCTCTGGCCCCACTTTTGGCTCCGGGTTCCTTCGGGTGCGTGGATTTTCTGTGATTTTTCGTGGATTTTTCTGAGATACCTAAAAATTTGTTTTCCTGCACACAATAAAACCATACAGGCAGCTCTGCTGAAAACAACGTCAGTCCGGGTTAGTTTAGTTCAAATCATGCAAGAATGAGGTCAAAACAATATCAAAAGTGTTTGGAAAAGTAGATACGTTTGAGACGTATCAACTCCCCCAAGCTTACCATATTGCTTGTCCTCAAGCAATTCAGTTCAACGAACTGGACGCGACAAAGAAAACTTTGACAAACTCTTTTGCTTCATTAGATGTATATAAGCATGTACTACGAAAAGAGTCTAGCAAGTATTGAAACAGTACTATGAGGACAATGCACGGAGCAATCCCTCTTTCAAGTGACCAATCACAAATACCTAAAAGTAAATAATATATTACTGAAAATCAAGACAAGATCACATTGCACATAGCTTGAGCATATTAGGGTGGTATCTCGCTAGCCTCCATGAGTGAAGCAAAACATAAATGCAGAAACTCCTCCAGAGTTTTAAAGGAGACTAGAACTAAGAATTTCAGAATAAATAATATCACAAGCATGCAGAAGACAATGTAATACTTTGGGACAATGCACATTACACTAAGAATGACAATTATGCTCTCCTAGTTGGTGCTTTGAAGAAAGAAGGTGGAGACTCTCGAACCGTGGCTTTTGTCGGCAAGGTTGAAAACCCGTGGTCGGAAACAAAAACTAAACATGTACCAGAGCTCTTGGTTTTAAAAACAGAGGTAAAAACGTTTTTGAGAGGTGCATATTTCGTCAACGAATGCTAGCAGATAACTCAATCACTTCTTGAGCTGGACAAGTCTCGAGGAACGGCTCCCGCATGAGGACGATCACATCCTCTTAATCTCCTTTGTTTATCACTGCCAAAGTTTTCTAATTTCTCATGAACAAAGCGTGAAGGAGGGTTTGTTTGTTGTATTATCTTTTATGAGCTGGGCGCACTCTATGCCAGTTCCTTATCGTATTAGGGGTTTGCACATTAGACATGCAATCCAGGGGTGAAACTTGTCCAACTTAAAAAGATCATGAATTAACTACTACTTCCTCATGAGCTAAAACAGAGGCACAAAAAGAGAAATGCTTTTGATTAATTTCGAGATGGTACATGAAAGTCTTCGTTAGGAATGGCAGGTAAATACCATGTATAGGAAGGTATGGTGGACTCATATGGCATAACAGGTTTTTAAGGATTTTGGATGCACAAGCAGTCAGTCCGCTTAGTACAGGTGGAGGTTAGCAAAAGACTTGGAAGCGACCAACTAGAGAGCAATAACGGCCATAATCATGCAGAGCGACAAAGCAACATTGAATCGGGCATGAAAGTGATATAACTATTCTAAAACTCAAAGATCATCAAGGCAGAGCAGACTTTTTAGTCTCAAACATATGTAAGCATGTGCCAAGTCAATCCAAAAATTCTCTAAAGGGAAATACCACCTTAGTATACCGAACTATGAACAATGCAATGTATGTAGATCATTTCAATAACACATTATATACTCTAGTTATTCGAGACTAGCCACAAGGAAAGCATGAACCACTGGGAGAGCATTGTAAACATAGCACTTTGTCGCTACAAGCTGGTCTCTAGATCATAAGTACAGGCATATGTACAAAAGTAGAAACAAGAAGAGTTCATACCGGTCTTCCTTGTTGCTTCCCTTCAGTTGATCTTCATCATTACTGCCTCGTCACTTGCACGATCGAACGTAGGAAATATAATTAAATGTCATCACGGACTCGAGCTGAACTCTGAAAACAAAGCAAACTAAAGAGAAAAGGAAATCTTTTTGGATTATTTCAAAGGTTGAACGAAAGCAAAAGAAAGAGAAAATCTTTTTGTTGTTTTTGCAAAGAGAGAAATAAAGAAGAACGGGCAAAAACTTCGAAAAGATCAAGGCGAATAAAACGGATAATACAATGGAAAAGTGAGAGGGGCACGTACTCCCCCAAGCTTAGGCTTTTGGCCTAAGTTGGTAGCAGCTACTGCCCCCATGAGCCTCCTGCTCCGGGGGTATGGTGGTGAGACCAAGGGTCGTAGAAGGATGCTGGTGCGTATACCGAACTCCTCGGAGTCTCCCACGAGGAAGGGTCCGTACGCCAAGCAGAGGAAGACCCTTCACCAAACTCGGTGGCGGTTTCTTCCTGAAAAGGTGGTAACTCACCGTGCTCCTCCTCATCGGGCACAACCCCCTCCATGGGGTTATGAAACCGATGCTGGACCATAAACTCATCGAACTGGACAACATCAAAGGACCATCCGTTCCAGCGAGAAAAATCAAACAAAAGAGGTGCAGGTAGACGGATCTCGCGTTCCGCGGTAGTTCCGAAATGCAAGATATAAACAAGATTATCCAGCTCAGAAGCCATGGTAACAAACTTATGCCTTTTCATAGCAGCAAGATCAAAGCTTAAATAAGTAAAAGGATTATCATCAGGGTGTGGGGTGCCTCCAAGATGTTCTAAGATAAGTGTGGCATAAATGCCACCATATAAGTCCCCCTTGTTACCATTCATAGCAAGGCGTCGAGCAATTAAGGCACCCAGATTATAATCAGACCTCCCTGAGAGGGCTGCTGCCAGGATAGCAATATCCGGAGCAGAAATGCTGCTCGTGTTGTCACGAGCTAACACCCCTCTAGCAACATAATATGCAAAATACCTGAGGTGAGGAAATAAGATGCTAGAGATCTTCGACCGATGAATATCCCTCGTACCCATGATGCAGAGAGAGTTGATGACGGTTTTCAGCTCGGAGGGCTGAGTGGCCATCCTAGCCGTCCTCCCAACGTTTGGCACACCTATTATTTCACAAAACTTTCCCAAAGTCATGGTGATAAGATCATTGTAAATTTTAAACTCAATAGCACCTGAATCAGGATTATATCTAAAACTGTTAATGAAACTGGAGGTGAGTTTTAGATATTGAGTAACACGACACGTGACGAGCCGTGTCAAACCTGCATTAGCACAAAGATTATAAAACTCATCCTTGATTCCCGCAGCTTCAAGGAATTCATCACATGGAAACATCGTCGCACGTGCTGGACTTGTGTCTTCCAACAACTCCAGGGGCACATGATCTTCATTATAGCTCACCCTAGCAGTCGAGGGTGAAGCTGCGGCTCTAGTAACTCGATCGGAGTGTGCGGGCCTCCTCTTCTCAAGCCACCCTTTTGCCCTTCCTAACAAACTCATTTCTGAATTTTTTGGCAATTTACAAAAACGAGGATTAAAACAAGGTGAGTTAAGGCAAACTACTCAACTCACTTGCCCAAGGCATAAACTTGCATCAAAACTTGGAAAATAACTTTCTACACATGCATGCAAGCTCATCTATACAGCACCAAGAACTACTAAATACTCACAAATGAAGCCACCAATCAGAAATCTAATTGGAGGGGTGGAGGAGTCACATACCAGGGAGTATTGGTTCAAAATCTCAGCTCAAATGGTGGGCTGTAGAGAGAGATCGAAGAATCCCCTCCAAGAACAGCAAGAACACAAGAACAAGTGCAGAACTCACATTTTTGGAGAAAAAGTGAGAGGGAGGAAGAAGACATACCTGGAGGGGGGCCATGTGGGCCCCAGGCGCCCTGTGGGCGCGGCCAGGGGCTCGGCCGCGCCAGCTGGCCGCCTGGGCCACTGGTGGGTCCCCCTGGCTGGCCCCAGGTCCCTATGGGTCACTCCCGACATGGAAATTTTTATTATAATTTTTCTGGAATTTTTCTGAAAACTTCACTGTTGAAATTTTTTCGAAGTTCAAAAAGCTGCGAAACTCTCTGAAAACTTGAAGCAGTTAGTAGTATTGTGAAGCTTCAAAACATAAACACTTGGTACAGCAAGTAGAACAAGAACTAAAATAAGTGAAAACATAACAAGCTCAACTATTTATCTATATAAAACTTGTTTACTAGTAAGGTTGATCAAGTCTTACCAACAAACAGGCGATATATAGAGCAAAAAGTCTCACCTCTTACGAAGTAATCACTGAACCTTTACCTTGATGGACATTGTCCCCACCATGATAGTTTTGTATTTGTGAGGCACATGTAGTGGACAATCCCATTCTCCAATTTTCACGGTCTCGATATTTTCTATAGAGTTGAGGCCATGCCTCCTGTAGATCTTCTTTGGAAAATATACCGTGTGTTCTTTATCATTTACGTTGAAGGTAACCTTCCCTTTACTGCAATCAATAATAGCACCTGCGGTGTTAAGAAAAGGTCTACCAAGAATAATGGACATGCTCCCATCCTCGGGCATGTCAAGCACAACAAAATCAGTAAGAATCAAACAATTAGCAACTTCTACGGGAACATCCTCACAAATACCTATCGGGACGGCGGTTGACTTGTCAGCCATCTGAAGGGAGATATCTCTAGGAATTAGTTTCTCTAAACAAAGCCTCTCGTAAAGAGAGAGAGGCATAACACTCACTCCTGCTCCAAGATCACATAAAGCAGTTTTGACATAATTATTCTTTATGGAGCAAGGAATGGTGGGTATACCTGGATCACCGAGCTTCTCAGGAATCTTGCCACTGAAAGAGTAGTTAGCAAGCATAGTAGATATTGCTTCGTTAGGAACTTTTCTTTTATTAGTGACAATATCTTTCATATATTTTGAATAAGGAGGTAACTTAATAGCTTCAGTTAAAGGAATTTGAAGAAAAAGAGGTTTAATCCACTCACAAAACGTATTGTAATGCTCTTCTTCTTTGGATTTGATGGACTTACCTGGAAAGGGCATGGGTTTCTGCACCCATGGTTCTCTTTCCTTCCCAAGTTTTCTTGCGATGAAGTCTTCTTTAGTGTACCTCTTACGTTTGTCAGGTGCTTCTTCTTCTCGAACTTCAAGCGGATCATTCTTCTCATTATCCTTAGCTTCAGGTTCAGCACCGTCTTTAGTCTCAGCATCGGAGATAGATACACTGTTGGGATCAACAGCTGGCTCTTCATCTGCAATAGAATCATTAGAATTGTCAGTCTCCTTATGTTTCTTCTTCTTCTTTGGAGAGCCAACAATTTCTTCTTCCTGCATTTGAGAATCTTGCTCGATTCTCTTCGGATGCCCCTTTGGATAGAGAGGATCTTGAGTGCTAGTTCCTCCTCGGGTCTTAATCCCGAAAGCCTGCAAATTATCTTGTTTGGCATTGTTAGCAAGCAAATCTTTTTGCACATTAGAAATTTGGTCAAGCTGAGTTTTAACCATATGAAAATGCTTCACAAGACATTGAACATCATTAACTGTTCTACCTAGAACATCAAGCAAACTTTTGATAGCAAGGGAATTATCATGCAACTGACTTTGTATCCTCTCATTAAAATGATTTTGTTTCATAATAAAATTATCAAAATCATCTAAACATTGATCAGGAGGCTTACCATGAGGGATGTCACTTGCGTTGAAATCTAAAAGAGAGTGTACCTCTACCATAGGAGGGTGAGTGGTAGGCTCACACAGCTTCTCAATAGGGGGTAGATTCTTCACGTCTTCAGCTTTAATACCTTTCTCTTTAATAGACTTCTTTGCTTCTCGCATATCTTCGGGGCTTAGAACAAACATGCCCCTCTTCTTTGGTGGTGGAGGTGGTTCAGGGACGGACCAATCTTCATGATTTTTGGCAATCCTGCCCATCAAATCTTCTGCATCGTCCGGTGTCCTTTTCCTGAAAACACAACCAGCACAACTGTCCAAATAGGACCTGGATTCATCAGTTAGACCAGCATAGAATATATCGATTAATTCGTTCTTAGGGACTTCATGTCCCGGTCTAGCCCGAATCAGACCGCAGTACCTCCCCCAAGCTTTAGGGAGGGACTCATCCTGCAACTGTTTAAAGTTATAAATTCTTTGTAAAGCAGCATGTTGCATGTGAGCAGGAAAGTACTTATCAACAAAAGAGTGAGCTAAGTCTTGAGGACTCTTAATGGAACCGCACGGAAGTGAATCATACCATGCTTTAGCACCTTCCTTCAAGGAGAAAGGAAGAAGCTTGGTCACATAAAAGTATCGTATCTTCTCATCTGTGGTAAACAGGCCACCCAACTCACCGAGTTTTGTTAGGTGTGCAATAGCATCATCATTTTCTCTGCCATAAAAGGGGTCAGCTTCAACCATAGGTATAAGTGAAAGATCAACAGAGAAATCATAATCAGGATCATCAATGTATATAGGAGATGTAGCAAATTCAGGATCAGGAACGGTTTTGTTCTTCAAAGAGTGTTTTTCAAACAGATTCTTAATAACTTCAGGGTCAGAGCCAGAAAACTCTGTCAGTTCCCTGCATAAATCTTCATCAAGCATATAGTAATCATCATCAAGGAGTCTCTCCTTGAGTTTACTCAAATCAGGATAATCATAAGTTTCACCAATAAGGTAGCGAGTAACAGGAATTTCAATTCCAGACTTTTTAGCAGCAGCAACGATCTGTTTCTCAAGAGCATAACCAAGTGAACTAATATCATCAACAGTAGTAGAAGCATCATCAAGAGTATCGGACATAGTAACCGATTCAGTAGGAGCATCATGTGGTGGTGGTGAGGCAAACTTACTCATAACAGAAGGTGAATCAAGTGTAGCACTAGTGCTTAGAACAGTACCTCTTCTTGTAGTGGATAGTAAGATCGGAACCTTGGGGTCTCCTTTCTTACCCATAGCGGATGAAGTGCAGCAGGTAGGATACTTCAAGTAGACTTGTAAATATTGCTATGCTCCCCGGCAACGGCGCCAGAAAACGGTACTTGATAACCCTCAACCGTAAGGGATCGAGATAGTCTTCGCGGGTAAGAATAACCCAATTTATTGATTCGACACACGGGGAGCCAAAGAGTATTTATAAGCTTTGACAGTTGAGTTGTCAATTCAACCGCACCTGAAATATACTTACTTGCAACAAAAGATAAATGGTAGCAGTGATATGATAGTGATGATAATGATAGTAAAAGTAAACAGCAAAAGTAAATAGTAAAGGTAAATGGCAAAAGTAGCAACTAGTGACAAGCAGGATTTAAAACACTGTAGGCTAGGGAGATGGATGGTTGGGCGCTGCATGGATGAGATATATCATGATTCTAACTTGGGGCACGGCACACGGAAAAGTAATGATCATCTAGGCAAATATCAAACATTAGGCATGTATCCCGTAGGTAGTTGTGCGTGCTTGCAATAAGAACTTGCACACCATCTTTTGTCCTACCATCCCGCTACGAACGGGGCCAAAAGGAACTTATGGAGATTAAGGTGCTCCTATCAAAGAGCACCGGAACAAAGCAATGAACTCAATGGATACATGTAATCCTCAAACTACGGACCATCCCCTTTGGTGTCCCAAGCTGTCACTTTTGGGATCGCCGGTTCCGAACCGTAACAGGTGCAAACAACTCATAGATAGGATCAAGAACACAAATATATTCATGCAAACACATATGGTTCAGATCTGAAATCATGGCACTCGGGCCCTAAGTGTCAGGCATTAAGAATAACAAGTTGAAGCAAAGATGATAAACACCATAGTAGATGATAGGCAACATGCCCCCAACGATCTGACAAACTATTACATGATCTAACTCATCCAATCCCTACCATCCCCTTCGCCTACAGCAGGGGATTACTCACACATCTTATCTCTTTTTAGTCTGTAAGCCTTCGGGCATCTGTTAAGTTTAAAACTTGTAGTCCCCTTGTTCATGTTTTTCATTCCCTATGGACTGTACGTGAATGGAATGTTTTTAATGAAAAAGGAATGTTTGCCGGGTCATTTGTTCGTAGGTAAAAACCCACAACAGGGAATAAATCCCTGATATCCTTAAGATAAACATTTTCTCGCCCGGCAACAGGCCCTGCCGTTTCGCTACTTCGCTCAACCTTTCTCACGCCCTTGGCGGAGGCAGGGATGGAGCGGGCTCAGGCTCCTCATTTTATCCTTCTGCTGCCGCGACTACGACCAAACCTAGTCCCAGGAACGAGCCTTAGGGCCTAGAGTTATGGGAGCATGGTAGCTTAAGGAAGAGAACGAGGTTTCACATACCTCAGTCCATAATGGAATGCATGATAAGGGATAAAGGACTTATCTGAAGCTGCAGCCCCCGGCAACCCTGGTCTGCCGTGGGCGAATTCTTGCCCTTGCAGCCTCCGGCAACACTGGCTTGCCGGGGCCTAGGCACTGGTCTGTTCTTCTTTCCTTCCTCCAAGTGGCTTCGGCAAGGATGTCTGCGCGTCCTGTGAACCAAGGAAGACAGAGGAAAGACAAAGACTCGACCTCTAAGCTAGGGGTTAGTCGCTGCTAAGCACTATCAACCCTAACCAAGGACGAGACTCGACTCAGCATGCATGCTATAACTTTGGGCGCCAGCGCTTCATTTATTTATGCTCAGGGTCTGCACCTAGCTTTGTACAAAGGGTTATATGCCTTGCCGGCAAGGCTTGTACAAAAGGGTGGCTTGCCGGGGGGGCCCGGCAAGCCGCGCCTTATGGGTAAAACTTGCGAAGATGCTCGATGTTCCAGGAATTACTCAGTGGAACAGCATCCTCGGTCTCCAGGCGGACAGCGCCAGGCCTGGTGACTCGTATTACCCGATAAGGGCCTTCCCACTTCGGCGTCAACTTGTTCGTATTCCTGGCCGATTGAACGCGCCGGAGAACAAGGTCGCCTTCCTCAAAGCTTCGGGCATGAACCTTGCGGCTATGGTAGCGGCACAAGGCTTGCTGGTAGCGCGCTGCTCTCACAGTCGCCCGAAGACGATCTTCCTCAAGGAGCATTGCGTCGTCTTGTCGCAATTTCTCTTGCTCAAGCTCATCATAAGCGAGCACTCGAGGTGACCCGTATATGAGTTCCGTGGGGAGAACTGCTTCTTCCCCGTATATCAGGGCAAAGGGCATCTGGCCGGTGGCTCGATTTGGCGTCGTCCTCATCGACCAAAGAAACGCCGGCAATTCATCAATCCAGCGCCTCTCGCTCTTATGTAGCCTGTCAAAGGTCTTTGTCCTTAATCCTCGCAGCACTTTAGCATTTTCCCTCTTAGCTTGACCATTGCTTCGGAGGTGAGCAATGGAAGCGAAACAGACCTTGCTGCCGAGGTCTTGGGTATATTGCATGAAGGTGCGGCTTGTAAACTGCGTGCCGTTGTCGGTGATGATCCTATTGGGTACACCAAAACGGCACACTAGTCCCTTGAAGAACTTGACGGCTGACTGAGCTGTGACCTTCCTTACTGCCTCCACCTCTGGCCACTTTGTGAACTTCTCGATTGCAACGTACAAGTACTCAAAGCCCCCGACGGCGCGGGGGAAAGGGCCCAGTATGTTGAGCCCCCAGACCGAGAAGAGCCAGGAGAGAGGAATGGTTTGAAGGGCTTGAGCTGGTTGATGAAGTTTCTTTGAATGGAATTGGCACGCTTCACACCTAGTGACCAGTGCCGCCGCATCCTGGAGGGCAGTGGGCCAGAAGAAGCCTTGCCGGAATGCCTTGCTGGCAAGGGCTCTCGACCCTATGTGGGATCCACATATGCCTCCATGTATCTCTGCCAACAGCTCCAGTCCTTCCTCTCGAGGGATACACTTCAATTTCACACCGTTCGGTCTCCTTCTGTACAGGAAGTCATCGACGAACTGGTACATGGCAGACCGGCGGGCTACTTTCTCTGCTTCTTCCTGCTCCTCAGGAAGTTCCCCAGTCTGAAGGAATCGGACGGTATGCTGCGCCCATGCTGGAGCCTGGGGCTCGACGGCGAGGACTAAAGGCATTTCCTCCGCCAAGGGAGTGGCTATCTCGACGGCAAAAGCTTGACGCTCCGCCGGAGTTAGCCCTCCGGTGGCGGGCTCAGTGTCCCCGGCAACATCCTTGTCGGCAGCTTCGGGGAGCTCGGCAGGAAAGTACTTGCCGGGCCCTAACTTCCTCCTCTTGTTCTGCTCTGTTGATGGATCAACGGATGGCTGAGAAAGATGAAGCACAAAGATATCTGGTTCCACAGGTAGCTTGAGGGCAGCGCGCTTTGACAGGTAATCGGCGATGTCGTTCTCCGCTCGGGAAACGTGTTCTGCCTATATACCATCAAAGCGCTCTTCCAACTTTCTCACTTCATCGACGTAGGCCTTCATCAACGGGCTCTGGTAATCCTTGTTGACTTGTTTGACGACAAGCTGCGAGTCGCCCCTGACAATGAGCTTCTTGATTCCGAGGTCCGCCGCGATCCTAAGACCAGCAAGCAGCCCCTCGTACTCGGCAGTGTTGTTCGCTGATACCTCCCTAGGGAATTGCATCTGGACCACGTACTTGAGGTGCTCTCCAGTGGGCGTGACCAGCAGTACGCCAGCCCCGGCGCCCTGTAAGGAGAAAGCCCCATCAAAGTACATGATCCAGTTGCAACTCGCCTCTTTGCCGGGGGAGCAGTTTCCTGGACTTCTTCATCAGGCATTGCGGTCCATTCTGTGACGAACTCTGCCAGGACTCGGCTCTGAATTGTCGAGGTACTTTCAAACTTGAGGCCAAAGCTGGACAGCTCCAGTGCCCACTCTACAATCCTTCCCGTCGCGTCTGGATTGTGCAATATCCGTTGCAGAGGGAGGCGAGTGACGACAGTGATCTCGTGCGCCTGGAAGTAGTGATGCAGCTTCCTCGAGGCCATAAGAAGGCCGAAGAGCAATTTCTGCACACCGGAGTACCTTGATGAAGCCCCCTGCAAGAGGGAGCTAACAAAGTAGACCGGGTGCTGCATCATCTTCTTTTTCGGCTGCACTCCAACCGACTATGTCGCTTCTGCACCAGTGGCAAGAGGCTCTGTTGCTGCTATCACCTCATCATCAATTTCTCTCTGCGCCACTAGTGCGGCGCTGACCACCTGGTTTGTTGCCGCTAAGTATAGCAGCAACGGTTCTTGTTGTCTAGGCGCAACCAGTATTGGCGTGGAGGAAAGATACCTCTTCAGATCTTGTAATGCTGCCTCGGATTCCGGCGTCCACTCCATTGGGCCCGCCTTTTTCAAGATCTTGAAAAAGGGGAGGGCGCGCTCGGCAGACTTGGAAATGAATCTGCTCATGGCGGCAACGCAGCCGGCAAGCCGACGCACATCCTTGACCCGTTTGGGTGCTTCAATCTGCTCTATAGCTTTGATCTTGTCCGGATTGGCTTCTATCCCATGCTACGACACAAAGAACCCGAGAAGCTTGCCAGACGGAACGCCGAAGACGTACTTCTCAGGGTTCAGCTTGAGGTTGATCTTGCGCAGGTTCACAAATGTTTCTTGTAAATCCGGTACAAGGGTTGCCTTGTTCTTGGTTTTGACCACTATATCATCCATATAAGCCTCCATATTTCTATGGAGCTGGGGTTCAAAACCAATCTGGACTGCCCTTGCAAACGTCGAGCCAGCAGTCTTCAACCTGAAAGGCATTCGTACGAAACAGTACGTGCCACATGGGGTGATGAATGATGTCTTCTCTTCGTCTTCTCTCACCATGAAGATCTGGTGGTAGCCGGAGTAGGCATCGAGGAATGACAGCAGGTCACACCCTGCCGTGGAGTCAACAATCTGGTCTATGCGCGGCAACGGGAAGGGATCCTTGGGAAAAGCTTTATTGATATCCGTGTAATCAATACATAGCCTCCACTTCCCATTTTCCTTGCGCACTACCACTGGATTTGCCAACCACGTTGGGTGGAGCACCCCTCTCACCAAACCCGCAGCTTCCAGTTTCCGGATTTCCTCGATGATGAACTCTTGTTGTTCCAAAGCTTGCTTCCTGACCTTCTGCTTGACGGGCCGCGCATGAGGACAGACAACAAGGTGGTGCTCAATCACCTCCCTGGGAACGCCGGGGATGTCGGATGCTTGCCAGGCAAACACGTCGACATTCGCCCGCAAGAAGGTGACGAGCGTGTCTTCCTATTTGTTGTCAAGGGCAGAGCTTATGGTAAAAGCCCCTCCCAAACTGTCCTCCTTGATAGAAACCTTCTTGGTTCCTGGTGGTGTGGCCCTGGATCTCTTGTTTCTGCCGGTGGAGCCCTCTGGCACGTCCTCGACGAGAGCACGACACTCCGAAGAGGTGCGCTTGCCGGAGTGGGTGTCTGAGGCCTCGTCGGTCTTCTTCTTCCCGGTGGAGCTCTTAGGCACGTCCTCGACGGGAGCACAGCACTCCGAAGAGGTGCGCTTGCCGGAGTGGGCGCCCGAGGTCTCGCCGGTCTTCTTCTTCTTCCCTCCCGGGGCTCTAGCGGCAGGAGCAAGTGCCCCCGTAGCGGCAGTTGCTGCAACTGCTTGCTGGTACAATTGGTCGGCGCAAATCAGCGCATCTTTCTTGTCGGAGGGGATAGTGATAATCTTCATGGGCCCTGGCATCTTCGGGGTGTTGTAGGCATAGTGTGATGCTGCCATGAACTTGGCCAGTGCTGGGCGGCCAAGGACCCGTTGTAAGGCAGGGGGATCTTGGCAACATCGAACACGATCCTCTCTGTCCTGTAGTTCAGATCACTCCCAAAAGTCACGGGCAGCGTGACTTTCCCCTTCGGCTGACTCCTCCCTGGGCTGACCCCCTGAAACGTCCCGTCTCCTCGAGGTCTCCATCAGGAACTTGCAGCTTCTCGATCACGGTGGGCGAAAGTAGGTTCAGACCGGCCCCGCCATCGACTAGCATCTTCGTCACCTTGAGGTTGCGTATTGTCGGTGAAACCAACAATGGCAAGCACCCTACCGCAGTAGTGCGATCAGGGTGATCCTCGGCGTCAAAGATGATAGGTGTGTTGGACCATTTCAGCGGCTTTTGGGCACCGGGCGATGGCTCTGCCGCAATAATCTCACGCACCCACTGTTTAAGCTGGCGGCGAGAAGCATGCTGCGAGGCGCCACCGTCGACGCACATGGCGTCCGTAGCCTTATGAAACTCTTGGCCGCCGGACTCGTCGTCCTCTTCGTGATCGTCGTCTTCAGGTCTTCTGTCGCGGCCCCGGGCGGGCCTTTCCTGCTGTTTCTCCTTGCCGCGACGGCCTGCTTGGCCGTCACGCTTCTTACTGGATCCCTCGGCACCGTCTTGGACCTTCTCCTTGTCCCGCCTCTCGTATTCAGCCCTTTGCTTCTCAGCAAGGAGCTCAACCTGGTGGCAATCCTGGAGATCATGGCCCTTGGTGCGATGGATCTTGCAGTATCGCTTGCCGGAGTTTCCTGGCTTCTCGGTAGCCGCCAAGGCCCAGCAGGCGACACACCCGGCAATTTCTTTGCCAGGGTCACCCGCCTTGGTTTTCTTGGCAGAGCCGGTGTCATCAGATCCCTCGACGGCAAGCACGGCCTTCCCCTTGCGCTTCTTGTTACGGTTCCGGCCCTTCTTTGCTGGAGCGGCAGTATCCTCGTCTGAGGAGTCGGTTTCCGCACCGGCGCTTTCGCCGGGGTACTTCCTTCCCTCTTCAGCCCGGGCACATCTGTCGGCAAGAACGTAGAGTTCCGCCACATCCTTTACCTTGGTCATCGCCAGTTCTTCGCGCATCTTGCGGTTGCGTACGTTCTGGTGGAACGCGCTGATGATGGCGGCAGGGTGAACATCGGGGATATTGTACTGTACCCGGTTAAATCTATGTATGTACTTGCGCAGAGTCTCGCCTTCCTTCTGGGGTATGACATGCAGGTCACTTGCTTGGCCATGGGCTTGGTGGCCTCCGGTAAAGGCGCCAACAAACCCATGGCACAAGTCGGACCAGGAGGAAATAGAGTCTACTGGCAAGTGCATCAACCACGACATGGCGTTAGGTTTAAGAGCCAACGGAAAGTAATTCGCAAGCACCTTATCGTCGCGGGCCCCGGCAGCTTGCATCGCGATGGTGTAGATGCCGAGGAACTCCGACGGGTGGGTCTTGCCGTTGTACTTCTCGCCAACGTCAGGTTTGAATGTGCGGTGAGAGGGCCACTGGAATTGCCGTAGCTCACGGGTGAAAGCCGGGCAGCCTACCTCGTAAGGTAGACCCCCAGGGCACTCCGGTGCTGGGCGGTCTGCAGCAGGCCCTGCTCGCGTGTCTGACTGGTGGCGCGTTCCACGCCGGCGCACGATGGTGGTACGAGCGTCTTCATGAGCTCGCTCCTGAAGAACTTGACGCTGGTCGCCGCGGGTCCGTGGGTCGGACGACGCTATGGAGATGGCCTCGCCCGCGACGTCTCGACGGGTCGACACACGCGGCACTGGGCGAGGACGACGGAGCGTCGGCCTGGGAGCTCCGCTAGATTTAGGTCATCCCTGTTAGCGACTGCGACAAGGCTTCGGATGGTGGCTCTCCATTCGTCGAGTTTCCCCGTAACGGGAGGAAAGTCGAGGAGCAACTGCGCACGCGCCAAAGCATCGGCTGGTGTCAATGATAGTGAAACCTGCACGGATCGTGACGCGCTTCGACCCCTGACCGTGTCAGGGGGAGCTCCATCACGATCCCGCGGTTGCCTAACGTCTCCACCAGCGCTTCGGCGGGCGGGCAGGTCTTCTACGTCCCGGGAGTGGCGCTCGGGGCCCTTCCCATGGCGACGTCCGGGATCTTCGGGGTGACGAAGCCGTCCGTCGCGCGCTGCTTGAGAAGAGCGCGCTGTTGGCACCGGCGTGGGAGTTCTGGAGGCCCTTGCGTCGCCTTCGGGTGATGCGGCCGCGACCTTGGAAGGCCCCGCGCCACCCGCCGAGGGTCGGGCTTCATCTTTGGAACTGGCGATGTGTGGCAGATTACCGGGCGCACAAACATCGTCACCTCCCAAACTCCGGCTGTCGGGATGGCGTTGGTGTTCGCGAGCAGCGCCCCGAGTCCTTTCCGCGACTGGTCCGCTGCTTGCCCACGTCGGGAGGGGCTGTCCGGCTTCCGACTGGCCAACCGCCACCGTTGTCTTCTTCTTGGGCGCCATGACGATGCAGGAGCGTCGAACTAACCGCTAAAGCCGATTCTCACAACTGCGCCCCCTACCTGGCACGCCAAAGATGTCGGTGTATTTAGATCGACACCTATGGGATCACAAGAATCCCAACTACGGTTGCGGGGCGCGGGGTTGAGAGAAGAGCGGATCTAACAGCCAGGACACGGTTCCTTTACCCAGGTTCGGGCCGCAAAGATGCGTAAAACCCTACTCCTGCTTTGGTGGATTATATGTTGGTGTTCTTCAGCTAATGAGGAGCTCCAAGAGGGTCGCGAGCAGTTCCAAAAAGCCGAATCCTTCTCCTGGTCGCCTCGGGCCTCCTTTTATAGGAAAAAGGGGTTGCCACAGTGGCACACAGGAGGTGGAAAGGGTACAGTGATGCGAGGTTATCCCTCGCATTACAGGACAAGGTGCATTTAATGCGCCTAGCTTAGGTGTCCCTGCTTTATCGGGGACGGGGGGAGACGCCTGTCTTGTCCGTCGCCGCTCCTCCTCGTGTTGACACGCACCCTGGCCAGCGGTGCCTGAGGTGCCATGTAGGCAGACAGGCAGCTGAGGTGGCGCAACGGCGGGTCTCCACGAAGATCTGTGGGTTGCCACGCAGGAGTCTGTCCAGCTGGTCGGGTCGGCAGCTGTGTGGGTTGGCGGAAGCCCAGTTGGTGCGGGCCTGGAAGTGGCCCCGTGGGTGTCCTCGGCAAGGGCCTTGCCGGGGCCCCGGCAAGGGTCTTGCTGTGGCGCCTGCTGTCATCCCCGGCAAGGTGCTTGCCGGGGGCCTTGTAGTCCTCCTTGGCTGGGATCCCACCAAGGGTCGTCGTCTTCTGAACTAGTATCTGATCTTGGATGTCTTCACAAAGATCTGCATGCCATCACGGGGATATCTCCCGAATCCTCCCCCCATGGGGGCGTAGGACTCAAAGGTGATCCGCTCCGTAGGCGCGGGGCGAGCCGCCGCGGCAAGGGTCTTGCCGGGGCTGCCAGTGCTGGCCCCGGATCTTGCCGGGGAGAGCCGCTTCGTCCCTTTGCTCTTTGTGGTCTTGTTCTTGGCGTCGCTCTAGTCACCATCGAGCTTCAGTCTTGCCCCGGCTCGCCTCCCTCGCCATGCTTGGTGCGGTGGCGCCATGGCTCAGACTGCCCGTGCACAGTCATAGGAGTACAAAAAGTGTACCCCTCTTTTTGTACACCGACACCAACTAACCTTACCACTCTCTTTATCATCCAAAGAGACCCCAACCTAGAGTTTTTGGCCGCCCCAAGAGTTGCCTAGAGGCTCATAGCATTCTGTCAAACACCTTCCGTGCATGGTCAGTTTTGACATAGTTTTAGGTTTGTACATTGGACCAGCTTGCTTTGCCTAACCAGTATGTCCACTAAGTTCCTAGCTAACCCTAATCGAGGCCTGCTAATCCCCAGCCTCTCCTATGCCCTCTAGCACGCGCTGGCATTTCATCGAGCACATGGTGTGCGTGCGCTGGGCGCGCCCAGAGCATGCGTTTTGCACGTGCGTGCACCCGAGCCGCCGCGTCGCGCCCCTGGCCCCAGCTCGCCTGCAGAGCCACACCCCGGCCTCGTCCACTCACCAGAACACTCCAAGACCGCCCTGGAGCGCCACAGCGTCGCCGTCAGGTCGGCCACGGCGGCTAGCGGCCGGCCACAGTGGACCTCTGCCGCGGACAGCGCCGCCCAAGCCAAACGCGCTCGCCAGCTGCCCCCTGGAGCAGGGCGAGCTCATCCGCAAGCGCTCGTCGCCGTCACGTCCCTCTGCATCTATAGAATGGTGGTCGACGGCGATCTTATCCACAGCCGCCGCGAACCGACATGGCTGCGCTATAAGTAGGGACCCCCGAGCTCGTCTAAGCCCTCACGCAGCCTCAGGCCACCCCCATGGAGCTCCCCTAGCCCACAATCGTCAAGGGAAAGCCGTCTTTTCCATCTCTGATCAGCTCGGACGCTGCCTCGTTCCGGTCCATTCCGGCGCATCCAGAGCCTCCCCTACCCTCCCGACTCCACCATTCGACTCCACTTAATCATGCAGGACTGCCCAGCCTCTCAAACGCAGCCAGGAACCACCACATACCGAGCCCCTAAATCCACCGAAGCTTCCTCCGCCGCGGAGCTCGCCGCCGGCGACTTCCTCCACCCCCGACGACCCAACGACCACCGGAAGGACCGCCCCGGTCTTGCGGGTCCATCCCTATCCTCGGATGCCCTCGGGGAGCTTCCGTCCGCCGGCGACGATCGCCGGAGTCCCGCCTCCGCTCGGGCAGAGGAAGAGGAGGGAGAGGCGACTGGTCAAACGTGACCAGTGGACCCACTGTCAGTGACACAGCCCCACCTCCACGTGTTTTAAGTGGAGGCGTAAACCTCAGAAGTACGTATCCCCTGACCCGAAAGCGTATTCTTATTTCAAACATTTTCTTTTCTGTTTTATTTTGAAAACAAAGTTTGACTGAAACTTTGACTGGCTATAACTTTTTAATTACAAATCCAAATGACTTGATTCTTTTTCTGTTGTTCCTCAAATTTGGTCTAGTTTATTTTCATATTTATTTGCAAAAAATTCCAGACAACTTTTTTGTGCTGTTTTGAGTCTATGTATTAATTTCATATTCCTTCAAATAGGATTTTGAAGAGGGAGAAAACTTCGAAAAGTTTTGGAATGCACTTTACCTCCCCACTACTTGAAGGCAAGCACTTTTGAACCCTGGTCTAATGCATGTGGTTGTTGTTGATGCGATTACAATGATATGGATGCATTCATTTTCTTTCATATGTGATGACATGATCATACCCATGAGTGCATGAGGTAGACCCCTTGCTGTGAATAATTAATATGCATGACGGTGATCCCCCTCGTATGCCTTCCATGCCTAATGGAAGAAAGCCGTGAAAGTCGCGGTCTTGTGTAAACACGAGCTTGTCACTAGCTCCCCGTCGGGACGGTGGAGTCCGGTATGGCTTGGTGAGGCATGACGGGTGGTGACCCCGACCGTTGTATGTCGATTATGCAACTCATACAAGTGATGTTGAAGCCTCCTGAGTCTACTGTAGATCGAGTCTTGTTCCAGCAACCCCCATACTTGTTTCGTGCTACCACTTGTCCATACACTGGTAGGGTACGGTTCAGTAAATTGTCGACCCCTGTTCTATCACACACCGCACAGAGAGACCACGGTGGAAGATATCGGCTGCATCCAGTAGGCAGGCCACCTCGTCCGGGGGCATGGGTGTTTCGGTTGGAGCCGAAGGGGATAGCTTCCCCAGTTTGCGCGCGTTATAAATTTTGTGATCCCATGCTAATCGAGGTTGTAGCCTCCCCACTTAGAGTTTGGCTTAACAGGTGTCGTGGGTGATTCCAGGCACCAGTAAGTTAGGCTGGTGTGTGCGCTCAGGTGTGTCTTCAAATTAAAAGACCGTAGACGGAATTAGTCCAGAGGGACTAAAGGAATCCATTATTCATGGGTAATGAGTACAACCTCTGCACAGATTAAATCTATTCGAATAGCCGTGTCCCTGGGATAGGACTACAGTCTGGGATGGGTCAAGTGTCGGTCTTCGAAGGAGAAATTACCGAAACAGAACCTGGATTATAACTTGTGACCTATGATGACTGTTACCATTATTAATATTTTTGGACTAACCCTTTAAGCTATTTAAGTCATTGAATATCCCTAGGATGGTTCTACCTCGTGGATATTCACTGTCTATGTATGTATCTTTATACTTATAAGCCCTTTATGTGATGTCGCTCAGACGTCCAACTGTGGCATTTTTTATTTACTTTTAATTATAAGCCCTTTATGTGATGTCGCTCAGACGTCCGACTGTGGCATTTTGTTATTTATATTTGATTATAAGCCCTTTATGTGGTGTCGCTTAGACGCCCGACTGTGGCATGCTTGTTATTTAATTTCCTTATAAGCCCTTTATGTGGTGTCGCTCAGACGCCCGACTGTGGCATGTTCGTTATTTATTTTATTATCACTCCCTGATGGCATATGCATTTTTATTCAAATGACCTGCTTGCAATACAGACTGTCATATCATAACTATCATAGTGATCATCGATTATTCTCGAGTATGATTATACCTCACCCATGTTCATAATGTTTGCGAGTACATTCAAAGTACTCATTGGCTTGTCCCTGGCTATTGTCTTGGCCAGATTTCTTGCACTGGAGAAGAGCATTGCGACGACAACCCGGAACCTATGCAACTGTGATAGCAGCCTCGCGAAGATAGGAGTTAACCTGGTCAGCTGTTCCTGTGGGAAATGGAGTTCCACAGATGCCGACGAGTCACAGACCGCTTACGCCAACAGCCACTAAAAACCTTGTGTTGTACTTAAAGGCCAGAATGGTCTTGTACTACATATTTTCTATTTTGCTTGGATTTTATGTATCAAGTGGTGACTCATCAGCTAACAGTCATCCTGGGGCTGATGAGCACAAGGGCCATTTTTGGGGATTTAATACCCCGAAAATCCGGTCCTGACACTCATGAAACCTGTCGGAGGTCATGGAAGAGTTTAACTCTGCTGAGCGCTGAAGCGGATCTTCAAGACGATGGCTTCACAGAAAGATTAAAGTTTGACCACACTCCTCCAAGGAATGTTGTTCTGCGTCGAACTCCGTCTCATTAAGACTCTGACTACTCCTCCTCCGCTGCAACAGTTGACACCAGGGTGATAGATGATCAAGATGATGCTACCTCACCACCTCCTACTTCAGCGCGTGTCGACACTGCACCAACTACTTCTGCACCGCCAAACACCAACACCGACCCTGCATCCTCTCCTGCTCCAACTGGGAACGAGTAGAGGCTCTATGTCTTCAAACCTTTTTTGTCCTTACTGACAAAAGGGGGAGAAGCATATGAGTTGATAGTCTTCAAGCGGGTCCATATGGGCGGGTGATTTATATTTTTCCTAGTGTTTACAACTCTCGTTTTTGCTACATTTGGTTCTTTGAGTTGTAACACTTAAACTGATGGTCGTCTGGTACGTTTTTCTTTTACTCTGTAATGCGATGATAAATTCCGCATGTGCTACGTTATATTCCGCACTTAGTCATTTTTGCAAATGTCCATTTCTCGTTATGCATATCATTATATTCGACATATCAATTGTGCATGATGAATTGTCTTCATAAGTTGAAGAGGATCTCCACAAGTACAACCTGCCATGTGCATTTGCATTCAAAGGCAAATCAACTATATGCACATCTTCAGGGGGAGCCTTTTGCTACTTACGAAGACAATATCTTTATCCTTTACAATTTCACATACTTTTATCCATGTCGAAAACTTCAACCAGTTTGTCATCAATCACCAAAAAGGGGGAGATTGTAAGTGCATCTAGTGCCACCCCTAGTTGGTTTTGGAGTATTGACGACAAACCTGGTTGAGGGACTAATGTGTTCTTGAGAATTGCAGGATAACACAGGTAGTAGTCCCTCATTGATTCAGTTACCTACCGGAGTGACCCCTAAAAATGTGTGAAGACATTGACAACAGCGGTGATACATGAAGATAATCTTATTGAAGACTATGACAGGACAAGGCATTGTGTGAAGACTATGGAGCGCGAAGACTTAGATGTTTCGCTGTTTCCTTTTCTTCTTTGTTGAGTCATAGGAACCACTGTACTATTAAGTGGGGTCCAAGTGAACTAAGTCAGAGTGATTGAAGTGATGCTCAACCAAATCCTATGTCTTCGAGCGAAGACAATGAGATCAAATCTTATCCAGAGCTGGATGAGTCAGCTTTACTTGTAGCCCAAGTAAAGTTGTCGTGTGAGTGTTTGAAATCTGACCGTTGGAACACGTGTCAGTTCCTTAGTGACCCAGGTTCACTTCGAACAAATCAGGTCGGGTTGCCCAGTGGCTATAAATAGCCCACCCCCTACACCATAAATTGGTGGCTGCTCAGAGTTATTGCACGGCTTTTGTCATTTGAGAGCAACCCACCTCCGAAGCATTTGAGAGAGAAATCCTTGCGAGGACAAAGCCAAAACACCCAAAGCCAAAGAGTGTTAGGCATCACTGAAGTCTTTCTGTCTGTGTGACCTGAAGACTTATTACACTTGAGGACTGTGTTTCCTCCAGCCGGTTAGGCGCCGCGTTCTGAGCATCCAACAGTCATTGTGGATCGCTGGTGAACGAAGTCTGTGAAGGTTTGGAAGTCTACCTTGAAGACTTACCAGAGTGATTGGGCGAGGACTGGGTGTCCTTAGTTCAAGGGGGATAAGGTGAAGACGCGGTCTTCTGAGTTAAATCTCAGCCTCCCTAACTAGACGTACAGTTGTCACATCAACTGGAACTGGTCTAACAAATCACTGTCTTCCCCGAGCTACTGGTTCTATCCTTTCCTTCCCTTTACTTACTGTCTTATGTTGTGAAGTCATTGCCTACCTGCCTTATCTGATTGACTTCACTGAGTAACTACTTGTTCTAATTGGCTTCATTCCTTCTTCCATCTTGATCCTTACTGCCTAGCTGCTATTAGTCTCCATGCTTTCACTTTATTGAATACCTGACTATGGCTTGTCTAGTGTAGTCTATTTTCCGCTGCATATAAATAGCATTGGATTTATCCTTTGTCTTCGAAACTTCCATGTTTTGAAGCATTTCATAAAAATCGCCTATTCACCCCCCCCCCTCTTGTCGATATACTTCACTTTCATCCGGCCCTACTATACTTAAGCCTCGGGCTCTCATGATGTAATTCAATGATGTAAATATCAATACAATATAATAAAGCCGGCATCCCCGCTAATTCGAGGCCTCTGCCATTTTTTCAAAGTTGAGTCCTTGTTATCATCACACATGTTTTCTCAAGAGGCTTATTACCCAAATCAAAGGAATCATGAAGAGTTGGTGATATATGCCGAACCTCGTGGCGAGATCCGATCTGTTGTTGCGGCCCGATCTTTCACGACACTCCACCACCAGCAGTAGCAACCTCCCGCCCGCGCACGCAATGTACATGAAGTAGAGGGTTTGAACCTTGCGGCCCAGCACGAGAAAACCAATCTCGACGAAGGTACTCACACGCAAAACAACTTTCACGAAAAGAAATCGCAACACAGAGGTTTTCTAAAGATCCCTCCAAAACTTGATACGGGTGTCTACCCTAAAAAACACATCGTGTCTATTTCATAAAAAATAACCTGCCTTACGTGCGATGCACCTTGGCTTTATATATCAGCCGACTCCTAACAAAGTTGGAAACCAAATATATTTCTATCCTAGACTTGCACGTCCAAACAATAAAAGGAAACTTTAAACTGACTTGGACTCGACCGACCGGATGACTTGATGGAAGCATGCAATCTTTACAAACCAGTTTAAACAACATAACGTGAAATAATATGGACTGGTGGGCCGTACATCTTCAAGTGCATCTCTATCCGCAGGTGGACCCCATCCCCATCGTGGACTCCTTGATGCCTTCTTGTAAACGTGGCTCACCAAAATAATTCGAATATTCTTTTTCTTGTTTTCCTTCTAAAGCATGGACATCTAACGCACACGAAATTATCATCTCAACCTGAACATGATTCTCATCTTTCCAAATGCACATGGATTGGAACGATTCAGCATGCATACATGTATCTTGTATGAGTGGTTGCTCATCTTCGTAACTTAGCAGCGGGCACTTTGATATATATCCAGTGTACTTTTGCGCCATATTGTCTTCAGACAAAATAGTAACAACCTCTGTATTTAAATTAGCCGAGGTTACATCATCCTCTCTCCCTTGAAATGAAACCGTCCTTGGTTTCGAGACGTTCTCTTCGACAATAATTTTACTTGTGGATTGAACGACGGCCGTAAAATTTTCAATAGGTTCCTCCTTCTTCTTTTTTCCTTCTGATGCAGCTTGAGAAATATCTCGCTTCTGACGATCAGCCATATACTTCTCCGATGTGTACGCATCAAGTGATACGTATTTTCCACCATGAACAAAAGAAAATCCTTCAACTGAATGGTATGTCAACTGTTTTTTATCTGTCCATGGTTTTGCTAGCAGTATTGAGCATGTATGCATGTGCATAGGAAGCACGTCACATGTGACCAAATCATCATATCCGCATAAAGTGAACCGTACCTCGATGCAATGCATGATCTTGACAAATTTGTCCTTCCACCAAAGCTCGTATGGCTCTGGATGTTCAACCAAAGGCAGGTTCAAAGCATCAACCATAGTTTGACTCGCCAAATTCATACTTGAATAGCAATTCATTAACGTTGCACAACTCGCCGGCCCAACGCGCACACGCGTAAAACATTGGTACCAAGGCCAGGCATGCAATGGATCCTTCTCCACCGCCATCATCATTTGCGAACTATAATCTTTCCTCATGATAAAAATATATGAATCGTAACTCGAAGAAAACAAATGTGTCGTGAACAACCTTTTCTCTGATACCACCTGATATATGCCGAACCTCGTGGCGAGATCCGATATGTTGTTGCGGACCGATCTTTCACGACACTCCACCACCAGCAGTGGCAACCTCCCGCCCGCGCATGTAATGTACACGAAGTAGAGGGTTTGAACCTTGTGGCCTAGTACGAGAAAACCAATCTCGACGAATATACTGACGCGCAAAACAATTTCCATGAAGAGAAATCGCAACACAGAGGTTTTCTAAAGATCCCTCCAAAACTTGATACGGGTGTCTACCTGAAAAACACATCGTGTCTATTTCATAAAGAATAACCTGCCTTACATGTAACGCACCTTGGCTTTATATATCAGCCGACTCCTAACAAAGTTGGAAACCAAATATATTTATATCCTAGACTTGCACGTTCAAACAATAAAAGGAAACTTTAAACTGACTTGGACTCGACCGACCGGATGACTTGATGGAAGCATGCAATCTTTACAAACCAGTTTAAGCAACATAACGTGAAATAATATGGATGGTGCGCCGTACATCTTCAAGTGCATCTCTACCGTGGGTGGATCCCATCCGACTTCTTTTAAGGTAAGCTGGTCACGTATGAACAATCCATTCCAAACACGCTCCTTCCATGGTAAGCAGAGGAATAAAAAATAATATATATATTTAATCCTCACGTAGCAACCAATCTTGGCTAGCAAACACACAAGATCCATCGTGGACTCCTTGATGCCTTTTTGTAAACGTGGCTCACCAAAGTAACTGGAATATTCTTTTTCTTGTTTTCCTTCTTGTAACATCCCTAGCCTTGCTATGCACTTGGACTAGCTTGGTTGTTGCATCATGTCTAATTTTCTTTTGAAGGTTGAAATGGGATGGTTCAAACCCTAGCACTGAATGAACTCAACTAGGTTTAAATAAAAATATTTTTCAATAAATCCAAAAATGCCTTCATCAATGTTTAATAATTTTGTCAAGGGTTTTGATCCAAACCAAAAATATTGAACATTTTTAGGGAATTATTTGGGCTTTGAATTAAATCAATAAGTATTTGAATTGGGGCCATTTAAATGCTATATATTTTTAAATAGCTCCAAATAATTTGAAACTTGCAGAGGGCCTTTGGAATACTTCAGAGTGAGTCCACAAAAGGTTTCAACATTTTCTAAAATGTTTTAGTGCTCTAACTAAAACAAAACAGAAGAAATAAATAGAAAAAGAAAATTAGTAAAGAGAGAGAAAAGGCCCATGCTAATTACCTAGCCGGCCCAGCCCACCTGGCCGTGCCAGTCGTCGCCTACCTCTGCCAGTAGGCAGAGGAGGGACACCGCACGCGCGCGCGAGGCGCCACACCTCCTGCCTACTCGCCTGCGTCGCCGAACAGCGTGGCGACGCCTCGAAACATCTCCTCGGGGTCGTCCCGATCGCTCTGACTCCCTCACTCTCCCCAATCGCCTCTCCCTCGTCTGTTCTTCGCCATGGCCGAGCACTGCCATTACCGCCGCTCGTCGTTGCCGCAGCCACCACCCCTCCCTCTTCCCCTGGAGATGTCCACGACCTCCGCCACCTCGTCGTCGACCTCCTCGCCGAGCTACGCAACGTCGAACGCCGCCGAACGCCACCGATGTCGTCATCTTCAACCTTTGGCCCTCCAGATCACCGGAGATGCCATGACGCCGTTCGTGCCTCCCCGAGCCCGTTTGTCTGCTCTGCGAGTCCGCCGTGAGCCCCTCTTCCTTACACCCCTCTCCTTTTGCTCGCCCCCTTGCCGCAACAGTGTTCCCTGTCAAGGCCGAAAACCACCGCCGTCGGCCAGCTCGCCGCCATGGCCATAGTCGTTGCGCGTGGCAGCCGAGCATGCCACTGTGCTCAGCACATCCCCGGCAACCCAAAACCACGATCCACGCCCCGTTTAATGCACCGCAGCCATCGCTTGCGTCGAGCCCGTGGCTCTGTCGCCGCCAAACCTCGTCGCAGGCGAGATTCCGGCCGCCCCACGACCCCCTATCTGGCCCATTGGATGCGCACGAGCAAGAGCTCCTCCCTGGTGCCAGCAGCGCGACCAACGGCCGTCCCTAACGCAAGTCCAGTGAGTTGCCGCCGCGGATTTGGTCGCCGCCGGCCAAACTCCGGCGACATCTGACGTGGCAACGTCATTAGTATTAACCCCCCTAGTTAGCCACCTCACAACCACTGATAGTGGGCCCTAGCCCTGGTCAAACCCCAGTCAGCGTAGGTTTTGACTGGGATTAGTACCCGTGTCACTTACGTGTGGACCCCACGCGTCAGGTTTGACCTGGACCCTGTTGACTCGCTGACGTCATGAGGACGCAGTAAAGCTTTTCTGGAATTAAAATAAATCAAAAAAGGTTTGGAAATTCTAAAAAATGCTTTAAACTTCTAAAAATCGTATAAAATCAACCGTAGCTCAGATGAAAATAATTTATATATGAAAAATGATCAGAAGAATCCAAGGAATATATTTGTGGCACTTTCACGCATGTTTGAACAAGTTAAACTTGTTGATCAGGTCAAATCAATTAATGACATTTAAATAACCACATGTGGAGTTTGAATTTGAATCTTGGATTCAAACCAACTTCATTTAATTCATTGCAAGTTGCATTAGCTCAAATCACAGCATATTGCCATGTCATGATCATGCATCATATTGTTGCATTGCATTGATTGTGTTCTTTCTCTGTTGCCGGTGTTTGCCCCCTCTCAGTAGACGTTGTTCCGACGATGAGATCGATGACACCGATGAAGACATAGTGTTACCTTCAGAAGTGCCACGCAAGCAAACCCCATTGAGCATTCCGATACAATCCCACTCTCTCACTCCTATTCTCCTTTACTGCATTAGGACAACAACGTTTGAACTGCTATTTGTTGTGGTAGCTGAACCCCTTTCCTCTGCATGACCTGTCATTGCCACAGTAAATAGTTGAAACCCACTAGCATGAGTAGGAGTTGTTTGAGCCATGTTATGCCTACTCATTCATGCTTTCTGGTTATGCCTGCTATTGCTTAGAGTTGTGTCAGGTCTGATTCATCGGGGATGAATTGGAAGGTTATGAACATGTCCTACTGTTGAGAGCTAAGTGTGTGAACACGATTTGGTAAAGCTAGCGGTGAGGGGCCATGTAGGAGTACATGGTGGGTTGTCTCACTGGAACCGTCCTTAAGAACTGAGTTCTGTGTAAGTTGTCCAATGACTAGCTACTACCACACATTTGGTTCCGGTAACTCGACCCCTCTCGACTTATTAATCAACTAGATCTCTGTCCAGGAGTTGCAACTAGTTTCTGGTGTTTGTAGGTAGTGCTAGTAGTCTACCAAGTGGCACCCGGTATAGGTGGGCTTGGGACAGACTAGGTGCAGTGGCCCGGTGTACCAAGTGGCACCCGGATGGTGGGCTTGGGAACCCTGTACACATCGTTTGGGGCCATGAGCGACACCCCGGCCGTATCTCCTTACGGATGGAACCCGAATAGGCGATAAACCTAGACTAGAGTCTTGTGTGGTTAGTCAGGTCGTGGCCGACACCCTCGCCAGGCTTCCGCTTGAAGGTTGCCGAGATACACGACGTGTACATGGCGGTAAGTGGCGAGAGCGTGTGTGACGAAGTACACCCCTGCAGGGTTAACATGATCTATTCGAATAGCCGGGTCCGCGGTTATGGACTTCTTGGATGCTTACGTGGTACATAGACAAGTGAAAGTGGATACTCTAAAATGCTCAAGACAAGTGTGAGTGGTATGGATGTCCTTCTCGTAGGGAGACGGGAGCGGATCCATAGTGGTGTATTGTGTGGTGAATATGTGGACTCGTGTGCGCCACCTCAAAAGAGTTACTTGTAGACGTAGTTTAGGATAGCCACCGAGTCAAAGCTGGCTTGCTGCAGTCAAACTCCACCACCCGTTTGTTGATACTCATGCATATGTAGTTAGTTCTGATGTAAGTCTTGCTGAGTACCTTTGTACTCACATTTGCTTAATTTATGTTTTCGCAGAGAGACTTCAGTCTCGCTAGTAGTTACGTGAGGACTTCGACATTTAGCTTGTTACCTCAGCTACGATCTTGTACCCTTGGGAGGGTCTTGTAGATAGTCAGGCTTCTCAACCTTTTTCATTTGTAGTTGTCTGTACTCGGACATGTTATGCTTCCGTTGCCTGTATGCTCTGTATGTTGGGTCATGTGACCCCTGTTTGTAGTAAATGCTATGATGGCTCTTCTGGGCCTTTATCTATATGAGTTGTTGAGTTATGTTGTGATGCCATGTTGTACAGCACATACTTGCATGTTATGCGTACGTGTAATGTGTATTGCTATGTGTGGGATCCGACGCCTAGTTGTTTACCCTTGGTAGCCTATCTTACAGGGAAATGTCTCCTAGTGCTTCCATTGAGCCTTGGTAGCTTGCTACTGCTCCGGAAAACTTAGGCTGGCCGGCATGTGTCCTTCGTTCCTGTGTCTGTCCCTTAGGGGAAATGCCACGCGTTGTTTCTTTAAGTCCTTGTAGCTTGCTACGACTTGGGTTCATATGTTGATGACCGACACGTTCGTTGCTGGGTCATGTATGCCTGTCTCTGTAATTTAGTGCCACTTTTGGTTTATAACTAGTCATGTCGGCCCGGGTTCTCTGTCATATGGATGCTAGTGTCACTATCATATACATGTGCCAAAATGCGCAAACAGTCCCGGGCCAGGTAAGGTGGCACCCGTGGGGATACCGTGTGTGAGGCCGCAAAGTGATATGTTGTGTTACAGGCTAGACCTGTGTGACTTAGGATCGGGGTCCCGACAGCTTTGGTATCAGAGCCTGACTGCCTTTGGATTACCAAGCCAAACTGGTTGAAGTTGTATCTAGAAATTCTTTAGTTATATAAGGGAATTGATTGTGGAAGTGAACATAAGGCTCTTTTTACTCCTTTATCTTATGACCTTCTGATCTGAGTCACCTTCTTCTATTCTACGGGGATTAAGAACTAGGCTTCTCATTCTATTTATCAGGATCACGTTAATGGTGGATTCAACCCTCAGTTCAGTTTCTACTACTTATGTTTGTTAAACTGTTGGTCTCAGAACCTTGACTTTGTGATGTTGAGTGGTAAAGCCACCATTTTGCAAGATCTCTCAAATCTTTTGAGCATTTACAGCCGTTATGCTGTCCGAGTCATCCCAGGTCTCTAAACAATCTGATGCATTTGCAATCATTCCTACCTGTTCGTAATGTCCTTTTAGGCCAGATTAACCACACTAGTCGGTGTGTGGAGGTACTCCATTACCTCGACACATATGTTGGAGTTATTATTATGACCCTAGGTGGCTTAGAAGATCACCCAGTAATCTACCAATGCTTTATATTCCCAGTGTGATGAATCTGGCCATCATTCTAGAAAGCATCCCGTGATGCCATTTAGTTAGTAGGCATTTTACTCCTGGGTTCTTGGACCCGAGATTCACCCTGCTTGCTTCATGTTGATAGTGTTTGCTAGTTCCCTTAGGACATTAGTAACCTTGTCATAGTCCTCGAGGTCCGTGGTGAATCGTTCTTCCAATACCATGAACTGTTATGGCAGAAGTTCTTCTGAACCAAAAGATCACAACCAGAGTGCTCTTGAGGAGTACTCATTCATATTGTGACTCTGCCAGTCCTACCTTTCTGCATAGGTTATCCGGAAGAAATATGTTGAACTAGTTTGACATGCTAATCTATGCATCTACAACTCAGAAAACCATATGTTTCTTTGAGTTGTCTATCTTTAGTTGTATTCTAACCTCTATCTATTAGTTGATAGTCAGGACTTGTTGTGCATTCGTGTTATCGGTGCCTTTTACTCTTGTGGTCCGTGAAGCCATTCTATTTCGGAATGACTAGGAGAAACAAACTCCAAAACCTCATCCATTTCCAGGATTGGGTCAGAGTAGTTGTATTTCGTAGATCAAAATGCCAATCCAGCTTTTGTTCTGTTCTACCTTGGAGTATTGCCATCTTTACGTCAAGAATTCCATGGGAATTGCACAACCTCCTATGAACTCCTGATAGAGTGATACTTCTTGCCATCATCGTTCGTTTCTCGGTCTCCGTGTTATTGTAATCGGAATACCGACAAGTGAACTGCGGTGTGTGAAGTCAATACTCCCAGCAACCCCGTTGCTTGGTAGTAAATGGACAATAATCTCATTCTTAGTGTGTTGGTTACCAAATTATCATTCTAAGATTGATTGTGCTACCTAGTCCTTATTTCGGGTGCACTCTCCGATCAATGAGTTAGGTTTGTATTAATTCCTTGCTCTTTTGATCGTGTCGTCTTGCCCTGAAAAGCAAGATTGTTCTTGAGCTTCATAACATATCGGTGGTTTGTGATTTTCCGAATATCTTCTCGGAAGTATTACCAGAATGTTCCATGGCCGTTATGTTGAGCTCCTAATCAAGTTGGTTTCTTATAAACCACCACTTCTCCAATAATCTGTGTTGGATACCCCGAGCTAGTTGGTTAAGCTAAACAACAACTTGGAGAGTTGGAAGATAAAAGCTCATTCCGCTTAGTTCATTTCCAAAGGGATATCTTTGTGTTGGTGTGTTTGTTGAAGAAAGATGATATCTTCATCGATTGATCTCCGTGATCATTTGTGGATCTATTGTCTTGTCCAAACTTTGACTTGAGTATGGGTTATTGTCAAGTCAAATCAGAACCAACGATATTCGTAATGTTGTCTCACTCGTGGTTGTTTCCTCGAGCATACACCATTATATCTTTGGGTCTGACCAATACTATCACATTGTTCACATAATGGTGGAATTCCAGTGATATGGAAATTTCGATGAGTTGCCGTTGAGCCCATCAGCAGGATCTTGTCTCCTCCATGATTCATGTTGAACATTGAGCTAGTGTTGAAAACTTTGTAAGCATTTCCTTTGTGTTCCGCTCATGAGGTATATGTTTGGCGAAAGAAGTGACTTTCTCCAAGTTTACGTGCATTAGGTGTAAGTTGCCGCCATGAATTTGAGAAAGGTTTGTTTTGCTTCTTCTGGAATCATCCCATGTCAGTTATGCACGCACGAATGTATACTATGGCCTGGAGATTAATTACCTCCACTCCATATGTATTCCCTAGCACACCAAGCCACCGACTGATTTGTTCAAGGAAGAGAAGTCTATGCTTGGGATCTAATCCATGGACTTGCATAGAGACTTCTTTATCCTCAATGATGGTTCCCAACCTGAACTCGGTAGTGCTTTATCATAAGACTACTATGTGGTCATACTTGTCTTGGACAGTGTGTTCACACGTATGTAGCAGAATCGGCTCATGTTTTGGAGCTTGCTATCGTTGTTCATTTCCCGAGAATCTCGCAACGTCATCTCGTAGATTTGTGTTGCAACCTTTCTTTTTCAGACATGCTGAGTCTGGAATATCCTGACACCAACCAGAACTGAATCTCAGGCAGATATGATGGTTGGAGCATTTTCCAAGAACTATAATATTGGTCTCTCGATAACCGGTAAAGTGGATGTCGTGGCAAACACACCCAGCCGGAAGACCTATTGTTGTAGTATCTTGATTGAAGAAGTTGGCCACCTCCCCATAAGGATTTTGTAGGATTTACTCCCTAGTTGTTCTTTATGGATTTTTGTGCTCCTGAAGTCCGACCTTTTACTTGACGTTCTAGGTACCAAACCATTTTAATAAATGGGTTGCGCTAGCACATCAAGGAGAACATTAGAAGCGGAGTGCTAAATGTTTCTCGGTCGATCATCCAGATTTTGCCCCTTGACTCCGCCAAGGTGAAATCTGAGAAAGTGTTATCTTCCTTTGCATCTGCATCGTCCATCATTATTCATCATGGTAGTATGTGGTGTTGCCAGGATCCTTGACACGGATATTGGTAAAACCTTGATGAATATGGGAATGCTCAAGTTCTTGAGAGCACGCACAAGCACTAGGTGTTATCACCGGCACTAACCGGGATTGCTCCTAGTGTTCTTGGTTATGCTATAACCTCTCCAAGAGTAGATTCACTCTCTACTATTGGGTTTCTTCCCAATTACCAGAATCATTCCCAGCATTTGCATTTTGTTCCCAGCTTGCACCGCCATTGTGCCAACTCCCCACGGGCTGCCCCTCCCAGTAATTGATGTTCAAGATCATGTTCAAAATTGGTCCTACCATGGGTCCCATCCATTTTCGATGATAAGCAAAAAATCATCAATTGTGTTGTCTTCAACAAGGTAGTACACATCATCCATTCTAGTCTGGGCATGCCATTTCTTCGAAACCCTTCAAACGATTCTTTGTGAATTTTCCTTAGGCTGGTATGAAGAGTTTCAATGATCTTTGTATCAAAAGTAATTCTTTTGCCACTTAAGGGAATAATTCTACGAGTCATCTCTTCTAAGGTGCCCCGTTAAGGAATCATTGTAATTATTTCATCGCTATCTTGAAACCATGCACCATCTTACTCAAACGTGGAATCATTGCCTACCAACTTGAACCTCCGTCGTCTACTTTTCCATCACCCCTGATGTGTGATATGTGTCTCAGCTCAAGAGATGTTATTATGTCTCATTCCATTAATTGATCGTGAGTTGCTCGATCTTCGAGAAGATCAAATCATGTAGAGTTTATCTCTATCGTCGTGTTGGATAAAGATCTCGAGATCAAAGATGTCAAGATCAAGATGATGATCGAATCAACGTTCTTGAGAAGGGAAAATGGATCATGAAGATTGTGATAGTTTTGTGACCCCCTTTCCTCTTACCTCACATCTTGAATCTTGGGACGAGATTCTTGTTTAGTGGGGATGAGTTGCAACATCCCTAGCCTTGTTATGCAATTGGACTAGCTTGGTTGTTGCATCATGTCTAATTTTCTTTTGAAGGTTGAAATGGGGATGATTCAAACCCTAGCACTGAATGAACTCAACTAGGTTTAAATAAAAATCTTTTTCAATAAACCCAAAAATGCCTTCATCAATGTTTGATAATTTTGGCAAGGGTTTTCATCCAAACCAAAAATATTGAACATTTTTAGGGAATTATTTGGGCTTTGAATTAAATCAATAAGTATTTGAATTGGGGCCATTTAAATGCTATATATTTTTAAATAGCTCCAAATAATTTGAAACTTGCAGAGGGCCTTCGGAATACTTCAGAGTGAGTCCACAAAAGGTTTCAACATTTTCTAAAATGTTTTAGTGCTCTAACTAAAACAAAACAGAAGAAATAAAAAAGAAAGAGAAAATTAGTAAAGAGAGAGAAAAGGCCCAGGCTAATTACCTGGCCGGCCCAGCCCACCTGGCCATGCCAGTCGTCGCCTACCTCTTCCAGTAGGCAGAGGAGGGACACCGCACGCGCGCGCGAGGCGCCACTCCTCCTGCCTACTCGCCTGCGTCGCCGAACAGCGTGGCGACGCCTCGAAACATCTCCTCGATGCCATCCTGATCGCTCTGACTCCCTCACTCTCCCCCATCGCCTCTCCCTCGTCTGTTCTTCGCCATGGCCGAGAGCCGCCGTTGCCGCCGCTCGTCGTTGCCGCAACCACCACCCCTCCCTCTTCCCCTGGAGATGTCCACGACCTCCGCCACCTCGTCGTCGACCTCCTCGCCGAGCTACGCAACGTCAAACGCCGCCGAACGCCACTGATGCCGTCATCTTCAACCTTTGGCCCTCCAGATCGCCGGAGATGCCATGACGCCGTCTGTGCCTCCCCGAGCCCGTTTGTCTGCTCTGCGAGTCCGCCGTGAGCCCCTCTTCCTTACCCCCCCCCCTCTCCTTTTGCTCGCCCCCTTGCCGCAACAGCGTTCCCTGTCGAG
>LR738713.1:471542621-471581008 GCA_902687465.1 Secale cereale | reverse complement strand
GCGACATCTGACGTGGCAACGTCATTAGTATTAACCCCCCCCCCCCCGTAGTTAGCCACCTCACAGCCACTGACAGTGGGCCCTAGCCCTGGTCAAACCCTAGTCAGCGCAGGTTTTGACCGGGATTAGTACCCGTGTCACTGACGTGTGGACCCCACACGTCAGGTTTGACCTGGATCGCGCCCTGTTGACTCGCTGACATCATGATGACGCAGTACTGACGCAGTAAAGCCTTTCTGGAATTAAACTAAATAAGAAAAGGTTTAGAAATTCCAGAAAATGCTTTCAACTTCTAAAAATCGTATAAAATCAACCGTAGCTCAGATGAAAATAATTTATATATGAAAAATGATCAGAAAAATCCAAGGAGTCTGTTTGTGGCATTTTCATGCATGTTTGAACAAGTTAAACATGTTGATCAGGTCAAATCAATTAATGACATTTAAATAACCACATGTGGAGTTTGAATTTGAATCTTGGATATAAACCAACTTTATTTAATTCATTGCTAGTTGCATTAGCTCAAATCACAGCATATTGCCATGTCATGATCATGCATCATATTGTTGCATTGCATTGATTGTGTTCTTTCTCTGTTGCCGGTGTTTGCCCCCTCTCAGTAGACGTTGTTCCGACGATGAGATTGATGACACCGATGAAGACATAGTGTTACCTTCAGAAGTGCCAGGCAAGCAGACCCCATTGAGCATTCCGATACAATCCCACTCTCTCAGTCCTGTTCTCCTTTACTCCATTAGGACAACAACGTTTGAACTGCTATTTGCTGCGGTAGCTGAACCCCTTTCCTCTGCATGACCTGTCATTGCCACAGTAAATAGTTGAAACCCACTAGCATGAGTAGGAGTTGTTTGAGCCATGTTGTGCCTACTCATTCATGCTTTCTGGTTATGCCTGCTATTGCTTAGAGTTGTGTCAGGTATGATTCATCGGGGATGAATTGGAAAGTTATGAACATGTCCTACTGTTGAGAGCTAAGTGTTTGAACACGAGTTGGTAAAGGTAGCGGTGAGGGGCCATGTAGGAGTACATGGTGGGTTGTCTCACTGGAACCGTCCTTAAGAACTGAGTTCTGTGTAAGTTGTCCAATGACTAGCTACTACCACACATTGGGTTCCGGTAACTCGACCCCTCTCGACTTATTAATCAACTAGATCTCTGTCCAGGAGTTGCAACAAGTTTCTGGTGTTTGTAGGTAGTGCTAGCAGTCTACCAAGTGGCACCCAGTACAGGTGGGCTTGGGACAGACTAGGTGCAGTGGCCCGGTGTACCAAGTGGCACCCGCACAGTGGGCTTGGGAACCTTGTACATATCGTTTGGGGCCGTGAGCGACACCCCGGTCGGATCTCCTTACGGATGGAACCCGAATAGGCGATAAACCTGGACTAGAGTCTTGTGTGGTTAGTCAGGTCGTGGCTGACACCCTCGCCAGGCTTCCGCTTGAAGGTTGCCGAGATACACGACGTGTACATGGCGGTAAGTGGCGAGAGTGTGTGTGACGAAGTACACCCCTGCAGGGTTAACATGATCTATTCGAATAGCCGGGTCCGCGGTTATGGACTTCTTGGATGCTTACGTGGTACATAGACAAGTGAAAGTGGATACTCTAAAATGCTCAAGACAAGTGTGAGTGCTATGGATGTCCTTCTCGTAGGGAGACGGGAGCGGATCCATAGTGGTGTATTGTTTGGTGAATATGTGGACTCGTGTGCGCCACCTCAAAAGAGTTACTTGTAGACGTAGTTTAGGATAGCCACCGAGTCAAACGTGGCTTGCTGCAGTCAAACTCCACCACCTCTTTGTTGATACTGATGCATATGTAGTTAGTTCTGATGTAAGTCTTGCTGAGTACCTTTGTACTCACGTTTGCTTAATTTATGTTTTTCAGAGAGACTTCAGTCTCGCTAGTAGTTCCGCGAGGACTTCGACGTTTAGCTTGTTACCTCAGCTACAATCTTGTACCCTTGGGAGGGTCTTGTAGATAGTCAGGCTTCTCAGCCTTTTTCATTTGTAGTTGTCTGTACTCTGACATGTTATGCTTCCGTTGCCTGTATGCTCTGTATGCTGGGTCATGTGACCCGTGTTTGTAATAAATGCTATGATGGCTCTTCTGGGCCTTTATCTATATGAGTTGTTGAGTTATGTTGTGATGTCATGTTGTATAGCACATACTTGCATGTTATGCGTACGTGTAATATGTATTGCTATGTGTGGGATCCGACACCTAGTTGTTTACCCTTGGTAGCCTATCTTATAGGGAAATGTCTCCTAGTGCTTCCATTGAGCCTTGGTAGCTTGCTACTGCTCCGGAACACTTAGGCTGGCCGGCATGTGTCCTTCTTCGTTCATGTGTCTGTCCCTTAGAGGAAATGTTACGCGTTGTTCCTTTAAGTCCTTGTAGCTTGCTACGACTTGGGTTCATACATTGATGACTGACACGTTCGTTGCTGGGTCATGTATGCCTATCTCTATAATTTAGTGCCACTTTTGGTTTATAACTAGTCATGTCGGCCCGGGTTCTCTGTCATATGGATGCTAGCGACACTATCATATACATGTGCCAAAATGTGCAAACGGTCCCGGGCCAGGTAAGGTGGCACCCGTCGGGATACCGTGCGTGAGGCCGCAAAGTGATATGATGTGTTACAGGCTAGACCTGTGTGACTTAGGATCGGGGTCCCGACAGCTTTGGTATCAGAGCCTGACTGCCTGTAGGATTACCAAGCCAAACTAGCCGAAGTTGTGTCTAGAAATTCTTTAGTTATATAAGGGAATTGATTGTGGAAGGGAACGTCAGGCTCTTTTTACTCCTTTATCTTATGACCTTCTGATCTGAGTCACCTTCTTCTATTCTACGGGGATTAAGAACTAGGCTTCTCATTCTATTTATCAGGATCACGTTAATGGTGGATTTAACCCTCAGTTCAGTTTCTACTACTTCTGTTTGTTAAACTGTTGGTCTCAGAACCTTGACTTTGTGATGTTGAGTGGTTATGCCACCATTTTGCAAGATCTCTCAAATCTTTTGAGCATTTACAGCCGTTATGTTGTCCGAGTCATCCCAGGTCTCTAAACAATATGATGCATTTGCAATCATTCCTACCTGTTCTTAATGTCCTTTTAGGCCAGATTAACTACACTAGTTGGTTTGTGGAGGTACTCCATTACCTCGACACATATGTTGGAGTTATTATTATGACCCTAGGTGGCTTAGAAGATCACCTAGTAATCTACCAATGCTTTATATTCCCAGTGTGATGATTCTGGATCAAATGTCGATTGGGTACTGTGAGAGCCAGCTCATAGCACGCACGTACCTTCCAGGGGCCACCAAGGCTAGTTTCATTGAAGAAGAACCTTTGGCTTGGCGTCCTGCAAAAGCCTCGAGTGTTTTTTCAATCGTTTTTCTGCTTCTCTTTCTTTTCTTATGAGTTTTCGTTTCTGGTTTGCGTTCATTGCAAGTTCGGCCTAGCTGCCTTCCTTCAGGGCTCATACTTGAAGACTCCCGGTTCTCTGCAACCTAATCTAATGAACGGCTCTAAGCCGCCAGAGAATAATGATCTTATTTCGGGAATTATACCTTTACAAGGCTATGACTATATGAAGAATGATCAAGCCGGCAGTCCAAATAGTGTTTTCAGGTATGACTATTTTTATAACAATTAAACCGGCCCTAGTTCTAGACATATGTCCCTAGTGGCACCGGTTGGGCACAATGACCCGCCCGGCGGTAAACCGCCAGGGCATTTGTTTTCTGTTTATATGCAGGATACAGTTTATATTGATCTATGCAAGCCAATACCATCACAAGTATAAAGTAAGGATTTCAACATTCGACGAATCAATAATGTCATCAAAAGACAAGAAGTGTGCACGATGGCACGACAGTTGGCACAATAAGCCGGCAGGTGAAAAGTTTTGCTATCCTATTACAAGACGCTGTGAGCCAGATAAAAGTTCAAAAGTTTTTATCATAAGTACATGAGCCGCCCGGCGGTTCATTCTCCTTGGCCTTGCTGCTTTGATGATTCTGGGTCATCCTTCGTCGGTTCTTCATCCTCCTCTGTCTGAAAATTCTACGCCAACCAATCCAAGCCAGCCAGAGCTTCAAATTTAGCCGCCTCATCAATAAGTTCAGAGGGTTCAATTTCACGGGCAAAAGTATGCTTACTAATTGGAGGTATCAGATCCATCACTTTGTAAGATGGAGTGGACATCTTCTGGTTCTCCATATCATAAGCCGGCTGATATTTAGACAAGTCCGTTTCATTCGCAATCAAACTGGCCAGTGGGCGGATGTCCTTGACACAGGCAGCAAAGTCTTTATGGTCAAAAGCTGAGCCATCTTCTTTCAAACTCGGGTACCCAGTAGCCAAGTCGGATGGGTCCAGCTCTGGAAGCAACGCCTTAGCCCGGCTCAAAGCCGTTACAGCACCGGCTGTTGCAGACGACCGCTTGATTTCATCTATTCTGGCAGGTAGAACGGAGAGTCTTCTTAAGATATCCACAAATAATGTTGGCGCCTGGCTGGAGGGAGAGACAGCAGCCAGGGCACGCTGCGCTCCAGTATACAGTTGTTCAACAAGGGTGTAGACGGCTTTCAGCTTTACAAGTGGATCTCTGCTAAGAATGCTGCTTCTCCTACCTGCATAACACACAAGTTGCTCAACAATGAATTCGGTTACCACAAGATATTATTTAAGTTACAACACGGCGGCTTACCAAAGATGGCTGAAGTCATTTCAGAGACACGGTGCTTTAAGTTACAACACGGCGGCTTACCTCCAGAGATGATCCAGCTTGTTCTGCTCATTGCACCAAGGCAATCTTCTCTTTAGCCCATGTAGACTCCTCAGATTTAAGTTTAGCCTTCAAATCGTTTGCTTCAGACAAGCTAAATTGAAACTTTGATTCAGCTTTCTGAGTCTCCGACTCTTGGTGCTTAAGCCATTTCTTGGCATCCTCTAACTTTGTTTGTAATTCAGCAGTGGTTTCCTGAACAGACAAAGAGAGCATGACACGAATTGGTTACCGGTTTACACATATTGAAGTCCCAAGCCTTTTGCAAGCAACAACACTTGGCACTTGGGGGCTAATGGCAGCTGAAGTTGTTCTTTTCTAAGCCGGATTCATGTTACTAAAGTCTCAAGCGCTTTGCAAGCAAGAGCACTTGACCCTTGGGGGCTAATGGATGCGGAATTTTTCTAAAGTTAACAGTTCATGAACATAAAGTCCCAAGCACTTTGCAAGCAACGGCACTTGGCACTTGGGGGCTAATGTATATTGCTTCTGTATTATCAGTTACTTACATTAACCCGGCGGCAACATAGTTATTACCATCGTCTCATGGAAGGTGTACATGCAAGTTCTATGCAATGATAATAAGGACCGGCTCATTCAACCTGATTAAGCCGGCCCTTGGGGGCTACACATGCAATGTTCCTCAAGGATGGATTTTTCGTTAAGTGGTATGCCGATTTAAAAGGTGACAATTGTTCAAAGTCTACAGTATATTCAGTTTTATCAATCCAATAGACTTGGGGCTGGAAGGATAATTATAATTTGTTCAAGAATTTTACCTCAAATTTCTGGAGCACTGCTTCACCATATCAATCTCAAGATCGCGATTGCTATGGACCTGATTGAGAAAACCAGAAAAGACTTCACCAGTACTCAGCTGTGCATACTGAGACGTGTCAAACCTCACCATTTGCTTTTCAACAAGTTATTTCTTGGCGGTGTGTTTGGCTAACACAGTCGGATTGCCCGGCTCTCTGAAACTAGTACCAATAAATGTGACATCTTCAATCCGGTCTTCTGCCGTCTCAAACGGGCCAGGCGGTTCAGCAGGTGCAGAGTCAACCTTGGTAGGATCAATGGAGGCATCAGGTATCTCAGGAGGAGCCTCACGAGTGTTTTCTTCAGTTGGCCTATGAGCATCTGTTACCGACGCCTGCGGCACCGGCTCAATGACCTTGGGATCAGCTGTCGGTTTATTTACCCTGGCCCTCTTGACAGGTTTAGACTGGCCGCTGCATGAATTAAAGTAAGTTGGCTGCAAGATTATAAAGATTCAAGGATAAGTCGAACAAAGAAGAAATCATTTACCCAGGGGCGGTCTTGAAAGCCGGAAGTTGACTTTGAGATAAGTCGCCAGAGGATGAATGAGAGGTTTCCTGATAATTTGAATTGGACAAGTTCAGTGGTAGACATATAAGACCCGCTAGCAGATAATGAGAGTTTAAGAATGGAAACACCTCATTCCAGCGTTTTCGACGAGTCGGGGTATTTGGTAAGCCGGAGGACAATTCCTCTTCTCTGGTGTTTTAAGTCCGACGCTGACTCTCTTGTTGCTGTTGCTTCAAAAGAAAGTGAGGATCTGAATAAACTGAAGGGTGTGAAAATCTTACTTTCCGAATAACCCGTCGAACTTTTTTGTCTTGGCAAGGATTCTGAGCCGGAGGAAATAGTAATTACCTCTTCATTCGTGGCCTGGCTGGCCTCCGTGTCATCCTGATAATAATCAGTGTCAATAAGATAGCTGAAGTAAGAACCAAGAGAGTCAAGGACTACCTCCAACTCACTGTCGTAGTTTATTTCAAACAATTCGGAAGCACTGGTTTTCTTATTGGTCTTCTTAACAGCTCTTTTGGCGGCTTTCTTGGCGGCTCTAGCCCTCTTGGCGGCTTCATGATCATAAGATTTTTTCCAGAAGACCGACTTAGCCTGTGAGAGGTGGCAAATTCAAGACCGGCAAGGGAATTATAATTATAAAATGGCAGCGGTTAAGGTTAAGACTTACCTCTGGTGCCGGGTTAGATTTGCAAAAGGGCAACAAGCCCACTTTGCTACAGTCAGCCAGGGATTCATTTAAAACATTTTTTTTTCATATCTGCGATGACATCCTCCTCCAGATCCTCAGAGCTATGGCGTAATGGATCATCTTTTTCTCTAGTATACTCGCACATTAAACCGGACCTGCGGCTCAGAGGAATAATCCGCCGAGCAAGCCAGCACCGGGCTAAATCAATTCCAGTTAACCCGTTTCCCAATAGGGCTTTCACCTTTGAAAGAGTGGGAGCAATTGACTTGCGTTCTGCAGCAGTGAGCTTTTCAGCAAGAGGATGATTGGTATCTAAGCGTTGAATACGGATACCTGGCAATGGATGCTCATTAGCCGGGGAAGTGTCTTTACAATAAAACCAAGTTTTATTCCAATCTTTTGGATGACTCGGCAGACAGGCATAATGAAAAATAGAATCTCTTCTTCTTTGGATGGAGACAGCCCCAAGTTCCAAACTAGGACCATTGGTAAATTCGTTCTAGTGGCTTAAAGAAAAGAACTCCCTAAAAAGCAGGATGTTGGGCTCCTCTTGAAGATATACTTCACAGAAAACCTGAAAGTTGTAGATATTTGACACGGAATTGGGTCCGATGTCTTGGGGATGGAGTTGGAAAAAGTGCGGAACATCCTTGACGAATTTAGAGTCGGGCGGTGAGAAACCCCAGTTCATGTGGTTAGTGAAAACAATAACTTCATCATCTGTGGGAGCAGGTCTCTCTTCGCCCGGGTTAGGAGCACGGTAAGGCATAACTGGAGCATTTGGCAGATATCCAACTTTGACAAAGTCGGCCAGTGTGGCTTCAGTAACAATTGAAGGGACCCATTTGCATGTGGTGATTGTCTTTGGTGGCATTATGAACAAGCAGGCATAAAAAAGGAAAGATTATTGCCGGTTTAGAATCATTTCGTTAAACCGGAAACAAATGTTATACTACATGTTCAGCATGGCGGCTTAAATGGGGCCTAATGGCATAAGAGTAATTATAAGTCAGAAAATTAAGCTGCCATGACAGAACACGAGTATTCAGAAAAACGAATTTCATTAAGTTTGAGAAAAACAGTTTTCGCAGGTTGCGGCGGTAATTTTGGATCTAGAGCTGTTCGAAAATCAAGATTAAAATGACGAACAGGCAAACCTAAAGTTCAAGGTGATGCAGTTTCTGGGGATGAATCCACTCTACCAGAGATGAGATATAATGATGTTTCATAAGGAGATATGAATAGCATCAGTGCATAAAGAGATACCAAGGTCAGAAGAGAAGCAATAATGGCGGAAGGGAAGATGAATGGCGACGAACTTCACAGAAACCCTAACAGATCTAAGATGAAAGAACAAGAAGAACATACCTGGTCGGATGAGCGACGGCGGTGCACGGAAGAAGCCCGACGGCATCAGGCGGATGCTGCAGAAGCTAATGAGGCGAAGCAGAGGACGGCGGCGCCAATGAAGCTCAGAGACAGAGAGTCATGAGGAAGAAGACGAGACGGAAGAAGCGAGGGGAGAATGGAAAGGGCTCCTGGTTCTATTTATAAGCAAGATGGATAAGGGCCGCGCGTGAAAATCGAGGAGGCGAGTAAAAGGGAAAGTGACTATACATGCACCTCGATTGTTGGGATCTTATCAATGCAGAAAGATTTGTTAGAATCTGGACAGTTCAAAGGCCAGCAACGGGTGACGTCATGGCGGGTCACCATTATTTCAAAAACTGACGTCATGGTGGCTTACTATCATTTCAAAAGCGGATATCACGGCGGGTTACAGTCTCTCGCAAGAAGATGGAGAAAGATTGACATGAACAAGTTCAAATCAACCTGGGGCCTAATGTTGGGGATATAAGTATTTCATATGACCCGCCCAGGAGGGGCCGGGTTACCCAATGGCGGTTCATGGGCCCAGCCCAGAAGCACGTTAAAGATGGCGGTTTAGTTAAGGGCCCAGGGCCTGCGGCGGCTTAAGGCATGTGAGTATCAACCGCCATATGTGTGACTTGTGTTGTAAGGCATGTAATAAGAGTCACCGGGCCGGACACGATTGTATGAGCCGACCGGGACTCCGTAGGCCACAGGGCGTCAACCCGTGTATATAAGGGGACGACCCGACGGCGTCTTAGGGCAAGAAAACAACAGATTGAAAGCTAGGCAGGCGCATCCGCACCCTAGCAATCGACACACCCGCAATTCCACCCCAAACTGGATTAGGCATTACGCTCACCGCAAGGGGCCAAGCCGGTATAAACTCCCTTGTGTCCTTTGCCTCGTTTTAACCCCTTTAAGCTAACCACGTCGCTATGGCCCCGAAATCAAGTCCTTACCTTGGGACATCTGCTGTGACACTTCCACGACAGAGACAGATCTGCCTGATGGGGACTATGGAGCCATCGGTCACTCCTGAGAAAGGCTTGGTTGCCTGGAGCTGGTCGTATGACACTTGGAGTGTGTCAAACATCTCGACGAAGAGGACGTTGAGCCCCACGCCGCCATCGATCAGTGTCTTGGTGACGAGGATGTTGCTGATGGTAGGAGAGCAGAGCATCGGGAGTACACCGGCGGCGGCCGCGCACTTGAGCTGGTCAGCAGAGTCGAAGGTGGTAGCGTACTTGGACCATCTGAGGGGACGCGATGCCTCAAGCTTGGGGAGGGCCGCGTTCACCTCACGAGCGAATTGCTTGAAGACACGATGGGAGGCAAGGGCCTGAGCGCCACCCAGGATGCAGGCAATGGCACGAGGCTCTTGGAAGCCCCCGGCCCCATCATCTTGCCGGTGGTCGTCGTTCCTTCTTGGCGGCGGCAACAGAGGAGGAAGGCCGACGTTGCCTTGAGGACGATCCACACGAGGCTGATCCATCCAGGGGCCATCACCAGGCTGGCCCTACCAGTGGTCCTTGCGAGGCTTATCGTGCCAGCCCTCGCAGGGGTCATGGTTGTCCCAGCATCCTCCGCCACGGCCTCCTCCACGGTCGTAGTCGTGGTCGTTGCGCTCTGGACGGCGGCCAAGGCGCCTGTCTCGGATGGCCCTGAGCTCTTGGCATTCGTTGGTGTTGTGGTTGTGGACGTTGTGGAAGACGTGGAACGGGCGATTGCCCTTGGAGGACTCGGAGTGGTCACAGCCGCGCTTCATCTCAGGCTCGGTCACGAGCACGGCCGGTCCCTTGCGCTTCACGTACTTGGCCTTGGCCTTCTTGTCCTCAGGATCGGCCTCTGGAATCTCAAGGAGCGAGAGGCGACCTTCTTCTGCCCTCGCGCACTGGTCGCCATGTTGAACATCTCCAGGGCCGAGCACAGGTCCTCATGGATGGCAAGTTCTTCCTTCATCTTAACGTCCTGGATGCCATCAATGAACGCTGAGATGATGGCCTCGTCCGATACCTTGGGGATCTTGAGGCGTACATTGGTGAAGCGTTGGATGTATTTGTGCAGGGTCTCCCCCGGTTGCTGCTTGATGCGTCGCAGATCGCCCGCTGCGGGGGCACGGTCGCGGGTACCTTGGAAGTTGGCGATGAAGCGCTCGCGCGGCTCATCCCAGGAGGAGATTGATCCCACGGGGAGGTTTAGGAGCCACGAGCACGCACCATCCTTGAGGGCCATGGGAAACTAATTCTCCATGACCTTCTCGTCATTGTTTGCCGCCTCGATGCTCAAGTTGTAGAGCTAAAGGAACTCAACAGGGTTAGGTGTGCCATCATAGCACGGAGGCAGATCTGGCTTGAACTTGTCGGGCCAGACGATGCGGCGCAACTCCGGAGTGAACGCTCGGCAGCCTGCCGCGCTCACGGGAACCCGCTGCAGAGGGGGAGCCTGGTCTTGGTGCTCGCGTGCCGCCGCCTCGGGTGGCGCTCGGCCTTGACGGGGCGGTGTTGGGAGAGCGCTCTTCTCCTTGAGGACGTTGCACAACCTGGCAGCTTTCTTCGTCGTGCTCCGGCGCCCTGCGTGGCGGGTCGCGCTGGGGGGGCCTCGCGCCTTCGCTCGGGGGCGACATCTCGCCGCAGAGGGGGAGGAGGCCCACTGTGAGCCATGATACGTCTCCAACGTATCTATAATTTTTTATTGTTCCATGTTGTTATATTATCATTGTTGGATGTTTTACAATCATTTTATAGTCATTTTATATCATTTTTTGGTACTAACCTATTGACATAGTGTCAAGTGCCAGTTGCTGTTTTTTGCATGTTTTTTACATCGCAGGAAATCAATATCAAACGGAGCCCAAACACCGCAAAACTTTTTGGAGAATTTTTATGTGCCAGAAGACACCTGATGGTCCAAGGCAACACCTGGGGGGTGCCCCGAGGGGGCACAACCCATCAAGGCGTGCCCAGGGCATGCCCAGGTGGGTGTTGCCCACCTCGGTGGCCTCACGCACCGCCTCTTTGCTCTATAAATACCACAATATTCCAGAAACCCTAGGGGAGTCGACGAAATATTCATCCAGCTGCCGCAGAGTCCAGAACCACCAGATCCAATCTAGACACCATCACGGAGGGGGTCACCACTTCCATTGGTGCCTCTCTGATGATGCGTGAGTAGTTCCTTGTAGACCTACGGGTCCATAGTTAGTAGCTAGATGGCTTCATCTCTCTATTTTGATTATCAATACAATGGTCTCTTGGAGATCCATATGATGTAACTCTTTTGCGGTGTGTTTCTTGCGATCCGATGAACTTTGAGTTTATGACCAGATCTATCTTTTTATATCCATGAAAGTTATTTGAGTATTTTTTTGATCTCTTATATGCATGATTGCTTATAGACTCATATTTCTTCTCCGATATTGGGTTTTGTTTGGCCAACCTGATCTCTTTATCTTGCCATGGGAAGAGGTGCTTTGTAGTGGTTTCGATCTTACGGTGCTTGATCCTAGTGATAGAAGGGGAACCGACACGTAAGTATCGTTGCTACTAAGGATAAAACGATGGGGTCTATTTCTACATAAATAGATCTTGTCTACATCATGTCATCATTCTTATTACATTACTCCGTTTCTCCATGAACTTAATACACTAGATGCATGCTGGATAGCGGCCGATGTGTGGAGTAATAGTAGTAGATGCTGGCAGGAGTTGGTCTACTAATCTTGGACGTGATGCCTATGTAATGATCTTTGCCTGTATATCGTCATAATTATTTGAGGTTCTATCAATTGCCCAACAGTAATTTGCTTACCCACCGTTTTCTATTTTTCTCGAGAGAATCCACTAGTGAAACCTGTGGCCCCCGGGTCTTCTTTCTCATATATTTGCCTTTGCGATCTACTTTTCCCTTGCATTTATTTTTAGATCTACCAAACCAACAATACAAAAATACCTTGCTGCAATTTATTCTTATTTATTTTATTTGGCGTTCGATCTATCAATCTACTACAAATTCCTCACGTCTGTTTTGCCTATCTTGAGGCGTCGTACCCCAAAAGGGATTGACAGCCCCTTTAACACATCGGGTTGCGAGAAGTTGTTATTTGTGTGCATGTGATGTTTATGTTGTGTTGCTTGGTTCTCCTACTGGTTCGATAACCTTGGTTTCACATCTAAGGGAAATACCTACCGCCGTGCTGCATCATCCCTTCCTCTTTGGGGAAAAACCGACGTAGCTTTAAGCGACATCAAAAGGAATTTCTGGTGCTGTTGCTGGGAAGGATCTTCAACATATACCAGGTTCCTAATTACAAATCCCATCTCCTCGCAATTTACATTATTTGCCATTTGCCTCTCGTTTTCATCTCCCCCACTTCACAAAAATTTGTTGTTTTATTCGCCTTCTTTTTCGTCCGCTTAAGTTTTGTACTTTGTCACCATGTCCGACCTTAAAAAGACTAAGGGTTTTCCCCTGAGTTTTAGTGCCTTGGATAACCCCTCTGTCCTCTCTAAGCTCATAAATAATGATGCTATGGAAAGGCTTACCGAGGATGTTAAAGAAAACCCTAGCAATTTTGATGAAGATGACCCCAGGATTTTTCGTTATTTGCTTGATGAATCTTTGAAAGATGCTTGGGATAGGTTATTGAGGATCCGAGCTAGTTATGTGCCCCAATACCAGATAGAGATTTACCTCAAAAGTTTTTATGTTGGTTTACCTTCTTCCTTTAAACAAGTTTTGGACTCTATATTTGAAAACAATTTCCTTGGAGGGGACGCCATTGATACTTATGAAAAGATGAAAACAATATTTGGGCATCCCAAGGAAAAAGATGTTGAATCCACTACCCTTATGTGCTTTTACCAAAATGAAATAATCAAAGAGATGAAGGCTAGTCTAGATGTGAATTTTCGCAACGTCCTTAATATTTCTTCTACTATTAATGGTCATGTGATTTCGAAAAATAGGAAAATAAATGCCATTGATAAGAAATTTTCTCTTTGCTTTCAAAAGGGGGTGGACGACAAGACTTTGATCCTTGCATTATGCCTAGCTAAGGGCGTAAAACGATAGCGCTTGTTGGGAGGCAATCCAAATTGTATCTTTTTTATTTTTTATTTCCTTACTGTTTTAATAAAAATATCTCTGTTGAGATGTGTTTTTGTGGTTTGAATAAAGGTCTGTGCCAAGCAAAGCCTTAGGGACACGTTGGGTGTTAGTAGATTTGGTCTTGCTGAAAAAACAGAAACTTTTGCGCTCACGAGAAAAATTCTCAGTTTAAACAAAAAAGTGATTTTTAGTTGATTATTTTTGTAGAAGATTAATATACAGATTTCCCACGTGGCCTTGTTTTTTCAAGATTTTTAGATTTACAGAAGTATTTGAAACTTCCAGATTACTACAGATTGTTCTGTTTTTTACAGATTCTGTTTCTTTGTGTTATGTGCTTATTTTGATGGCTCTATGGTTTTCTTTGGTGAGTTTTTGCCATAGAAAAGTTGGAATACAGTAGATATAATACAAAAACAAAATACGAATTGGTTTGACACAACACTTATAGTAGTGGTTTGCTTTCTTATACTAACGGATCTCACGAAGGTTTTATTGAAGTTTTGTGTGATTGAAGTTTTCAAGTTTTGGGTTATGTTACGATGGATGAAGGAAGGATGGAAGAGCCTAAGCTTGGGGATGCCCCGGCATCCCAATATATTATCCAAAAATGAGCAACCAACTAAGCTTGGGGATACCCCGAGGGCATCCCCGCTTTCTCCCAACAACTATCGGTATTTCACTCGAAACTATATTTTTATTCATCACATGATATGTGTTTTGCTTGGAGTGTCTTGTATGATATGAGTCTTTGCTTGTTTTATTTTTCTTTTTAAGTCATCAATCCTTGTTGTACACACCTATTTGAGAGAGCCAAAATTATGCAATGACTTGCTAAAATTGCTCTCTATGCTTCACTTAAATTTTTTATGAGCAATGGACTTGCTCTAGTGCTTCACTTATATCCTTTTGAGCACGGTGTGCTTATTATTTTTGAAGAAATACTCTCTTGATTCACTTAGATTTATTTGAGAGTTAGTAAAAATTTAAAGAAATTCTCTCTTGCTTCACTTATATTATTTTGAGAGAAAGAAAGAAAGAAAAATTATGCTCATGATCTTCACTTATATTTGTTTGAGCTTATCAAAAGCAACACATGAAAATTAGCCCCGAAGTGATTGATGTCCAAGAAGGATATAATAAAAACTTTCATGAAGATCATTGGACAAAGTAAACTTGATTCCTTGTAATAGTTTTGAGACATGAAGATGTGATTTGTGAGTCATGTTGATGAGTAATTATGCTTTAGTAAGATTATTCGTGTTAAGGTTTGCGATTCCCTATGCAAGCATGAAAGTCAAGAATTATGCAATGAAATTATATCCTACTTGTGGTGCATTATTCGGTGTTATTTATGCTCAATGTTCGCTTATGATATTATTCGTTTCATGGTTGGTCGCTTCCCAATCTTTTGCTACCCTTCATTTTGCACTAAGTATGATCACTACTCCAAAATCCTTTACCCCGGTTTGCCACATGAGTTCACCATACCTACCTATATGCGGTATTTCCTTGCCGTTCTAAGCAAAATTGTATGTGCCATCTCTAATTTTCAAAATAAGTTTCCCTTTTGTGTGCCTGTGCCGCTCGCGAGGCGGTGAGGGGTGGCCAACATTTTCCATGCTGGATGTGTTATTCTCAAGATGAGTGTTTATTCACTTGTCATTGCGCGAGAGTACGAAAAAGGTATTAAGGATGCCCAGTTCCAAAATGAAAAAAAAATACTTTGTGTTGTCAAATAATAAATTCCTTGGAAAGTGTTGGTATGGAAGGCAACCGTGGATTCGGCTAGCCATGGCTTGTGAAAGTTTGGTGGAAAAGGAATAAACTTTATTTTCTGTTTGGGAACCGCCTATGATATATCTAGCATGGAAAGTGTTGGGAACTTCAAGTCGTTCTCGTTGGTGGGAAAAGCATACCTCTCAATTTTTTTATCTCTCAATTTAAGCTTTGATCTCTAGCACCTCTACAAATCCCTACTTCCCTCTACGAAGGGCCTTTCTTTTACTTACGCAATTTTTATTTTTGAATTTGAGTCTCCATCTTCTCTTACAATCACCAACTAGGAAACACTGTGATCGTACTTGAGCATTGGGTGTAACTAATATACGAATGTGTTTCATGAATGGATCAATGAATGAGCATAATGGGCTAGGGATAACTTATTTTAGCATTGATATTTTGAAAGACATGGTTGCTTATTGATGTGCTTGAGTATCTAAATTATTATGTCAAAACTAGACTATTGCTTTGAACCATATAAAAGTCCAAATGTTCATGCTATAAAGAAAAGAATATGATATGACATGATAGGCAGCATTCCACATCAAAAATTATGTTTTTTATCACTTACTTACTCGAGGACAAGCAGGAGTTAAGCTTGGGGATGCTGATACGTCTCCAACGTATCTATAATTTATTGATTGTTCCATGCTGTTATATTATCATTCTTGGATGTTTTACAATCATTTTATGTCATTTTTTGGTACTAACCTATTGACATAGTGCCAAGTGCCAGTTGTTGTTTTCTGCATGTTTTTTACATCGCATGAAATCAATATCAAACGGAGCCCAAATACCGCGAAACTTTTTGGAGAATTTTTATGGGCCAGAAGACACCTGATGGGCCAAGGCAGCACCTGGGGGTGCCCCGAGGGGGGCACAACCCACCAGGGCGCGCCAGGCCCCCCTGGCGTGCCCAGGTGCGTTGTTTCCACCTCGGTGGCCTCCCGCACCACAACTTTGCTCTATAAATACCACAATATTCCAGAAACCATAGGGGAGTCGACGAAATATTCATCCAGCCGCCGCAGAGTCCAGAACCACGAGATCCAATCTAGAAACCATCACGGAGGGGTTCACCACTTCCACTGGTGCCTCTTCGATGATGCGTGAGTAGTTCCTTGTAGACCTATGGGTCCGTGGTTAGTAGCTAGATGGCTTCCTCTCTCTCTTTTGATTCTCAATACAATGGTCTCTTGGAAATCCATATGATGTAACTCTTTTTGCGGTGTGTTTGTTTGGATCCGATGAACTTTGAGTTTATGATCAGATCTATCTTTTTATATCCATGAAAGTTATTTGAGTTTCTTTGATCTCTTATATACATGATCTATTATAGCCTCATATTTCTTCTCCGGTATTTGCGTTTTGTTTGGCCAACTTGATCTATTTATCTTGCAATGGGAAGAGGTGCCCGATAGTGGGTTCGATTTTACGGAGCTTGATCCCAGTGACAGATAGGGAACCGACATGTATGTATCATTGCTACTAAGGATAAAACGACGAGATCCATATCTAACACCATAGATAAACGGGTCTTGTCTACATCATGTCATCGTTCTTAATGCATTACTCCATTTTTCCATGAACTTAATACACTAGATGCATGCTGGATAGCGGTCGATGTGTGGAGTAATAGTAGTAGATGCAGGCAGGAGTCGGTCTACTAATCTTGGACGTGATGCCTATGTAATGATCATTGCCTGGATATCGTCATAATTATTTGAGGTTCTATCAATTGCCCAACAATAATTTGTTTACCCACCATTTGCTATTTTTCTCGAGAGAAGCTACTAGTGAAACCTACGGCCCCCGGGTCTTCTTTCTCATATATTTGCCTTTGAGATCTACTTTTCCCTTGCATTTATTTTCAGATCTACTAAACCAAAAATACAAAAATACCTTGCTGCAATTTATTCTTATTTATTTTATTTGGCGTTCGATCTATCAATCTACTACAAATTCCTCATGTCCGTTTTGCCTATCTTGGGGCGCCGTACCCCGAAAGGGATTGACAACCCCTTTAACACGTCGGGTTACGAGAAGTTGTTATTTGTGTGCATGTGATGTTTATGTTGTGTTGCTTGGTTCTCCTACTGGTTCGATAACCTTGGTTTCACATCTGAGGGAAATACCTACCGCCGTTGTGCTGCATCATCCCTTCCTCTTTGGGGAAAAACCGACGTAGCTTTAAGTGACATCAAAAGGAATTTCTGGTGTTGTTGCTGGGAAGGATCTTCAACATATACCAGGTTCCTAATTACAAATCCCATCAACTCGCAATTTACATTATTTTCCATTTGCCTCTCATTTTCATCTCCCCCACTTCACAAAAATTTGTTGTTTTATTCGCCCTCTTTTCATCGGCTTAAGTTTTGTACTTTGTCACCATGTCCGACCTTAAAAAGACTAAGGGTTTTCCCCCGAGTTTTAGTGCCTTGGATAACCCCTCTGTCCTCTCTAAGCTCATAAATAATGATGCTATGGACAGGCTTACCGAGGATGCTAAAGAAAACCCTAGCAATTTTGATGAAGATGACCCCAGGATTTTTCGTTATTTGCTTGATGAATCTTTGAAAGATGCTTGGGATAGGTTATTGAGGATCTAAGCTAGTTATGTGCCCCAATACCAGATAGAGATTTACCTCAAAAAAATTTATGTTGGTTTACCTTCTTCCTTTAAACAAGTTTTGGACTCTATATTTGAAAACAATTTCCTAGGAGGGGACGCCATTGATACTTATGAAAAGATGAAAACAATATTTGGGCATCCCAAGGAAAAAGATGTTGAATCCACTACCCTTATGTGCTTTTACCAAAATGAAATAATCAAAGAGATGAAGGCTAGTCTAGATGTGAATTTTCGCAACGTCCTTAATATTTCTTCTACTATTAATGGCCATGTGATTTCAAAAAATAGGAAAATAAATGCCATTGATAAGAAATTTTCTCTTTGCTTTCAAAAGGGGGTGGACGACAAGACTTAGATCCTTGCATTATGCCTAGCTAAGGGCGTAAAACGATAGCGCTTGTTGGGAGGCAATCCAAATTGTATCTTTTTTATTTTTTATTTCCTTGCTGTTTCAATAAAAATATCTCTGTTGAGATGTGTTTTTGTGGTTTGAATAAAGGTGTGTGCCAAGCAAAGCCTTAGGGACACGTTGGGTGTTAGTAGATTTGGTCTTGCTGAAAAAACAGAAACTTTTGCGCTCACGAGAAAAATTCTCAGTTTAAACAGAAAAGTGCTTTTTAGTTGATTATTTTTGTAGAAGATTAATATACAGATTTCCCACGTGGCCCTGTTTTTTCAAGATTTTTAGATTTACAGAAGTATTCGAAACTTCCAGATTACTACAGATTGTTCTATTTTTTACATATTTTGTTTCTTTGTGTTATGTGCTTATTTTGATGGCTCTATGGTTTTCTTTGGTGAGTTTTTGCCATAGAAAAGTTGGAATACAGTAGATATAATACAAAAACAAAATATGAATTGGTTTGACACAACACTTATAGTAGTGGTTTGCTTTCTTATACTAACGGATCTCACGAAGGTTTTATTGAAGTTTTGTGTGATTGAAGTTTTCAAGTTTTGGGTTATGTTACGATGGATGAAGGAAGGATGGAAGAGCCTAAGCTTGGGGATGCCCCGGCATCCCAATATATTATCCAAAAATGAGCAACCAACTAAGCTTGGGGATACCCCGAGGGGCATCCCCGCTTTCTCCCAACAACTATCGGTATTTCACTCGAAACTATATTTTTATTCATCACATGATATGTGTTTTGCTTGGAGTGTCTTGTATGATATGAGTCTTTGCTTGTTTTATTTTTCTTTTTAAGTCATCAATCCTTGTTGTACACACCTATTTGAGAGAGCCAAAATTATGCAATGACTTGCTAAAATTGCTCTCTATGCTTCACTTAAATTTTTTATGAGCAATGGACTTGCTCTAGTGCTTCACTTATATCCTTTTGAGCATGGTGTGCTTATTATTTTTGAAGAAATACTCTCTTGATTCACTTAGATTTATTTGAGAGTTAGTAAAATTTTAGAGAAATTCTCTCTTGCTTCACTTATATTATTTTGAGAGAAAGAAAGAAAGAAAAATTATGCTCATGATCTTCACTTATATTTGTTTGAGCTTATCAAAAGCAACACATGAAAATTAGCCCCAAAGTGATTGATGTCCAAGAAGGACAAAATAATCTTGATTCCTTGTAATAGTTTTGAGACATGAAGATGTGATTTGTGAGTCATGTTGATGAGTAATTATGCTTTAGTAAGAATATTCGTGTTAAGGTTTGCGATTCCCTATGCAGGCATGAAAGTCGAGAATTATGCAATGAAATTATATCCTAATTGTGGTGCATTATTCGGTGTTATTTATGCTCGATGTTCGCTTATGAGATTATTCGTTTCATGGTTGGTCGCTTCCCAATCTTTTGCTACCCTTCATTTTGCACTAAGTATGATCACTACTCCAAAATCCTTTACCCCGGTTTGCCACATGAGTTCACCATACCTACCTATATGCGGTATTTCCTTGCCGTTCTAAGCAAATTTGTATGTGCCATCTCTAATTTTCAAAATAAATTTCCCTTTTGTGTGCCCGTACCGCTCGCGAGACGGTGAGGGGTGGCCAACATTTTCCATGCTGGATGTGTTATTCTCAAGATGAGTGTTTATTCACTTGTCATTGCGCGAGAGTACGACAAAGGTATTAAGGTTGCCCAGTTCCGAAATGAAAAAAAAAATACTTTGTGTTGTCAAATAATAAATTCCTTGGAAAGTGTTGGTATGGAAGGCAGCCGTGGATTCGGCTAGCCATCGCTTGTGAAAGTTTGGTGGAAAAGGAATAAACTTTATTTTCTATTTGGGAACCGCCTATGATATATCTAGCATGGAAAGTGTTGGGAACCTCAAGTCGTTCTCGTTGGTGGGAAAAGCATACCTCCCAAATTTTTTATCTCTCAATTTAAGCTTTGATCTCTAGCACCTCTACAAATCCCTACTTCCCTCTACGAAGGGCCTTTCTTTTACTTACGCAATTTTTATTTTTGAATTTGAGTCTCCATCTTCTCTTACAATCACCAACTAGGAAACACTATGATCGTACTTGAGCATTGGGTGTAACTAATATACGAATGTGTTTCATGAATGGATCAATGGTTGAGCATAATGGGCTAGGGATAACTTATTTTAGCATTGATATTTTGAAAGACATGGTTGCTTATTGATGTGCTTGAGTATCTAAATTATTATGTCAAAACTAGACTATTGCTTTGAACCATATAAAAGTCCAAATGTCCATGCTATAAAGAAAAGAATATGATATGATATGATAGGCAGCATTCCACATCAAAAATTATGTTTTTTATCACTTACCTACTTGAGGACGAGTAGGAGTTAAGCTTGGGGATGCTGATACGTCTCCAACGTATCTATAATTTTTTATTGTTCCATGCTGTTATATTATCATTCTTGGATGTTTTACAATCATTTTATGTCATTTTTTGGTACTAACATATTGACATAGTGCCAAGTGCCAGTTGTTGTTTTCTGCATGTTTTTTACATCGCATGAAATCAATATTAAACGGAGCCCAAATACGGCAAACTTTTTGGAGAATTTTTATGGGCCAAAAGACACCTGATGGGCCAAGGCAGCACCTGGGGGTGTGATAACCCTCAACCGTAAGGGATCGAGATAGTCTTCGCGGGTAAGAATAACCCAATTTATTGATTCGACACACGGGGAGCCAAAGAGTATTTATAAGCTTTAACAGTTGAGTTGTCAATTCAACCGCACCTGAAATATACTAACTTGCAACAAAAGATAAGTCGTAACAGTGATATGATAGTGATGATAGTAATAGTAAAAGTAAACAGCAAAAGTAAATAGCAGTAGTAAATAGCAAAAGTATCAACTAGTGACAAGCAAGGTTTAAAATATTGTAGGCTAGGGAGATGGATGGTCGGGCGTTGCATGGATGAGATAGTTTCTAACTCGGGGCACGGCACACGGAAAGGTAATGATCATCTAGGCAAATATCAAACATTAGGCATGTATCCCGTAGGTAGTTGTACGTGCTTGCAATAAGAACTTGCACAACATCTTTTGTCCTACCATCCCGCTACGAACGGGGCCAAAAGGAACTAATGGATATTAAGATGCTCCTGTCAAAGAGCACCGGAACAAAGCAATGAACTCAATGGATACATGTAATCCTCAAACTACGGACCATCCCCTTTGGTGTCCCAAGCTGTCACCTTTGGGATCGCCAGTTCCGAACCGTAACAGGTGCATACAACTCATAGATAGGATCAAGAACACAAATATATTCATGCAAACACATATGGTTCAGATCTGAAATCATGGCACTCGGGCCCTAAGTGTCAAGCATTAAGAATAACAAGTTGTAGCAAAGATGATAAACACCATACTAGATGATAGGCAACATGCCCCCAACAATCTGACAAACTATTACATGATCTAACTCATCCAATCCCTACCATCCCCTTCGCCTACAGCAAGGGAATTACTCACACATGAAGGGGGAAGTCATGGAGGGATGATGAAGTGGTGATGATGATGACGATGGCGACGATCTTCCCTCTCCGGAGGCCAAATCAGCCTCCAGATTAGCCCTCCCGAAGAAGAACAGAGGGTGGCGGCGGCTCCGCGATGAAAAACAGCGAAAGGACTCCCGATCTGGGGTTTCTGCCTCGGAGGAAAAAATACGGGCTAAAGTAGGGCACCAGGGGGTGTGGGCCCCACCCAGGCGCCCCCCCGGCGCGGCCCAGGGGGGGCGCGCCCACAGGGCGCCTGGGCACCCCCTGGCCCCCCTCTGGCCCCACTTCTGGTATTTGGTTTCTTCGGGTGCGTGGATTTTTCATGATTTTTCGTGGATTTTTCTGAGATAGTTAAAAATCCATTTTCCTGCACACAAATAAAACATACAGGCATCTCTGCTGAAAACAGCGTTAGTCCGGGTTAGTTTAGCCCAATTCATGCAAGAATGAGGTCAAAACAATATCAAAAGTGTTTGGAAAAGTAGATACGTTTGAGCCGTATCAACTCCCCCAAGCTTAGCATATTGCTTGTCCTCAAGCAATTCAGTTCAACGAATTGGACACGACAAAGAAAACTTTGACAAACTCTTTTGCTTCATTAGATGTATATAAGCATGTACTACGAAAAGAGTTCAGCAAGTATTAAAACAGTACTTATGAGAACAATGCAAGGAGCAATCCTTCTTTCAAGTGACCAGTCACAAATAATTAAGAGTAAACAATATATTACTGAAAATCAAGACAAGATCACATTGCCCATAGCTTGAGCATATTAAGGTGGTATCTCGCTAGCCCCCATGAGTGAAGCAAAACATAAATGCAGAGACTCCTCCAGAGTTTTAAAGGAGACTAGAACTAAGAATTTCAGAATAAATCATATCACAAGTATGCAGAAGACAATGTAATACTTTGGGACAATGCACATTACACTCAGAATGACAATTATGCTCTCCTAGTCAGTGCTTTGAAGAAAGAAGGTGAGACTATCGAACCGTGGCTTTTATTGGCAAGTTGAAAATCCGTGATCGGAAACAAAAACTAAACATGTACCAGAGCTCTTGGTTTTAAAAACAGAAGTAAATATGTTTTGAGAGGTGCATATTTCGTCAACGAATGCTAGCAGATAACTCAATTACTTTTTAAGCTAGACAAGTCTCGAGGAACGGCTCCCGCATGAGGACGATCACATCCTCTTAATCTCCATTGTTTATCACTGCCAAAGTTTTCTGATTTCTCATGAACAAAGCGTGAAGGAGGGTTTGTTTGTTATATTATCTTTCTGAGCCGGGCGCACTCAATGCAAGTTCCTTTTCATATTAGTGGTTCGCACATTATACATGCAATCCAGGGGTGAAACTTGTCCAACTTAAAGAGATCATGAATTAACTACTACTTTTTCATGAGCTAAAACATAGGCACAAAAAAGGGAAATGATTTTGATTAATTTCGAGGTGGTACATGAAAGTCTTCGTTAGGGATGGCAAGTAAATACCATGTATAGGAAGGTATAGTGGACTCATATGGCATAACAGGTTTAAAGGTTTTGGATGCACAAGCAGTCATTCTGCTTAGTACGGGTGGAGGTTTAGCAAAAGACTGGGAAGCGACCAACTAGAGAGCAATAACGGTCATAATCATGCGGAGCGACAAAGCAACACTGAATCGGGCATGAAAGTGATATAACTATTCTAAAACTCAAAGATCATCAAGGCAAAGTAGACTTTTTAGTCTTAAACATGTGTAAGCATGTGCCAAGTCAATCCAAAAATTCCCTAAAGGGAAATACCACCTTAGTATACCAGACTATGAACAGTGCAATGCATGTAGATCATTTCAATAACACATTATATACTCTAGTTATTCGAGACTAGCCACAAGGAAAGCATGAACCACTGGAATAGCATTGTAAACATAGCACTATGTCGCTACAAGCTGGTCTCTAGATCATAAGTACAGGCATATGTACAAAAGTAGAAACAATAAGAGTTCATACCGGTCTTCCTTGTTGCTTCCTTTCAGTCGATCTTCGTCATTACTGCTTGTCACTTGCACGATCGAACGTAGGAAATATAATCAAACGCCATCACGGACTCGAGCTGATCTCTGAAAACAAAGCAAACTAAAGAGAGAAAGGAAATCTTTTTGGGTTTTCAAAGGTTGAATAAAAGCAAAAGAAAGAGAAAAACTTTTTGTTGTTTTTGCTAATAGAGGAATAAAGAAGAACGGGTAAAAACTTCGAAAAGATCAAAGTGAATAAAACGGATAATACAATGGAAAAGTGAGAAGGGCACGTACTCCCCCAAGCTTAGGCTTTTGGCCTAAGTTGGTAGCAGCTACTGCCCCCAGGAGCCTCCTGCTCCAGGGGTATGGTGGTGAGACCAAGGGTCGTAGAAGGATGATGGCGCGTACACCGAACTCCTCGGAGTCTCCCACGAGGAAGGTTCCGAGCGCCAAACAGAGGAAGACCCTTCACCAAACTCGGTGGCGGTCTCATCCGGAAAATGTGGTATCTCACCGTGCCTCTCCTCGTCGGGCACAACCCCCTCCATGGGGTTATGGAACTGATGTTGGACCATGAACTCATCAAACTGAGGTGAGGAAACAAGATACTGGAGATCTTCGACCGATGAATATCCCTCGTACCCATGCTGCAGAGAGAGTTGATGACGGTTTTCAGCTCGGAGGGCTGAGTAGTCATCCTTGCCGTCCTCCCAACGTTCGGCACACCTATTAATTCACAAAAATTTCCCAAAGTCATGGTGATAAGATCATTATATATTTTAAACTCAATAGCACCTGATTCAGGATTATATCTAAAACTGTTAATGAAAATGGAGGTGAGTTTTTGATACTGAGTAACACGGCTGGTGACGAGCCGTGTCAAACCTGCATTAGCACAAAGATTATAAAACTCATCCTTGATTCCCGCAGCTTCCATGAATTCGTCACATGGATATGTCATCGCACGTGCTGGACTTGTATCTTCCAACAATTCCAGGGGCACATGATCTTCATTATAGCTCACCCTGGCAGTCGTTGGTGAAGCTGCGGCCCTAGTGACTCGATCGGAGTGTGCGGGCCTCCTCTTCTCAAGCCATCCTTTTGCCCTTCCTAATAAACTCATTTCTGAAAAAAATTACAATTCACAAAAACGATGATTAAAACAAAGTGAGCTAAGGCAAACTACTCAACTCACTTGCCCAAGGCATAGACTTGCATCAAAACTTGGAAAATAACTTTCTACACATGCATGCAAGCTCATCTCTACAGCACCAAGAACTACTAAATACTCACAAATGAGGCCACCAATCAAAAATCTAATTGGAGGAGTGGAGGAGTCACATACCAGGGAGTATTTGCTCAAAATTTCAGCTCAGATGATGGGCTGTAGAGAGAGATCGAAGAATCGCCCCCAAGAACAGCAAGAACAAGAAGAACACGACCAGAACTCGGGTTTCTGGAAAAAGAGAGAGAGAGGGGAAGAAGAAGTACCTGGAGGGGGGTCCCGTGGGCCCCAGGCGCCCTGTGGGCGCGGCCAGGGGCTGGGCCGCGCCAGCTGGCCGCCTGGGCCACTGGTGGCCCCCCCGGCTGGTCCCAGGACTTTCCGGGTCTCTCTCGTTGTGGAAATTTTTAATATAATTTTTCTGGAATTTTTCTGAAAACTTCACTGTTGAAAAATTTTCGAAGTTCAAAAAGCTGCGAAACTCTGTGAAAACTTGAAGTAGTTAGTAGTATTGTGAAGCTTCAAAAACATAGATACTTGGTGCAGCAAGTAGGACAATACTAAGAACAAATGAAAATATAGAAAGCTCAACTTTTTATCCATATAAAACACGTTCACTAGTAAGGTTGATCAAGTCTTACCAACAAACAAGCGATATATAGAGCAAAAAGTATCACCTCCTACAAAGTAATCACTGAACTTTTACCTTGATGGACATTGTCCCTACCATGACAGTTTTGTATTTGTGAGGCACAAGTAGTGGACAATCTCATTCTCCAATTTTCACGGTCTCGATATTCTCTATAGAGTTGAGGGCATGCCTCCTGTCGGTCTTCTTCGGAAAATATACCGTGTGTTCTTTATCATTCACATGAAAGGTAACCTTCCCTTTATTGCAATCAATAATAGCACCTGCGGTGTTAAGGAAAGGTCTACCAAGAATAATGGACATGCTCCCATCCTCGGGCATGTCAAGCACAACAAAATCAGTAAGAATTAAACAATTAGCAACTTCAACTGGAACATCCTCACAAATACCTATCGGAACAGCGGTTGACTTGTCAGCCATATGCAGGGAGATATATGTAGGAATTAGTTTCTCTAAACAGAGCCTCTCGTAAAGAGAGAGAGGCATAACACTCACTCCCGCTCCAAGATCACATAAAGCAGTTTTGACATAATTATTCTTTATGGAGCAAGGAATGGTGGGTATACCTGGATCACCGAGCTTCGCAGGAATCTTTCCACTGAAAGAATAGTTAGCAAGCATAGTAGATATTGCATCATTAGGAACTTTTCTTTTGTTGGTGACAATATCTTTCATATATTTTGAATAAGGAAGTAACTTAATAGCATCAGACAAAGGGATTTGAAGAAAAAGAGGTTTAATCCATTCACAAAACTTATTATAATGCTCTTCTTCTTTAGATTTGATGGACTTACCTGGAAAGGGCATGGGTTTCTGTACCCATGGTTCTTTCTCCTTCCCATGTTTTCTTGCGATGAAGTCTTCTTTAGTGTACCTCTTACGTTTGTCAGGTGCTTCTTTTTCTCGAACTTCAGGTGGATCATTCTTCTCATTATTATTACCTTCAGGTTCAGCACCGTCTTCAGTCTCAGCATCGGAGATAGATACACTGTTGGGATCAATAGTTGGCTCTTCATCTGCAATAGGATCATTAGAATTGTCAGTCTCTTTATGTTTCTTTTTCTTATTTGGAGAGACAACAATTTCTTCTTCCTGCATTTGAGAATCTTGCTCGATTCTCTTCGGATGTCCCTCTGGATAAAGAGGATCTTGAGTACTAGTTCCTCCTCGGGTCTTAATCCCTAAAGCCTGCAATTTATCTTGTTTGGCATTGTGAAAGCACATTTGCTCCCTGGGTGGTTTTGGTAATTAATGACAACATACTTTGTGGTTGGACTAATGCTTTTATCAAGTATGTTTCAGGAAATCCAATCACATTGGTATGGCAAAATGACTGAAGAAGTGGACCCCTCAAAATGCTAAGGCAAGCATTGGCAAAAGCTCAAGACTCCATTTTTGGTTTAGTGATCCAAGATCACATTGAGTCCATAGGAAAAGCCAATACTATTAAAAGGGGATGAGGTTGTGTTGATGATCTGGTTGCTCAAGTGCTTAGTGATATATCTCCCTCAACTATCAGCAACTTTCACTACCATACACACCCATAAGTAATCTCGGACAAACCGATTTTCCAAACTCAGTCCCACCGAGATGAACCACCTCAGCCATAAGCCAAACCCTAGAAAAATCGGTCAATCCGAGTTTGAGTTCGGTCTCACCGAAATACGGGCTGCCAAGCTTCTGTAACCGTTTGACATCATTCCGGAATAACCGAGTTGATGATTTCGGTCTCACCGAAACTGGCAAGTTCCTGTCTTGACTCAAATCGGACAAACCGAGATGGTATTTTCGGTCCCACCGAAAACCCCAATGTTCACTATATTTGAACTTTCGGTCTGACCGAGTTTCCACTTCGGTCTCACCTAGATTGCTCAATTATGTGTGTAACGGTTGGATTTTGTGTGGAGGCTATATATACCCCTCCACCCCCTCTTCATTCGTGGAGAGAGCCATCAGAAAGAACTACCACTCCTACCTTACACTTTCTGAGTAGAGAACTACCTACCCTTGTGTTGAGATCAAGTTTCTCCATTCCTATCATATGAAACTTGATTTCTAACCTTCCCAAGTTGCTTTCCACTCAATCCTTTCTTCCACCACAGCCATATCAGTGAGGAGAGTTGAGTGTTGGGGAGATTATCATTTGAAGCACAAGAGCAAGGAGTTCATCATCATCTACAACATCCTTTACCTTTTGGAGGGTGGTGCCTCCTAGATTGGTTAGGTGTCGCTTGGGAGCCTCCGTCATCGAGATGTGGAGTTGAACCAAGAAGTTTGTAAGGGCAAGGAGATCGCCTACTTCGTGAAGATCTACCCCGAGTAAGGCTAGCCCTCCGTGGGCGTAGGCCATGATGGAATAGACAAGGTTGCTTCTTCGTGGACCCTTCGTGGGTGGAGCCCTCCGTGGACTCGCGCAGCCGTTACCCTCCGTGGGTTGAAGTCTCCATCAACGTGGATGTACGATAGCACCACCTATCGGAACCACGGGAAAAATCATTACGTCTCCAAATTGCGTTTGATCTTCTCCACTTCTCTTTACTACTTGTGCAATTTACTTTTCGCTGCCCATACTCTAGAATTGCATGTGTAATGTGCTACTTGACTTGTGTGTTATGCAAAAACTGTCAAAATCTGTCCTTGATAAAAGACAGAATTTTTATCTTGTCGAGTAGTCTAATCACCCCCCCCCCTCTAGACACTCTCACCTTCTTCGATCCCTCAATTGGTATCAGAGCTTTGGTCTCCATTGCTTTGGTTTACACACCATTGGAGGAAGATGGATGTGTCTACGTTTGGGAGTGTTAGCCATAGAGTGCCTATTCTTAATGGAGAGTCATATAACTCGTGGAGGGTTGAAATGCTTAGTATCTTTAAGATGTACAATTTGTGCAAATATGTTGAGACCTCCTATGTGCCTCCTTTTGATCCCTTGCACCCTACCATGGATGAAGAGCTTGATTTGCTTTGTAACCTTAGAACTGTATATCTTATAATTAGAGGGTTACCCGATGATTTGCTTAAGCTTCTTACAAACTTTGAGTGTGCCTATGCTATGTGGAAGTTCTTGGAAGAACTTTATCCGGACTACTCTATGAGAGGTCTTGATAAAATTCTATACAAGACTATTGAATTTGATAAGATGCACCCCAATGATCCCAACTTTGATAAATGCTTCTTTGAGCTTCGTGATCTTATGAAAAAGAAGGGTGATCCCGGTCTTATCAATGTTATAATTAGAAATGCTCTTGCATTACATTCCGAAGATTATTGTCACATTGACAGAACTAATGCAAGTGGTTATCAAATTGACCTAGGTGTTGATGATGAACAATCTATGGGTCAATATGATGATGAGCATGAGCATGATGATGATTACTCCGACTCGGACACCGAGCTAGACAAGATCATGAAGAGTCTCAATCTTATGGCAAATCTGAGAGACTACATGTCCGGCGGAAAAGAGTGGATTCTTGATAGTGGATGCACCGATCACATGACCGGAGACAAAGACATGTTTCGAGAGCTTGCAAAGAACGATGGTCCACGCAAGTATGTGACTTTTGGAGACAACTCCAATGGTAAGGTACTTGGCCTTGGTAAGGTGGCCATATCTCATGATAGCTCTATTCAAAATGTCATGCTTGTAGAATCTCTTGGATACAATTTACTTTCCGTGTCTAGATTAGCTGACTTTGGATTCAATGTGCTATTCACCAAAGTAGATTGCCAAGTCTTTCGTCGTGACAATCAAAACATGGCATTTACCGGTATCCGTAGAGGTGATCTATATATTGTTGATTTCACTAAGAAAGCCCAACCTAGAGCTTGTTTCATTGCTAAATCCTCTAAAGGTTGGTTATGGCATAGAAGGCTTGGACATGTTGGTATGCGTAATTTAGACAAGCTGATCAAAGGTGATCATATTCTTGGTGTTAAAGATGTTTTCTTTGACAAAGATAGACTTTGTAGTGCTTGTCAAGCAGGAAAACAAGTTGGTGGAAGTCATCCCGTGAAAAACATCATGACCACAAGGAGACCGCTTGAGCTTCTTCATATGGATCTCTTCGGTCCCAATGCTTACAAAAGCCTTGGTGGTAACTCCTTTGGTCTAGTTATAGTTGATGATTATTCCAGATTTACGTGGGTATTTTTCCTTGATGACAAATCGCAGATTCAGAGAATCTTCAAAACCTTTGCCAGAAAGGCCCAAAATCAATTTGAGGTGAAGATCAAGAAAGTTTGGAGTGACAATGGAACGGAGCTCAAGAACGCCAATGTAGACTCTTTTCTCGATGAGGAAGGAATTCTACATGAGTTCTCGGCTACGTACACTCCTCAACAAAATGGAGTTGTTGAGAGGAAGAACCGATCGCTCATAGAGATGGCGAGAACGATGCTTGATGAATACAAGACACTGAAGCATTTTTGGGGAGAAGCGGTCGAGACAGCTTGTCATGCTATCAACAGGCTTTATCTTCATAAGCTCCTCGGCAAGACATCATACGAGCTCCTCACCGGTAACAAACCCCAAGTGGGATACTTTCGTGTCTTTGGTTCAAAATGCTATATCCTTGATAAGCATCGTCGGTCTAAATTTGCTCCTAAATCTCATGAAGGATTTCTCCTTGGTTATGGATCAAACTCCCACACCTACCGTGTCTACAATAATTTCACCCGAAAGGTTGAAGAGACGGTAGACGTGAAGTTTGATGAATCTAATGGCTCGCAAGTAGAGCAAATGCCTATTGATGTAGGAGACAAGGACCCATCGGAAGCTATCCAAGATTTATCTATTGGAAAGATCCGTCCCATGGAAGTGAAGGAGAGTACCTCATCTACATATGTGGAGCCATCTACCTCACGGTGAGATGAACCTCAAGGCAACATGGAGGCCTCCACAAGTGGAACTCACCAAGATGAGGAAGTGCAACAAGAAGATCCACCACAACCTCCTTCTCCACCGCCTCAAGACAACACCAACAACAATGAAGAAGAAGAAGAGGAAGATGAAGATGATGAGGAAGCTCAGCCACAACCTCAACAAAAGCTATCCCGAGTCCGAGCAAGAGTCAAGAAAAATCATCCCGTGGAACAAATGATGAACGACATCAACTCCGGGAGAATTACTCCCTCTAAAACTCGCTTAGCTAACTTTTGTGAGCATTACTCATTTATCTCTAGTATTGAACCTATGAAGGTAGAAGAAGCACTTGAGGACCCGGATTGGGTGAACGCTATGCACGAAGAACTACACAACTTCGATAGGAACAAGGTATGGACTTTGGTAGAGAAGCCCAAGGATGATCAAAACATCATTGGAACCAAATGGGTGTTTCGGAACAAGCAAGATGAAGATGGACAAGTCATCCGCAACAAGGCTCGTCTCGTAGCTCAAGGTTACACACAAGCCGAAGGTATGGACTATGGTGAGACCTATGCCCCCGTTGCTAGACTTGAGTCCATTCGCATTCTTCTTGCTTATGCCAATCACCATGATATTACTCTCTATCAAATGGATATCAAAAGTGCTTTCCTAAATGGTGAAATTGAGGAGGAAGTATTTGTAAAACAACCTCCCGGATTTGTGAATCCCAAAAAGCCTAATCATGTTTACAAGTTGCATAAAGCTCTTTATGGTCTTAAACAAGCTCCTAGAGCTTGGTACAAATGCTTAACTAGCTTTCTTCTTGAAAAAGGGTTTGAGATTGGAAAGATAGACTCAACGCTGTTCACGAAAAGGGTAAATGGTGAACTATTTGTGTGCCAAATATATGTTGATGATATTATCTTTGGTTCAACTAACCCTCATTTTAGCAAGAAGTTTGGACAGCTCATGTCGGAGAAGTTTGAGATGTCCATGATGAGTGAACTCAAATTCTTCCTTGGGTTGCAAATCAAGCAATCTAAGGAGGGTACCTTTGTCTCACAAACAAAGTACACCAAGGATCTCTTCAAGAAGTTCAACATGCAAGAAAGCAAAGGTATGAGTACCCCCATGCCTACAAGTGGACATAATGACTTGACAAAAGATGGAGAACCCGTTGATCAAAGGGTTTACCGTTCTATGATTGGTTCTCTACTATATCTTTGTGCTTCTCGTCCTGACATAATGTTAAGTGTATGCATGTGTGCGCGATATCAAGCAGCCCCTAAAGAATGTCATCTTAAAGCTGTTAAAAGGATAGTGAGATACTTGATACACACACCAAACTTTGGCATTTGGTATCCTAAGAGAGCCTCTTTCGACCTTGTTGGCTATTCCGACTCGGACTATGCCGGTGACAAGGTTGATAGAAAGTCAACTTCGGGTACGTGTCAATTCCTTGGTCGATCCCTTGTATCTTGGTCCTCCAAGAAACAAAATTCGGTATCATTATCCACTGCCGAAGCAGAATATATTGCTGCTGGTTCGTGTTGTGCTCAATTGCTATGGATGACACAAACGCTTAAGGATTATGGGAGACATGTGAAACATGTTCCCTTGCTTTGTGACAACGAGAGTGCGATTAAAATTGGACACAATCATGTGCAACACTCTCGAACAAAGCATATTGAAGTTCGTCACCATTTTATTCGTGATCACATTGCCAAGGGTGACATCAATCTTAAGCATGTTCGTACTGACAAACAACTTGCTGATATCTTTACAAAACCTCTTGATGAGAAGGTGTTTTGTCGTTTAAGGAGTGAGTTGAACATCATTGATGCTTCAAACTTGGAGTGATAACTCCATTGATGCATGCAAGGCATGAGCCCACTTGACTAATCCTTGATATTTCTCTTATGATGATGATCATATGTCTTGGACACATTTGCCTCCTTGTATTGCATCTAACTCCTTGCAGGTACTTGGATGATCTACATTCCACAAGATTACCACACACTCAAATCATGAGTAATCTTGTCATTGACCAAGTATCTAGCCCTTTGGGATGTTGAGTTCAAGGAACAAAATTCCACATATCCTTTTTGACATCTTATACATCTTGTATTTCACTCTTGTCATCTTGGATATCCTTGAGTATTTCCTTGCTTGCCTAACCCATGTAGGAAGATGAACTACACAAGTAGAAATGGCGCTCCAACTTCACATTCAATGAGCACCTACATCAAGCTTACCTACATGAGTAAAGCAACAACAAGCCCAAGGTATGTTCTTCACATCTTTAAGGAGCTTTGCTCAAAGTCATGAGTACAAGCAGCTTCATAAGATGTGATCACATCAAATGCTTAATCTAAAAATGGCAACCCCATTTTGAGCTTAAATGATGAGTATGACCTATGATCAAATGTCCTCATTTGACTCCTAAGTCAATATACTCAAACATAGGTGACCTTGTCGCCGACCTTTATCTAGATGAAGTGCATATGTTTTGGAGTTTTTCTATGTCCTCTTATGTTCTCTCATTGAGTTTTCTTTACAAAAAAAAAACTTCATCTAGGAATTTTTTTTTCTTTATTTTATTTCTTCTGTCTTTGTGAATATCCTTATGGCTCTGATCATTTCCTTGAAAATCTTTCACAAATTCATTGCAAATCCTTTGAAACATTCCTTGCAAGTGAGCTGAATTATTTCTGTATTTCCTTGGAATTAAACTCGGCGTCACCGATTTATTTATTTCGGTCTAACCGAAAAGGATCTACCCTAAGTCCCTGACTTTCGGACCCACCGATCCATCTAATTCGGTGTCACCGATTTATCTTCCAGGATATCAACTTCTGCAGCTCCACTCACTGTTTCTCTATGCATGTTCCTTTTTGCCCTGTTGTGATTCTTAAGGATCCCACTTCTTTCTTTCCGTCTTTCCTCACCTTCCTAGTTTGCTGTCCTTTTCGGCACTTGATGTCAAAGGGGGAGAAGACTTAGGGGGAGTAGGGGGAGAAGAGACTTAGGGGGAGAAGAAAAGCAATCTTATCTTAAGGGGGAGAGAATCACATCAAAGCTTTGTCGTGTTTTACATTGGCATCATTCTCAATTGGCATCATTCTTTTGATTTTGCTTTTTCCATCACATCCCTGTTCTGAGAGAACTCAAAGGGAGAGGAACCTTCACAATTGATATCTTATGGAAAGCAAAATCTCTCAGAATTCATTGAAAATATTTTAGTTTCGGAGACATGTTTGCTGATTCAAGCTTGTGCTCAATATGAGACACTCTTTATACATGTCCTCCCTGGCTTGGTACTCTTGATGTTCTTACAGTTGGTTGAAAAAATACTCTTGTGTTATCTAACCTTGTTTTCCCAAGTTTATCCCTTCAGGTACAATGCCAAGGAACCTCAAGGTAAGTATATGCATCTTGCAGAATGTGCATGATGGTGACTTGCTTGTGAATACTTGTTTGCAAGAAATCACCATGCACATATGCATTATCACTCACTTCTTTTCATCTACTCTGATGCATATAGCCAAGCTGCATGTAGCACATCTTGCTTATCTCTCTTGTGTGCTTGTGGTAGTCCAAAACCAAAATTTATGAAAATCTTGCACACTTGTAGGGGGAGCCTGTGTACTACATGCTTGTCAAAGCTTTCGTGATAATTCTGTCCTTCTTTCAATAAGCTTTGATGTTTTGTTTAGTGTGATTTTAGTGTGTTGCCATCAATTACCAAAAAGGGGGAGATTGAAAGCACATTTGCTCCCTGGGTGGTTTTGGTAATTAATGACAACATACTTTGTGGTTGGACTAATGCTTTTATCAAGTATGTTTCAGGAAATCCAATCACATTGGTATGGCAAAATGACTGAAGAAGTGGACCCCTCAAAATGCTAAGGCAAGCATTGGCAAAAGCTCAAGACTCCATTTTTGGTTTAGTGATCCAAGATCACATTGAGTCCATAGGAAAAGCCAATACTATTAAAAGGGGATGAGGTTGTGTTGATGATCTGGTTGCTCAAGTGCTTAGTGATATATCTCCCTCAACTATCAGCAACTTTCACTACCATACACACCCATAAGTAATCTCGGACAAACCGATTTTCCAAACTCAGTCCCACCGAGATGAACCACCTCAGCCATAAGCCAAACCCTAGAAAAATCGGTCAATCCGAGTTTGAGTTCGGTCTCACCGAAATACGGGCTGCCAAGCTTCTGTAACCGTTTGACATCATTCCGGAATAACCGAGTTGATGATTTCGGTCTCACCGAAACTGGCAAGTTCCTGTCTTGACTCAAACCGGACAAACCGAGATGGTATTTTCGGTCCCACTGAAAACCCCAACGTTCACTATATTTGAACTTTCGGTCTGACCGAGTTTCCACTTTGGTCTCACGGAGATTGCTCAATTATGTGTGTAACGGTTGGATTTTGTGTGGAGGCTATATATACCCCTCCACCCCCTCTTCATTCGTGGAGAGAGCCATCAGAAAGAACTACCACTCCTACCTTACACTTTCTGAGTAGAGAACTACCTACCCTTGTGTTGAGATCAAGTTGCTCCATTCCTATCATATGAAACTTGATTTCTAACCTTCCCAAGTTGCTTTCCACTCAATCCTTTCTTCCACCACAGCCATATCAGTGAGGAGAGTTGAGTGTTGGGGAGATTATCATTTGAAGCACAAGAGCAAGGAGTTCATCATCATCTACAACATCCTTTACCTTTTGGAGGGTGGTGCCTCCTAGATTGGTTAGGTGTCGCTTGGGAGCCTCCGTCATCGAGATGTGGAGTTGAACCAAGAAGTTTGTAAGGGCAAGGAGATCGCCTACTTCATGAAGATCTACCCCGAGTAAGGCTAGCCCTCCGTGGGCGTAGGCCATGATGGAATAGACAAGGTTGCTTCTTCGTGGACCCTTCGTGGGTGGAGCCCTCCGTGGACTCGCGCAGCCGTTACCCTCCGTGGGTTGAAGTCTCCATCAACGTGGATGTACGATAGCACCACCTATCGGAACCATGGGAAAAATCATTGCGTCTCCAAATTGCGTTTGATCTTCTCCACTTCTCTTTACTACTTGTGCAATTTACTTTCCGCTGCCCATACTCTAGAATTGCATGTGTAGTGTGCTACTTGACTTGTGTGTTATGCAAAAACTGTCAAAATCTGTCCTTGATAAAAGACAGAATTTTTATCTTGTCGAGTAGTCTAATCACCCCCCCTCTAGACACTCTCACCTTCTTCGATCCCTCACATTGTTAGCAAGCAAATCTCTTTGCACATTAGAAATTTGATCAAGCTGAGTTTGAACCATATGAAAATGCTTCACAAGACATTGAACATCATTAACTGTTCTATCTAAAACACCAAGCAACTTTTTGATAGCAAGGGAATTATCATGCAACTGACTTTCTATCCTCTCATTAAAATGATTCTGTTTCATAATAAAATTATCAAACTCATCTAAACATTGATCAGGAGGTTTACCATGAGGGATGTCACTTGCGTTGAAATCTGAAAGAGAGTGTACCTCTACCATAGGAGGGTGAGTGGTAGGCTCACACAGCTTCTCAATAGGGGGTAGATTCTTCACATCTTCGGCTTTAATACCTTTCTCTTTAATAGACTTCTTTGCTTCTCGCATATCCTCGGGGCTTAGAACAAACATGCCCCTCTTCTTTGTTGGTGGAGGTGGTTCAGGGACGGACCAATCTTCATGGTTCTTGGCAATTCTGCCCATTAAATCTTCCGCATCGTCCGGTGTTCTTTTCCTGAAAACACAACCAGCACAACTGTCCAGATAGGACCTAGATTCATCAGTTAAACCAGCATAGAATATATCAATTAATTCATTCTTAGGAACTCCATGTCCTGGTCTAGCCTGAATCAAACTGCAGTACCTCCCCCAAGCTTTAGGGAGGGACTCATCCTGCAACTGTTTAAAGTTATAAATTCTTTGTAAAGCAGCATGTTGCATATGAGCAGGAAAGTACTTATCAACAAAAGAGTGAGCTAAGTCTTGAGGACTCTTAATAGAACCGCATGGGAGTGAATCATACCATGCTTTAGCACCTTCCTTCAACGAGAAAGGAAGAAGCTTGGTCACATAAAAGTAGCGTATCTTCTCATCTGTGGTAAACAGGCTACCTAGTTCACCAAGTTTAGTCAGGTGTGCAATAGCATCATCATTTTCTCTGCCATAAAAAGGGTCAGCTTCAACCATAGGTATAAGTGAAAGATCAACAGAGAAATCAAAATCAGGATCATCAATGCATATAGGGGATGTAGCAAACTTAGGATTAGGAACAGTTTTGTTTTTCAAAGAGTGTTTTTCAAATATTTTCTTAATAGTTTCAGGGTCAGAGCCGGCAAACTCTGTCAGTTCTTTGCATAAATCTTCATCAAGTATATAGTAATCATCATCAAGGAGCCTCTCCTGGAGTTTACTCAATTCAGGAAAATCATAAGTTTCACCAATTGGGTAGCGAGTAACAGGAAGTTCAATTCCATATTTTTCAGCAGCAGCAGTAATTTGTTTCTCAAGAGCATAACCAAGCGAACTAATATCATCATCAAAAGTAGTAGAAGCATCATCAAGAGTATCAGACATAGTGACAGATTCAGTAGGAGCATCATGTGATGGTGGTGAGGCAAACTTACTCATAACAGAAGGTGAATCAAGTGTAGCACTAGTGCTCAGAGCAGTACCTCTTCTTGTAGTGGATCGTAAGATCGGAACCTTGGGGTCTCCTTTCTTACCCATAGTGAATAAAGTGCAGCAGGTAGGATACCTCAAGTAGACTTGTAAATATTGCTATGCTCCCCGGCAAGGGCGCCAGAAAACGGTACTTGATAACCCTCAACCGTAAGGGATCGAGATAGTCTTCGCGGGTAAGAATAACCCAATTTATTGATTCGACACACGGGGAGCCAAAGAGTATTTATAAGCTTTAAAAGTTGAGTTGTCAATTCAACCGCACCTGAAATATACTAACTTGCAACAAAAGATAAGTGGTAACAGTGATATGATAGTGATGATGGTAATAGTAAAAGTAAACAGCAAAATTAAATAGCAGTAGTAAATAGCAAAAGTAGCAACTAGTGACAAGCAAGGTTTAAAATACTGTAGGCTAGGGAGATGGATGGTCGGGCGTTGCATGGATGAGATAGTTTCTAACTCGGGGCACGGCACACGGAAAGGTAATGATCATCTAGGCAAATATCAAACATTAGGCATGTATCCCGTAGGTAGTTGTACGTGCTTGCAATAAGAACTTGCACAACATCTTTTGTCCTACCATCCCGCTACGAACGGGGCCAAAAGGAACTAATGGATATTGAGGTGCTCCTGTCAAAGAGCACCGGAACAAAGCAATGAACTCAATGGATACATGTAATCCTCAAACTACGGACCATCCTCTTTGGTGTCCCAAGCTGTCACCTTTGGGATCGCCTGTTCCGAACCGTAACAGGTGCATACAACTCATAGATAGGATCAAGAACACAAATATATTCATGCAAACACATATGGTTCAGATCTGAAATCATGGCACTCGGGCCCTAAGTGTCAAGCATTAAGAATAACAAGTTGTAGCAAAGATGATAAACAGCATACTAGATGATAGGCAACATGCCCCCAACAATCTGACAAACTATTACATCATCTAACTCATCCAATCCCTACCATCCCCTTCGCCTACAGCAAGGGAATTACTCACACATGAAGGGGGAAGTCATGGAGGGATGATGAAGTGGTGATGATGATGACGATGGCGACGATCTCCCCTCTCCGGAGGCCAAATCAGCCTCCAGATTAGCCCTCCCGAAGAAGAACAGAGGGTGGCGGCGGCTCCGCGATGAAAAACAGCGAAAGGACTCCCGATCTGGGGTTTCTGCCTCGGAGGAAAAAATACGGGCTAAAGTAGGGCACCAGGGGGTGTGGGCCCCACCCAGGCGCCCCCCC
>LR738713.1:471330074-471542513 GCA_902687465.1 Secale cereale | reverse complement strand
CCCCCCCGCGCGGCCCAGGGGGGCGCACCCACAGGGCGCCTGGGCACCCCCTGGCCCCCCTCTGGCCCCACTTCTGGTATTTGGTTTCTTCGGGTGCGTGGATTTTTCGTGGATTTTTCCGAGATAGTTAAAAATCCGTTTTCCTGCACACAAATAAAACATACAGGCAGCTCTACTGAAAACAGCGTCAGTCCGGGTTAGTTTAGCCCAAATCATGCAAGAATGAGGTCAAAACAATATCAAAAGTGTTTGGAAAAGTAGATACGTTTGAGACGTATCAGGGTGCCCCGAGGGGGGCACAACCCACCAGGGCGCACCAGGCCCCCCTGGCGTGCCCAGGTGGGTTGTTCCCACCTCGGTGGCCTCCTGCACCACAACTTTGCTCTATAAATACCACAATATTCCAGAAACCCTAGGAGAGTCGACGAAATATTCATCCAGCCGCCGCAGAGTCCAGAACCACGAGATCCAATCTAGACACCATCATGGAGGGGTTCACCACTTCTACTGGTGCCTCTTCGATGATGCGTGAGTAGTTCCTTGTAGACCTATGGGTCCGTAGTTAGTAGCTAGATGGCTTCCTCTCTGTCTTTTGATTCTCAATACAATGGTCTCTTGGAAATCCATATGATTTAACTCTTTTTGCGGTGTGTTTGTTGGGATCCGATGAACTTTGAGTTTATGATCAGATCTATCTTTTTATATCCATGAAAGTTATTTGAGTTTCTTTGATCTCTTATATACATGATCTCTTATAGCCTCATATTTCTTCTCCGGTATTTGTGTTTTGTTTGGCCAACTTGATCTATTTATCTTGCAATGGGAAGAGGTGCCCGATAGTGGGTTCGATTTTACGGTGCTTGATCCCAGTGACAGATAGGGAACCGACATGTATGTATCATTGCTACTAAGTATAAAACGACGAGATCCATATCTAACGCCATAGATAAACGGGTCTTGTCTACATCATGTCATCGTTCTTAATGCGTCACTCCATTTTTCCATGAACTTAATACACTAGATGCATGCTGGATAGTTGTCGATGTGTGGAGTAATAGTAGTAGATGCAGGCAGGAGTCGGTCTACTAATCTTGGACGTGATGCCTATGTAATGATCATTGCCTGGATATCGTCATAATTATTTGAGGTTCTATCAATTGCCCAACAATAATTTGTTTACCCACCATTTTCTATTTTTCTCGAGAGAAGCCACTAGTGAAACCTACGGCCCCCGGGTCTTCTTTCTCATATATTTGCCTTTGCGATCTACTTTTCCCTTGCATTTATTTTCGGATCTACTAAACCAAAAATACAAAAATACCTTGCTGCAATTTATTCTTATTTATTTTATTTGGCGTTCGATCTATCAATCTACTACAAATTCCTCACGTCCGTTTTGCCTATCTTGAGGCGCCGTACCTCGAAAGGGATTGACAACCCCTTTAACACGTCAGGTTACGAGAAGTTGTTATTTGTGTGCACGTGATGTTTACGTTGTGTTGCTTGGTTCTCCTACTGGTTCAATAACCTTGGTTTCACATCTGAGGGAAATACCTACTGTCGTTGTGCTGCATCATCCCTTCCTCTTTCGGGAAAAAACAACGTAGCTTTAAGCGACATCAAGCCACGTCACCCGCCAGAGGCGGCGGGGGAGGCATCGAGCGAGATGGTGCAGGGGCCTCTCCAGCGGTGCTGACGAGCTCGGCCATGCGGTCCAGCCAGTCCTCACAGAGGTCGTCGGCCCGGGCGGTAGCGCAGAAGCTCGTGTGCCATGAGGAACGCAGCCTGCGAGTTTTCCGACCCGCGCCGGGCATGGGAGGACGAAGCAGCGGTCAGAGTCAGCGATGGGATGGCAGTGTGGCCATCGCACCGCACGGAAGGCGGCATCGACGAGTCCTGCTAGTCATGGGCCGCGGGGCTGGTGGCAGCGTTGGGCGAGTGATGGCAAGCGGCGGTGGATGCCGTCGCCTGCAGTGGATGGCGAGCGGTGGCAGATGGTACTTGCTACTCATGGAGATGGGGAACCTCCTAAAACCCCCGATGCTCATTATGTGAAAGATATTATGTACTACTTTGATAATCTAGAGAAAACCCTATTCAACTATGTAATGGGAGTAACGTTGGATCAACGTGAATACTTTAGGGATTATCGCTTGACACTAAAAGGGAAACTGTTATGGTATCAAATTCATATGTTGCATTGGTATGCTCGGCAACTATGATTGAGATATGATTATACTTGTTGCTCTAGGATGAAGTCTCCACACCTTCCCTTTTCATGCAAATTTAGTGATAATGAAACCTTAGCTTCTTATGCTAATGGTAATATGATTATTTTGATGTGGAACGAATAGAAGAATTCGTTGCTTTTAAGGGTGCTTATGAAATTGAATCTCTGTTTAAAAAGAATGATGCTTTTGATGATAATGTTTCTAGGCCTGAAAATCTTGCTATATTATAATACTGCTATTTGAATTATGAATATAACTCTGATATTGATGCGTTTATTGAGAAGGTCTCCGTTATCCAAGAAGAGACTACTATTTTGCAGGAGTCTATGGAAGAAGAAATCAATGACATTGTGAGCTCATTGGATGAAAAAGATGAGGAGGAGAGCGAAGAACAAGAGGATGAAGAGCGGATTAGCTACCCGTGCCCACATTCTAATGAGAGTAACTCTTCAACTCATACATTGTTTAATTTCCCTTCGTGCTTACCGAAGGACGAATGATATGATGATTGTTATGATCTCGTTGATTCTTTTGAAATATCCCTTTTTGATGATGCTTGCTATACTTGTGGCCAAGATGCCAATATGAATTATGCTTATGGAGATGAACTTGCTATAGTTCCTTATGTTAAACACGAGATTGTTGCTATTGCACCCACGCATGATAGTCTTATTATCTTTTTGAATTCTCCAAACTACACTATATCGGAGAAGTTTGCACTTATTAAGGATTATATTGATGGGTTGCCTTTTTCCGTTACACATGATGATTTTGATGAATATAATATGCATGTGCTTGCTGCTCCTACTTGCAATTATTATGAGAGAGGAACTACATCTCCGCCTCTCTATGTTTCCAACACGATAAAATTGCAAGAAACTGCTTATACTATGCATTGGCCTTTACTTGATGTGCATGAATTGTTCTTTTATGACATGCCGATGCATAGGAAGGGAGATAGACTTTGTTGTTGCATGATATATATCACTTTGTGCTCACTACTAAATGTCAAATCATTGTTAATTAAAATTGGCTTTGATATACCTTGGGATCCGGGTGGATCCATCACTTGAGCACTATATGCCTAGCTTAATGGCTTTAAAGAAAGCGCTGCCAGTGAGACAACCCAAAAGTTTTAGAGAGTCATTTATTTCTTTTGTGTGCTTTTATAAAGTTTAAAAAAAAAGGGGAACCCAAAACTTTTCAAAAAGAAAAGTGAAAGTGATATAGACGAGCATTGTGAAAGTGGGGGACGTCCTTGAACTTTGTTCATGCCCATGGAAACTTTTTGAATCTTAATTACAGAAACTTTTCAACAAAAATAATTATCCCCTTGTACAATTCCATTGTATTATAAAAATAATGTGCCAAGGTTTGCCTTTAGGATGTTTACAATGCTTGTTGGTTTGTGCGGTGCAGGACAGAAACTATGGCTGTAGTGCGCGATTTTACATTTGTTTTTCTGGAACGTCAAATGGTTCTGATACTTTTTGCACTATTTTTCTAAACAAATTGTTTATTTTTCCTAATTTGGCAGAATTTTTCATGTATCATAAGTATGGTGAATGTTCAGATTATTACAGACTGTTCTGTTTTAGACAGATTCTATTTTTGATGCATAGTTTGCTTGTTTTGATGAAACTATCAATTTCTATCAGTGGATATAGCCATGGAAAAGTTATATTGCTGTAGCTACAATGCAAAAACAAAATATGAATTGGTTTGCAACAGTACTTAGAGTAGTGATTTGCTTTATTATACTAACGGATCTTACCGGGTTTTCTGTTGAAGTTTTGTATGGATGAAGTGTTCGAAGGTCGAGGAGGTCTTGATGTGAGGAGAAGAAGGAGAGGCAAGAGATCAAGCTTGGGGATGCCCAAGGCACCCCAAGTAAATATTCAAGGAGACTCAAGCGTCTAAGCTTGGGGATGCCCCGGAAGGCATCCCCTCTTTCTTCAACAAGTATCGGTATGTTTTCGGATTCGTTTCATTCATGTGATAAGTGCAGATCTTGGAGCGTCTTTTGCATTTAGTTTTCACCTTTTATTTTATGCACCATGCTGGTATGAAATAGTCCTTGGTTGATTTATAGAATGCTCTTTGCACTTCACTTATATCTTTTGAGTATGGCTATATAGAATACTTTATGTGCTTCACTTACATCATTTGAAGTTTGGATTGCCTGTTTCTCTTCACATAGAAAACCGCCATTTGTAGAATGCTCTTTTGCTTCACTTGTAATTGTTAGAGTGTGGGCATAACTTTTGTAGAAAGAATTAAAACTCTCTTGCTTCACTTATATCTATTTAGAGAGTTGACAGGAATTGGTCATTCACATGGTTAGTCATAAAATCCTACATAAACTTTTAGATCGTTGAATATGATATGTTTGATTCCTTGCAATAGTTTTGCGATATAGAGATGCTAATATGTGGGAGGAACTAGTGAATGATTATGGTTTAGTAAAAATATTGGTGTTAAGGTTTGTGATTCCCGAAGCATGCACGTATGGTCTCCTAACTATGTAACCAAATTGGCGCGCGTTGTATTTTGATTGTTTATCTTTGCGTGAAAGTCGGGCGCGCGCGATGGTTAACTCCTACCAACCTCCCCCCTAGGAGCATGCGTCATAGTATTTTTGCTTCGAGGGCTAATAGATTTTTCACAATAAGTATGTGAGTTCTTTATGACTAATGTTGAGTCCATGGATTATACACACTCTCACCCTTTCACCTTGCTAGCCTCTCTTGTACCGCGCAACTTTCGCCGGTACCATACACCCATCATATACCTTCCTCAAACAGCCACCATACCTATCTATTCCATAGCCATTCCGAGATATATTGCCATGTAACTCCATTGTTCCATTTATTATGACACGCACCATCATTGTCATATTGCCTTGCATGATCGTAAGATAGCTAGCATGATGTTTCCATGGCTTGTCCGTTTTTTGATGTCATTGCTACGCTAGATCATTGCACATCCCGGTACACCGCCGGAGGCATTCACATAGAGTCATATTTTTGTTCTATTATCGAGTTGTAATATCGAGTTGTAAGTAAATAGAAGTGTGATGATCATCATTATTAGAGCATTGTCCCTTGAAAAAAAAAGGAAAAAAGAAAGGCCAAATAAAAAATGAGAAAGGCCAAAAAAAGGAAGGCCCAAAAAAAGAAAAAAAAGAAAAAAAAGGAAAAGAAAAGGGGACAATGCTACTATCTTTTTTCCACACTTCTGCTTCAAAGTAGCACCATGATCTTCATGATAGAGAGTCTCCTATGTTATCACTTCCATATACTAGTGGGAAATTTCATTGTAGAACTTGGCTTGTATATTCCAACGATGGGCTTCCTTAAATGCCCTAGGTCTTCATGAGCAAGCAAGTTGATGCACACCCACTAGTTTTCTTTTGAGCTTTCATACACTTATAGCTCTAGTGCATCCGTTACATGGCAATCCCTACTCACTCACATTGATATCTATTGATGGGCATCTCCATAGCCCATTGATACGCCTAGTCGATGTGAGACTTTCTCCCTACTTTTGTCTACTACCACATTATATTCCACCCATAGTGCTATATCCATGGCTCACGCTCATGTATTGCGTGAGGAGTTGAAAAGGTTTGAAAAAGTAAAGTATGAAAACAATTACTTGGCTGACACCAGGATGGGCATGAGGGGTACCTTGTGTTAAGAAAAGGGAGCATAAAAGGCTATATGATTTTGTAGGGATAACGTTCTTTAGCATTGATATTTTGAAAGACTTGATTGTTTGTTGGGATGCCCAAGTATTAAATTCTTCTATGTCAAATGATAGACTATTGTCTTGAATCACTCGTGTCTTAATGTTCATGCCATGATTAGATTACATGATCAAGATTATGCTAGGTAGCAATCCACATCAAAAAATATCTTTTTTATCATTTACCTACTCGAGGACGAGCAGGAATTAAGCTTGGGGATGTTGATACGTCTCCATCGTATCTATAATTTTTGATTGTTCCATGCCAATATTCTACAACTTTCCTATACTTTTGGCAACTTTTTATACTATTTTTTGGGACTAACATATTGATCCAGTGCCCAGTGCCAGTCCTTGTTTGTTGCATGTTTCTTGTTTCGCAGAATATCCATATCAAACGGAGTCCAAACGGAATAAAAATGGACGGAGATTTTTTTTTTGGAATATATGTGAATTTTGGGAAGCGGATCCAACATGAAACGATGCTCGAGTGGGCCACGAGGCAGGGGGCGCGCCCCCTGGGCCCTCGTGGCCACACCGTAAGGCGGTTGATGCCCTTCTTTCGCCGCAATAAAGCTAATATCCGGATAAAAATCGTGTCAAAAAATCAGCCCAATCGGAGTTACGGATCTCCGGGAATATAAGAAACGGTGAAGGGACATAATCTTGGAACACAGAAACAGAGAGAGACAGAGAGACAGATCCAATCTCGGAGGGGCTCTCGCCCCTCCAGCGCCATGGAGGCCATGGACCAGAGGGGAAACCCTTCTCCCACCTAGGGAGAAGGTCAAGGAAGAAGAAGAAGGAGAGGGGCTCTCTCCCCCTCGCTTCCGGTGGCACAGGAGTGCCACCGGGGCCATCATCGTGTGACGGCGATCTACACCAACACCTCCGTCATCTTCACCAACATCTCCATCACCTTCCCCCATCTATCTACAGCGGTCCACTCTCCCGCAACCCGCTGTACCCTCTACTTGAACATGGTGCTTTATGCTTCATATTATTATCCAATGATGTGTTGCCATCCTATGATGTCTGAGTAGATTATCATTGTCCTATCGATGATTGGTGAATTGCTATGATTGATTTAAATTGCTTGTGGTTATGTTGTTGTCCTTTGGTGCCCATCATATGAGCGCGCGCATGGATCACACCATAGGGTTAGTTGTATGTTGACAGCACTACGTATTGGAGGGCAAGAGTGACAGAAGCTTCAACCTAGCGTAGAAATTGATGCATACGGGATTGAAGGGGGACCAATATATCTTAATGATATGGTTGGGTTTTACCTTAATGAACGTTAGTAGTTGCGGATGCTTGCTAATAGTTCCAGTCATAAGTGCATAGAATTCCAAGTAAGGGATGACATGCTAGCAGTGGCATCTCCCACATAAAACTTGCTATTGGTCTAGTAACGTAGTCAATTGCTTAGGCGCAATTTCGCAACTCCTACCACCACTTTTCCACACTCGCTATCATTAACTTTATCTTAACAGCCCCTAGTTTATATTTGCGTGCTCTTTATATTCTTGCAAACCTATCCCACAAAAACCACAAAGTACCTCTAGTTTCATACTTGTTCTAGGTAAAGTAAACATCAAGTGTGCGTAGAGTTGTATCCGTGGTCGATAGAACTTGAGGGAATATTTGTTCTGCCTTTAGCTCCTCGTTGGGTTCGACACTCTTACTTATCGAAAGAGGCTATAACTGATCCCCTACACTTGTGGGTTATCACTGTGTAATCTAGATTATTGACTCTAGTGCAAGTGGGAGACTGAAAGAAATATGCCCTAGAGGCAATAATAAATTTGTTATTTATATTTCCTTATGTCATGATAAATGTTTATTATTCATGCTAGAATTGTATTAACCGGAAACATAGTACATGTGTGAATACATAGACAAACAAAGTGTCACTAGTATGCCTCTACTTGACTAGCTCGTTGAATCAAAGATGGTTAAGTTTCCTAGCCATAAACATGAGTTGTCGTTTGATTAACGGGATCACATCATTAGTGAATGATGTGATTGACTTGACCCATTCTGTTAGCTCAGCACTTGATCGTTTAGTTTTACTGCTATTTCTTTCTTCATGACTTATACATGTTCCTATGACTATGAGATTATGCAACTCCCGAATATCGGAGGAACACCTTGTATGCTATCAAACATCACAACATAACTGGGTGATTATAAATATGCTCCACAGGTGTCTCCGAAGGTGTTTGTGGTGTTGGCATAGATCGAGAATATGATTTGTCACTCCGAGAGTCGGAGAGGTATCTCTGGGCCCTCTCGGTAATGCACATCCTATAAGCCTTGCAATTAAATGACTAATGAGTTAGTCACGAGATGATGCATTACGGAACGAGTAAAGAGACTTGCCAGCAACGAGATTGAACTAGGTATGATGATACCGATGATCGAATCTCGGGCAAGTAACATACCGATGACAAAGGGAACAACATATGTTGTTATGCGGTTTGACCGATAAAGATCTCCGTAGAATATGTAGGAACCAATATGAGCATCCAGGTTCCGCTATTGGTTATTGACCGGAGAAGAGTCTCGGTCATGTCTACATAGTTCTCGAACCTGTAGGGTCCGCACGCTTAACGTTCGGTGACGATCAATATTATGAGTTTATGAGTTTTGATGACCGAATGTAGTTTGGAGTCCCGGATGAGATCACGGACATGACGAGGGGTCTTGGAATGTCCGAGACATAAAGATTGATATATAGGACGACTATATTCGGACAGCGGATGAGTTTCGGGGGTCACCGGATATTTATCGGAGTGCCGGGGGGTTATCGGAACCCCCGGTGGAACTATTGGGCCTTGGTGGGCTTTGGGAAAGAGAGAAGGTAGCAGCCGAGGAGGTGGCGCCCCCCCCCCCCAATGGGGAGTCCGAATTGGACTAGGGGAGGGGGCGCGGCCCCTCTTTCCCTCTCGCTCTCGCTCTCCCTCTCTTTCCTTCTACCTTCATTCTTCCTTTCCTACTCCTAGTAGGAATAGGAAAGAGGGATTCCTACTCCTCCTAGGAGTAGGAAACCTTCTCCTTGGCGCGCCCTATAGGGCCATCCGGCCTTCTTCCCTTGCTCCTTTATATACGGGGGCAAGGGGTACCCTAGAACACACAAGTTGATCATTGATCTCTTAGCCGTGTGCGGTGCCCCCTCCACCATAATCCAGCTCGGTCATATCGTAGCGGTGCTTACGCGAAGCCCTGCGTCGGTAACTTCATCATCACCATCATCACGCCGTCGTGTTGACGGAACTCTCCCGCGAAGCTCTACTGGATTGTGAGTTCGTGGGACGTCACCAAGCTGAACGTGTGCAGATTGCGGAGGTGCCGTACATTCGGTACTAGGATCGGTCGATCGTGAAGACGTACGACTACATCAACCGCGTTGTCATAATGCTTCCGCTTATGATCTACGAGGGTACGTGGACAACACTCTCCCCTCTCGTTGCTATGCATCACCATGATCTTACGTGTGCGTAGGATTTTTTTTTTTTTTGAAATACTACATTTTCCAACACTATCGAGCATGCAAATAGCTACCGGAGCTAGGCTCATCGACAAACAAGTTGGCTTGAGGAGGTTGGATGGGGTTTGGCACAGGAGGGCCGTGAAGTGGAGCTCGGTACCTTGTAGATTTATACCGAAGTAGAGCAGCCTGACCTCGACAATTGCAAAATCAACATATGTATATGTGTGTACTGAAGAATCTCTTTTCTACCTGTCTCAGTCTCACCTTGTTTATTCTGAAGACCTTGCAATTTGGGGTAAGTCACAATCTTTGTGTTGATGAACGAGACAATGTCAAGAGAGCATTTTCCACACCAGCCAATAAAACCACCAGAAAAGAAAATCTCGTGTGGGTAACAAACTGCTCTAGTCAAGATTACCAGCAAAAGCTTGCTCGGTTGACATGCAGAGAAAAGAAAATCTCGTGTGGGTAACAAACTGCTCTAGTCAAGATTACCAGCAAAAGCTTGCTCGGTTGACATGTAGTGTAGTACACGTCACTTCAACTAAAGTAATGAAAGCATTTGTTGTGGCGGTGCCTGTCAATGGCACGAAGTTGTACATGTATATAAACATATACACTTAAAAATAGCCGGGGTTTGCTCGTTGTGCACATTTCAAATGATGCCAGATTACACGTAGCTTCAAATCATCATGGATTATGTTGCACTCCCACTCCCTCTATCCCATAATATAAGAACGTTTTTGACACTAGTGTAGTGCTAAAAACGATCTTATATTATGAGACATAGGGAGTAAAAAATAATAGAGTGAATAGATTAGCTTTGAATAATACAAATGCAAAGTGGCATCCTTCTAAGCACTGACCAAATAATCATGGAATACATTGTAAAAAGTAATAGATAGAAGGGCTTAGCTTCAAACTGGAACCTGTTGCTCCTCGGGCATAGGATGGCTTCCCCTTCCTCGACCCAATGGTGCTCAAGAACACAGGAGACAGGACACCTAAAAATGTTAAAAAGGGAGACTAATAATCAGAACTGGACTATCAAATGTGGGGGCAGCAGTCTCCAACATGAATCTACTACATGAACAGAAGAGAAGAAAACCCAATCAAAATTAAACAACACATGTCATGTACATGATGACCAACTGTGTAATTACTCCGCCGCCCGCGGATGGGAGGGGCACTTATGGTGCCGCTTGGACCTTCACTGCGTCCGCTACCTTCAAATCGACAAGATGGGCGTCTGACTGGGCGGTGCTGCCTCCCCCTCCCCCGCTTTCAATGCGCCCGGCATCCTCAGCCCCGACACCAAGCCCTCCCGTATCCATCAACGGATTTCCTCCGCTGCTGCCTAGGCTTTCGGCAGAGTTCAATGCCTTTGGAGCTCCACAAGGTTGGCAGGTCGTCAAGTCTTCCCACTGGTGGCGCAGGCTGCCTTCATTTCGCCCAAATTAGAGGCAGGTGGTCTCCGGTCAGCAGCATTCAAGCCAACGAAGGAGACTCGCAACGATCCAGCAAAAATAGAGGAAGAAGCTGCGCTTTGTGACTTGCTACCGCTGCAGGGAGAAGGGGCACTTCTCCATTGACTGCAGGGATCCCATCAAGTGCAACAAATGCAACCTCCAGGGGCATAAAGCTAGGGACTGCTCCACCCAGTCCTCTTCACGCACTCGGCCTCCCCCAAGCGCAAACTACCTCAACAGCTGCGCGGCTCCATGCTCTGCTTCGCCAATGTCTCGCCACCGCTCGTCCACTGATGTTGCTGCTGCCCTCGAGGCCATGTGCGAGCCGGCGCGACGCCCTCTGGAGCGTTTCACCACGTTCATGACCACCCCGGCCATGGAGCAGCAGGCCGCCCTGCTAGCCAGCAATGCTGCAGTGCTCTGGCTCGGTGGCTCGCGGCCGGAGGTCAGCGTGGACGATATCATTGAGGAGGTCCACCACCACACCAAGGTGGAGAAGGCATACTTCCGTGTGGTGCGCCACTTCCCCGAGGACTTCATCGTCCGATTCATCTACCACCATCACCGGGACCTGCTCACTGCCTCGCCGGGACGTTTTGGGCGTGGCCGGCTAGACATTCACGCCAACAACTGGCGGGCCAACGCACATGTCGACGTCACCAGGCTCAACTACCATGTCCACCTGACGCTCGAGATGGTGCCGCTGCATGGCTAGGATGAGGAGCTCATCTCGGACATCATCGGTGACGACTGCGTCCTCCACTACATCGACGCGGCTACGGTGCAAAAGGAGGATGCCACGGCAGTCAAGCTCTGGGCTTGGTGCTCGGACCCGGCGCTCATCCCTCGTGTGGACTGGCTGACGATCGTGGACAAGCCACGGATCAGCGCCTCGCATCCGTCCCCCGGTGTCATGGGGCGCTCGGGGCTCGCCGGCCGGGTGCTCATCCACCTGGACCTCATCGAGCACTTCACGCCGGATTCGGCAGGAGTGGTGCCACGCAGGCCATGGGCGACGAAGCCGCTGCCCTTCCAGATGGGCGTCATCAATGGAGAAGCAGAGAGGCGGGAGCTCACGCGTCCTTCCCGACGCGACCACAGGCATGGCCGGCGTGACGACGACCACTCCCGTCGTGATGACGACGACGACGACCGGCATGGACGACAAGAGGACAGGAGCTGGGCGTCCAGGTTCTTCCGCAGCAGGTCGCGCGCCACAGGGGAAGACTCCCGCCACGAGGATGGGCGACGCCCTGATGATCACCGCCGCAACTCTGATGGGCGCAGGGGGACCGCCGCCGCGAGGAAGACCGCCGCGACAGGAGGCGGGTGGATCTCAGCCTCGTTCAGCGCCTCCCGGGGGGCGCTGTTATTCCGGCGTCCGGGCGCCGTCCCGTGACCTCGCCCCCTGCCTCGCCTCGTCGCGCCTCCTTGGTGCGTGGAAGATCCCCCTGCCGCTCCCCTTTCGTCGGCCACAAGATGCGCTCACATGCTGTCCCACCAGCAACGCCTACCACTACAGTGCTCTCTCCTGCAGCTTCACCAACGCACACTCCAGTCCACCCGTCTGCAGCTTCTCCATCGGCTATATCAGCTACACCGGCCCCTAAGTCTCCAGTACATAACACGGTGATGGCCTCTACTGCTTGCAATCTGCTCACTCCGAACACCAGCATACAAACCATGCCTCTCACACCTCTTTTCAACTCTCTGCAGTCGCCGCTTCTATCGACACCACCAGAATCGCCTTGCCGGCCACCGGTGAACAGGAGGAAGACCTTGGCTGGTGTGACACTTACCTGTGCTGAAGGGGGCTTCTCTCTCCGCTGCACTAGTGCCCGACTGAAGGGTAGGATGACCGGCATGCCAATGGCAAGGCTCGCGGAGAAGATGCTTTGTCGACGCTTGGGATCGTCAACGAGGGAGACCACATCACGGAGGAGGCAATCATGAAGTTTGCTGCTCTTTTCCGTGGTAGGTTGCCATCCATTGTCGTGGATGCGCTCAGGGCCCTGTTCCGCCTTGACTGTGATCTAGCCATGGCTGTCGAGGATGCGCTGATTGCCCATGGTGGAGGAGGCGCTCTGGAGTACACCTTGGCGTCCGCTGATGGTGGCACCGGCTGCGCTGTTTGATGCATGCTTCCGCTCCACCAGTACCAGTGTCTCTCCAGTTATTATGTTAGCTAAATTTCAATTCAGAGATGTGTGGGCGTGTGTTTGCCCTTGGTCTGTTGCAACCAGTTATTGTGCTAGTGTCTGTGGTGTCCAGTTAGAAGTGAAGGTTGAGAAAGCTACCATGTACTCGTGGGTATATCTGCTCCCTGTGTGGATGATGAATACCACTTTGTCAATGTCTTGCTCACCCTCCGGTTTCTGCATCTGCATGTGTATTTGCTGTTTGTGGCTTCAGGCACGAACGAATCAATGCAGAGCCTCAAACAGTCACAGGCTTATGACCATTTCCGTCGCCCACGGCCGTAGAAACTCCAAGTTACCAATGTTAGCGCAAAACTTCAATGTTCTTTGCTGGAATGTGCGCGGGCTAAATTGCCTAGATAGGAGAGCTACTGTCCATGAGACCATCGCTGCGTCTCAATGTCACATTGCTTGTCTCCAGGAATCAAAGCTGGCCAATACCGACCAATTCACCGCCTCCTTTCTGGGAGGTTATAGACTACAAAGCTTCGCGCAGCGCCCGGCAGCCGGGACCCGTGGCGGTATTCTATTGTTGTGGGATGACAACATGGTTCAATGCTCCGATTTGGTAATCGGTGAGTTCTGTCTCTCCGCGAGGGTGACGATTCTGGCTTCTACAGAAGACTTCTTGATCACTACAGTTTATGGTCCCACGGCCAATAATAGAAAAGATGATTTCTACACGGAGCTCCTGGCGCTCAAACCACCATCAGGGGATAGATGGCTGGTTTGCGGTGACTTTAACCAAATTTACAGAGCAAGGGATAAAAACAAGCCAAGCTTCAGTAGGAGTAGGATCAATAAATTCCGCGAGACGCTCTCGGAGGGAGAACTCAAAGAGATACACTTGCAAAACCGCCGCTTTACTTGGAGCAACGAACGCCATAATCCAACATTGAGCAAGCTTGATTCCTTTTTATGCAACTCGGATTGGGACCTCACATTCGATGGACACATCCTCCATGCTCTTTCCTCCTCCCTATCAGACCACTGCCCATTACTACTAGCACAAGACATAGGCCCGAAACGCCCGAGCAGTTTTCGTTTTGAGAACTTCTGGATCTCAATGCCTGGATTTCAACAAGTTGTGCAACAAGCTTGGAATGCCCCGTCCGAACACTCTGAGCCTTGCCAAATATTATTTCACAAACTACGCAAGACGGCGTTCATGCTTAAATGTTGGAGTAAACGGATTTTTTCAAATGCGAAGATCCAATTGCACATGGCCTTGCAAGTTATTCTCCATCTCGATATGGCCCAAGATAATCGTATCCTTTCACCAGAAGAGTCCGAGCTCCGTGCAGGGTTAAAGAGGAAAATTGTTGGCCTTGTCGTGCTAGTACAAGCGAGAAAAAAGCAATGTGCTAGGATTAAAAATCTCAAAGAGGGCGATGCCAACACAAGATTTTTTTCACCTTAAAGTTAACGCAAGGAGGAGAAAAAAATCATTCATAGGCTAAATTTTGGTCCTGGTAGGGTCACCTCGCATGATGAAAAGAAGAAGGTGGTACATGACCATTTCAAGGAAGTTTTGCAAAAGGGCCCAAGAAGGCAGCAAGATTTTAATTGGGAAGCCATGCACTTCCAAGACTGCGATTTATCCAGCCTGGGTCAAAATTTTAGTGAGGAAGAAGTGTTGTCTGCCATCACTCAGCTACCTGGAGACAAGGCTCCAGGCCCCGATGGCTTCACCGGAGCCTTTTTTAAGGCATGTTGGGTGATCATTAAACCAGACATGATGCATGCGATCAACTCCTTCTCAAACCTGCGCACCGGAAACCTTCACTGGCTAAACTCGGCAAATATTATGCTACTCCCGAAGAAGGAAGGGGCGGAGGAGATATCGGATTTTCGCCCGATTAGCCTTATACATGCCTTTGCCAAAATCATCACTAAGATCCTGGCCATGCGTCTGACCCCATTCATGAATGTGTTGGTGTCACGGGCTCAAAGTGCCTTCATCAAGACTAGAAGCATCCACGACAACTTGATGTTTGTGCGAGGATTCATTAGACGCCTACACCATACGAAGACTCCGGCCCTGCTGCTCAAGTTAGACATAAAGAAAGCCTTCGATTCAATCCGATGGGACTATTTACTAGACTTATTGCAGCGCCGTGGCTTTCCACCAAAATTCAGAGATTGGATCACAGCTTTATGGGCATCGTCTTCTTCGCGAGTACTTCTAAATGGTGTGCCAGGGGACCCCATAAAACTTGGAAAGGGGTTGCGACAGGGAGAGCCGCTATCCCCTTTACTATTCGTCATCTCCATCGACCCTCTACAATAGCTCCTGGCCAAAGCTACAGAACAAGGTCTGCTCCATCGCTTGAGAGGTCGGGCAACCAATCTCAGAACCTCCCTTTATGCTGATGACGCTGCCATATTTGTCGCTCCGATAAAAGAAGACATTGTGCATCTATCTCAAATTTTGGCGAACTTCGGAGAGGTTACGGGTTTGGTGGCTAATACCACTAAAAGCGTAGTCGCCCCCATACATTGTGCCAACCTAGACTTCGACGATATTCTCCAGAGCTTTCCGGGTACGAGGGTGGGATTCCCCATGCGTTATTTGGGCCTTCCGCTATCCACGCATAGCCTCAAAAAGGCAGACTATCAGTTTATGGTGGACAAAGTGGCGGCTAAGCTCCCCCCTTGGCAAGGCAACAACGTCAACGCGGTGGGCTGGTCCACACTGGTTAAGTCAGTTTTGACCTCCCTTGTGATTTATCACATCACCGCCCTCGATGTGCCACATGGTACCAAAAAAAGCATCACCAAGATTCAGAGAGCTTTTCTGTGGGCAGGTACTGATCAGGTCTCGGGAGGCAAATGCAAGGTCAATTGGCGCACGGTCTGTCGTCCTACAAATTTGGGGGGTTTGGGGATTCTGGATATAGAAAAGTTTGCACGGGCTTTAAGAATGCGATGGCTATGGTTCGCTGGGGTGGACCCCCAGCAGGCATGGGCTGGATTCGAAATACCTTGTGATGATGAAGACATATCCTTATTCTATGCCCCGACGACTATCACTCTTGGGGATGGCAAGACTGCAAGTTTCTGGCACTCCCCATGGCTCCTCGATGAAAAGCCTAAAGACATTGCTCCCGGCATTTTCGCCCTTTCGAAGCGCACCAATGCTTGTGTGGCTAAGGCCATTCAAGATAACGATTGGATCCGACACATAAACCTACAGGGTGGCCTTTCTGTGGTCCTCATACAACAGTTCTTTCAACTATGGTGCAAATGTCAGGAGGTCCAACTCGCGACGGGCATTAGTGATACCATCTGTTGGAAATTCACAGCCGATGGATGTTACTCAGCCGCCACCGCTTATCGGATGCAATTCGCTGGACTTATCAAGTCCGAGATGCCGCGAACAGTTTGGAAGATATGGGCGCCACCCAAGATTAAATTCTTCTCATGGCTTATCCTGCAAGACCGAATCTGGACGGCGGATAGACTGCTTCGTAGAGGATGGACAAATTGTGGTCTTTGCCAGCTATGCAAAAGGGAGCCAGAAACGGCCAGACATCTCATGTTCAAGTGCCGCTACACAATCAGAGTTTGGAATCTGATTTTCGAGTGGTTGGGGATTAACTCACCGACTCCGAGTTGGAGTAACTTCGAGTCAATCAAGGAATGGTGGTGTTCACATGATAGCATGGATCGAAACAATAGGAAGGCCAACACATCGTTACAGATGCTCATCTGCTGGGAGATCTGGAATGAGAGGAACGCTAGGGTTTTCCATTCCAAAGCCTCCCTTCCTTCCCGAGTGGTTGCGACAATCAAAGATGAGGCAAAGACGTGGGTCATTGCCGGGGCTAGATTATTGGGAAATTTAATTCCGGGAGAGTAGTCCAATTTATTTGGACCACGATGGTCATGTAACCTGCAAAACTCTGTATTTCTCCTTATTTAATGAGATGAGGCAAAGCTTTTGCCTCCGTTTCAAAAAAAAAAAGATGACCAACTGTTCCTACCCACTTGGCAGATCTGGGCGAGGCGGGGGTGGTGCCCGGGGAGAGGAGTGGTGGCCGAAACTTATGATGAAGTTTATATAAACTAATTCATGAAAGATGGTAACATATTTAGTCACGACCTGCTTACAAGAAATGCCAAGCATAGTATTTGGCATGCCCACTTTTTATTTGATGACTGTTATAGACATAACTAACACACAACAAACAAGTATATCCAACATACAACAATAAAAGATATACAGACATCACTGGTATACATCTACTACCACTATAAAAGGAAGAAAAGGCAGATCCAACTCAGCGTATTAGCCTCTAATTTATCATCTAACGGCCTAAAACGTCTGTTAACAAAAATCATCGTTAACGAAATCCCGGTCGCTAACCAAACGCGGTACCCCACCGCTCGCTCCTCTCTCTCTCTCGCACCCCTCTCTCGCCTCGCTAACCTCTCCACCACGCCCCGCCGCCCATGCCCTTCTCGCCTCCTCCTACACAAACCGTCCAGCCTCGCGCACCTCCTCCTAGCCCCGCCACCATCGGCCCTCCGCCATCGACGCCTCCTCCTCCCACCCCCGCGCCCCGCCGCCGCTGCGCCCCGCTGGCCTTCCTCTCCCTCCCCGCCACCGCCGGGGAGCGGGTGCCGCCGCTGCGCCCCGCTGACCCTGCTCTCCCTCCCCGCAACCGCCAGGGAGCGGGTGCCGCCGCTGTGCCCTGCTGGCCCTCCTCTCCATCCCCTCCACCGCCGGGGAGTGGGTGTCGCCGGTCTGCTGCTGCTTCCACCCGGCACTTCCTCCTCTTTGTCTACGCCAAGAATTCGATTACCATGGATCAACATGCTCGTGCGGCTGTTTATTCGCTCAAGGGGTGGAGGAAGCAGGCCGGAGTGGTTCTCGCTCCAGGGGCAGTTTTCGTGGCGAGGTGCCCAGCGCCGAGGGCGAGGAGCCGAGCGTCCTGGAGACATATAATCCTGTCAGCGCTACAGCGTTGGAGGTTGACAAGAGGCAAGATCTTGAGGTAATTGATTGATGGCCACCCGAAAAAACGAAATATTTTGTTTTTGACGTTCTTAGTTCTTAGCCGCAGGAACCTTTGACTTAGTCGGACTGACGATGTCACGGTGGTGTTTGCCTGATTGGCAACAAGAGCGAAAACCGCGAGGCATTCAAGAATCATGTGGTGCTATGGAGATTCACTTCGCCTTAGGATTTCCAACTACCGACATGTATTTATTGATTGCCTCATGTGTATGGCTCATCTATTCTTAAATCTTAGTCACCTAGCTTGGTCAGAGTTCAGATCAGCGGACTTGGACATGATGCCACTGCCTACCTCCCAACGTGCACGGTCAAGGGGCAGGAAGCCGGCCAGCCCGAGGAAGAGTTGCCGAGGGCGTCACCCCGGAAGCGCCCGGTCTTGGCGGGTGGTCGTCTTCGGTGCCGGTGCTAGCGGCGGTCACACACGATGACGTCTTTGTAATTTCCTGTGTAGATCAAGCCGCCAGGCTGGGAGATGACGAGCAGAAGAAACCGGCTAGCTCTGTTAAGGTAAGCATTCGATGCCTCATGTTCTTGGTTACGTTTGTTAATTAATCTCATAATATGAGAGTAATTTGTCAGCACCCGATGCCACGATGTTCAGCATGCTTCACCGCCCCACTTCCCATCATCAATTAATGTCGCCAAGCATAAAGCAATACTTCGTTTTCGTTTGATGCAGCTCTATTAGAAAATATAATTGTTATGTCCTGTTGTGTGATGGTGGTTTGTGTATAACCAGAATTCAGAATTAACTCGAGTTGACAAGTGTGAGTGCATGCGATATTCTCAGGTTGCGGCTTCTCGAATGTTGAATGTTTAGTCTCCTTAGACTCCGGATTGCCTCCACTTGGACAAAGTCGAGCCAGCGGCTGTCCCCCACGACCATGATGACCACCTCGGTCCTCTCGCCCTCCTCTTTTGACTGTCGATAATTTTGCTGATGCTTCCTGGCTTCAGTTACCAGTTTAAATATGCAAATATTCACCTATGTGTGCAATTCAGGTCCGTTTAAATTATACTTTCATGGTTTAAAATCTGGATAAAATTACTGCGCCTGCCGACGCTGCCAACGGAGCCGACTCCACCCAACACCGGAGACGTCGACTTCGACCGTCGTGGCCGCATATGGAGCCAAGGCCACCGCCTAGATCGAGGCTCCCGCATTGCCACGGAGGCAGCAGGGGTGGAGGGGTGTTGCGAGAGGCATGCCTGCCAAAGGCCTATGCATGCAAGAGCCTAATCTGTCTATGGTTTCCTATTAGCAAAATGTAAGTTGGGTTTCTAATTGTTTTGTATATAAAAAATCATTTGACCTGACCTTAATTAGCTTATGGCTCACAGAAAATCCGATTTAGTATGATGTAGGCTTTTGGTGGCTACATGCTAATCCCCTCAACTTAAAATTGCATTGTAAGCTTGGGGTCGCTGCTTATTCCCTGTAGCATCACCTACAACAACCCGACAACATGTGTGTTAGCCCTGCATTATTCTTAATTTTCCAAATGCATGTTGCTGTAGAGTATTTCTGTTTTAAGGTGCAGTATTTTTGGACAGTGAGGTCCATGGCAAAAGAACGAACATGGAGCCCTCTGAATCCCCTTGGCACATAGGTTTTTCTCATTGGTTTTATTCCCATATCGGTCTGATGTATCAATCTTTCTTCAGAATCTCTGGTGTATCAGTTGTAGTTGATTCTTTCAAATTACCCTCTTCGGGCGGTCTTTGACATAGCCAGCCCCTGATCCTCAAATCCACTGTGAGTTTTACCCACCCCCCTTCGTTGGCTCGCATCTGGGACTTCACTTTGCAGCCTTAAGCTTAATTTCAAACCAGATTTGATTATTCTTGGGGTCATCTATTCAAATTTAGTTTGGTCAGTAATGTGAATGGTGTTAATTCATCTATGATCATTTGGTATGAGAATATTTATTTAGGAACTTCTACTTCGAATAATTAGTTGTCTGATTGTCTGATTGTCATGGTGATCTGAAAGGGGTCATGTTGTTACCTATCTCTGAAATGACACATAATGTATCATTGAATTTTAAACTTGATCTATATAGTTCAAATGAAAAGGGAAATTGATAACATCCGAAGTGCAATCCGGCCCTTAAATTTAACACATCCATGACACTTTTAACTATATTTTTGTTTCCGTTGAAACTAGGAGTATGTCTGAAAGTAGGATCATTTACTTCCCTGGATTCTACAGAGGAATTCAGTTAGGTCATTTATGAACTTATATCCCCCTTCGGTATTTTGGTATGTCTGAAAGTAGGATCATTTACTTCAACAATTTTTTTATAGAGGAATTCAGTGAGGTCACATATATTTCCCTTAGGTATTTTGGTATGTCTGAAAGTAGTATGTTTTCTAGCATCTGTGAGTTTATAGGACATGTGTTTAATGATCCATGTACAAAAAGGCATTGTTTTCAACAACAACAAAAAGTTTATGCTTACACTTCATTATGCATCATGTACACATATAAATATAATGGTACGTATAATTCCATTGGACGTGCAGGAACATAAGATTGAGAATGGAGTCAAAACAAAATCCATGGAAGAAAACTCTTTTTGCTGATATCACAAAATTTGTGCCACGGTCCAAAAACAGAACAAGTGGGTATCACAAACTGTGTACAGAGATGTGGCAGGTGTGTGTCCTGATCCAGGTAAATTTGCATTGTGTCTTTGGTTGGATGCTTATCTTCTATATTTTGTGCACACCATATTTTGAAGCAAATATTGCATGCAGGAGTAGAGGTCTCCTCATCATTGGAGGCTCCATGGAACAACATGCGAAATTGCAACCAAGTTTGGTATTTGATTTTTATCTCATTTGTTTGCTTAAGTTATGTTTTGTCCGAATAGAATATGCACTAGGTTTGCTTCAGGGTCTCTTATCCAACCCCCAGCTAGAAAATTATAGTTATCTCTGTTATGTTGTTATTACAGCTATGTTCCTGCCCAGTTTTGCTTAAGGTTTGGTTCAGATATATACCTAAAAAGCAAACATATAACTATGCCGTGAGAATTTACACAACTTTGGTAGTTCACCAAGGCTAAATCACAATCTGTTGCTTGAACCTTGCATGTCCAAGCTAAAGAAGAGTGAGTCTAAGATCGGAGCTCTGACCATAGTACAGTTGATTTGTACGCTCGCCCTAGATGCCACAACACAGTTACAACGTCTAATTACTAGCTTTCTAGAATTAAATGGAACTACGTACTGTTTTCAGCTTCTAAGCAATGTATTTATCTGCCTATTTGACAAATTCCCCTTTAACCCGAATCACAAGAAGCAGAGAGTATGCAGAGAGTTCGTGGAAGTAATTGACATTCCATCACGAGGAAAGAGGGAACAAACCTATGGTATGGGATCTTGAAGAGTCTAAATTGTAGTTCTACTTTCTTCTTCAACCAGATTTTTTTCTTGGGATCAATATATGTTGTATACTGAAATCATGTTGTATTAAGTGTTGGGGAACGTAGTATTTTAAAATTTTCCTACGATCACGCAAGATCTATCTACCAGATGCATAGAAACGAGAGGGGAGAGTGTGTCTACGTACCCTCGTAGACCGGGAGCGGAAGCGTCAAGTGACGTGGTTGATGTTGTCGAACTTCTTCGCGATCCAACCGATCAAGCACCGAACGTACGGCACCTCCGCGTTCAGCACACGTTCAGCTTGATGACGTCCCACGAGCTCTTGATCCAGTTGAGCTTCACGGGAGAGTTTCGTCAGCACGACGGCGTGGTGACGGATATGATGTGTTCACCGGCGCAGGGCTTCGTCTAAGCTCCGCGACGGTACGACCGAGGTGTGATTCTGTGGAGGGGGGCACCGCACACGGCTAAAACAATTCAACTTGTGTGTCTTTGGGTGCCCCCCTGCCCCCGTATATAAAGGAGCAAGGGAGGAGGGCCGGCCAACTCTCTATGGTGCGGCTAGGGAAGGGACTCCTACTAGGAATAGGATTGCAATCCTATTCCTAGTAGGATTCACCGAAAGGAAGAAGGGGGAAAGGAATAGGAGAGGTGGCGCCCCCCCAATCCTAGTCCAACTAGGATTCCTAGGTGGGTGCGCTGGCCAGCCCTATGGGCTGCCTCTCCCTCACCCTTCAGGCCCACTATGGACCATCCCCTCTCGTAGGGGGTTCCGGTAACCCCCTCCGGCATTCCCGATAAATCCGAAACTTTTCCGGTATACTTCCGGTGTCCGAATATAGCCGTCCAATATATCAATCTTTATGTCTCGGACATTCCGAGACTCCTCGTCACGTCCGTGATCTCATCCAGGACTCCGAACTACCTTCGGTACATCAATACTCAAAAACTCATAATACCGATCGTCATCAAACGTTAAGCGTGCGGACCCTACGGGTTCGAGAACTATGTAGACATGACCGAGACTCATCTCTGGTCAATAACCAATAGCGGAACCTGGATGTTCATATTGGCTCCTACATATTCTACGAAGATCTTTTATCGGTCAGAACCGCATAACAACATACGTTGTTCCTTTTGTCAAACGGTATGTTACTTGCCCGAGATTCGATCGTCGGTATCTTTATACCTAGTTCAATCTCGTTTACCGGCAAGTCTCTTTACTCGTTCCGTAACACATCATCTCGTGACTAACTCATTAGTCTTTTGCTTGCAAGGCTTATTATGATGTGTGTTACCGAGAGGGCCCAGAGATACCTCTCCGACACTCGGAGTGACAAATCCTAATTTTGATCTATGCCAACACCACGAATACTTTCGGAGACACCTGTAGAGCATCTTTATGATCACCCAGTTACGTTGTGACGTTTGATAGCACACAAGGTGTTCCTACGGTATTCGGGAGTTGCATAATCTCGTAGTCATAGGAACATGTATAAGTTATGAAGAAAGCAATAGCAGTTAAACTAAACGATCATAGTGCTATGCTAACGGATGGGTCTTGTCCATCACATCATTCTCCTAATGATGTGATCCCGTTGATCAAATGACAACTCATGTCTATGGCTAGGAAACATAACCATCTTTGATCAATGAGCTAGTCTAGTAGAGGCATACTAGGGACATATTATTTTGTCTATGTATCCACACATGTACTAAGTTTCCGGTTAATACAATTCTAGCATGAATAAAAGACATTTATCATGATATAAGGAAATACAAATAACATCTTTATTATTGCCTCTAGGGCATATTTCCTTCAGTCTCCCACTTGAACTAGAGTCAATAATCTAGATTACAAAGTGATGATCCTCACACCCATGGAGTCTTGGTGCTGATCATGTTTTGCCCGTGGAAGAGGCTTAGTCAACGGGTCTGCAACATTCAGATCCGTATGTATTTTGTAAATCTCTATGTCTCCCTCCTTGACTAGATCGCGGATGGAATTGAAGCGTCTTTTGATGTGCTTTGTTCTCTTGTGAAACCTGGATTCCTTCGCCAAGGCTATGGCTCCAGTGTTGTCACAAAAGATTTTCATTGGACCCGATGCACTAGGTACTACACCTAGATCGGATATGAACTCCTTCATCCAGACTCCTTCATTTGCTGCTTCCGAAGCAGCTATGTATTCCGCTTCACACGTAGATCCCGCCACGACGCTCTGCTTGGAACTGCACCAGCTGACAGCTCCACCGTTCAATAAAAATACATATCTGGTTTGTGATTTAGAGTCATCCGGATCAGTGTCAAAGCTGGAATCGACGTAACCGTTTACGACGAGCTCTTTGTCACCTCCATATACGAGAAACATATCCTTTGTTCTTTTCAGATACTTTAGGATGTTCTTGACCGCTGTCCAGTGATCCACTCCTGGATTACTTTGGTACCTCCCTGCTAGACTTATAGCAAGGCACACATCAGGTCTGGTACACAGCATTGCATACATGATAGATCCTATGGCTGAGGCATAGGGAATGACTTTCATTTTCTCTCTATCTTCTGCAGTGGTCGGGCATTGAGTCTTACTCAACTTCATACCTTGTAAAACAGGCAAGAATCCTTTCTTTGACAGATCCATTTTGAACTTTTTCAAAATCTTATCAAGGTATGTGCTTTGTGAAAGTCCAATTAAGCGTCTTGATCTATCTCTATAGATCTTGATGCCTAATATGTAAGCAGCTTCTCCGAGGTCTTTCATTGAAAAACTTTTATTCAAGTATCCTTTTATGCTATCCAGAAATTCTATATCATTTCCAATTAACAATATGTCATCTACATATAATATTAGAAATGCTACAGAGCTCCCACTCACTTTCTTGTAAATACAGGCTTCTCCAAAAGTCTGTATAAAACCATATGCTTTGATCACCTCATCAAAGCGTATATTCCAACTCCGAGATGCTTGCACCAGTCCATAGATGGATCGCTGGAGTTTGCATACTTTGTTAGCCCCTTTTGGATCGACAAAACCTTCTGGTTGCATCATATACAACTCTTCTTTGAGATATCCATTTAGGAATGCAGTTTTGACATCCATTTGCCAGATTTCATAATCATAAAATGTGGCAATTGCTAACATGATTCGGACAGACTTAAGCATCGCTACAGGTGAGAAAGTCTCATCGTAGTCAACTCCTTGAACTTGTCGAAAACCTTTCGCAACAAGTCGAGCTTTGTAAACAGTAATATTACCGTCTGCGTCGGTCTTCCTCTTGAAGATCCATTTATTTTCGATGGCCTGCCGATCATCGGGCAAGTCAACCAAAGTCCACACTTTGTTCTCATACATGGATCCCATCTCAGATTTCATGGCTTCAAGCCATTTTGCGGAATCTGGGCTCATCATCACTTCCTCATAGTTCGTAGGTTCATCATGGTCTAGTAACATGATTTCCAGAACTGGGTTGTCGTACCACTCTGGTGCGGAACGTACTCTGGTTGATCTACGACGTTCAGCAGAAACTTGATCCGAAGTTTCATGATCATTATCATCAACTTCCTCACTAATTGGTGTAGGAATCACTGGAACAATTTCCTGTGATGTACTACTTTCCAATATGGGAGAAGGTACAATTACCTCATCAAGTTCTACTATCCTCCCACTCACTTCTTTCGAGAGAAACTCTTTTTCTAGAAAGGATACGTTCTTAGCAACGAATATTTTGCCTTCGGATCTGTGATAGAAGGTGTACCCAAGAGTCTCTTTTGGGTATCCTATGAAGACACATTTTTCCGACTTGGGATCGAGCTTATCAGGTTGAAGTGTTTTCACATAAGCATCGCAGCCCCAAATTTTAAGAAACGACAACTTTGGTTTCTTGCCAAACCATAGTTCATAAGGCGTCGTATCAACGGATTTAGATGGTGCCCTATTTAACGTGAATGCAGCTGTCTCTAAAGCATAACCCCAAAACGATAGTGGTAAATCGGTAAGAGACATCATAGATCGCACCATATCCAATAAAGTACGGTTACGACGTTCGGACACACCATTACGTTGTGGTGTTCCAGGTGGCGTGAGTTGTGAAACTATTCCACATTGTTTCAAATGAAGACCAAACTCGTAACTCAAATATTCTCCTCCACGATCAGATCGTAGGAACTTTATTTTCTTGTTACGATGATTCTCTACTTCACTCTGAAATTCTTTGAACTTTTCAAATGTTTCAGACTTGTGTTTCATTAAGTAGATATACCCATATCTGCTCAAATCATCAGTGAAGGTCAGAAAATAACGATACCCACCGCGAGCATCAACACTCATTGGTCCACATACATCAGTATGTATGATTTCTAACAAATCTGTTGCTCGCTCCATAGTTCCGGAGAACGGAGTTTTAGTCATCTTGCCCATGAGGCATGGTTCGCAAGCACCAAGTGATTCATAATCAAGTGATTCCAAAAGTCCATCTTTATGGAGTTTCTTCATGCGTTTTACACCAATATGACCTAAACGGCAGTGCCACAAATAAGTTGCACTATCATTATTAACCTTGCATCTTTTGGTTTCAATATTATGAATATGTGTATCACTACAATCGAGATCCAGTAAGAATAGACCACTCTTTAAGGGTGCATGACCATAAAAGATATTATTCATCAAAATGGAACAACCATTATTCTCTGATTTAAATGAATAGCCGTCTCGCAATAAACAAGATCCAGATATAATGTTCATGCTCAACGCTGGCACCAAATAACAATTATTTAGGTCTAAAACTAATCCCGAAGGTAGATGTAGAGGTAGCGTGCCGACGGCGATCACATCGACTTTGGAACCGTTTCCCACGCGCATCGTCACCTCGTCCTTAGCTAATCTTCGTTTAATCCGTAGTCCCTGTTTCGAGTTACAAATATTAGCAACCGAACCGGTATCAAATACCCAGGTACTACTACGAGAATTAGTAAGGTACGCATCAATAACATGTATATCACATATACCTTTGTTCATCTTGCCATCCTTCTTATCCGCCAAATACTTGGGGCAGTTCCGCTTCCAGTGTCCAGTCCCCTTGCAGTGGAAGCACTCAGTTTCAGGCTTGGCTCCAGATTTGGGTTTCTTCGTTGAAGTAGCAACTGACTTGCTATTCTTTTTGAAGTTCCCTTTCTTTCCCTTGCCCTTTTTCTTGAAACTAGTGGTCTTGTTAACCATCAACACTTGATGCTCCTTTTTGATTTCTACCTCCGTAGCTTTGAGCATAGCGAAGAGCTCGGGAATTGTCTTTTGCATCCCTTGCATGTTATAGTTCATCACGAAGCCTTTATAGCTTGGTGGCAGTGATTGAAGAACTCTATCAATAACACTATCCTCGTCAACTTTGCAACCAAGTTGAGTCATATGATTGTAGTACCCAGACATTCTGAGCAAGTGTTCACTGATAGAACTATTCTCCTCCATTTTGCAGCTGTAGAACTTATTGGAAATCTTATATTTCTCAATTCGGGCATTTGCTTGAAATATTAGCTTCAACTCCTGGAACATTTCATATGCTCCATGACGTTCAAAACGTCGTTGAAGTCCCGGTTCTAAGCCGTAAAGCATGGCACACTGAACTATCGTGTAGTCATCAGACCGCAACTGCCAGACGTTCAAAGCGTCTGCATCAGCGGAAGGGGGCTTGTCACCTAGCGGTGCTTCAAGGACATAATTCTTCTGTGCAGCAATGAGGATAATCCTCAGGTTACGGACCCAGTCCGTGTAATTGCTACCATCATCTTTCAACTTAGCTTTCTCTAGGAATGCATTAAAATTCAAAGGAACGGTAGCACGGGCCATTGATCTACAACGACATAGATATGCAAAACTATCAGGACTAAGTTCATGATAAATTAAAGTTCAATTTAATCATATTAATTTAAAGAACTCCCACTTAGATAGACATCCCTCTGGTCATCTAAATGATCACGTGATCCAAATCAACTAAACCATGTCCGATCATCACGTGAGATGGAGTAGTTTTCAATGGTGAACATCTTATGTTGATCATATCTACTATATGATTCACGCTCGACCTTTCGGTCTCCAGTGTTCCGAGGCCATATCTGTATATGCTAGGCTCGTCAAGTTTAACCCGAGTATTCTGCGTGTGCAAAACTGGCTTACACCCGTTGTATTTGGACGTAGAGCTTATCACACCCGATCATCACGTGGTGTCTCGGCACGACGAACTTTCGCAACGGTGCATACTCAGGGAGAACACTTATACCTTGAAATTTAGTAAGGGATCATCTTATAATGCTACCGTCGTTCTAAGCAAAATAAGAAGCATAATAAGATAAACATCACATGCAATCAAAATATGTGACATGATATGGCCATCATCATCTTGTGCTTTTGATCTCCATCTTCAAAGCACCGTCATGATCACCTTCGTCACCGGCTTGACACCTTGATCTTCATCGTAGCATCGTTGTCGTCTCGCCAACTATTGCTTCCTCGACTATCGCTACCGCTTAGTGATAAAGTAAAGCAATTACATGGCGATTGCATTTCATACAATAAAGCGACAACCATATGGCTCCTGCCAGTTGCCGATAACTTTACAAAACATGATCATCTCATACAAAACCGTATAACTCATCATGTCTTGACCATATCACATCACAACATGCCCTGCAAAAACAAGTTAGACGTCCTCTACTTTGTTTGTTGCAAGTTCTACGTGGCTGCTACGGGCTTAGCAAGAACCGTTCTTACCTACGCATACAAAACCACAACGATGTTTCGTCAAGTATGTGCTGTTTTAACCTTCACAAGGACCGGGCGTAGCCACACTTGATTCAGCTAAAGTGAGAGAGACAGACACCCGCCAGTCACCTTTAAGCAACGAGTGCTCGTAACGGTGAAACCAGTCTCGCGTAAGCGTACGCGTAATGTCGGTCCGGGCCGCTTCATCTCACAATACCGCCGAAGCAAAGTATGACATGCTGGTAAGTAGTATGACTAGTATCGTCCACAATCTCATTGTGTTCTACTCGTGCATATCATCTACGCATAGACCTGGCTCATGATGCCACTGTTAGGGAACGTAGTATTTTAAAATTTTCATACGATCACGCAAGATCTATCTACCAGATGCATAGCAACGAGAGAGGAGAGTGTGTCTACGTACCCTCGTAGACCGGGAGCGGAAGCGTCAAGTGACGCGGTTGATGCTGTCGAACTTCTTCGCGATCCAACCGATCAAGCACCGAACGTACGGCACCTCCACGTTCAGCACACGTTCAGCTTGATGACGTCCCACGAGCTCTTGATCCAGTTGAGCTTCACGGGAGAGTTTCGTCAGCACGACGGCGTGGTGACGGATATGATGTGTTCACCGGCGCAGGGCTTCGCCTAAGCTCCGCGACGGTACGACCGAGGTGTGATTCTGTGGAGGGGGGCACCGCACACGGCTAAAACAATTCAACTTGTGTGTCTTTGGGTGCCCCCCTGCCCCCGTATATAAAGGAGCAAGGGAGGAGGGCCGGCCAACTCTCTATGGTGCGGCTAGGGAAGGGACTCCTACTAGGAATAGGATTGCAATCCTATTCCTAGTAGGATTCACCGAAAGGAAGAAGGGGGAAAGGAATAGGAGAGGTGGCGCCCCCCCAATCCTAGTCCAACTAGGATTCCTAGGTGGGGGCGCCGGCCAGCCCTATGGGCTGCCTCTCCCTCACCCTTCAGGCCCACTATGGACCATCCCCTCTCGTAGGGGGTTCCGGTAACCCGCTCCGGCATTCCCGATAAATCCGAAACTTTTCCGATATACTTCCGGTGTCCGAATATAGCCGTCCAATATATCAATCTTTATGTCTCGGACATTCCGAGACTCCTCATCATGTCTGTGATCTCATCCGGGACTCCGAACTACCTTCGGTACATCAATACTCAAAAACTCATAATACCGATCGTCATCAAACGTTAAGCGTGCGGACCCTACGGGTTCGAGAACTATGTAGACATGACCGAGACTCATCTCTGGTCAATAACCAATAGCGGAACCTGGATGTTCATATTGGCTCCTACATATTCTACGAAGATCTTTTATCGGTCAGAACCGCATAACAACATACGTTGTTCCTTTTGTCAAACGGTATGTTACTTGCCCGAGATTCGATCGTCGGTATCTTTATACCTAGTTCAATCTCGTTTACCGGCAAGTCTCTTTACTCGTTCCGTAACACATCATCTCGTGACTAACTCATTAGTCTTTTGCTTGCAAGGCTTATTATGATGTGTGTTACCGAGAGGGCCCAGAGATACCTCTCCGACACTCGGAGTGACAAATCCTAATTTTGATCTATGCCAACACCACGAATACTTTCGGTGACACCTGTAGAGCATCTTTATGATCACCCAGTTACGTTGTGGCGTTTGATAGCACACAAGGTGTTCCTACCGTATTCGGGAGTTGCATAATCTCGTAGTCATAGGAACATGTATAAGTTATGAAGAAAGCAATAGCAGTTAAACTAAACGATCATAGTGCTATGCTAACGGATGGGTCTTGTCCATCACATCATTCTCCTAATGATGTGATCCCGTTGATCAAATGACAACTCATGTCTATGGCTAGGAAACATAACCATCTTTGATCAATGAGCTAGTCTAGTAGAGGCATACTAGGGACATACTGTTTTGTCTATGTATCCACACATGTACTAAGTTTCCGGTTAATACAATTCTAGCATGAATAAAAGACATTTATCATGATATAAGGAAATACAAATAACATCTTTATTATTGCCTCTAGGGCATATTTCCTTCATTAAGAAGTATCATGATAGAACTAGCTTCTCTAATGACTTGATATCTTTGACAATGGGAGGTTGGAGGCGAAAGTGTCTTTCTGCTCCCAAGCTCAAATGAGCTTGGTGAACCGTAAAATAGAATATATTTTTCAAATGAATCCAATTTTATATTGGGAGAAACATTGACAAAAGTTCTAAGTACTTGCAAAAAATCTTCATGGAACCACATTATGGTCAGGGGAAACCGACAAAGGAACCATAAGCTAGAATACTGGTATCAAGAGATGACAGGTACAACCCCATCTTCTATTCTGAAAGGAAAAAAGAAGAGGTGCACACGGCTAACTAATCTAAATAATGAGTGAGAAAAGACCTTCCTTCGTGGGCATTGACCACTAAAGATGCCACTGCTTCTCAATCCGAGACAACAACTACTTATTTATTTTTGTATGGCAAAAAATAATGTATGGTAAAAAAAACAAATTCAGTGCTCCAAAATGCTTTTGAAAGTAGCATTTTCAGGGTACAATTTTTTTTTTATCACACCTTCTAGGAATGTTATTTCATGACGAATTTTTGCCGCCACTTAAAACTTTTGTCAATGTTTCTCTCAAAAAATTGTTTTCATTGATTTTTTTTATATTTTACTGTTCACCCGAGCTCAAATGATGCTCGGGAGCAGAAACTCTGCGTCCGGTTGGAGGATTAATTCGTAGATTCAGTGTTCTTCTTTTACAATCCATTAGAGACCGAATGGATCGAACATAATATATTATTGTATTTACGCAGCAACCTGATTCCATTCTCTTTTGTTATTTTTTGAAAATATATGTTAAGTGATATCACAAACATTGTGTATCCATTTAAGTTATACATGTTTTGAAACACTATTATTCATGTTCAGACATGTGTTACACGTGCAAGCTTACTAGTTGAACTTATAAAGGACGAGCTGGGTGATAGGCGCAACGAAGGCATCCACGTACGCAATGAATAGTGCGAGGAAAGGGCCACATGGAGCGTGCGAGGCTGTGAGCGAAGGGCCACATCGAGCGAGCGAAGGGATCCAGCCCGCGTCCCACCTGGTCCTACCTCAGTCGCCTCCCCTCCTCCCACCGAAACCCTCCTCCTCCCACCTCAGTCGCCTCCCCCTTCCCCCTTTCCCTCTCCCCCATCTCGTCCGCGCGGGTGCGGACGTGAGCTTCCCGGCGACGGTGGCGCTGGCTGGAGGCGGGCACGCAGCCACTCCTCCGTCTCCTTCTCTCCCTTCACCGCCGCTTGTCGCAGCTCCGCCTCCCCGCCTAGCAGCGGCCAGAGAAGGGCTGCTTCGCCTCCTCGCCTCACCTCCTCTTCCTCTCTTTCTGAGGGCGCCAGGAGCATGGTCTCGATCTGGAGCAGGAGAGGCCGGGAGTGACATGGGAATAGCTTGGCTGCGTGCCGGTGGTGACGAATGCGCTCAGACCTGTGGCCCGGTCTCGCCGTCGCGCGCAGTCCACCTCTCCCCGCAGGTATGCCGGCCACCTCCCCACCTGACGCACATCTTCCCCATGGGGCCATGGAACACGGTGAGCAGCAGTGGTATGAACCCCAAAATAATCATTGTCATAAATAAAATCCTCAGCAGTAAGATCCTGGTTCACATAGTACATCTGGAAGGACATGGCAAAATCTCGTTAAATTTAGCTCAATTACGTCAATGGTAAAATTCAAGAAATGGAAGTGACAGAAAGATAAAATCGTCAGGCAACATCATGACAACACATCAACTTCTAGAATGAGCATTCATTGCATGGCAAAACTCCCAAAGACCTGGCACCGAGCCTTAACAAGATGTTATGCAGAAAGCATAGATCAAGATGTGTCTGTTCTCAACAATGAAAGATGATTGATGATCTTAGCACAGGGATGACCCCTTGTCCAGGAATTCACTATGCTATGCCTGCAGGCAGCACGATTCCAACTAATCCCAGGGCAAAGGTACAAGACTGTGACGCTTCACCCTACGCATGAGAGTACAAAGAAAAATCGTTCTATAGGATGAATTTTCTTGGTTCGATTCAAACCAAATTAAACACCCCAAAAGGAAACCACGGGTGCCTTTGAAGTGGCACTTCTACATTTGGTAGCTCGTGCAAAGGAGGATCCTGGCTTGCTTGTGCAAAACTGGCAAAATAATTGTTTTTGTCAGCTGTGTCGCACAAAGCTGGAAACCACCACTCTTCTTGAGGAGCAGTGCTAGGTGTATGACGATTTTTATACGATACTGGTCTGACATGGCAAACCACCATGAGATGAAACACCTGCTTGAACCACGAAGGTGTGATCCTAGTGTTGTACGCATGTTGGACACAAAACATCGTATGCAAAGCAAAATCGCTTCTTGAATGATGCTTGGTAAGACAAGTTTTGCAGAGAGGCTTTTATGGTCAAAGATCACCAGGCTTCAGTCGAGATATCTGGGACTGCCGGACCAGGAGAACCCAGCTCCAATCATATTGTGGTTCATGAGAATAAGCAAGCACAAGATAGAGGCAATGTAAAAGGCTAAGGGCCTGTTTTGATCTCCTCCCACTCCACGCTTCACAAAATTCTGGGAGCGAAGTAGAGCCGAACGATTTTGCCGCCGGAACCTAGCTTCAGGCGATCCCAGTGCAAAAAACTGGAGCCAGGTCGGCCCAGCTCCACCAAATCGAGAAGACGAAGTTCGATGATATTACGGTCGATGTGCCACCGCTTAAGAAAACGGTTCGCTCCTTCCCTCGTAAAGAAAACGGTTCGCTCTCCCTCGTACGTAAACTTTCCTGTCTCCTTCGAAATGGGCTGGTTTGAGCCGGCCCAAATGCCATCGAACAAGCCAGATCTTGGTCCAGCTGGGCTCCCAGCCAATGAATCGCAAGAAGCTATCGATCAAGCAGAACGGATTGAGATTGCCAGGCAGAGCGAGAAGCTAGCGTGAGAAGCTGGTTATGTGAAGTTTTGTAGAGTTGGAGGAGATCAGAACAGGCCCTAAGTATGGCGACTCCATTGTTCAGGATATTTGGACAGTAAGGGATTGAACATCGGGGAGTGAAGTCTGTTTTAAACCCTATGATTGTAGAGCTCGTCAGAAAAGGACCCCGACTTTCAAATCCCTAAAGTCTGTATCCTGTACTCACTAATCCCGGTCAATCTCAACCTTGGACCTATTTGGCGCACCGGGGAAACAGACATCCCGCCCGGGATCAAAATCTACTCTCACTTACATCCATACCCCAGATGTCATATCCCTCCTCTCTCCCCAATCGCCTCCTCTCTCTCTCCTAAAATCAAAATCAAGTTAGGTGCCTCGACGCAGGTGTTCTCCACCAGCATCGTCTTGAGCGTCGCGTTGGCGGAGCTGATAACCGAGCGAGTGCACCGCGAAGACGAGATTTCAGTCGCGCCCTTGCTGGCGCCACATGTCCCGTAGCGCATCTGCCTCCATCTCAAGTTTGAACTGGGCCGCCTTGAGCAGTACGTGGTGCATGTAGCCTCCGCAGTTACGCCCGATATGCTTCCTCGGCTCTGCACGTGCGTGGTCTAGTCGCCATGGACGGAGTGTGTGGCCGCCATGGACGAGCTAGACTGCTTGCTCATGTGCTCGTGTGTTGTTGTTGTTGCTTGCTCGAGTTGGGGAGGGGCTAGCTGCACGTAGCCAGCGTGATAGTGGAAAGCAGCGGAGCAGTGAGCGGATGGCGCGGACGATGCGAGCGGCCATGTCTCGCTGCTATAGGCGTCGATAAAGGTGAGGCGCTTCCACGCCTACCGCATGCACAATAGTACAGCACACACTCCAGCCCGCACGACACGGACATGGCCGCCTCGCCGCGGCGTGCTGACGCTTCGCCTTCGCAGGCTAGCCGACGGCAAAGGGCCTCATGCCAACACGACCCGTACGGGGCGGCGAGCTGGCGACTCGCTGCCACAAGCGGCTCAAATTGAGGCGGCTCCCATAGTGGCATGACACGATGGTCGACAGGACGGTGTGCGGAGGCACCTGTATGGGCATGGAGCCATGAACAAAGAGTTTGGACAAGAAAAGATGAAATTTGACATGTGGACCCGTACAATCAGTGAGACTAGACTGTGATCCTGGCCGGGATAGTTCTTTTTCCAACACCCCAAATTGGTCTAAACAGGGGTCGGGGTTGAGATTGACCGGGATCGATGAATACAGGGTACAAACTTCAGGGATTTTAAGGATGAGGATTCATTTCAGATGAGCTCTACAACATCGAGGTTTAAATCAGACTTCACTCAAGACTGGGGTAGGGCCAAGAACGATGAACGATCCCGGCACAATTGCACGTACGCTATGACTAGTGCATGTCGAGCGAGCGCACCGCGAGGGAAGAAAACAACGCAAGCGCGCGGACCCATCGCAACGAGCAGGATTGGGCAGCCCTCTCGTGAAAACTGGATCGGGACCGCGCCTTGGCGCGAGGGTGCCAATCTCGACGTTTTGCCAAAGCATGTAACAACATGCCAGTAGAAACCAAGTATAGCATTTGTACTTATACATGATAAACATTCAATTGCGACAGAAATAAAACACAGTGGATTTCAAGATCAACATCAGATTATACACAGGATCAAGCTCGATGCGTTCATCCGACCACAAAAGACGCCTATTCAACACGAAGTTCGATACCAAAAGCGAGAACAACATAAGAGCCAACTACGGAGCCATAATCATTAAGCATACTAATAAATGGCGTAATTCATCTGCCCTTGTTGGACCGCCTCACACAAACCTGATACAAACAAAATGTGAGATATATAAAGTACAATAAGTTCTGCACTCAAGCATCAAATAACTAAGCATTGAACAGGAAAAAAGATAAATACTAATAGAAACAAATAGTTATGTGCATCAAATAACTAAGCCTGAGAACAATGACAACATAGTGGGAACCCCAGAACCAAATAAAATTTAAGTAACCGAAGGCAGATGATAGTCCAGATTGGCAGTTTGAATTAATTATACACAATCAGAAAAAGGCATTGTCAAACAACTCCTCAAAATTTTGCAACACCTTATGTAACAGAAATTATGAAAAGAGAGGGACCAGCAAAGCTAAATAAATAAGCTGCTATACAACAAAACACATCTTACAAGCTGCAAGTTATTTTAACAATTATAGAAATCGAGCACACACAGTTAAATACACAAGGTACTACTAACTACACATGGAAAAAGTGAACAGCATGTCATATATAAAAAGTGAACAACGCTCAAATTAGCCTACCCGAGTCTACAAATCATCACAAGTAACGAAAAATAAAGCAGGGCGTAGTTTACCTTATGAAACAAACAACAAAAGCAGGGTCCAGCAGTTACCAACAGCGAACAGGGTTCCAAGGCCACTACCAAACTGAAAGAAACAAACCAGCAGAAAGTAAAAACATAAAAACCATTAAGCAGGAATATAAATTTGAGCACAACCATCTCGGAGAGTTGTTACTGGGGCCGTAGCATGAGAAGAAGCACACGCGGCCCACAAGCAAGAACCAATCAAAACAATCCAGCACTGACATCATCATAATAGTTCTTCCTAACAAACCATAGCAGCTATCCAACCCCTAAGAGACATGAATATCAGTCCAGAAAATAAACATATGTTCTTATCATTATTAGGGGCTTAGCACAATTATCTTATCGTTATTAGGATCGTTTGCTTAGGAGTCAAGTAAACCTCTCTATATAAGGAGAGGAGATGTATCAATCTAATCAAGCAAGAAGCAATCATAATTGCTCGGCTTCCTTAGGGAGCCGGGAGACCTAACCCTAGCCGCCTCTTCTCAGACGCCACCGCCTCCTCCCACGCGCACGACGGCGCCCAGCCGCCGGCGACCGCGTGCCCAGCCGCGCCCAACTCCCTCCTTTCCCTACGATCTCCGCCCTAGACCCGGCAGAACCCTAGCTCCTAACATATACATTATGGGCTGGGCTAATGCCCAATCACACATAGAGCATAAATACAAATCTGAGTTGATTCATTTAAACACGGAATCAGGATAATACAAAAAGAAGCAGACTAACAACATACTTATATACCTAGATAGACCCATCCTAACCACCCTGCCACTGACTCACTACTCGCCTTTTAGCACCTATATATCAAACAAAAGAATGAAAACCTCCTCTGCACCTATGTTACTGTAGAGAATTAAAACAAGCCATTCAACTGATAACTTGCTGGGAGCGAGTCAAAGTGCAACTTCAAGGACCAATAACACACAATAAAAGATCAAGAACTTATATGCAATAAAGGTGTGAGAGAGAAGAAATCTTTACATAAGACGGCTATAAACACTGGAGCTTAAATAAGCAACACCTTTAATTACAAATAAAAAGGATTCGGGGTTCAATTCATGGTGGGCTCAGATTCGCCTTTTCTCGATCACATGACCCACCCCCATCATCTCTTATCACCAGATCAATCTGTTTATAGTATGGAGCTGCCCTGGTTATCCATCAACAAGAATGACCATCCAAGGACAGAACAATAAGTATCACAAGATCAAAAAGGATTCTAGAGACAAGAGGGAGGATCCAACTTGATACCCACATGTGTCTCGACTGCTCAAAGGCACATTTATTTTAGCCATGGTTAATCATCATTGCCCTAGCAAGAATAGCCTCCGAACGGTGGGGCATGTGACCTTTTATACCCCCAGCACACAGAATGACGAAAATGCCCCCGGCGGGGCACCAAAATAACGTGTGGTGGCACGGTCGGGTGGGACACTGCTCATAGGGAAAAATATCGGACAGTTGGAGACGACCGGGTAAATATCCGACGGCCCACAGCGACCGAGCCTGAGATCCGACGGCCGAAAATGCATCAAGAAAACGATCGGACGGCCCAGAGTCGCTAAGCTCTAAGGAGCCTCCTGCGTTCACTCTTCTCTTATTTCTGGATATGTTCTTACAAGGGTGAAACTGCCCTGGTTATCACTCATCAGAAATGACCATCCAAGAACAGAGCCACTAAAACAAGAACATGATCAAAACGACTCAAAGAAACGAGGGGGGTCCAACTTAATACCCACAAGTGCCTCGATTGCTCGAGAACATGCTTATATCAGCCATAACCGATCATCATAGCCCTGGCTATGTCCCATACAGTAGCCGAAGCAGAGGAGCAGGAGGAAGATCCAGCTCACCGAGGGAGGTTGTAGCCGAGGTAGTACTCAGTGGGTGCCAGAGTTGCGGTTGAACGACGTCCAACCGGCGAGGAACCGCTTCCTACACTCCTGAACCGGCATAAAAAGAAGCAGGAGCTCATCATTTCCCATTGCTCCTGAAAAAATTGTAAAAAAAATAATGCTTTGTGACTGACCAGCAAGAATTAGAAAACAAATTCTTATAATCATATCTAGAACGATATTGGTTTGTTCGGTAGCCCCAACAGCGTGACACACGCAAGCAATTCCAACAAACAAATCAATAGCCTACTTCTAAGACACAACAGAAAGGTACAAACAAAATCCTAGGTCCCGCCAGGATATAGAGAAGTGACAATATCCCCAATTCCAAATGCCAAGCAAGCACAAAAATACAAGCAGGCAATAATAATTTTAGATGCTAGGCCTCTACCAATAAGAGAACAAAAAGCAGATGCATCCATCGTCCAGACAAAATCTAACATCGTCTTTGTAAACCTAGGCCTGGAAAGCAGAGAAGAGAGGGAGAGAGGGGTCAACCTGCAAAGAGGCGGCCGAAGACGGGACACGACGAACTCGCAACGAGCACCTGTAGACAACGAGCACCTGTAGACAACGGACCAACCCGCAAGGAAAAAAACGGGAAAAGGTGCAACCATGGATGAGCTGTAGTATACCAATACAATATATATACATGGACTTCATATGGACTAAAAGTACTACACATAGACATAAAAACAGAGGCTACATCTGCAGCACATATGATCCTACAGTACTATACATGGACCTGAAACACACACTACAACCAAGGACAGAACAATAAGTAGAATAGGAACTTCTCACAAAAATTAACCTGAGGCTCCCTCTGGCAAGGGCTCTAGAGTGGAAGGTTCCAGAGACTCTTGTTCCACGATTTCTGGAATTTCTACATATGTTGTTGTGTTCGGTTTTCCGACCACTAACCCATTTTCTGATTCTTCGACTACAGGATGATTTTCATCAAGATCTGCACACATCACATTCTCCACAACATTCACAGGACTTTGCACTAATAGACTTCTGCATCAATTCATGCTTAATAATGTCAAATTACGATGATAATTTTCAGAATTATCTTGAAGTAAAGAAAGTTTGATGTAACAAAAGAAAGGGAGTGGCAATACTCAGTACTCACTCCGGCATGAAAACAAGAGGAAGCTGACAGTATTGCATGTCACCTATTGCTAATGCAAAGGAACAACCGTATCTAAGGTAACAGACATGGGTGGAATAATTTGCAAACCACAAACCAAATGGATACTTAACACGTTAATCAGAAAATTCATGAAACTACTGACACAGGACCAGGGTAATCTGGTAACGTAACACGTGGAACCTACTGTGATCCCCATCAGTGGTAGGTACACGTCTCTTAAACTGCTGCCTGATGCATGCAAGCTTAGTAATTCTGTCTGCCTAGGAAGTATCGCATTTATAGATCACATTAGGTGGTAGGCGCGTGCAGTAGGTGCCAAGTGTGACTTGTCTAGATTACATAGCATATTTTTGGCAAGCTCCCCAATTTCTTTGTTTCGGATGTTATAAGAAGCATTTCACTCTATCCGCATACATGTGTTGATTACCTAGTGAATGGTAGGAAGGAAGCTAGGTACCTCATACAAATTTGGCATACAATGATGTTCATCTCCCAACAAAGCATCTGCGCAAAATAATTGAAGGTCATAAATGAAATGATTTCTTAGCAATAACAGCGACATCAAGTTGCAGCATTTGCTACCTTGACGTGGCAATTGGTGATGATCATCATTGTCATCCTCTCTGCAGAGGAATTTAGAAGGGACATGTGAGACACCACACTTCAAGCAACAAAGAAATGAAAGTAGTTTACGACCATGCTTGTTCATTACCTGTCTTCAGGTATCTGCAATTCAAAAGAGTCAAGCTCAAATCTTTTGGGCACCGTGAAGATTGGTGGAAGATCAGCTACTTCATCCACTTCTGGGACTTGAACTAACACAGCTCTTTTCACTCTTCTAGTGTCTTCTTGGTCCAGCACCAATCTTCTTGCACAAACACCTTTCTTCCCTCGCTTTAGAACTTTCTTCCCTCTTACAGTTGATTGAAAAAAATTATTGCTGTCATAGCAGAGGTATTCCACCTTCTTGGAGTAAATCCTAACGAGGCCAAGCAGAAACTGCCACCAATCTTTTTTTCTCAAGTATTCCATCCTCGCCTAGGCCCTAACCAAACCCAAAGAAAACCTCAAAACCCCAGAAAAAAGAGGGAGTTTTCGCTGCATTGCGCGGATTAGGCGGAGGCAAATTAGGCGTGGTGTCGCTTACCAACGAAGGAGGTGACGTCGGTGCGCAGGACCTGGTCCTTGGTGAGCGCGGCCACGCTGCAGACGCCCGCCACCCACACCGCGCCCAGCGGGCCCTTCTTGGACAACATCATCTTGGAGTAGAACATCGCGCCGTCGTCGGGCATGAGCAGCCGCCGCACAGAGGCAGGCAGGGAGCACCCCTAAATCACCCTGCGAAAACAAACTGAATTCTGCAATGAGGCGACGGGCGCGAGGCAAAATCGAACCAAGAAAAGGGGGAAAGAACCGTGCAGCAGCGGAATCGGAGAAGAGATGGGGAAGGCAAAGCAAGAACTGACCACAAGCGCTGCCGCCAATGCCCTCCGTCGCGGCAGCGGGCGGACCTCGTGCGTGGTGGCGGCCGGCGGCTCCGCGATCCTCTCGGGGCGGGGGTGGGAGTTGGAGCCGGAGCCAGAACAGGGTGCGGGAGGCGGAAGAGGTAGTGGGGGTAGAAGAAGGGGAGGCTGGCTTCAAGGGGAAGGAGGAAACCCCAGGGGACGAGACTTGCCTACTCCCCTCGTGTGTGCCCATCCGTGCTCCCGCGTACGTGGCTTGATTTGATTGGACCAAAATTAGGTCCGGCCCCACCCCCTTAAAATCAGGGGGGGCGATGATTAGATTAGAAAGAAAAAAGATGAAATATCAGCCGTAGGATGAAGTGGGAGCATGGATGGGAGCACGAGGAGGGAGCAGGCAAGTTTTGTCCAACCCCAGGGGGAGTGGAAGTAGGAGGAGACCGGAGGGGGAACTATAACACCCCAAAAATTTAACCTTGTTTTATTAATTAAAATTTTGCCAGGAATTTTAAATTTTTAGGCCTAGTTTGGTAGCACAATTTCTTTAAGACCATATCATTCAAAAACTGAGGTATTCCAATGTGCAGGCAAGGAATACTTTGGTTTCTGAAAACCGTCATTTTTCACAGTTTTCGCAATACTACTGCAGTGTTTGTTCGTCACTGTCTTGCCATAGTTTTGACCGATAAATACCCAAAGATAACAGCGAAACCTAACTCATCTACACTTAACGAGCTACATGAGCGGATTAATCAGCATGTGCTACCAGCTGCCAACCGCATGCAGCATCGTCATGTCAACACATCCTCCTCTTCTACCTCCAGCAGTTGTATGAAGGATGTGTACACAATGCGCTGGTCAAGGGGTCAAAAACCCGGCAGCGCCATACGGTTAGCTATCACCGACCTCAAAAGTTGCGGAAGCAATCGATCATACCTGATAATTCTGGTATTTGTACCTCACTCGAAAACATACTAGGCAACAGAAATGATGGGGAATCGCAGTTGACAGGGAGGCTGGTAGAAGATGGAGATGTGAGAAAAAATAGCAGGGGAGCAACAATGAGATGCTCATGTTTCTCAGTTTAGAAAAAAGAGGTCGGCACCTCTTTTTCAAATACTGTAGAAAAACCACGGTTTCAGCAATACTATGGTTTATAAAACTTCAGTTTTTACAGGCACCAAACGCATCAAAGTATTTAAAACAGTGGTTTCTAAAAATACCATGGTATTATCTAAAAACCTCAAAAATATTGTGCTGCCAAACGCAGCCTTATGTTCTGGGTGTTCTTTTGGTTTCACGGCCTTTCTTTACCTTATTATTATGGAGTTTTTACCTCAAGTGAAAAACTTTCCAAATATATTATTAGACTTGTTTGCCCTTTCAAGAAAAACATTTCTTTTATCAGTGGAATTTATTTGCACAATTGTTTCTCTCTGAGCTTTATTCCTTAAAATGATTTTTCCATTAGTTTTGGAGCTTTTTTTGCACTACAACCCCTTTAAATATTTCTTTAAAGTTTCCACCAAAATTATGGGATGTTTATAGGAGTATATTATTCAACCTTATGCAAAAACCTAGAGTTGCCCTTTGAAATATTTGAGTGAATCAACTTCCTTTTCATTCTGGTCCAGCATGGTGATTTGCACAGCAACCATCATTTAACTTCCCCTTCTAGCTATGATTCCTTTTCCTACTTATAGCACATCCTGCAAAAACCTTAAGTCCAGGAGAGTGGACTCATTGGGGGAATTTAAGTGCATGCAATGGTGCCTTTTCCTTTCTGTCCAAAATCAGTTTTCTCACAAACTTGAACTGACAAGTTTTTGCTTTTAGCAAACTAGCATTGCCACCCTTTGTATCACCTAAAGAGACCCCATGTGGAAGATTTGGCCACCCCAAGAGTTGCCTAGTTGTCCTTAGCATTTTGTCAAACACCTAGTGTGCATGGCCAGTTTTGGCATGATTTTTGTTTTGCACTGTGATTTTGCCCGTCTGTACATACTGTCATGTCCACTAATCCCCCTAATGCCTCTAGCCTAAACTTGCTAATTGCCAGCCTCACCCAAGCTCTGTGGCATGCATTGGCATTTCGTCAAGCAGCTAGCATGCGTGCTCTGGGCACGCCCAGAGCGCACGTTTTGCATGCGCGTGCACCGAGCCGCCGCATCGCACGGCCGCCTCCCCGCGCTCGTTCTGGCCACTCCCGTCGCACAGCCAGCACACCCGACCCCTTCCTCGCCGCAGAGCCACCACTGGAGCTCCACAGTGCTACCGTCAGGTCGGCCACGACGGCTAGCGGGCGGCAACAGCAGCCTCTGTCGGGGACGGCGCCGCCCGAGCCACTAGCGCTCGCCAGCTGCCCCCTGGAGCAGCTCAAGCTCATCCGCAAGCTCGTCCTCTAGCACACGTCGCCGCCACGTCGCCCTAGCTACAGAATGTCGGTCGCCGGTGTTCTTATCCACGGCCGTCGTCGGAACCGACCCCGATCGCCTATTTAAGGAGCCCCGAGCCTCTCCGAAACCTCAGGCAACCTCAAGCCACCCCACCTAGCACCCCCGTAGCAGTCAATCGACCAGGAAAGGTCTTCTTCCCCATCTCCGTCTAGTACAGCCGCCGCCGCCCTCCGATCCATTCAGTCGCAACCCGAGCCCCTCCCGTCCATCTAGCGCCACCGTCCGACTCCCCATGACCCTGCGGAGCCACCCAACACCTCAAACCCGCTCGGGAACCACCGTAGCGCGAAGCCCCAACTCCCCCGAGGCCGCCGTCCGCTGCGAAGCTCGTCGCCAGTGACTTCCTCCATCCCCGTCGCCCCCTCGACCACCGGGAGGACCGCCCCGGTCTGGCGGGTCCATCCCTGCCGTCGGATGCCCTCGAGGAGCCGCCGTTCGCCGGCGTTGATCGCTGGAGCCTCGCCTCTATTTGGCCAGAGGAAGAAGGAGGCGGGGGCGACTGGTCAAACCTGACCAGTGGGCCCCCTGGACCCTTCGTCAGTGACCCAGCGCCGGTCCATGCTGGCGTTAGTGGAAGCGCAAAACCCCCGAGTACGTCTCCTCTGCTTCGAAGATGTATTCTGCCCGAACCGTTTTCCTTTTTTTGTTTTATTTTAAAAACAGATATTTGACTAAACTTTGACTGGCTATATCTTTTTAAATATAAATCCAAATGACTTGATTCTTTTTCTGTTGTTGCCCAAATATTGTCTAGTTTATTTTCATATTTATTTCAAAATTTTCCAAACAACTTTTTTGTACTGTTTTTAAAGTATGTGTTATTTGAATATTTTCAAAAATAGGATTTATTGGAGAGAGGAGAAAACTTTCAAAAGTTTTGGAATACACCCTGCCTCTCCACAACTTGAAGGCAAGCATTCTGAACCCTGGCAAAATATTTTGTGGGTTGTTTGATACGGTTATAATACCACCTCGACATGAAGCAATAGTTATTTTCGTGTGACGATACAATCATATGTTTTGAGTGCATAATGAAATTCTTGCTGTTGGAAATGGATATGCTTGTGATAGCAATCACCCTCTTATGCCTCTCATGCCTACCGGGAAGGATCCGGGAAAGCCTCTGTCTTGGGTAGACACAAGCTTGTCCCTAACCCCTCGTCGAGACGGTTATGTCCGGTGGGGCAGGAGGAGGTATGATGAATGGTGTGAAGGAAATATGCCCTAGAGGCAATAATAAAGTTGTTATTTATATTTCCTTATATCATGATAAATGTTTATTATTCATGCTAGAATTGTATTAACCGGAAACTTAGTACATGTGTGAATACATAGACAAAACAGAGTGTCCCTAGTATGCCTCTACTAGACTAGCTCATTGATCAAAGATGGTTATGTTTCCTAACCATAGACATGAGTTGTCATTTGATCAACGGGATCACATCATTAGGAGAATGATGTGATGGACAAGACCCATCCGTTAGCTTAGCACTATGATCGTTTAGTTTTACTTCTATTGCTTTCTTCATGACTTATACATGTTCCTATGACTATGAGATTATGCAACTCCCGAATACCGTAGGAACACCTTTTGTGCTATCAAACATCACAACGTAACTGGGTGATCATAAATATGCTCTACAGGTGTCTCCGACAGTTTTCGTGGTGTTGGCATAGATCAAGACTAGGATTTGTCACTCCGAGTGTCGGAGAGGTATCTCTGGGCCCTCTCCGTAATGCACATCATAATAAGCCTTGCAAGCAAAAGACTAATGAGTTAGTCACGAGATGATGTATTACGGAACGAGTAAAGAGACTTGTCGGTAACGTGATTGAACTAGGTATAGAGATACCGACGATCGAATCTCGGGCAAGTAACATACCAATGACAAAAGGAACAACGTATGTTGTTATGCGGTTTGACCGATAAAGATCTTCGTAGAATATGTAGGAGCCAATATGAGCATCCAGGTTCCGCTATTGGTTATTGACCAGAGATGAGTCTCGGTCATGTCTACGTAGTTCTCGAACCCGTAGGGTCCGCACGCTTAACGTTTGATGACGATCGGTATTATGAGTTTATGAGTTTTGATGTACCGAAGGAGTTCGGAGTCCCGGATGAGACCGGGGACATGACGAGGAGTCTCGAAATGGTCGAGACGTAAAGATCGATATATTGGACGACTATATTCGGACATCGGAAAGGTTCCGAGTGATTCGGGTATTTTTCGGAGTATATGGGCCTTATTGGGCCATACGGGAATAGAGGAGAAAGGTCAAAAGGAAGGAGGCGCGCGCCCCCCTCTGGTCCGAATTGGACAAGGGGTGCAGCCCCCTTTTCCTTCTCCCTCTCCACCTCTTTCCTTCTCTCCTACTCCGGAAAGGAAAGGGGAATCCTACTAGGACTTGGGGGTCCTAGTAGGACTGCCCACACTTGGCGCGCCCCCTCTAGGGCCGGCCTCTCCCTTGCTTCTTTATATACGGGGGCAGGGGGCACCCTAGGACACACAAGTTGAATTGTTTTAGCCGTGTGTGGTGCCCCTCTCCACAGAAACACACATCGGTCATACCGTTGCAGTGCTTAGGCGAAGCCCTGCGCCGGTAGATACATCATATCTGTCACCACGCCGTCGTGCTGGCGAAACTCTCCCGTGAAGCTCAACTGGATCAAGAGCTCGTGGGACGTCATCAAGCTGAACGTGTGCTGAACGCGGAGGTGTCGTACGTTCGGTGCTTGATCTATTGGATCGCGAAGAAGTTTGACTACATCAACCGCGTCACTTGACGCTTCCGCTCCCGGTCTACGAGGGTACGTAGACACACTCTCCCCCTCGTTGCTATGCATCTAGTAGATAGATCTTGCATGATCGTAGGAAAAATTTGAAAATACTACGTTCCCCAACAGTGGCATCATGAGCCAGGTCTATGCGTAGATGATATGCACGAGTAGAACACAATGAGTTGTGGGCGATACTAGTCATACTTCTTACCAGCATATCATACTTTGCTTCGGCGGTATTGTGAGATGAAGCGGCCCGGACCGACATTACGCGTACGCTTACACGAGACTGGTTTCACCGTTATGAGCACTCGTTGCTTAAAGGTGATTGGCGGGAGTCTGTCTCTCTCGCTTTAGCTGAATCAAGTGTGGCTACGCCCGGTCCTTGTGAAGGTTAAAACAGCACATACTTGACGAAACATCGTTGTGGTTTTGTATGCGTAGGTAAGAACGGTTCTTGCTAAGCCCATAGCAGCCACGTAAAACTTGCAACAACAAAGTAGAGGACATCTAACTTGTTTTTGCAGGGCATGTTGTGATGTGATATGGTCAAGACATGATGAGATATACGGTTTTGTATGAGATGATCATGTTTTGTAAAGTTATCGGCAACTGGCAGGAGCCATATGGTTGTCGCTTTATTGTATAAAATGCAATCGCCATGTAATTGCTTTACTTTATCACTAAGCGGTAGCGATAGTCGTAGAAGCAATAGTTGGCGAGACGACAACGATGCTACGATGGAGATCAAGGTGTCGCGCCGGTGACGAAGGTGATCATGACGGTGCTTTGGAGATGGAGATCAAAAGCACAAGATGATGATGGCCATATCATGTCACATATTTTGATTGCATATGATATTTATCTTATTATGCTTCTTATTTTGCTTAGTTTGACGGTAGCATTATAATATGATCCCTTACTAAATTTCAAGGTATAAATGTTCTCCCTGAGTATGCACCGTTGCGAAAGTTCGTCGTGCCGAGACACCACGTGATGATCGGGTGTGATAAGCTCTACGTTCAAATACAACGGGTGTAAGCCAGTTTTGCACACGCAGAATACTCGGGTTAAACTTGACGAGCCTAGCATATGCAGATATGGCCTCGGAACACTAGAGACCGAAAGGTCGAGCGTGAATCATATAGTAGATATGATCAACATAAGATGTTCACCATTGAAACTACTCCATCTCACGTGATGATCGGACATGGTTTAGTTGATTTGGATCACGTGATCATTTAGATGACTAGAGGGATGTCTATCTAAGTGGGAGTTCCTAAGTAATATGATTAAATTGAACTTTAATTTATCATGAACTTAGTCCTCGTAGTATTAGCATATCTATGTTGTAGATCAATAGCTCACGATGTTGCTCCCCGTTTATTTTTTATATGTTCCTAGAGAAAACTAAGTTGAAAGATGTTAGTAGCAATGATGCAGAATTGTTCCGTGATCTGAGGATTATCCTCATTGTTGCACAGAGAATTATGTCCTTGATGCACCGCTAGGTGACAGACCTATTGCAGGAGCAAATGTAGACGTTATGAACGTTTTGACAAAAGCTCGGTATGATGACTACTTGATAGTTTAAGTGCAACATGCTTTACGGCTTAGAACCGGGACTTCAAAAACGTTTTGAACGCCACGGAGCATATAAGATGTTCCAAGAGTTGAAATTAGTATTTCATACTCATGCCCGTGTCGAGAGGTATAAGACTTCTGACAGTACTTTGCCTACAAGATGGAGGAGAATAGCTCAACCAGTGAGCATGTGCTCAGATTGTCTGGGTACTACAATTACTTGAATCAAGTGGGAGTTAATCTTCCAGATAAGATAGTAATTGACAAAGTTCTCTAGTCACTATCACCAAGTTAGTAGAACTTCGTGATGGACTATAATATGCAAGGGATGACGAAAGGAATTCCCGAGCTCTTTGCGATGCTGAAGTCGGCGAAGGTAGAAATCATGAAAAAGCATCAAGTGTTGATGGTTAACAAGACCACTTGTTTCAAGTAAAGGGTAAAGGGATAGAAGGGGAACTTCAAGAAGAATGACAAGCAAGTTGTCACTCCCGTGAAGAAACCCAAAGCTAAAACTCAAGCCTGAAACTAAGTCCTTCTACTGCAAAGGAAATGGTCACTGGAAGTGGAACTGTCCTAGATACTTGGCGGATAAGAAGGATGGCAAAGTGAACAAAGGTATATTTTGATATACAGATTATTGATGTGTACTTTACTAGTGTTCATAGCAACCCCTGGGTATTTGATACCGGTTCAGTTGCTAAATTAGTAACTCGAAACGAGAATTGCAGAATGAACAGAGACTAGTTAAAGGTGAAGTGACGATGTGTGTTGGAAGTGGTTCCAAGATTGATATGATCATCATCGCACACTCCCTATACTTTCGGGATTAGTGTAAAACCTAAATAAATGTTATTTGGCATTTGCGTTGAGCATGAATATGATTTGATCATATTTGTTGCAATACGGTTATTCATTTAAATTTATAGAATAATTGTTATTCTGTTTACATGAATAAAACCTTCGATGGTCATACACCCAATGAAAATAGTTTGTTGGATCTCGATCGTGGTGATACACATATTCATAATATTGAAGCCAAAAGATGCAAGGTTAATAATGATAGTGCAACTTATTTGTGGCACTGCCGTTTAGGTCATAATGGTGTAAAGCGCATGAAGAAACTCCATAGTGATGGACTTTTGGAATCACTTGATTATGAATCACTTGGTGCTTGTGAACCATGCCTCATGGGCAAGATGACTAAAACTCCGTTCTCCGGAACAATGGAGCGAGCAACAGATTTGTTGGAGATCATACATACAGATGTATGTGGACCAATGAGTGTTGAAGCTCGCAGCGGGTATCGTTATTTTCTGACCTTCACTGATGATTTGAGCAGATATGGGTATATCTACTTAATGAAGCACAAGTCTGAAACATTTGAAAAGTTCAAAGAATTTCAGAGTGAAGTGGAGAATCATCGTAACAAGAAAATAAGAGTTTCTACGATATGATCGTAGAGGTAAAATATTTGAGTTAGCGAGTTTGGCCTTCAGTAAAAACAATGTGAAATAGTTTCACTACTCACGCCACCTGGAACACCACAGTGTAATGGTGTGTCCGAACGTCATAACCGTACTTTATTAGATATGGTGCGATCGATGATGTCTCTTACCGATCTACCACTATCGCTTTTGGGGTTATGCATTAGAGACAACTACATTCACGTTAAATAGGACACCATCTAAATCCGTGGAGATGACACCGTATGAACTGTAGTTTGACGAGAAACCTAAGCTGTCATTTCTTTAAGTTTGGGACTGTGATGCTTATGTGAAAAAGTTTCAACATGATAAGCTCGAACCTAAATCGGAGAAGTAAATCTTCATAGGATACCCAAAAGAAACTGTTGGGTACACCTTCTATCATAGATCCGAAGGCAAGGTCTTTGTTGCTAAGAGTGGATTCTTTCTAGAGAAGGAGTTTCTCTCGAAAGAAGTGAGTGGGGGGAAAGTAGAACTTGATGAGGTAATTGTACCTTCTCCCGAATTGGAAAGTGGAACGTCACAGAAACTAGTTCCAGTGATTCCTACACCAATTAGTGAGGAAGCTAATGATGATGATCATGAAACTTCAGATCAAGTTTCTGCTGAACTTCGTAGATCAACCAGAGTTCGTTCCGCATCAGAGTGGTACGGCAACCCAGTTCTGGAAGTCATGTTACTGGACCATGATGAACCTACGAACTATGAGGAAGCGATGATGAGCCCAGATTCTGCAAAATGGCTTGAGGCCATGAAATCTGAGATGGGATCCATGTATGAGAACAAAGTGTGGACTTTGGTTGACTTGCCCGATGATCGGCAAGCCATCGAAAATAAATGGATCTTCAAGAGGAAGACTGACGCTGACGGTAATGTTACTGTTTACAAAGCTTGACTTGTTGCGAAAGTTTTTCAACAAGTTCAAGGAGTTGACTACGATGAGACTTTCTCACCCGTAGCGATGCTTAAGTTTGTCCGAATCATGTTAGCAATTGCCGCATTTTATGAAATCTGGCAAATGGATAACAAAACTGCATTCTTTAATGGATTTATTAAAGAAGACTTGTATATGATGCAACCAGAAGGTTTTGTCAATCCTAAAGCTGTTAACAAAATGTGCAAGCTCCAGCGATCCATCTATGGACTGGTGCAAGCATCTCGGAGTTGGAATATACGCTTTGATAAGTTGTGATCAAAGCATATAGATTTATACAGACTTGCGGTGAAGCCTGTATTTACAAGAAGTAAGTGGGAGCACTACAACCTTTCTGATAAGTATATGTGAATGACATATTGTCAATCGGAAATGATGTAGAATTTTCTGGAAAGCATAAAGGAGTGTTTGAAAGGAGTTTTTCAAAGAAAGACCTTGGTGAAGCTGCTTACATATTGGGCATCAAGATCTATAGAGATAGATCAAAACGCTTGATAAGACTTTCGATGAGTGCATACCTTGATAAGATTTTGAAGTAGTTCAAAATGGATCAGTCAAAGAAGGAGTTATTGCCTGACTTGTAAGGTGTGAAGTTGAGTAAGAATCAAAGCCAGACCATGGCAGAAAAATATAGAGAGAATGAAAGTCATTCCCTATGCCTCAGCCATAGGTTCTATAAAGTATGCCATGTTGTGTACCAAACATGTTGTGTACCTTACCATGAGTTTGTCAAGGGGGTACAATAGTGATCCAGGAGTAGATCACTGTACAGCGGTCAAAATTATCCTTAGTAACTGGATGGCTAAGAATTTTCTTCTCGATTATGGAGGTGATAAAGAGTTCGTCGTAAAGGGTTACGCCGATGCAAGCTTTGACACTAAATCCAGATGACTCTAAGTATCAATCTGGATGCATATTGAAAGTGGGAGCAATTAGCTAGAGTAGCTCTATGCAGAGCATTGTAGACATAAAAATTTGCGAAATACATACGGATATGAATGTGACAAACCCGTTGACTAAACTTCTCTCACAAGCAAAACATGATCACACCTTATTACTCTTGGGTATTAATCACATAGTGATGTGAACTAGATTATTGACTCTAGTAAACCCTTTGGGTGTTGGTCACATGGCGATGTGAACTATGGGTGTTATTCACATAACGATGTGAACTATCGGTATTAAATCACATGGCGATGTGAGCTAGATTATTGACTCTAGCGCAAGTGGGAGACTGAAGTAAATATGCCCTAGAGCCAATAATAAAGTTGTTATTTATATTTCCTTATATCATGACAAATGTTTATTATTCATGATAGAATTGTATTAACCGGAAACTTAGTACATGTGTGAATACATAGACAAAACAGAGTGTCCCTAGTATGCCTCTACTAGACTAGCTCATTGATCAAAGATGGTTATGTTTCCTAACCATAGACATGAGTTGTCATTTGATCAACGGGATCACATCATTAGGAGAATGATGTGATGGACAAGACCCATCTGTTAGCTTAGCACTATGATCGTGTAGTTTTACTGCTATTGCTTTCTTCATGACTTATACATGTTCCTATGACTATGAGATTATGCAACTCCCGAATACCGTAGGAACACCTTTTGTGCTATCAAACGTCACAACGTAACTGGGTGATCATAAAGATGCTCTACAGGTGTCTCCGAAAGTGTTCGTGGTGTTGGCATAGATCAAGACTAGGATTTGTCACTCTGAGTGTCGGAGAGGTATCTCTGGGCCCTCTCGGTAATGCACATCATAATAAGCCTTGCAAGCAAAAGACTAATGAGTTAGTCACGAGATGATGTATTACGGAACGAGTAAAGAGACTTGCTGATGTCTACACACGCTTCTACTCTTGTAGACTATGTTGGGCCTCCAAGCGCAGAGGTTTGTAGGACAACAGCAATTTCCCTCAAGTGGATGACCTAAGGTTTATCGAACTCAGGGAAGTAGAGGTTGAAGATGGTCTCTCTCAAGCAACCCTGCAACTAAGATACAAGAAGTCTCTTGTGTCCCCAACACACCTAATACACTTGTTAGATGTATAGGTGCACTAGTTCGGCGAAGAGATGTTAAATGGCAAGTGATATGGATGGCAAAACAAAGTAATATAAATCTGTAATAAAAAGGGCAACAAGCGAACAAGTGGTAAACATGAGCACAAATGGTATTGCAATGGTGGAAACAAGGCCTAGGGGTCATACTTTCACTAGTGGCAACTCCCAACAACATTAACATAATCGAATCACATGATATTTCCCATAAAACATGCAATGGAGACGCACACGGAGGTCATTCCTCCGTGGTCAAGAGAGGACGAGAATTATGTAGGGCTACAAAAGCACACCTCAAAGTTCGTAGTTCTCGACCTAAGGATTTCCCAATGTCACCGTGGCCATCCAAAGAGAGTCCCACAATCACCACAACATATCTAAAGGATAGTCAAAGACAAGCACCCGGAGACTCTCAATCTTCAATCAACACACAAGAGAGGAAATCACTCATGAAAATATTTTTCTAATCCATGTCCAATAGACCGTTGTCACCTTGGTCTCGGGGATTATACTAGATAAAGACAATTGAGTACATCAATCCAATACATAGAGGAAGGGGAAATATCATGGGATCACCCTAGATTAACATAGCCTATGATCACAACGAAGATCACATCATGGGAGAGAGAGATAACCACATAGCTACACGTACGAGCCCTCGGCTCCGGAGAAGACTACTCACACATGGACATGGTGAGGAGGAGGTTCATGATGGTGTTGATGGAGAGGTGCAGCCCCGCGAGGAGGCGGCGGCCGGCGGCGGCCACGGATGCGGCGGCCGGCGAGGAGGAGACGGCGGCGGCCCTAGGGGCAGCGGCTCCTTGGGCCCCCTTCTTCCTTGTGGATGGTGCTGGTCCTCCCCTCCAAGACGGCGGCTTGGGAGGAGGAAAATTCGTGGCCCTTGGTGACCTAGGTTTCCTCTCTTTATATAGACTCTCGGATTCCCGTCATCAGATTTTGGGCCTCAGTAAAACGGGCTTTACTTGGCCGTCCGGACTCCGATTTGGACGAATTTTATATCCAGAAGCATCGCCTCGAAATTCCCCACAACTTTCGCAACTAGACTTTTTCCGTTTGACGTCTTCTTCGGGCCGGAACGTGACCATCTTTAAAAAACGTTCTCAGACAGATTTCAGGAAAGTCAGAGTCCTACTCCAATACGACTCCTTTTGCTTTTTTGTCAATTTCCAAGTAATTCCTACACAATAAAGTGTAAAACAAGAACATTGTGCACTTTTGCAACCATTTGTAGGTTAGTCCAAATATGATCAAAAGTGTATGGAAGTGCATAAATATCATAGCAATATCACACAAAAAGGGCATGGAGCAAGCAGAAATTATAGATACGTTTTGGACGTATCAACATCCCCAAGCTTAATTCCTGCTCGTCCTCGAGTAGGTAAATGATAACAAGCATAATTTCTGTGGTGACATGCTATTAACCATATAAGAACTTTTCATAGTCACATGACAAGTGCTTACTGAGACAATGAATCTGTAGTAATTAAGTTGCCTCATGAGAAAATCACAAAGAACTGAAAGTTTTACAATATGATACTGAAACACTCAATAGATTTGTAGTGAGCATGGTGTGCAAATATGTCAAAGTGATATCTCACTTGCCCCCTTTAGTGAAGCAAAACATAAATGCAGGGGCACCTCCAAGGTTTAAGTGACGACTAGATACAATGATTTCAGAATAAATGATATCATAATCATGCAAAAGACAATGGTACTTTGGGACAATGCACATTACACTCAGAATGACAATCATGCTCTAAATAGTTGGTGCTTTAAAGAAGGTGGAGACTCTCGAACCGTGGCTTTTGTTGGTAAGGTTGAAAACCCGTGGTCGGAAACAAAGACAAAACATGTACCAGAGCTCTTGGTTTTCAAAACAGAGGTAATAATTATTATTTTTAGATTATGCATATTTCGTCAACGAATGTTAGCAGATAACTCAATTACTTCTCGAGCTGGACAAGTTTCGAGGAACGGCTCCCGAATGAGGACGATCACATCCTCTTAATCTCCTTTGTTTATCACTGCCAAAATTTTCTGATTTCTCATGAACAAAGCGTAAAGGAGGGTTTGTCTGTTGTATAATTTTTTAATGAGCCGGGCGCACTCTATGCCAGTTCCTTCTCATATTATGGGTTTGCACATTAGACATGCAATCCCGGGGTGAAGCTTGTCCAACTTAAAAAGATCATGAATTAACTACTACTTCCTCATGAGCTAAAACAGAAGCACAAAAGAGAAATGCTTTTTTTTGAATAATTTCGAGATGGTACATGAAAGTCTTCGTTAGGAATGGCAGGTAAATACCATGTATAGGAAGGTATGGTGGACTCATATGGCATAACTGGTTTAAAAGAATTTGGATGCACAAGCAGTCAGTCCGCTTAGTACAGGCGAAGGTTAGCAAAAGACTGGGAGCGACCAACTAAAAGAGCAATGACGGTCATAATCATGCAGAGCGACAAAGCAATATTGAATCAGGCATGGAAGTTATATCGCTACTCAGAAATTAAAGATCATCAAGGCTTGATAGACTTTCTTTACAGTCTTAAATATGCGTGAGCATACGCCAAGTCAATCAAAATAAATTCTTGAAGGAAGATATCACTAAACCATACCACAACATAGGCAAACAAATCATGTTGGTACCTCAATAACACATTGAGAACCCCCCCCCCCCAGCTATTTGGGACTAACCATAAGAAAACATGAGCTACTAAGCATCATTATGCACATAGCATTCTTATCATAGACATATCGACCAGTGCAACAGAAGCCAACTCTCTTAATAAGATAAGCATGAAAGCTAAGAGATAAACATGATAGTAGCTATTGAAAGACAAAGAACACACACAGCAAAGATAGACATGAAAATTCTATGTTATGTTCTAGGTTGAAGTGGAGCGTGTTTCTCTCCCACATAAAGAAAGCTGAGTTCCAACTCGTTATGAAAAGCAAGCAAAGCTAAAGAATACTAAAAAGGAAACTAAAAACAAGACGCTCCAAGCATAGCACATAACACATGAAGTGATAAAAATATAGTGGAACGAAAGACGAACTGATAATGTTGATGGAGAAGGGGATGCACGGGGGGCATCCCCAAGCTTAGACGCTTGAGTCTTCTTGAATATTTCTTGGGGGTGCATGGGGGCATCCCCAAGCTTGAGCGTTTGACACTCCTGAATATTTTTATCATCTTCCCTCGCACACTTGAAAACTCCCTTCATACATAACTCATCATAATCTGATTAGCGAGGTTAGTACCCTTAATAAAATAATTGTTCCTTGCTGGAAATAAGGATATTCTTGAAGGTCTACTATTTCTCAAGATTGCCAAAAGGTTTTTGCAAATAAAAAGCAAGCTCAAGGTTTGCAAAATGAAGGAAAGGCAAAACAGGACAGAATCTGTGAAAAACAGACCAGCAGGTAGCAAATGATTTTTTCGGGGCACTTCTGCAACTCTAATCAAAAAACTCAGAACAGACGCCCGAAAGCAAATTGTATAGAGCACGCTATCAAAAAAATTCAGACCAAAAAGATGATCTGGTGATTTTATACGAATTGTTCTGTCCAAGGACATAATCTGTTTCCTGGACAGCACGTCATAACTTTTGAACTTTCTTGCAATCAGAGGCTACACTTGGCACAAAGCTGAAAAATAAAGATACAATGATGTTGCTACAGTAGTAACAAACATCAAGACCACTAAAAACTGAAAGAACAAACTGAAAGCAAAGATAACAAGGGTTGTCTCCCTAGAGCTCTTTCTTTATAGCCATAAAGATAGGCTTAAGACTTTAATGATGCTCTCGTAGGAATAAGAGTTGAAGAACAAAAGAGAGCATCGTGAAGCAAATACAAAACACATTTAAGCCTAACATGCTTCCTATGCATAGGAATATTGCAATAGAATAATTCATTGAAGCACAAAGCAATAAGCATAGGAAGACAAAACAAGTGCAGCTTCAAAATATTCACCATAAAGAGAGGAAACTTCTTATTATTAAGATATTTAGAACCATGTCTCTCTCTCTCATTATAAATTTCAGTGGCATCATGGATGAAAACTCAACAATATAACTATCACATAAGGCATTATTTCCATGATCCAAAAGCATAAAAGTGTCATTACTCTTCATATAAGCAAAATCTTTCTTACTAGGAATAGTGAGAGTAAGACTATCATAATCATCATGGTAATCATCGTATTTAGGAGGCATATCATAATCATAATAAATTTTATCCTCAATAGTAGGTGGACTGAAAATATCATATTCATCAAACGTGTCATTCCCAAGCTTAGAGCTTTCCATGTCATTAGCAATATTGATATTAAATAAAAACATACTAATAACATCACCACCATCATGATTGTTATGCAAATAAAGTTCCAAAGGTTTTTTAATTTTCTCTTCGAACACATCATGTCCAAGTTCAAGGTAGAGCTTATAAAGCTCTCTCTTATTTTTGTTGTTTTCCATTAAGCAAAACTAGTGAAAATAAAAACAAGAAACAAAAAGATTTAATTGCAAGATCCAAGGATATACCTTCAAGCACTCACTTCCCCGACAACGGCGCCAAAAATAGCTTGATGTCTACACACGCTTCTACTCTTGTAGACTATGTTGGGCCTCCAAGCGCAGAGGTTTGTAGGACAGCAGCAATTTCCCTCAAGTGGATGACCTAAGGTTTATCGAACTCAGGGAAGTAGAGGTTGAAGATGGTCTCTCTCAAGCAACCCTGCAACTAAGATACAAGAAGTCTCTCGTGTCCCCAACACACCTAATACACTTGTTAGATGTATAGGTGCACTAGTTGGGCGAAGAGATGTTAAATGGCAAGTGATATGGATGGCAAAACAAAGTAATATAAATCTGTAATAAAAAGTGCAGCAAGCAAACAAGTGGTAAACGTGAGCACAAATGGTATTGCAATGGTGGAAACAAGGCCTAGGGATCATACTTTCACTAGTGGCAACTCCCAACAACATTAACATAATCGAATCACATGATATTTCCCATAAAACATGCAATGGAGACGCACCCGGAGGTCATTCCTCCGTGGTCAAGAGAGGACGAGAATTATGTAGGGCTACAAAAGCACACCTCAAAGTTCGTAGTTCTCGATCTAAGGATTTCCCAATGTCACCGCGGCCATCCAAAGAGAGTCCCACAATCACCACAACATATCTAAAGGATAGTCAAAGACAAGCACCCGGAGACTCTCAATCTTCAATCAACACACAAGAGAGGAAATCACTCATGAAAATATTTTTCTAATCCATGTCCAATAGACCGCTGTCACCTTGGTCTTGGGGATTATACTAGATAAAGACAAGTGAGTACATCAATCCAATACATAGAGGAAGGGGAAATATCATGGGATCACCCTAGATTAACATAGCCTATGATCACAACGAAGATCACATCATGGGAGAGAGAGATAACCACATAGCTACACGTACGAGCCCTCGGCCCCGGAGAAGACTACTCACACATGGACATGGTGAGGAGGAGGTTCATGATGGTGTTGATGGAGAGGTGCAGCCCCGCGAGGAGGCGGCGGCCGGCGGCGGCCACGGAGGCGACAGCGGCGAGGAGGAGACGGCGGCGGCCCTTGGGGGCGGCGACGGCCCTAGGGGCAGCGGCTCCTTGGCCCCCCTTCTTCCTTGTGGATGGTGCTGCAATGGTGCCGGTCCTCCCCTCCAAGACGGCGGCTTGGGAGGAGGAAAATTCGTGGCCCTTGGTGACCTAGGTTTCCTCTCTTTATATAGACTCTCGGATTCCCGTCGTCAGATTTTGGGCCTCAGTAAAACGGGCTTTACTCGGCCGTCCGAACTCCGATTTGGATGAATTTTATATCCAGAAGCATCGCCTCGAAATTCCCCACAACTTTCGCAACTAGACTTTTTCCGTTTGACGTCGTCTTCGGGCCGGAACGTGACCATCTTTAAAAAACGTTCTCAGACAGATTTCAGGAAAGTCAGAGTCCTACTCCAATACGACTCCTTTTGCGTTTTTGTCAATTTCCAAGTAATTCCTACACAATAAAGTGTAAAACAAGAACATTGTGCACTTTTGCAACCATTAGTAGGTTAGTCCAAATATGATCAAAAGTGTATGGAAGTGCATAAATATCATAGCAATATCACGCAAAAAGGGCATGGAGCAAGCAGAAATTATAGATACGTTTTGGACGTATCACTTGCCGGTAACGAGATTGAACTAGGTATAGAGATACCGACGATCGAATCTCGGGCAAGTAACATACCAATGACAAAAGGAACAACGTATGTTGTTATGCGGTTTGACCGATAAAGATCTTCGTAGAATATGTAGGATCCAATATGAGCATCCAGGTTCCGATATTGGTTATTGACCGAAGATGAGTCTCGGTCATATCTACGTAGTTCTCGAACCCGTAGGGTCCGCACGCTTAACGTTTGATGACGATCGGTATTATGAGTTTATGAGTTTTGATGTACCGAAGGAGTTCGGAGTCCCGTATGAGACCGGGGACATGACGAAGAGTCTCGAAATGGTCGAGACGTAAAGATCGATATATTGGACGACTATATTCGGACATCGGAATGGTTCCGAGTGATTCGGGTATTTTTTGGAGTATATGGGCCTTATTGGGCCATACGGGAATAGAGGAGAAAGGCCAAAAGGAAGGAGGCGCGCGCCGCCCCTCTGGTCCAAATTGGACAAGGGGTGCAGCCCCCTTTTCCTTCTCCCTCTCCACCTCTTTCCTTCTCTCCTACTCTGGAAAGGAAAGGGGAATCCTACTAGGACTTGGGAGTCCTAGTAGGACTCCCCACACTTGGCGCGCCCCCTCTAGGGCCGGCCTCTCCCTTGCTCCTTTATATACGGGGGCAGGGGGCACCCTAGGACACACAAGTTGAATTGTTTTAGCCGTGTGCGGTGCCCCTCTCCACAGAAACACACCTCGGTCATACCGTTGCAGTGCTTAGGCGAAGCCCTGCGCCGGTAGATACATCATATCTGTCACCACGCCGTCGTGCTGGCGAAACTCTCCCGTGAAGCTCAACTGGATCAAGAGCTCGTGGGTCGTCATCAAGCTGAACGTGTGCTGAACGCGGAGGTGTCGTACGTTCGGTGCTTGATCGGTTGGATCGCGAAGAAGTTTGACTACATCAACCGCGTCACTTGACGCTTCCGCTCCCGGTCTACGAGGGTACGTAGACACACTCTCCCCCTCGTTGCTATGCATCTAGTAGATAGATCTTGCATGATCGTAGGAAAAATTTGAAAATACTACGTTCCCCATCATGGTGGTGCTGTCTGATAGATGTGAAATATAATTCTTGAGCTAATCATGCAGGAAATACTTAAGCCTCATGAGTCGGCCGTAGATCTAGTCTTGTACCAGTAACCCCCATACTTGTTTCATGCTGCCACTTGTCCCTGCAGTAGGTAGGGTACAGTTCAGTAAGTGTCAACCCCTGTCCTAGCACACACCATACAGAGAGGCCATGGTGGAAGATACCGGCTGCATCCGGTAGGCATGCCACCTGGTCCGGGGGCATGGGTGTTTCCGGTTGGGGCCGAGAGGGGGCACCCCTTAGAACGCGCGATAGAAATTTGATCCCATGCTACGCGAGGTTGTAGCCTCCCCACTTAGAGTTTTGCTTAATAGGTGTCGTGGGTGATTCCAGACACGAGTAAAGTTAAGCTGGTGTGTGCAAGTCAGGCGTGTTTGCGACTAAAAGACCGTAGACAGAATTAGTTTCGATGGACTAAAGAAATCCGTTACTCCTAGGTAATGAGTACACCCTCTGCAGAGATATTAAACATATTCAAATAGCCGTGTCCATGGTTAAGGACTATAGTCTGGGATGGGTCTAGTGTCGGTCTTAGTGTCGGTCTTCGGAGGAGAAACTACTAAACCAGAACATTGATTATGACCTGTGACATATGGTGATTGTGATTATTATTGCGGACTAACCATTTGTATTATTTGGATTAATGAGTATCCCTGGGACGGTCCTACCTCCTGGATATTCATTGTGATTATGTTTATATAAGCCCTTTATGTGGTGTCGCTCAGACGTCCGACTGTGGCATGCTTCTTATTTCAATTGCTTATAAGCCCTTTCTGTGGTGTCGCACAGACGCCCGACTGTGGCATGCTTGTTATTTCTTTTATATATAAGCCCTTATGTGGTGTCGCTCAGACGCCCGACTGCGGCATGCTTGTTATTTCAATTGCTTATAAGCCCTTTCTGTGGTGTCGCACAGACGCCCGACTGTGGCATGCTTGTTATTTCTTTTATATATAAGCCATTTATGTGGTGTCGCACAGACGCCCGACTGAGGCATGCTTTATATTATTATCCTTTCGAGGCGTCGCATCAGACACTCGATCGGTGCCTTTTATTTCATCCCTCGGGTTGTTGCTCATGTTCTATATGATCAACTTGTTTGTGTGCATCTTCATATATCTGACTTCGTGACTGACGTAGTGATCATGGCATATTTCAGAGCATGCTTATCATTTGTTATATTATACCTATGTCGTAATGTTTGTGAGTACATTCAAAGTACTCACTGGCTTGTCCCTGGCTATTGTCTTGGCCAGATTTCTCGCGTGGAAGGGAGCGATGCGATGACAGCCCCGGAACCTACGCAAATGGAGATAGCAGCCTCGCGAAGATAGGAGTTATCCTGGTCAGTTGTTCCTGTGGGAAGGGAGTCCCATAGACACTGATGAACCACAAACCGCTTCTGCCATCAGCCACTAGAAACCTTGTGTTGTACTCACAGGCCAGAATGGTCTTGTACTACATAGCTTGTATTTGCTTGGAGTTTCTGTAACAAGTTGGTGCCTCATCAGCTAACAATAATCCTGTGGCTGGTGAGCACAAGGGCCACTTTTGGGAAATTAATACCCCGAAAATCCGGTCCTGACAAACTTGGTATCAGAGCCAGGCTGACCATTGGCTAATCCTATCTTAGCCGGGTCGAAAACCTAGGTAAACCAACCCACCAGACCTTAACCAGACCTCGGCCAACCTTCTCGTGTAAGATAGCCACACAGTGACCCGACACCTTTTGGCAGTCGGTGCCCAACCTATCAGCCTAGCCTGTCGATCACGCGCTAGTGACCGGCCCCTAGATAGTCTTTTTCGCAAGCGTGCGAAGGAAGACTCTGTTCCCTTTTTTTCTATAAAAGGGCACGCTAGCCTCAACCCAGCGCAACACACCCTCTACCCCAAACCAAGCCAAGATGCCTGGACCCATTGTTCACAATGAAACCATAGCAACCAACCTTGGAGGTTTTGTGACCGTGCTAGCAAACCTCACCCACCGTGCCTTTGCATTAGAAGAGCCCCTAGAATATGTTGTGTACCAAGAGAGCCGTCAATTCTGGGCCACTGTGCACGTCTATGGTAGGGGTCTATCGCCAGAATGCCCCTACAGGTTCACCGGAAGGACAACTTCCTTTGAGCCACAAGCCCTCCAACTAGCTGCTCGAGAGGCTATAGTTCAACTCCGGCACTTGTCACCCAGAGTTAACTGTCGCTCATTCTACTACTACCCCAGCCGTGACGGGTATGGTAGGCCATCCTGAAGGAAATATGCCCTAGAGGCAATAATAAAGATGTTATTTGTATTTCCTTATATCATGATAAATGTCTTTTATTCATGCTAGAATTGTATTAACCGGAAACTTAGTACATGTGTGGATACATAGACAAAACAGTATGTCCCTAGTATGCCTCTACTAGACTAGCTCATTGATCAAAGATGGTTATGTTTCCTAGCCATAGACATGAGTTGCCATTTGATCAACGGGATCACATCATTAGGAGAATGATGTGATGGACAAGACCCATCCGTTAGCATAGCACTATGATCGTTTAGTTTTACTGCTATTGCTTTCTTCATGACTTATACATGTTCCTATGACTATGAGATTATGCAACTCCCGAATACCGTAGGAACACCTTGTGTGCTATCAAACGTCACAACGTAACTGGGTGATCATAAAGATGCTCTACAGGTGTCTCCGAAAGTATTCGTGGTGTTGGCATTGATCAAGATTAGGATTTGTCACTCCGAGTGTCGGAGAGGTATCTCTGGGCCCTCTCGGTAACACACATCACAATAAGCCTTGCAAGCAAAAGACTAATGAGTTAGTCACGAGATGATGTGTTACGGAACGAGTAAAGAGACTTGCCGGTAACGAGATTGAACTAGGTATGGAGATACCGACGATCGAATCTCGGGCAAGTAACATACCGATGACAAAAGGAACAACGTATGTTGTTATGCGGTTTGACCGATAAAGATCTTCGTAGAATATGTGGGAGCCAATATGAGCATCCAGGTTCCGCTATTGGTTATTGACCGGAGACGTGTCTCGGTCATGTCTACATAGTTCTCGAACCCGTAGGGTCCGCACGCTTAAGGTTTCGATGACAGTTTTATTATGAGTTTATGAGTTTTGATGTACCGAAGGAGTTCGGAGTCCCGGATGAGATCGGGGACATGACGAGGAGTCTCGAAATGGTCGAGACGTAAAAATCGATATATTGGACGACTATATTCGGACATCGGAAAGGTTCCGAGTGATTCGGGTATTTTCGGAGTACCGGGGAGTTACGGGAATAGAGGAGAGAGGCAAAAAGGAAGGAGGCGCGTGGCCCCCTTCTGGTCCGAATTGGACAAGGGGTGCAGCCCCCTTTTCCTTCTCCCTCTCCCCCTCTTTCCTTCTCTCCTACTCCGGAAAGGAAAGGGGAATCCTACTAGGACTTGGGAGTCCTAGTAGGACTCCCCACACTTGGCGCGCCCCTTCTAGGGCCGGCCTCTCCCTCCCTCCTTTATATACGGGGGCAGGGGGCACCTCTAGACACAACAATTGATCTCTTGATCTCTTAGCCGTGTGCGGTGCTCCCCTCCACCATAGTTCTCCTCGATAATATTGTAGCGGTGCTTAGGCGAAGCCCTGCGACAGTAGAACATCAAGATCGTCACCACGCCGTCGTGCTGACGGAACTCTCCCTCGACACTCAGCTGGATCGGAGTTCGAGGGACGTCATCGAGCTGAACGTGTGCTAGAACTCGGAGGTGCCGTAGTTTCGGTGCTTGATCGGTCGGGCCGTGAAGACGTACGACTACATCAACCGCGTTGTTCTAACGCTTCCGCTTTCGGTCTACGAGGGTACGTAGACTCACTCTCCCCTCTCATTGCTATGCATCTGGTAGATAGATCTTGCGTGCTCGTAGGAAAATTTTAAAATACTACGTTCCCCATCAGTGGCATCATGAGCCAGGTCTATGCGTAGATGATATGCACGAGTAGAACACAAGTGAGTTGTGGACGATACAAGTCATACTGCTTACCAGCATGTCATACTTTGCTTCGGCGGTATTGTGAGATGAAGCGGCCCGGACCGACATTACGCGTACGCTTACGCGAGACTGGTTTCACCGTTATGAGCACTCGTTGCTTAAAGGTGACTGGCGGGTGTCTGTCTCTCTCACTTTAGCTGAATCAAGTGTGACTACGCCCGGTCCTTGTGAAGGTTAAAACTGAAGGAAATATGCCCTAGAGGCAATAATAAAGTTGTTATTTTATATTTCCTTATATCATGATAAATGTTTATTATTCATGCTAGAATTGTATTAACTGGAAACTTAGTACATGTGTGAATACATAGACAAAACAGAGTGTCCCTAGTATGCCTCTACTAGACTAGCCCATTGATCAAAGATGGTTATGTTTCCTAGCCATAGACATGAGTTGTCATTTGATCAACGGGATCACATCATTAGGAGAATGATGTGATGGACAAGACCCATCCGTTAGCATAGCACTATGATCGTTTAGTTTTACTGCTATTGCTTTCTTCATGACTTATACATGTTCCTATGACTATGAGATTATGCAACTCCCGAATACCGTAGGAACACCTTGTGTGCTATCAAACATCACAACATAACTGGGTGATCATAAAGATGCTCTACAGGTGTCTCCGAAAGTATTCGTGGTGTTGGCATAGATCAAGATTAGGATTTGTCACTCCGAGTGTCGGAGAGGTATCTCTGGGCCCTCTCGGTAACACACATCACAATAAGCCTTGCAAGCAAAAGACTAATGAGTTAGTCACGAGATGATGTGTTACGGAACGAGTAAAGAGACTTGCCGGTAACGAGATTGAACTAGGTATGGAGATACCGACGATCGAATCTCGGGCAAGTAACATACCGATGACAAAAGGAACAACGTATGTTGTTATGCGGTTTTGACCGATAAAAGATCTTTGTAGAATATGTAGGAGCCAATATGAACATCCAGGTTCCGCTATTGGTTATTGACCGGAGATGAGTCTCGGTCATGTCTACATAGTTCTCGAACCCGTAGGGTCTGCACGCTTAACGTTTGATGACAATCAGTATTATGAGTTTATGAGTTTTGATGTACCGAAGGTAGTTCGGAGTCCCGGATGAGATCACGGACATGACGAGGAGTCTCGGAATGTCCGAGACACAAAGATTGATATATTGGACGACTATATTCGGACACCGGAAGTGTTCCGGAAAAGTTTCGGATTTAACGGGATTGCCGAAGGGGGTTACCGGAACCCCCTACGAGGGGGGATGGTCCATAGTGGGCCTTATGGAAAAGAGAGAGGCAGCCCATAGGGGCTGGCCGGCGCCCCACCTAGGGTTCCTAGTTGGACTAGGATTGGGGGGCGCCACCTCTCCCTCTTTTCCTTTCCCTCTCTTCCTTCTTTGGTAGTTCCTACTAGGAATAGGATTGCAATCCTATTCCTAGTAGGATTGCACTCCTAGTCGCACCATAGAAGGGCCGGCCGGCCTCCCCCCTTGCTCCTTTATATACGGGGGCAGGGGGGCACCCAAAGACACAAGTTGAATTGTTCCAGCCATGTGCGGTGCCCCCCTCCACAGAAACACACCTCGGTCATACCGTCGCGGTGCTTAGGCGAAGCCCTGCGCCGGTGAATACATCATATCCGTCACCACGCAGTCGTGCTGACGAAACTCTCCCGTGAAGCTCAACTGGATCAAGAGCTCGTGGGACGTCATCAAGCTGAACATGTGCTGAACGCGGAGGTGCCGTACGTTCGGTGCTTGATCGGTTGAATCGCGAAGAAGTTCGACTACATCAACCGCGTCACTTGACGCTTCCGCTTCCGGTCTACGAGGGTACGTAGACACACTCTTCCCTCTCGTTGCTATGCATCTGGTAGATAGATCTTGCGTGATCATAGGAAAATTTTAAAATACTACGTTCCCCAACAGTGGTATCAGGGCCAGGTCTATGCGTAGATGATATGCACGAGTAGAACACAATGAGTTGTGGGCGATACTAGTCATACTGCTTACCAGCATGTCATACTTTGCTTCGGCGGTATTGTGAGATGAAGCGGCCCGGACCGACATTACGCGTACGCTTACGCGAGACTGGTTTCACCGTTACGAGCACTCGTTGCTTAAAGGTGACTGGCGGGTGTCTGTCTCTCTTACTTTAGCTGAATCAAGTGTGGCTACGCCCGGTCCTTGTGAAGGATAAAACAACACATACTTGACGAAACATCGTTGTGGTTTTATATGCGTAGGTAAGAACGGTTCTTGCTAAGCCCGTAGCAGCCACGTAAAACTTGCAACAACAAAGTAGAGGACGTCTAACTTGTTTTTGCAGGGCATGTTGTGATGTGATATGGTCAAGACATGATGAGTTATACGGTTTTGTATGAGATGATCATGTTCTGTAATGTTATCGGCAACTGGCAGGAGCCATATGGTTGTCGTTTTATTGTATGAAATGCAATCGCAATGTAATTGCTTTACTTTATCACTAAGCGGTAGCGATAGTCGTAGAAGCAATAGTTGGCGAGACGACAACGATGCTACGATGGAGATCAAGGTGTCACGCCGGTGACGAAGGTGATCATGGAGGTGCTTTGGAGATGGAGATCAAAAGCACAAGATGATGATGGCCATATCATGTCACATATTTTGATTGCATGTGATGTTTATCTTATTATGCTTCTTATTTTGCTTAGAACGACGGTAGCATTATAAGATGATCCCTTACTAAATTTCAAGGTATAAGTGTTCTCCCTGAGTATGCACCGTTGCGAAAGTTCGTCGTGCCGAGACACCACATGATGATCGGGTGTGATAAGCTCTACGTTCAAATACAACGGGTGTAAGCCAGTTTTGCACACGCAGAATACTCGGGTTAAACTTGACGAGCCTAGCATATGCAGATATGGCCTCGGAACACTGGAGACCGAAAGGTCGAGCGTGAATCATATAGTAGATATGATCAACATAAGATGTTCACCATTGAAACTACTCCATCTCACGTGATGATCGGACATGGTTTAGTTGATTTGGATCACGTGATCATTTGGATGACCGGAGGGATATCTATCTAAGTGGGAGTTCTTTAAATTAATATGATTAAATTGAACTCTAATTTATCATGAACTTAGTCCTGATAGTTTTTTGCATATCTATGTTGTTGTAGATCAATGGCCCGTGCTACCGTTCCTTTGAATTTTAATGCATTCCTAGAGAAAGCTAAGTTGAAAGATGATGGTAGCAATTACACGGACTGGGTCCGTAACTTGAGGATTATCCTCATTGCTGCACAGAAGAATTATGTCCTTGAAGCACCGCTAGGTGACAAGCCCCCTCCCGCTAATGTAGACGCTTTAAACGTCTGGCAGTCGCGGTCTGATGACTACATGATAGTTCAGTGTGCCATGCTTTACGACTTAGAACCGGGACTTCAACGACGTTTTGAACGTCATGGACCATATGAGATGTTCCAGGAGTTGAAGTTAATATTTCAAGCAAATGCCCGGATTGAGAAATATGAGATTTCCAATAAGTTCTACAACTGCAAGATGGAGGAGAATAGTTCTATCAGTGAACACTTGCTCAGAATGTCTGGGTACTACAATCATATGACTCAACTTGGTTGCAAAGTTGATGAGGATAGTGTTATTGATAGAGTTCTTCAATCACTGCCACCAAGCTATAAAGGCTTTGTGATGAACTATAATATGCAAGGGATGCAAAAGACAATTCCCGAGCTCTTCGCCATGCTCAAGGCTGCGGAGGTAGAATTCAAGAAGGAGCATCAAGTGTTGATGGTTAACAAAACCACTAGTTTCAAGAAAAATGGCAAGGGAAAGAAGGGGAACTCCAAGAAGAATAGCAAGACAGTTGCTACTTCCACGAAGAAACCCAAATCTGGAGCCAAGCCTGAAACTGAGTGCTTCTACTGCAAGGGGACTGGACACTGGAAGCGAAACTGCCCCAAGTATTTGGCGGATAAGAAGGATGGCAAGGTGAACAAAGGTATATGTGATATACATGTTATTGATGTGTACCTTACTAGTGCTCGTAGTAGTACCTAGGTATTTGATACCGGTTCGGTTGCTAATATTTGTAACTCGAAACAGGGACTACGGATTAAACGAAGATTGGCTAAGGACGAGGTGAGTCACCGCGTGGGAAACGGTTCCAAAGTCGATGTGATCGCCGTCGGCACGCTACCTCTACATCTACCTTCGGGATTAGTTTTAGACCTAAATAATTGTTATTTGGTGCCAGTGTTGAGCATGAACATTATATCTGGATCTTGTTTGTTGCGAGACGGTTATTCATTTAAATCAGAGAATAATGGTTGTTCTATTTTTATGAATAATATCTTTTATGGTCATGCACCCTCAAAGAGTGGTCTATTCTTATTGGATCTCGATTGTAGTGATACACATATTCATAATATTGAAACCAAAAGATGCAAGGTTAATAATGATAGTGCAACTTATTTGTGGCACTGCCGTTTAGGTCATATTGGTGTAAAACGCATGAAGAAACTCCATAGTGATGGACTTTTGGAATCACTTGAATATGAATCACTTGGTGCTTGTGAACCATGCCTCATGGGCAAGATGACTAAAACTCCGTTCTCCGGAACTATGGAGCGAGCAACAGATTTGTTGGAAATCATACATACTGATGTATGTGGGCCAATGAGTGTTGAAGCTCGCGGCGGGTATCGTTATTTTCTGACCTTCACTGATGATTTGAGCAGATATGGGTATATCTACTTAATGAAGCACAAGTCTGAAACATTTGAAAAGTTCAAAGAATTTCAGAGTGAAGTAGAGAATCATCGTAACAAGAAAATAAAGTTTCTACGATCTGATCGTGGAGGAGAATATTTAAGTTACGAGTTTGGTCTTCATTTGAAACAATGTGGAATAGTTTCACAACTCACGCCACCCGGAACACCACAGCGTAATGGTGTGTCTGAACGTCGTAACCGTACTTTATTGGATATGGTACGATCTATGATGTCTCTTACTGATTTACCACTATCGTTTTGGGGTTATGCTTTAGAGACAGCTGCATTCACGTTAAATAGGGCACCATCTAAATCCGTTGATACGACACCTTACAAACTATGGTTTGGCAAGAAACCAAATTTGTCGTTTCTTAAAGTTTGGGGCTGCGATGCTTATGTGAAAAAGCTTCAACCTGATAAGCTCGAACCCAAGTCGGAGAAATGTATCTTCATAGGATACCCAAAAGAGACTGTTGGGTACACCTTCTATCACAGATCCGAAGGCAAGATATTCGTTGCTAAGAATGGATCCTTTCTAGAGAAGGAGTTTCTCTCGAAAGAAGTGAGTGGGAGGAAAGTAGAACTTGATGAGGTAATTGTACCTTCTCCCGGATTGGAAAGTAGTACATCACAGAAAATTGTTCCAGTGATTCCTACACCAATCAGTGAGGAAGCTAATGATGATGATCATGAAACTTTAGATCAAGTTTCTGCTGAACGTCGTAGATCAACCAGAGTACGTTCCGCACCAGAGTGGTACGGCAACCCAGTTCTGGAAATCATGTTACTAGACCATGATGAACCTACGAACCATGAGGAAGTGATGATGAGCCCAGATTCCGCAAAATGGCTTGAGGCCATGAAATCTGAGATGGGATCCATGTATGAGAACAAAGTGTGGACTGTGGTTGACTTGCCCGATGATCGGCAGGCCATCGAAAATAAATGGATCTTCAAGAGGAAGACCGACGCAGACGGTAATGTTACTGTTTACAAAGCTCGACTTGTTGCGAAAGGGTTTCGACAAGTTCAAGGAGTTGACTACGATGAGACTTTCTCACCTGTTGCGATGCTTAAGTCTGTCCGAATCATGTTAGCAATTGCCGCATTTTATGATTATGAAATCTGGCAAATGGATGTCAAAACTGCATTCCTGAATGGATATCTCAAAGAAGAGTTGTATATGATGCAACCAGAAGGTTTTGTCGATCCAAAAGGTGCTAACAAAGTATGCAAACTCCAGCGATCCATATATGGACTGGTGCAAGCATCTCGGAGTTGGAATATACGCTTTGATGAGGTAATCAAATCATATGGTTTTATACAGACTTTTGGAAAAGCCTGTATTTACAAGAAAGTGAGTGGGAGCTCTGTAGCATTTCTAATATTATATGTGGATGACATATTGTTGATTGGAAATGATATAGAATTTCTGGATAGCATAAAAGGATACTTGAATAAGAGTTTTTCAATGAAAGACCTCGGTGAAGCTGCTTATATATTAGGCATCAAGATCTATAGAGATAGATCAAGATGCTTAATTGGACTTTCACAAAGCACATACCTTGATAAGATTTTGAAGAAGTTCAAAATGGATCAGTCAAAAAAAGGGTTCTTGCCTGTATTACAAGGTATGAAATTGAGTAAGACTCAATGCCCGACCACTGCAGAAGATAGAGAGAAAATGAAAGTCATTCCCTATGCCTCAGCCATAGGATCTATCATGTATGCAATGCTGTGTACCAGACCTGATGTGTGCCTTGCTATAAGTCTAGCAGGGAGGTACCAAAGTAATCCAGGAGTGGATCACTGGACAGCGGTCAAGAACATCCTAAAGTATCTGAAAAGGACAAAGGATATGTTTCTCGTGTATGGAGGTGACAAAGAGGTCGTCGTAAACGGTTATGTCGATTCTAGCTTTGACACTGATCCGGATGACTCTAAGTCACAAACCGGATATGTATTTTTACTGAACGGTGGAGCTGTCAGTTGGTGCAGTTCCAAGCAGAGCGTCGTGGCGGGATCTACGTGTGAAGCGGAATACATAGCTGCTTCGGAAGCAGCAAATGAAGGAGTCTCGATGAAGGAGTTCATATCCTATCTAGGTGTAATACCTAGTGCATCGGGTCCAATGAAAATCTTTTGTGACAACACTGGAGCAATAGCCTTGGCGAAGGAATCCAGGTTTCACAAGAGAACAAAACACATCAAAAGACGCTTCAATTCCATCCGCGATCTAGTCAAGGAGGGAGACATAGATATTTGCAAAATACGTACGGATCTGAATGTTGCAGACCCGTTGACTAAGCCTCTTCCACGGGCAAAACATGATCAGCACCAGGACTCCATGGGTGTGAGGATCATCACTTTGTAATCTGGATTACTGACTCTAGTTCAAGTGGGAGACTGAAGGAAATATGCCCTAGAGGCAATAATAAATATGTTATTTGTATTTCCTTATATCATGATAAATGTCTTTTATTCATGCTAGAATTGTATTAACCGGAAACTTAGTACATGTGTGGATACATAGACAAAACAGTATGTCCCTAGTATGCCTCTACTAGACTAGCTCATTGATCAAAGATGGTTATGTTTCCTAGCCATAGACATGAGTTGCCATTTGATCAACGGGATCACATCATTAGGAGAATGATGTGATGGACAAGACCCATCCGTTAGCATAGCACTATGATCGTTTAGTTTTACTGCTATTGCTTTCTTCATGACTTATACATGTTCCTATGACTATGAGATTATGCAACTCCCGAATACCGTAGGAACACCTTGTGTGCTATCAAACGTCACAACGTAACTGGGTGATCATAAAGATGCTCTACAGGTGTCTCCGAAAGTATTCGTGGTGTTGGCATAGATCAAGATTAGGATTTGTCACTCCGAGTGTCGGAGAGGTATCTCTGGGCCCTCTCGGTAACACACATCACAATAAGCCTTGCAAGCAAAAGACTAATGAGTTAGTCACGAGATGATGTGTTACGGAACGAGTAAAAAGACTTACCGGTAACGAGATTGAACTAGGTATGGAGATACCGACGATCGAATCTCGGGCAAGTAACATACCGATGACAAAAGGAACAACGTATGCTGTTATGCGGTTTTGACCGATAAAAGATCTTCGTAGAATATGTAGGAGCCAATATGAACATCCAGGTTCCGCTATTGGTTATTGACCAGAGATGAGTCTCGGTCATGTCTACATAGTTCTCGAACCCGTAGGGTCCGCACGGTTAACGTTTGATGACGATCGGTATTATGAGTTTATGAGTTTTGATGTACCGAAGGTAGTTCGGAGTCCCGGATGAGATCACGGACATGACGAGGAGTCTCGGAATGTCCGAGACATAAATATTGATATATTGGACGATTATATTCGGACACCGGAAGTGTTCCGGAAAAGTTTCGGATTTAACGGGATTGCCGGAGGGGGTTACCGGAACCCCCTACGAGGGGGGATGGTCCATAGTGGGCCTTATGGAAAAGAGAGAGGCAGCCCATAGGGGCTGGCCGGCGCCCCACCTAGGGTTCCTAGTTGGACTAGGATTGGGGGGCGCCACCTCTCCCTCTTTTCCTTTCCCTCTCTTCCTTCTTTGGTAGTTCCTACTAGGAATAGGATTGCAATCCTATTCCTAGTAGGATTGCACTCCTAGCCGCACCATAGAAGGGCCGGCCGGCCTCCCCCCTTGCTCCTTTATATACGGGGCAGGGGGGCACCCAAAGACACAAGTTGAATTGTTCCAGCCGTGTGCGGTGCCCCCCTCCACAGAAACACACCTCGGTCATACCGTCGCGGTGCTTAGGCGAAGCCCTGCGCCGGTGAATACATCATATCCGTCACCACGCCGTCATGCTGACGAAACTCTCCCGTGAAGCTCAACTGGATCAAGAGCTCGTGGGACGTCATCAAGCTGAATGTGTGCTGAACGCGGAGGTGCCGTACGTTCGGTGCTTGATCGGTTGAATCGCGAAGAAGTTCGACTACATCAACCGCGTCACTTGACGCTTCCGCTTCCGGTCTACGAGGGTACGTAGACACACTCTTCCCTCTCGTTGCTATGCATCTGGTAGATAGATCTTGCGTGATCGTAGGAAAATTTTAAAATACTACGTTCCCCAACACATCCCAGGTTGCCAACAGAGATCACGAGACGGATCCTGCATTATTGCATCTGGTGCGCTATGTAAGTGCACTAGAGGAACTGTTCGATCAGATCACCCTTGATCTGATCGCAGCTCGTGGAGAACTGATCCGCAGAGCCCCGGCAAGAGGAGAAGATGAGCCCGATGCCGACAACCTAGTCGTGCTGTTCGGACAACCAATCGAGTCCCTGAGGTCTGCCCCAGCCATTGACCAAAACGCTTTTGTGTCCTCATAAGTGATTCGTCGCCTCTTGGGAACACGCCCCAACGGGATTGTGGCCAACAACCCCCGCGATGGTCATCATCGCTACCCCGACCCTGCAGTCCCTCAACCCCATCAAGCTAACCCCGATGGTGAAAATCGTGGAGAAGCTTCGACGTCCACAAGGCACGCCCGCTTAGATGTAAACAAGGTAGACTAAATCACTCGAGTAGCGCCGAGTCTCAGTATGTCCACGCCCTGTCATTGTGTGATCTTGTATCGCTATATTTAAATGTGGTTTGCTCGTGCGCCCCTATTTTTTTATATAAGTAGCCATGCATAAGTATGTTGGTGTACGATTGCATTTTTAATTCCGGGCGTAGCTACCAAAAACCACCCCGACGACACCCACAGTAATACATCACTTTTACGAGATATGTGTATCTGTAGCTTTGACCCCGACCCCATAGAGCAGAACCGACAAGATAGTTGCCCACTCACTGTAGCCACATTTTACTGCATGAGTAGGATGGTTATTTTTGTGATAATACTTTGTGATAGTAGGAGTAATTCTTTTCATAGCAGCCTTTAGCAAATCTTGAGGACGAGATTTTTTTTAAGGGGGGTAGTGTTGTAACACCCCAAAAATTTAACCTTGTTTTATTAATTAAAATTTTGCCAGGAATTTTAAACTTTTATGTTCTGGATGTTCTTTTGGTTTCAGGGCCTTTCTTTACCTTATTATTATGGAGTTTTTACCTCAAGTGAAAAACTTTCCAAATATATTATTGGACTTGTTTGCCCTTTCAAGAAAAACATTTCTTTTATCAGTGGAATTTATTTGCACAATTGCTTCTCTTTGAGCTTTATTCCTTAAAATGATTTTTCCATTAGTTTTGGAGCTCTTTTTGCACTACAACCCCTTTAAATATTACTTTAAAGTTTCCACCAAAATTATGGGATGTTCATAGGAGTATATTATTCAACCTTATGCAAAAAACCTAGAGTTGCCCTTTGAAATATTTGAGTGAATCAACTTCCTTTTCATTCTGGTCCAGCATGGTGATTTGCACAGCAATCATCATTTAACTTCCCCTTCTAGCTATGATTCCTTTTCCTACTTATAGCACATCCTGCAAAAACCTTAAGTCCAGAAGAGTGGACTCATTGGAGGAATTTAAGTGCATGCAATGGTGCCTTTTCCTTTCTGTCCAAAATTAGTTTTCTCACAAACTTGAACTGACAAGTTTTTGCTTTTAGCAAACTAGCATTGCCACCCTCTGTATCACCTAAAGAGACCCCAATCTGGAAGATTTGGCCACCCCAAGAGTTGCCTAGTTGTCCTTAGAATTTTGTCAAACACCTGGTGTGCATGACCAGTTTTGGCATGATTTTTGTTTTGCACTGTGATCTTGCCCCTCTGTACATACTGGCATGTCCACTAATCTCCCTAATGCCTCTAGCCTAAACCTGCTAATTGCCAACCTCACCCAAGCTTTGTGGCATGCATTGGCATTTCGTCAAGCAGCTAGCGTGCGTGCTCTGGGCGCGCCCAGAGCGCACGATTTGCACGCGCGCGCACCGAGCCGCCGCGTCTCACGGCCGCCTCCCCGCGCTCGTTCTGGCCACTCCCCTCGCATAGCAAGCGCACCCGACCCCTTCCTCGCCGCAGAGCCACCACTTGAGCTCCACAGTGCCGCCGTCAGGTCGGCCACGACGGCTAGCGGACGGCCACAACAGCCTCTGCCGTGGACGGCGCCGCCCGAGCCACTAGCGCTCGCCAGCTGCCCCCTGGAGCAGCTCAAGCTCATCCGCAAGCTCGTCCTCTAGCACACGTCGTCGCCACGTCGCCCTAGCTACAGAATGTCGGTCGCCGGCGTTCTTATCCACGGCCGTCGTCGGAACCGACCCCGATCGCCTATTTAAGGAGCCCTGAGCCTCTCCGAAACCTAAGGCGACCTCAAGCCACCCCACCTAGCACCCCCGTAGCAGTCAATCGACCAGGGAAGGTCTTCTTCCCCATCTCCGTCCAGTACAGCAGCCGCCGCCCTCCGGTCCATTCAGTCGCAACCCGAGCCCCTCCCGTCCATCTAGCGCCACCGCCCGACTCCCCATGACCCCGCGGAGCCACCCAACACCTCAAACCCGCTCAGGAACCACCGTAGCGCGAAGCCCCAACTCCCCCGAGGCCGCTGTCCGCTGCGAAGCTCGTCGCCGGTGACTTCCTCCATCCCCGTCGCCCCCTCGACCACCGGGAGGACCGCCCCGGTCTGGCGGGTCCATCCCTGCCCTCGGATGTCCTCGAGGAGCCGCCGTTCACCGGCGTTGATCGCCGGAGCCTCGCCTCTATTCGGCCAGAGGAAGAAGGAGGCGGGAGTGACTGGTCAAACCTGACCAGTGGGCCCCCTGGACCCTCTGTCAGTGACCCAACGCCGGTCCACGCTGGCGTTAGTGGAAGCGCAAAACCCCCGAGTACGTCTCCTCTGCTTCGAAGACATATTCTACCCGAACCGTTTTCCTTTTTCTGTTTTATTTTAAAAACTGATATTCGACTAAACTTTGACTGGTTATATCTTTTTAAATATAAATCCAAATGACTTGATTCTTTTTCTGTTGTTTCCCAAATATTGTCTAGTTTATTTTCATATTTATTTCAAAATTTTCCAAACAACTTTTTTGTTTTGTTTTTAAAGTATGTGTTATTTGAATATTTTCAAAAATAGGATTTGTTGGAGAGAGGAGAAAACTTTCAAAAGTTTTGGAATACACCCTGCCTCTCCACAACTTGAAGGCAAGCATTCTGAACCGTGGCAAAATATTTTGTGGGTTGTTTGATACGGTTATAATACCACCTCGACATGAAGCAATAGTTATTTTCGTGTGACGATACGATCATATGTTTTGAGTGCATAATGAAATTCTTGCTGTTGGAAATGGATATGCTTGTGATAGTAATCACCCTCTTATGCCTCTCATGCCTACCGGGAAGGATTCGGGAAAGCCTCTGTCTTGGGTAGACACGAGCTTGTCCCTAACCCCTCGTCGAGACGGTTATGCCCGGTGGGGCAGGAGAAGGTATGATGAGTGGTGGTGCTGTCTGATAGATGTGAAATATAATTCTTGAGCTAATCATGCAGGAAATACTTAAGCCTCCTGAGTCGGCCGTAGATCGAGTCTTGTACCAGTAACCCCCATACTTGTTTCATGCTGCCACTTGTCCCCGCCGTAGGTAGGGTACGGTTCAGTAAGTGTCAACCCCTGTCCTAGCACACACCGTACAGAGAGGCCATGGTGGAAGATACCGGCTGCATCCGGTAGGCATGCCACCTGGTCCGGGGGCATGGGTGTTTTCGGTTGGGACCGAGAGGGGGGCACCCCTTAGAGCGCGCGATAGAAATTTGATCCCATGCTACGCGAGGTTGTAGCCTCCCCACTTAGAGTTTTGCTTAACAGGTGTCGTGGGTGATTCCAGACACGAGTAAAGTTAAGCTGGTGTGTGCAAGTCAGGCGTGTTTTCGACTAAAAGACCGTAGACGGAATTAGTTTCGATGGACTAAAGAAATTCGTTACTCGTGGGTAATGAGTACACCCTCTGCAGAGATATTAAACCTATTCGAATAGCCGTGTCCATGGTTAAGGACTACAGTCTGGGATGGGTCTAGTGTCGGTCTTCGGAGGAGAAACTACTAAACCAGAACATTGATTATGACCTGTGACATATGGTGATTATGATTATTATTGCGGACTAACCATTTGTATTATTTGGATTAATGAGTATCCCTGGGACGGTCCTACCTCCTAGATATTCACTGTGATTATGTTTATATAAGCCCTTTATGTGGTGTCGCTCAGACGCCCGACTGTGGCATGCTTGTTATTTCAATTGCTTATAAGCCCTTTCTGTGGTGTCGCACAGACGTCCGACTGTGGCATGCTTGTTATTTCTTTTATATATAAGCCCTTATGTGGTGTCGCTCAGATGCCCGACTGCGGCATGCTTGTTATTACAATTGCTTATAAGCCCTTTCTGTGGTGTCGCATAGATGCCCGACTGTGGCATGCTTGTTATTTCTTTTATATATAAGCCATTTATGTGGTGTCGCACAGACGCCCGACTGAGGCATGCTTTATATTATTATCCTTTCGAGGCGTCGCTTCAGACACTCGATCGGTGCCTTTTATTTCATCCCTCGGGTTGTTGCTCATGTTCTATATGATCAACTTGTTTGTGTGCATCTTCATATATCTGACTTCGTGACTGACGTAGTGATCATGGCATATTTCAGAGCATCCTTATCATTTGTTATATTATACCTGTGTCGTAATGTTTGCGAGTACATTCAAAGTACTCACTGGCTTGTCCCTGGCTATTGTCTTGGCCAGATTTCTCGCGTGGAAGGGAGCGATGCGATGACAGCCCCGGAACCTACGCAAATGGAGATAACAGCCTCGCGAAGATAGGAGTTATACTGGTCAGCTGTTCCTGTGGGAAGGGAGTCCCATAGACACTGATGAACCACAAACCGCTTCCGCCATCAGCCACTAGAAACCTTGTGTTGTACTCATATGCCAGAATGGTCTTGTACTACATAGCTTGTATTTGCTTGGAGTTTCTGTAACAAGTTGGTGTCTCATCAGCTAACAGTAATCCTGGGGCTGGTGAGCACAAGGACCACTTTTGGGAAATTAATACCCCGAAAATCCGGTCCTGACAGGAACGGCTTGCGGGGGGAAGGACGAGAGGGATGCGCGAGCGGGGGAGGAGCCGGCCGAAGGGGTGGAAGGAGGAGGCCGGGCGGCGGCGGGGAAGAAGGGTAGGGAGGCGCTGGTGGGGAGGAGGACGCGCGAGTGCAGGAGCGAGGCAGCTAGGGTTTGACCACGAATGTGGCCACCTTTTATACCCAGCACACGGAATGACGAAAATGCCCCCGGCGGGACACCAAAATAACGTGCGGTGGCATGGTCGGGTGGGACACTACTCATAGGAAAAAATATTGGACGGTCGGAGACGACCGGGTAAATATCCGACGGCCCACAGCGACCGAGCCCGAAATCCGACGGTCGAAAATGCATCAAGAAAACGATCGGACGGCCCAGAGTCGCTAAGCTCGGAGGAGCCTCCTGCGTTCGCTCGTCTCTTATTACTGGATATCTCCTTGTTCTTCCCTAAAAAAAAAGAAAATATACCTCCTCGCTCTCCATCACCCCGCTCCTCTTCTCTGTGCCGCCGCCGCCTCAGCCTCCGCTACCCCTCCCACGTCTCCTCGTCCGCCGCCGCCTCCGCTACCCCTCCCACGTCTCCTCGTCCCCTACGCGGCCCACCGTGCTGCCATCAGCGTCTTCTTCGCGGCGGTAGAGGCGCAGCTCAGGCCCGGGGACCCTGCCGGCGTGGGCGCGCCGGCACCAGCGTCCTCCATGGTATTCTGTGTTCTCCAATGCCTTCTTCCAGATCTATCTCCTTCTCTTTCTTATGTACTCTCTCCTTGACGAATAGAGGGGGACGAATCAGGAGGGATCCAAGCTGCCGACGCCTCTTCTTTGCTGCCATGGACTAGCCCTCGCCCAGCGACCCCCTCCATTCAGCTGGCGGCAGAAGGCGATGGCCAACTCCCAGGTGCAGCCAGTGGGGAGGTGAAAATGGCAAGGGCGGCAGGAGACGCAGGTACTACCTTCCTCCTCTCCGTGGCGCTCAGACCTGTGGCCCGGTCTCGCCGCCGCGCGCAGTCCACCTCTCCCCGCAGGTATGCCGGCCACCTCCCCACCTGACGCACATCTTCCCCATGGGGCCATGGAACACGGTGAGCAGCAGTGGTATGAACCCCAAAATACTACTACGAGATTAGTTAAATTCAGTTGAAATGAGAAACCTGCAGTGATGCCTTTGTTCTTCAGTTAAATTTGTTTAATACGAGGAACCAGTAGTGTCGCCTCTGTTCTTCAGTTAAATTCAGTTGAGACATTATGGTAATTACAACAACTCCATGTTTTTTCAAAAAATGTATTATCTCGTTTTGTGTTGCAGCGAGTTCCATGCATTTTGAAGCTACAGCTGCTGGAAACCAGTGAAGAATAAAGAAAGGAGGATCTACCAGCAGCTTCGAGTAGGAGGATGAGATTTCGACGGAGTTCATGTTTCAGCAACCGTAGTAGCGCATCCTCCGACCTCGACCTAGGTTAGCTCTTTCTTTTAGTGATGTTAGTCAGTCAGCTTTCTCTACCTAGCTCCATGCGGCAGCCTGCCTAGCTGCCTTGTTCTCTCCACTTAATCCTTGCTATTTGTAGGCCGGAGCCAAATTCAGTTTTGTCTGCATTCAACTGCAGGCTCTTTAATGTATTTTAGTAAGTGGAATCTGACTTCTCATGGTTTGACTAAACAATGATTAGTCTATTGTACAATTGAACTAGTCCATGGCTTTAAGAAATTGAGCGAAACCTACTCTTTCAGGCTTTAAACCCAATCATTCATATTTGTTGCGACCAAATGTTCTGTTATAACTTTAAAATTGAAAACCAAGTTTCCCTAGACAATTATACTTTTTTGTGAGCCTATTGTTCACAAGTTATATTAATATGCTATTATGGGCTTTGCTCCAACATGATAAGGAGGAAAGAACTGCAGGCTATATTGTTCGTTGACATTCATGATCAGTTACACACCAAGCCTATATTTTTGCTGCTTCTACATGTTGCTATGATGGTCATTCAGCCCATTTTCTTATTGCATGACCTTGAAAAAGAGCTTATTTAGTTAATGATTTTCACTTACTAAAATTCAGAGAGCTCTTGCTGGGTACAGAGCTGTTGATTACTCAAAACCTGTTGACGTATTAGTCTGTTTCAGAGATCTCTTGGTCTGGCATACTGGCGGTTTCGCTGAACTCGACAAAGTAGCTTCACAACACAATGCGTAGTTCAGTGTAGAGTTTTGTACGAAATCATGAAAGCATTTCATATTCCTTATTTTTTTTCTTTTCATATGATGTTATGAAATTGGTTACTAATTTGCAGGACATATGCATTTTTCATTAAAAAAACTTGGGAAGTGTTGTGGCTGGTTATATGCAGCTCCATTTCCTGGCATGTGTTGCAATGGTCCCACAAAAATAATTGCATTTGTATTTAATTATTAGTTGTATTGCATCTAACAGTAGACAACACGACATATGTTGTGAACATAGCACTAAGTTCCTTTTAGTTTTTTGTGTTGTTCTGGACTTTGGTTGCTTCTGGCCAGAGGCTCTTGTTCTATTATTCTAATGAATAAGGGAACTTGTCATAAAATTGTTGCACCTTGGCGCTAATACTTGATGGTCTTCGGCATCTCTGAGTTGCCGGGGTACGGAGCTGTTGATGCTCCTTTTTTTCAACAGCAATATCCTCCTCGGGTTCCTTCTATTCCTAAGAGACCCAGTGTTTTAATTGTTCTTTGTTTGTTTATGAAAAATATATGCTTTGTATTTTGCCTCTCTGTTCCCTTCAGACTTACTCCCTCCGTTCCAATTTACTCGTCGTGGTTTTAGTTCAAATTTGAACTAAAACCACGACGAGTAAATCGGAACGGAGGGAGTATATTGGAAGAGATTGGTGAATGAAACTTGCAGCGTTATGTTATGACTGTAGAAATATATTCTGCAGTTTTAGGAAATAAGATAGTAGAACCGGATAAGGAGAACTTTGGTTAAACATTATTTATTTGCTTTTGCGACCAGATCGTTCCGTTTCTAACCTTATGGCGTTAGTACCAGACTTGTTCTTTGGGTGGAGAGAAGAACCCGCACCAAATCATACTGAATAAATGGGACCAAGAAATTTAGTTGCTCGTATATTCATGTGTCGCAGAGAGAAGAACCCGATTGGAGAAATTTTGGTATGCGGAGTACCTGCAGGTACAGAATTATCATCAGAGCAAATAGAACTATCTGAATATTGTTTGGAGGATAACAATTCCTCAAATATTGAGCACATTTAATTTAGACTGTACGCCCAGTTCTTGTTGTCTTGATTACTCCAGTCGTCCCAACCGCTAAGTACTGGCTTAACTAATTAATGAATTCATCAAATAAATTTGCTTATGATAGTATGTTTATGGCAAAAGCTTAGTGATCGATCAGACTAAATTAGATGGAAACAGTTCTGTATATTGCTTCTTTTTTCTCAGTGGCAGCAGAGTATCTTGCTTGCCATTTACAACGAATATATGTATTACATCTCTTTGTTGTTGTGATCATAGAGTATCCCAGATTTTCTTAGTCCGGTTGGAACTTCCAGGTCCAGATTATATCTATTTTATCTTAAACTATTTCTAATCCCACATCTTGCTGGAGTAGGCTGGAAGTCTCTTCTGATCATTGATAGATTGCTCCTCTGCAGTAGAGGTGCATATGTACAGGCATTACAGTGTGTGCAACCTGCCGTTTATCTAAACAATTCAAATGGTTCCCACTCGATGAGCCGTTAATTGGAAATAGATGACATGTACTTAGAACAGGCTATTGTGGAAGCGTTCCTTCTATAGTGCTGAATTATGCATTACGTATGAATTAGGATGCCCAGGATTACACCAAATTTGACCAGTTTGTTTTTGTCTCATTTTTCTTGTTGGTAGTTTGTCCGAACTTGGCAAAACAACTTGTCAACAAAGGGCTCATATTCATGACAGAAAAGGTTAGTTTGTTGTACTCCCTCCGATCCATAGTAAGTGTTGCAGCTTTGAACTGAACCCAGGAACAGCGAGAAACTGTATATCCGATTATGATAGAAAAAGAAGAATAAAAAGTTCACTCTTATGATGGTGGGGTGCCTTCCTTAGTTTTTTGCTGATTTATACATTCCTTGCAGAGACAGTTTTGTTTCCTATGTTCTCTCTCTCAAAAAATAAATAAATCTGGGATACACCATCAGTATCAAGAACGGTAAAAAGAATCCAATCAGAACATGATGTTTTCCCCTTCGCTATATGTTTATTTGAAGGAAACCATTCAATTCTTAGTGATCTTTCTTTATGCTCCTTATTGCCATTTTTCCTACTGCGCCTATAGAAGTGATTTATCAGGTGTTTTGGTATATTATCTTATAAGGGAATGTCAAAGTTTTTTGGATTGTGAATTCTCTGGTCAGAATCTTTTTTTCCTTGTGTTCATTTATTTCTCAGATTGCAGAACTTACGAGGCTAGACTAAGTTGATGATCTACAGGTGTTGCTCCTCTTCCCTGATGTGCACTGCAACTATAAATAGGGAGAGAATTGCGTGAGGAGAGCTCTCTTGCTGTTGTTCTGAGCTCTCTCTTTGACTAATCTAAATGCTCTCTCTGCTCACTGATCGATGAAGCAAGGCACTAAAATATCAGCAAGGACCAGCACAAAAAAAAGGGAGGATCATGGGACCAATTAAGGTACTTGTGTTTAAGAGTACACTACTTTTGACTTTGGAGTCACACTGGTGAATATCGGGCAATTATTACGTTTCAAGTTCATAAGTCCAAGCATATCTTATGTGAGTTTGTGTTTTAGCCTCTTGAGACGAGCAACTGAGCATATCAGCTGTTAATTTCTACTTTCATACGTTCTTTGCTGCTTGCCATTGTATCATTGCTTCATATGTCCAGGATGTCTCATGTGCTATCTTTTGTTGTACCAATTCTGGAAACTGTAGCAGCACGCATTGCCTCCTGGCTACCTGTGTGAGGTTGATGGGGATCCTGGCTACCTGTGTGAGGTTGATGGGGATGGCTATGTCCTTGCTCGGGTAGAGATTGAGATTCCTGGGGACGGTGTTTTAGTAATGCTTTTGAGGAATCTGAACCAGTCAACTTGGTTATGTAATGGCATAGGGCTTGCTGACAAAATTATTTAGGTGGCTGTCATCACTGGTTCAAACATAGGCGATGTTGTTTTCATTCCAAGGATATGCTTAACTACTAAGGATCCTAAATGGCCTTTCGTCATCAATTCCGTGTTATTGTACCTTATGTGATGACCATTAACAAAAGTCAAGGCCAGACTCATTCAAGTGTTGATTTGTACTTGGATACACCTGTGTTCGCGCACGGACAACTCTACGTGGCACTATCGCATGTTACGTCAAAGAAATCACTAAAGATCTTGATCAAAGGAGAGGGTGGTGAAACTGCTTCTCGCACAAGGAACATCGTATTCCCTGAGATTTTCCAGTCCATTCCGGTGCTATTAATGGTAGTCTATAGTACATATATCATAAGATTTTGGCTATATATATTTTCTGGATTTCATGATCTTCTTGTGATACAACTGCAGTTTTTTACATTTTCCTCACTTTTGACTTATCTATTGGCCTTTAGAACATTCTGGCTCAAGATCATTTTGCAATCGCATGTCATGCTTACTTTACCTGCTGTTTCCATTTCAAAGTGTTCCCTGGTCATGTATAAATATGGAATCCATCGTGATAACTTAAACCAATGTAATTTATCTATGTGCCAGTGTCTATTCCCTTTGTTTATGCAGTTGTCTCTTATATTCAGATGACGACCTACTTGGTGATATGTCAACAAACAAGAATAAATTTTACATCTTTGTTTTTTCCTACTGAGAATCTTCCTTACAGTACCTTTGCTATGCACCTGCAAGATTTCAACTATGACAAACTACAAACTACAACTAATTCAGCAAAAATATAACTTTCTAAACTGATCCTACTACAATTTGCTTTATGAAACCAATGTATGCTATTATCAAGCAATGTCATTACTTTCTTTCGATCTATCATGATACCATATAATGAGATAAAAGTATATCTATTAAACTGTCACATACACATTGTTTGAATACTCGGTTGGCCGATGCTTTTTGCGCCAACCTAAATGTTTACAAGTGATAAGGCATGGCTTGATTGCTTTATTCTACCTTAGTTTAAAACTGCGACACTTATTTGACATGTCCTCTATTTGATTGCCGATGAAATAATTGTTGGATATTGAAATGGCTTGATACTTGGAACATGGTTTGACATGTCCTCTATTCCAATATTTTTGCTATCATTCTTGGTCAATTTCGAAACCGACATAGCTCTTATCACACAGATTGTTGATTTCATTTTTTGGTGTTCGAAAAATTCCGGTATAGAAGATTGGGAGGTATGCCAGTGCTCTAGCTGAAATGTGGGATCCGGGGTGGGCGTAGGCATGGGAGGAGGCATTGGAGGTGGCCGCGAGCGGGGACAGTGAGGCGGCACTGGCGGGGCCGGGACGGTCTCTCGTGGTCCAGGCGGCGGAGGTGTTGAGGAAGAGGAAGCCGAGATCCCTTTGGAGGACTACGGCCTGGTGTCGGGATTGGGGCAGGCAGAGACCAGGCGTTGCGTCCGTCCGTTCGGGTGAGCGAATCATTTTTTTATCTGGAGCACGGTTTAATTGTCCAAAACTTCAGGGGGCTTTGTGTAAAAGTGCCGCGACGGTAAGCTTGCAGAAACAATAGCGGCTTTATTAGTGTTTATTTATTATTATTTATATTTATTATTATTTATATTTATTATTATTATCATTATTATTTATTACTCCCTCCGTCCCAAATTTTTTGTCTTAGATTTGTCTAGATACAGATGTATCAAGGCACGTTTTAGTATTAGATACATCCGTGTTTTAGTATTAGATACATCCGTATCTAGACAAATCTAAGACAAGAATTTTGGGATGGAGGGAGTATTATTTAATATTATTATTGTATTGTCTGGCACCATCATCAATTGAGCTGAGGTGTCCTTTGTCTTACTCTACGCTCTCAGCTAGGGCCTCGATTCGGTCAATCTCGCGGCGCTATTTATATGCCAGCTCGCTGGTGCTGCACCACACAGTGACCTATAGGTTACCATTGCGCAACAAAAAGCCAGCGTGTGTATCAAAGCGTAATCCTTCCATGGCACCAGTGGCCGGAGGTGCGGCGACGGCGATGCTGCAACTTCTCCTCGTCACTCACCTCATCGTTGCCACCTGCAGCAGCCAACAGGTTCAATTAGTATTCCACAAACTTGTCAATAATATGTACTCCGTATTTGATTCTTATATATCATAGTTACCCCACATTCTCTCCAATTTTCTGTCCATACGCTAGTTGCTCTGATGACATTGTCGTTGAGTAGGATTTGTATGTGGCATCTGAGGTCTTCTTAGTTTTTTTTTTTTTTTAAATTTGCGGGTGAGGTCCTCTTAGTTGTGGATAGAGCTCGGGAGTTAGGATGCATGGTTGGGTAGGAGGAAACAGGTTGGGAGAGTGAGCACGTCCCTTTTTGTATTTCTTGGGAGAGCGGGACTGTCGTTCGGCTGCTTGGTCATCTAATATTTGATTTTCCACTTCCTCATAAGATTAATATTATCTCTGATTCGGGAACCGCAAAGTCGATTCGAGGATCATGTTAATCATGCACGAATTTTAAATCGCAAACCCAGTGAATCCAGAAGGTGCTAATCATGTTATTTATGCAATGAACTGCCTATAGTACATGATCGCGATGGAAGAAAAAAATAACCTTATTCTATCTCGTTCCCACTCCTCTCCCATCGTGAGAGTCTTCACAAGTTTCTTACCTCCTCCAACGGCCTCGCTGGCCAGAGTGGGTATGGGAGAGGATGCCGCTCCGGTGGATCTAGTACGAGCGCCGAAAACAGTTCGTAAATACGATAAAGTGTTGAATAATTATAGAATTTTAAATTTTTTTCGAAGCCAAATTAATTGCACATAAAGTCATTGTTTGGAAGTCATTTTGTGACTCATACTCTATGTACTCACTTGCAATTTCTTTATCTAGTCATCTTATTTTTTTTAAAGAAATGTTCCATCAGTATATTTAAAATGATAAAGTGGTACATATACTGTCACATTGTAGTATATGTAATACTGGTATAACTACCCCGCAAAAAAAAATTTGGTATAACTACACCAGCTAGTAGGATGCATTTATCCGCTAGAGTAATTTCCCACAAATTAGTAAGATGATGATGGAGACGCAGAAAACACCACAAACAGTAGCCCCTAAACAACCTCCAATATGGGGCTAGAGCCTTCACCCTCCATAACCACGAAAACCTGATGAGAGGGAGAGAGAGACCCTCCTTAGGGAAGAAATCAAAGGACCAAGAACATGAAGGAGGCCCTAACCCCATGCTTTCGACGGCGCGATTGCGCTAACATCGAGCACTGCCTTTTCTCGTACCACCCTCATCCATTCATGTCCCAATTGTAAACCTAGGGCATATCATTTAATCATGAAATTAATCATTTTTTGGCTAAGGAAATATATGCGTCTTATATCTTATAATGAATGAAATTAATCATTTTCAATATATGGAACATTATCTTTCACAGAAGGAAATAAATTACTTTCGAGATACTACGGAAGAATCTAGCAAATTAACCTATTGGTGCTTATAGTGCTGCAAAATGAAATTGGTTATTTTCAAGATATGAAAGAATCATGGAAATTAACCAATTGATGTTTATGGTACAATCTGGCAAAATCATGAATCGAGTTGAGCTGTTCTTATTTCTTACTCTACCCTCCTCCTGGTAGGACCTCGACTCGTCATCAGTTGAGCTGAGGTGTGACAGGTGTCCTTTGTCATACTATACGCTCCCAGCTAGAAACTCCACTCGGTCAACCTTGTGGCACTATTTATGTGACAATTCACATGTGCAGCGTCATGCAGTTAGCTATGCTACAATTGCGCAACAAACAAACTAGCATGCACCTGGCTGAGAATCATCCTTCAATGGCGTAGCGCCATCCGGGCCACCACCATGTGGTCTTAAGCTTAGTTAATGCTAGCTATCCACCACACGTCTAATCAATACTAGAAAAAAAAGCATCTACTCAATTTTGTTGTTACCTTTTTTAACAAGTTTGTAAAACACAGGGCCAAAATTTCATAAGGCCCCTCCCAATGCTCCACCTTGTACAGGTGCTAAGGATGCCATGTAGGCAAAAAATCTGATGTGGCAAGATAATTAAGAGGAGAGAGATGAGTGTGGTGACCCCAGAAAGAAACAATGCTAAGCGCGAGAACCTAGGCAAAAGACTTAAATGGAAGAATCCCACCAATGCATGAACAACTTTAGTTGCAAAATCATTAAATGAAGCATGCTTGGCATCAACAAGTTAAGCACCTATGCATTGGAGGCTTTAGTTGCTAAAGTTTTTAATGTGCTTAGCACCTCATGTTAGCACCAATGCATTGGAAGTAGCCTAATTGTGGTTTTCTAATCAATCGTTAGTCAGCAAATGAGCATTGGCTAGCCACGAGTCCAGTAATTAATAAATTGGTGTTTATGGTACCGTGGCACTACCATCAATTGACATGAGAGGTGTCCTTTGTCTTCATACGCTCCCAGCTAAGACCTCAACTCGGTCAACCTTGTGGCCCTACTCCGATTCGTGTGATTACAGTGTGTGACTTCACCTAGTTTAATTGGATAGATAATTTTAAATTCATGTATGACCTCACATTAATATATATTTTCAGGTTTCTGAATGTAGAATAATATGCTTTCAAGCTAGTTTTAAAATAATAAAAATTGAACACGCTCGACTGTACTTTTTTATCTAGCTATAGAATACTTCATACTCTCATTGCTGGTATTTATGTCCATGCAGATTTACATCAGGAAATTTTACCCACACTTCTGTGTATTAATTTACCAAATTCAGTCAATGCAATAATTCCGTGTCTACAAAACAAGCATATCATCATTTTAAGATGGAATAATCAGATTATTTAGGTCTAAAATACTTCTACATCAGTGGTACCAGCTAGCTTTCGTCACTCTTGAACGCTAATACATGTAAAATTTCATAGGCGGCAGGTCCCAGAGGAGCTGCTGTGCCTGCACTCGTCTCGGTGCCCAGGCCGACAATCACGGCTGACTCACCAGATCAGTTCCGCGGCAAGCTTCGACTTCCACGTTTTGCTTTGCCAAGCCACTATGAGCTTCATTTCCGCCCTGACCTCATGTCCTACACCTTCTCTGGTGTGGTGGCAATTACTGTCGTCGTCTTAGCACCGACCCGTTTCCTCGTGCTCAATGTTATGGAACTCACCATTGACCGTGCATCCATTCACTTCAAGGTATGTAAATGGTGCACCCATCTGTAAACCAAAGGCAGCTTTCAAAGATCCTTCCATCCTCACATCACATATATTAAACCCCGTCTTGAATAGTGTCATGGTTCTCAGTTGTTCCAATGTTTGGTGCCAACCGAGGTGGTGTTTTTCAAGGATGACCAAATTATGGTGCTCGGGTTTCGTAAAGAGCTTCCACTAGGTGAGGGTGTTCTCAGGATGCACTTCAATGGCACCCTCAATCATGAGATGATGGGATTTTACAGGAGGTATGACATCCTTTTTGCATTTGTATTTCATGCACGAAAGCGTAATAATATTACCAATTGGTACTCCCTCCGTTTTTATTTACTCCGTATATTAGTTTTCGTCAATGTCAAACTTTACAAACTTTGACAAAGTTTATAGACAAAAATATTAGCATATACAATAACAAATATATACCATTAGATTCGTTGTTGAATGTACTTCCACATCATAGAGATTTGTTATGATAAATATTTATATTCATCTCTATAAATTTGGTCAAACTTTACAAAGTTTGACTTCAGTCAACTCTTATATGCGGAGTAAATAAAAACAGAGGGAGTATTAGAAGTGTGAAACAATATAGCTACACATACTAGTCAACATGAGTTACTATGTTGGAATAAAACTAAATTGGTATGTGTGTGTGCGCGCGCGTTCATGTCTGTTTATGTATTTTGTTTTATAATTCTCTTCCTACGAGTAGAATATTTATTATACACACGAGGCAGAAAAAACAGTAAGTTATGTAGGAAAAATAGTAAGACATGCAAAAACCTTGTAAGATGTGTAATAAAATTAATGAGACATCATGGGGATAAAGTTGTAAGCCACGTTAAAATAGTATGATATGTCCAAAAATAGAAGTACTTGCAATAAAATTAGTTATACGTGTAGGAAAGTAATCATAAATCCTTACTAGCTTTCGCATTATTCTTATTACTACTTTTTTCATAGTTATTACTGTATTTTTCACTTGTGAGTAGAATAACTTACTCTACGCATAGGAGACGAGTAAGATTATTATATACCTACATAGTAAACAAACATGAGTTTTAGTAGGTTATGGTGCACCAAGAAAAGTCATGTTGTTCGTAACAAAATTATAGCTTAGACATGAAAAATATATTTAATTCACATGCTTAGAAAAACAGAATAGATATAAACTTGTATATGTATCCATGGAGCTATATACCGAAAAAGGCAATTGCCAACAGATCGATCGATACCGACCACAACACAACACACCAACACACACTCACATGGTCGGATACATAGGTCCGAAAGGCTTACACCAACACCACCCCGATCGACATGAAGTATAAGGAGCCGCCGGAGCTCTTTCTGAAGATCCCGCAAAGAGGTGAAGTTGAAAGACGACGAACCAGGAGCTCCAAGATGGTGCCTTCATGAAGGACACAACACCAAAGCGCCGCCATCGTCCGATCAAAAGATCTAGATTTTCATCCGGAGCACGACGAAGGGAAAAGGAGTAACCACAGCGGAGACTTCGGGAAGATGACGATGCCCATGGGCGCCGCCTTCGTCGGCCTGGCCAAGCCAGACAGGGTTTTCACCCCGGCAGCAAACTCCGTCTTGACAGCCACAGATCCTCAAAACACGAGCCACCACGTCGCCCACGCGTCCATGGCCGCTAACCGCCCGCACCTGAGCCACAAGCTCAGCCCACGAGCACCGCATCTCCCACCACCCAGGCCGCCGCCCAGGGAGCAAGACACACCATAGGCCCTCCATGACTGCAAGCGATGCACCGACCGGCAAGCTCCAACCGCCGAAAGGGCTGCCGTAACCAAAACGACCAATCGGGGAGCCAACAGGTCAGAGAAGAGGTGAAGCGGGAGCGGACCATGTCGACGTCCGACACCCCTGTCGGTGATGGGCGGCCCAAACGCATCAGGGCCACCCATCACTCCCACCACCTCTCTCCCAATGCCACCCCTACGACGCCTGACCTCGGCTCTCGGACTGGATCTGCATCTGGTAGGTAGATGACATTCGCCCAACGACGCGAGGTACCGGAAAGGGCACAACTTGCCGCTGCAAGAGAACCTAGGGGCATCCACACAAGCAGCTCGCCAATGGCCAGACGCCAGAGCCTGTCCCGCCGCCGCCGCGAACTGCCCGAACCACTACCATGGACCGCCACCACGTCGTTGTGGCCCATGCCATCCCAGCAACCAGACAGGCCGGTGCCACCACCCCCTCAGTCACCCGTCGTTGACCCAGGGGCTAGATTCGAGTGGATCTGACCAGAGATCGACGAGGGTGCCCAGTCCCCCATCCCGCGCCACCACCACCGGAGAGAAAGGTGGCAGCCACCAGCTTGCAGCCCGCGCCGCTTGACGGGACAGATTGGGCGGAGGAGGTCGACGCAGATGAATGAAGCCCCTCGAGCCGCCGCCACCTCCTGGCTGATCATGCCCCACCAGATGTCGGCACACAACCCTCCGCGTGCTGCAGCAGCCCACCCCATCGCCGAAGACGCCGCCGTAGCCGTGCCATGGTGCCCTGGACAACACCGCGCTTCCTGTGAGGCCGCCGCCCCGCACTAGAAGCCCTGCGAGGAAGGGAGAAAAGGGGCCCCGCCACCGGCGGTGCAAGCCAGCGACGGCGAGGGGGGAGGGGAAGGGCGGGAAAGAGCTGACGGCAGCGGAACAAGGGTTCGCCCTCCCGCTCGTGGGAGCGAGGCGGGCGAGACGGGCCGGGTTCTCCTTTTTTCAAGGTTTCCTAAATGGTTCCATGGAGCTATATACAGAAGAAGAGAGAACAAATGAACTATCAATTTCCATATGCTCAAAACATTGTAGGATGTCACATTCGCTAGCCTGTTTACAATTAGTTCCTATCAATGTTCAAATTACAAAACAGACTTGCAATTGGGTAGTATTTTTGCACAACTAATAATATTATCTTTGATGGTTCATGCTTTGTGATGTATTTTGAGTTCAGTAAATATCAGTATAAGGGGAATACGACACACATGGCGGTGACACAGTTTCAGCCTGTGTATGCGCGATGGTGCTTTCCCTGTTGGGATGAGCCTGCTTTTAAGGTAATTATCATCTCATTGTTACTAAGATATCTAGATTTTCTAGATGTTTGATCTATCATTTTTGTTCCTGAAGCATCACTGGCCATGTACTCATAAGTTAAGTATGTGTTTATAGGGAAAATGATTGTAATTCCTCTACTTATACCTTCATTTTCCTCTTATGTATGTGAACGAGGGCCTCAGTGCATTCATCTTTGTTTGCTAACTTTTTTTCTTGCATTATCTCAATATTTTAGGCGAAGTTCAAGGTAACATTAGAAGTTTCATCTGAGATGGTAGCACTTTCCAACATGCCTATATCTAGTGAGACGGTGGGTGGTTCTATGAAGATTATCCATTTTGAGGAATCACCTCTCATGTCAACTTATTTAGTTGCCATGGTTGTTGGTATTTTTGACTTTGTTGAAGATGTAACATCGAAAGGTATGCACTCCATTTTTCATATAAGATTCACCTAATCCATTAAATTATTATTATCACTTTCCATTGTTCTTTTTTATTTAGGCACTAAAGTTCGTGTGTACACTGAAGTTGGTAAGAGTTCACAAGGGAAGTTTGCATTGGATGTTGGGGTGAAGTCCTTGGATTTCTATAATGAGTAAGATCTGAACATACCTTTGCAATTAATTAGATAGGTTTCGGAAGAAGAACATAAGTGATCATACTGATGTCTTTCAAGCTATGGATATTATCAGATCTAATCACTAACCAAGTGTTTTTTTTTCTAATTGTCGTAGTTACTTTGGCACTCCCTATGCACTCGCTAAGTTGGATATGATTAGTATCCCGGAATTTAATTGGATGGGAATGGAGAATTATGGATTGATCACTTTCCATCCCACGGTCTTTCTTTTTGATGGTCTGTCTACAACATCCACAAAACAACAGGAAGTATAGACCGTAAATCATAAACTTATTTTTTAACATTTCTTTCATCATTTAGTATACATGACTTCAGAAAATAGGCATTGTTACCTAAATGGTGCATAAGGAAATTACATTACTTCAACTAACAATAATTATGTTAGTCTACTATAAATCTGTTATATATATATGGGTGAAGTGTTGTGAAGACATACTTTGTTTATAAATATCCAAAATCTATTTTTTTAGATTGCAGTACTTGTGGCACATGAATTGGCTCATCAATGGTGTGGAAATCTTGTAACCATGGAATGGTGGAATCACATATGGTTAAACGAGGGATTTGCTACATGGGTAAGTTGATGAATCAATTTTTTAAGAATTATATACCATGATAATTATTTATACTTGATGAACTAGTTTGTTAACAGATGAGCTATCAAGCCGTAGATTCCTTTTTTCCAAAGTGGAATATTTTGCTGGATTTTCTTGAGAACACAATGTCTACTCTTAAATTGGATTCAATAGCAGGGTCTCATCCTATAGAGGTAATCACATTGCTTGTTGATGTGGTATGGCATGATCATTGGGTTGTACTTGTTACTCATTGCATATGCCATTTATTTATATGCTTTTGCATAGATTCTATGTGCATATTATCTATGGTAAAACTCTATTGTTGTTGAAATAGAGTATCTCGTAAGTTTTACTTTTGACATGACTATGATGATAATTCATATACATTATGTCAATTTCAAATCCTATTAACTCTTGGGTGGAGGAGTCATGATAGGTCAACGTAATACACCACCACCAACAGCAAAGCTTTTCAGTCCCAAACAAGTTGGGGGTATGCTAGAGTAGAAATCCATAAGGTCTCTAAAACCAAGTCATGGTTTTGGAACGTGGCTGGCTAACTTCCATTCATCCCTGCCCATGACTAGTTCTTTGGTGATATTCCAGTCCTTCATATCCCTCTTTGCAGACTCCTTCCATGTCAAGTTTGGCCTACCCCAACCTCTCTTGACATCATAAACACACTTAACCGCTCGCTATGTACTGCTGCTTCTAGAGGCATGCGTTTTATATGCTCAAACTATCTCAGACGATGTTGGAGAAGTTTCTATTCAATCGGTGATACTCCAATTCTATCACATATATGATCATTCTAGACCCAATCCTTCCTTGTATGGACACATATTAATCTTAGCATGTCCATGTGCAATACTCCTTACTGTTGGACATATCGCCTTTTAGTTGGCCAACATTCAACGACATACAACATCGCATGCCGAATTTTCATTCTATAGAACCCGCCTTTCGCTTTTGTGGCACTCTCTTATCACAGACGACACGAGAAGCTTGGTGCCACATCATCCATCTAGCTTTGACTTCATCCATCCATCTTTGATTCGATGCTCACACCTTTGTTGATATCAACATCCTTCTGCATCATTGACCACAAATATAGGAAGGTGTCCTTATGAGGTATTGCTTTCCCATCAAGGCTAACCTCCTCCCTCCGTATACCTAGTAGTATTGAAACCACACCTCATATACTCATTTTTAGTTCTACTAAGCCTAAAGATGTCCGATTCCAAAGTATGTCTACTAAACTCCAACTTTCCATTAACCCTCGTCAAACTATCATTGACTAACACCACGTTGTCCGCAAAGGGCATACACCGTGGGATATCTCCTTCTATATCCATTGTTACCTCATCAACCACCAAGTAAAAAAGATAAGGGTTCAAAACTCGCCCTTGGTGCAGTCCTATTTTAATTGAAAAATCATTAGTGTCGTCATCACTTGTTCGAACACTTTTCACGATATTATTGTAAATGTCCTTGACGAGGAAGTTTACTTTGTTGCGACTCTGTGTTTCTCCAAGGCCCACCACATGACATTCCACGGTATCTTATCATAGGCCTTATCCAAGACAATGAACACCATATGCATGTCCTTCCTTGGTCAATGTCCATTAGTTGTCATACAAAGAAAATGGCTTCCATGGTCAACGTCCAAGGCAAGAAATCAAACTGGTTTTTGGTCACACTTTCCATTCTTCTTAAGAGGTTCTCAATGACTATCTCTCTTATATAGCTTCATTGTATTTCACATTAGCTTAATATGGCTATTAGTACAACATTGAACACCCCCCTTGTTCCCGAGGATTGGTATAATATACTTCGCCTCCATTCTTCGGGCATCTTATTTGACCGAAAGATAAGGTCGAAGAGCTTAATTTATTTTTGAACCGGGCAGAACCACTTTCCATTACTTGCATAACGGAAATACATTAGTTCATCACCGAGAAACCCACTGTAGATACTCGCCATCGAGATACCCACATCAGTACGAAAACTCGACGACACCATATAGACTATTACTATTAGACCAAGGTTCTATGCTCGCACATGAGCAAAAAGGACAAACGCCCACACATGGGGGTAGACAAAAGTGGAAAAAGGAACTAAATAACAGACATAGCCAAAACGCAAAGGGAGCATGTATGAAGTAGGCCAGAAGCACTAGGAAGGCATCAAGCATCGCCCCCGACTTGAAGAGCAATGCAAATCCGCATCATGTTTGAAGCGTTGTCCCTCAGCATCTTGGCGCCCTTCCTCAAATCAATAACATCTTCAAAGTTCAGCAGTCCTCCACAATATGTCAAAAAAGCACAAGTAGAAAAAACAACTTCAAATGGGGTTTTCAGAGTTTTGAATTCAAATGTCGCCTTGTTGCCATAGTTCCAAATAACCCAACATATAGCAGCTAAAGCAATAGTATTGTAAGTCCCCCTACCCTCAGAGGAAGAAAGAAGAGCACCAAGAATATGTTTGTCACACATTGTCTGGGCACAGATCGATACCAAACATGCTAGCCATAGTACGCCAGGCTACTCTAGCCATCGGGCACATGAAGAAAAGGGGTTGTGATGTCTCTCGATCACCACAATGGAACATTTAGGTTTACCTTCTAGTTCCTCATTTTCATCAGATACCTTGTTAAACCTGCATCCTGGAAAAGTTGGCGCAGGAAAATCTAAATTATTGAAGGAAGTTTCGCTTGCCATATCCAACTATAGTCACTATCAGATAGGTTTTCCTCCAAAAGATTATAAACATAGTAATGAAGCAAAATTTTGGTCCAAGGGGCCATCTAACAACATCACCATCATTGGAGATACAAAGGCTCTTGTCTAGCTCCATAACGCAGTTCCCTTGCTCACTAAGGTCAGGATTTTGTCTCCTTTTGGAGAAGGAAGTACTATCATCCTCTAGGCACTTATTAACAGTACAATCTTGATAATTATAGATGCTCAAAAGACAAAGGAACTTTTCAGCAAGAGAAATTTTGTCCTTTAAGGGGTCCTTCCATAATCTCGAAGTATCCCAAGATTGACACATCAATTTTCCTATCAGCGATATAATATTCTTTCACCTTAAGGATAGCTTTCCACCAAGGTCAATCATTGAATTTTCTCTCTAACAATAACCATGATAGCTCTTTTGAAATACTTGACATTTATAATATACTGCCATAGACTAGTTTTTTCTCTGGTGTCCACCACCACTTGGTCAGTAGATTGATGTTTTACTTATGTAGATCATTTTCCCCAAGGCCCCCTTTTTTCTTAGATTTGCAATGGACCATTTAATCAGGTGATACCTATTATTTTATTTACTAACTTGCCAAAAAATCTCCTTCTTTGTGTTGTCTAATGGCTTAATGAAAGTTTTACACAGTAAAAACATAAACATATATTAGTAAGCAATACTAGAGGGATTCACATTCAACAAAGTGAGCCTACCATAAGAGGATGCAGTATTTCCAATCCACATGTCACGTCTTTTGATGTATTTAGATTCGATGAAGTCAAAGTCCACCCCCCTCAATTAGGAGAATCTAACATGCACTCCAAGATATTTCATAGGAAAATGCCCAATGTGATAGTTGAATATATCTGCATAGATTTAAGTATCTCATCATCACCTTCCACACATAATATTACACATTTTTAAAATTAATCTTCAACCCGGACATCATTTCAAACATATAGAGTAACACTTTAAGATTTAGAGCTTTATCGGGATCATAATGAATACACAATACTGTGTCATCAGCATACAACTAAATGGCTACTCCATTGTCAATTAGGTCAGGGGCAATACCAAGAAGAAGTTTATTTTTGTGCATTCAAAACCATCTTGCACAAGCACTCAACAACCATGTCAAACAAAAAAGTAAATAGGGGGTCCCCTTGTCTCAACCCCTCGTGACTTTGAAAATAGGGCCCATTAGTAACATTTAGCTTCAACTAATAGGACATTATGCATAATGCATTTCATCCAATTACACCATGTAGGCCCAAATCACCCTCACCTTAAGGCAGTCAATTAGAAAGTCCCAATTGACCTTGTCATAGGCTTTCTCAAAATCAAGGTTAGTGATAATCTTAGTTATTTTCTTAATATAAGTATGATGAAGTATTTCATGCGGGGAGAGGATACCATCCATGATAGTTATGTGGTCAATAAAAGCATTCTGGTGCGCACTAAACAACTTATCACCAAACAGTGCCACCCTACTATCTAAGACCTTGGTAATCAGCTTGTAGGGACATGTAAGCAAACATATAGGTCTAAATTGTTGATTTTCCCATAGTTCAATCTATGAAAATTAAGGGTGCTAGTGTGAAAGGAAGCAAACAAATTCATGATGTCATGTTGCACAATTTCACAACACCACTGATAAAACTTATCAGGAATGATGTCAGGACCAGGGGCTATATACTGTCACTATCTCTACAAGGACTCACCACACATCAATGGAGATACAATCAGGGCCAACCACCTTGCCTCCCGTCATCCTTTTTTAAAGCCTCCCTGACCTCATACTATTGGTATCATCAAAAGAGTCGTCCTGCTCAATTGCAGAGCTATCATTCTCTCCATTGAACATCTTGTTGAAGTATTATCGACATCTATTTTTGCTCTCCTCGTCCTTCACGAGAAGATTTTTTGCTCCATCCTTAATTCATTTTGTTAGAGTTATAATATAAGTCATGTACCCCTTTGTATTTATCCCGTTGTATAAGGGGTTTCCTGCATATGTTCCACACCTGTACATGTATATATATATCGGCCTATGGTCTCATGGGAATAGAAGTTGCATATTCCTAACACATTTTACTTGGTCGACATCCCTCATCTTCCTCTCTCAGATCTTGGCCCTCTTATGAATGTTTGTTTCTCCTTCCTTCGTTTTTAAAGACATGTAGAGGCCCTAATAGGCTCAAACCCTTGCTTCACCCACACATCTCTTAGCATTCTTATTGACCCTCACAAGTCAACAGAATATGAGAACAATTCACTTATGTAAAAACGTTAGGAACATAAATATTGAACACTCTATCCCAATGAACTGAAATCACATGATAAAAATTATTAAAAATCTTCATACCAATGTTGGCTAAGATCACTCAGATACTTCAATCAATATTATAATATAATTGGCATGCATCATGTTCTCCATGTATGTATCTAACATGAAGCCAACTTGCAAAAAACACGACCTACAATGAAACCTAGTCTAACAATTCTAGATTGTGCATCTCACATGGTAGAGCATTCCCAACGACACCTCATGTGTACTTATAAATTTAAAGGATGGCTTATGTCCTTGGAAATTAGGAAGGAAAGGTGTATCCTCTCACTCATTTGAATTATTGTATGGAGCTTAGAGGGTAGTAGTGTCACCAATTCCTCGAATGCAATGCTTTCACTTGTACTTGCTCGCTAAGGCCATAGTATGTTGGGTTTATTCTTTGTAATCAAGGTTTTCCTCCTGGTGTTGCATCTATTTTTAAGGCTAATGCCCATTGTCCCCATGTAATGTGTTTGATTAATAACAACGGGAGAGTGTGGAATCAGGTTACATAACAGTGTATCAGGTTGGTACATATATTAGAGCATTCAGTTCTATCTACTTTGAATCTTTTATCAGCACCTCATTAAACCCCGCATAGTTAACGCATGGGCTTACTAGGTGAGTATACCTCATGGAGAGGGCACTTGCTAGTATATGATACCATAGTATAGAATGTTATGTCCGATACAGTTGGCAACCACTTACAACGATGGTTTTTCTATTACATATGCTTTGATCAGTAAGTAATATGGCATCATGCCTAGACATTCCAGCCAGTATATATGACTACATTGATTTTTATTTTCCAACCATCTTTGATATTAATGATGTTCCTACGTTGGAGTGTGAGTCGGATTCAGAGATTGCTTCTAGCTCTAGATGGATCTAAACACCCAAGTTAGTGTGGGAGTGGGGCCCAAGAAATAGTGGTTGAAGAACCCATGCTTCACATCGCCACGATGAACCTCATCCTACATGATATGTCATGGGTAGATTCTACTAAATATGGCATCCATCCCACTTGGGTTTTATCCCTCTTATCTTCTTTGATTTGTTGTAAAACAAATTTTAGCCATTGAAAAATTAAATTATTTAAAAAAGCCATAAATGTCTTGGAACATACTTCCTTACTCACATTCTATCCTTGTTGTATTAGTGGTAGGTGGTCTTCTCCATTACTCAAGGGTGCATATAAAACATTGATAATTAGTGTATTTTCATACAAGAGACCCTCTAAAATAGTTTTAATAAAACATGATTGTAAAATCTCTGAAACTTTTGAATCTAGGATGTTGGTGTTCGTACAAATGAAATACAAATGTTGGTCCGGGTTGGCATAGAGTGAGAGAATCATCCGGCGAAGCACGAGGGGGGCTCCTGGAAAAGGGTTAATTATGCATGTTGCACGATGTGTAATCTCTTCAATCAAAAGTTTGCCTGGTAGTTTAATGATACTTTTTGATTATATGTGTAATATTTTGAAATATGCAATGGAATATGGAAACCGGTACTTAAATCCTTTTATTCATGTATTGTATTAGGCGTCAATTTTGGCAAGTTAATCAACAGAGATTGAATTGGTTGCCATAAATTTCCCATTTATAAATGTTGACATGTAAACAATTTCATATTTTCAATGTTATTCCTCTTATACCCAGGTTGAAATACACCATACCAATGAAATCGTTAGGATTTTTGACGACATCATCTATATTAAAGGCGCTTCTATTCTTCAAATGATACAAAGCTACATTGGTGCAGAGCATTTTCAGGTGGTGATTTTTGTATTGTTATGTTTGTAGTTCACTTTTTTTATATAACTTACAAGTGTACAAAACTACTCTTAACCAATTAATTAATTTTTTGGTGGATTGTGTGACACTATGATGCCGTTTTGTATTATTAAATGGGTGTGAATAGTAAAAAAAATATAAATGAATTTGATGCGCACATACCATTTATATGATCACTTATATTCCGTTAGTGTCAAGGAGTAAGTCTTCATTTTCTATGTACAAAATGACAACATCGATTGAGATTTTAATACGGCGGTTAATGTTATGTATTTTTTAGCAAGTTTACATTACTCCGAATATCCTAAAGTATCAGCTGTGAAAGACTTAATGCCATGAATTATTGTATAATACTCCCTATCTCTTTATGAGTTTTATGCATCATTATGTACTAATTTGTAAAACTGTTTTAGAAAGCATTGAAGAAATATATACAAAAATATGCCTACTCAAATGCTAAAACAGAGGACCTATGGGTCGTGCTTGAAGAGGAAACTGGCGAGCCATTCAAGGATTTTATGAGTACATGGACAAAGCAACCAGGATATCCTATAATTAATATAAAACATAAAGGGAAAGGAATCCAAGTTGAACAGGTAATTTTGGTACATAACTATACTCATTTGGATATTAAACTTGTGGCCCATCATGTTAAGCACTTTCATCGCGGCCCGTTAAACCCTTTGGCCATGACCTGTTTATTACTCCCTCTGTCCCATAATGTAAGACATTTTTTCACACTAGTGTAGGGTCAAAAAACGTCTTACATTATGGGACGGAGGGAGTACATGATTATCATCCATGTTTTAGCTCAGCGTTCCTTGGGTTGGTCACCCCACTAATGTAATCATGTAGCATTTGTATGCACTGTCATTACTCTTCTAGTATAAAAATATACAATGGGGGCTCCCCTACTATTCAACCATCAACAAAAACTTGAATAACTAACATTATCCAAAATGTAAACCTTCCTACGTATTGGTTGTGCATTCATCCAAGTGTTGACCCTAGATCCCATACACATATATTGTATATTTTGAATTAATTATGTATTCTCTCAACTTATTGTTGGCCTAGTTCCGATTGCTTATATATAAAAACCTAGGCCTTTACACACTTGTAATGGAGAAAATGTGCATTGAACCTTTATTTATTATTCATTAATCATATTTCTTATAGTTGTGGTTAGGTAAATTGGTCTGAGAAGGGATCTACTGAACGTATCAAACACATGGAAATATTCTATCATGCATGTATTGGAATATACAAATCTATAGAAACTACATGGTATTTATATAGGAAATCAAGATGCTCAAACTAGGCATTGTAAGGCCAGTTTTCTTCCTCCAAAATGCACATTGACAATTGTATACTATTTTTAGCAATTTACTAGGAGTGGCAAACTATTTCGCACTCTAACTTATAATGCTCTACATAGGCAAAATCGTAGATATAAGTGTAGTTCATAGGCAATGCTACAGGATGGCACAAAAAAACTACATGTATATGTTTATAATATCTTAAGTTTCACTATATATATATATCAACTTATGTGAGTTTGTAACATTTTAGTAATTATGATGATTTATATGCTTGGAACCATCACCAACGTCATGAAGAACTGCTAGTTAATTAATTGTTATCCTTAGCCATAAAATGAAAAATATATTTCAAAGCCAGATCTCAAAGCAAACAAATGGCTCTAATTGTTATCGTAGGACTGTATAACCATTTATGAGCACACACGCACACACGCACACACACATAGGAAGAGAGAGAGAGAGAGAGAAATGCATACATATAATTTCTGCCTTGTTTTCCACTTTTTATTTTTCATCGCGTGAAACACAATCCATTTACTTTTTTACGTTCTTTCTTTACTTCCCATGCAAGACAAAATTTACTAAACATAAAATACAGTTTAAAGAACATTACATGTGGATAACAATTCTTCTCCAAGGGTGATGAATAACTGTGGTTCTCCCTGGGTTGAGCTCACCTTGGCATTTGCGAGCCAATCATGGGGGAAAATTGCAATTAATTTATGTTTCCATTCTTCCCATACTTCTTGTTGTTACTAGGTAGCTCGTGTATCAGGTTGAAGTTAGAATCATGTGTAAAATTTCTTTTTCTTTTGTTGAAAAGAATGAAACCGGAATGTTTCACATGCTAGCCTTCATGGTCTGTTTAAAAAATTAATAATATGCCAATTACCTTCACATATATTGTTTCTTTCTTGCAGGCCCAATTTGTGCTAGATGGATCCTCTCGAGCTGGCTTGTGGGATGTGCCAATAACTTTAAGATGCTCTTCGTCAACAAATAAATTCGTTTTGAAACACAAGCATGATAATTTTGATGTATGTGGTGAACGTGAGAGGGGTGGAAATATTTGGATTAAGTTGAATATAAATGAAACAGGGTTTTATCGAGTGAAGTATGACAAACAAATTAAAACTAGACTTCAAAATGCATTAGAGGCTAATGAGTTCTCTTCAATGGAAAAAATTGGTATGTAACATCTTTCACTATTATGATCTATTTGTTATATTTGATTCAAGGAGTACTTTAACATTAGTTTTCCAGGAATTTTGGAGAACTCACTTATGGTTTCCATATCCGGAGAAGACACATTAGCATCATTGCTATGTATAGTGTATGCTTGTCGTGAAGTAGCTGACTACAATGTTTTGACACACATACAAGCTGTATGTACATTCTAGTTTTCCAAATAGTTCAATTTTATTTGTTTTCTAAATTTTAATTCTCCATGTATTTTCTTTTGGCTTTACAGATAACTATAACCATTTACCATGTATCTATCGATGCTACGCCTAACTTGGTTGATGACATCAAAAAGCTTGTCACTAAAATTCTTCTGCCACCTACTCTGTATGTCATGTCACATTTTTAATCTTTACGTCACTAGTTACATGTTCGTTGCATATTCCTTATTTGATGGCAAATATATGCTCAATCATATAAAAATACTATCATTTTTACAATATCTTTCCTATGACCATGTTTATTTACTTTGCTTTTCAGAAAATTAGGTTGGGATCCCAAGGATGGCGAGGGAGACCTAATAGTAAGTTTGAGAGAAACACTCTTGGTTTCCCTTGTCAAACTTGGACATGATCATACCATAAGTGAAGGTCTTCGACGGTTTGACACCTTAATCCATGATCACAACTCTTCTATCCTTTCTCCTAGTACCAGAAAGGTGTAATAATCTTACCTTACTACATATCGTGCTCCTATGTTGCTTCTTCAGTTTTGTGACCACAATGTGTTGCAGGCTGCATACCTATCTGTGATGCAAAATGTTAGTAGTTCAAATAGATCTAAATATGATTCTCTTCGACAACTCTACAAGGACTTGGGTGACGAGGAGGAAAAGTTACGTGTCTTAGGTTTGTAACTTTTCCTACCATGCTAAATTAACACACCTTCTTAATGATGATTTTTTTGTCCTGAAAGACTTCTCTATTTCTTTGTAGGCACATTATCTTCTTGTCTGGATAAGGATATTGTTCTTGAGTCACTGAATTTAATATTCACTAATGAGGTGGCTTATATTTTTTTCTTATCCATTTATCACAGTTCAAGATAAAATAAGCATACAATGTAAATAATGTTTGGTAGTAACATGTTTTTCCTGCTCGTAGGTCCCAAATTATCATGCAGTTTATGTTCTTAAAGGTATTGGAATAGATGCACGTGAAACGGCATGGAGTTGGTTGAAGGTACGTTCTACTCTAGTGGGGATGGTGAGAGTTCTATTTAGAAATTTGAAATTGTTGACTATGATACGAAAGTATGATTCTATAGGAATTTTCAACACAATGAAATATACAGAATGTATTCTAGTGTTCATTAATAATACCCACCTCAACTAGCATTGTGTTTACTTGGCACATTTGTAGTACTCCCTTATGCAAATTTAGATGTTACAAGAGTTTAAACGTGATCATTGGTAAATGGAGACCAATTATATTTTTACCTAATGAATGTGCCAACTAGGATGAAATCGACACACACTAATAAAGTCATACATTAAAAATATAAAGTTTCCATTTCTTCATTGTGCTTGAAATAGCATGTCCATAGACAACCAATATATAGAAGTACAATCCTATCGGAGTGATTCACAACATCCACATGTTGTTCATGTATATGACCAGATATTCAGATTACTATGTATGTCACTAGTTTGTGTATATCAATGCAGAGGAAAATAGTTAAAGGGCATTATTAACTAAATCCAAAAGATAACTGGCATATTACCACACACACACACACACACACACACACACACATATATACATATATATATATATATATATATATATATATATATATATATATATAACTTATGAATTTACAACAATGATACTCACCAGGTGCACCACAACAAAGATTCTTTACAAAATAGCTCAAATATTTTGTAAATTTCTATTGTAGTCTATTTATATCTTATAACTTCAACTAACTCATGAAATGTACTGATGGGACACTGGTTTTTTTATTAAAAAGCTTCAAGTTTTCATATATTCAACTTTTCCTTGGGATATAGCAAATGATTCATGTTAGTGCTAGTAGGACATTAAATATTTTAGAAAATTAGCTGAATATAATTACATTTATGTCTTTCATTACATTTATAGGAAAATTGGGACCGTGTCCTGAAGGTTGTTCCCGAAAGAGACCTACTGTGGAGTATTGTGAACGACATTCTTCCATTGGTACATCCACATGAACTTTTATGACTTCAGTTGGCAAGTTCTAAATTTCCCATTGAAAAAACTTTTAGTCAATTTTGACGTATGACTGTTTCTAAAGTGCACCACCTATTTTTGGTGTTAGTTCACTACCAATGAAAAGGCAGAAGAGATTGCCAAGGTCTTCAGAAACTACACAGATCCAGAACTTCAGAGTGCACTGCAAGTAAAACTTCAGATGGTGCGTATCAACATGAGATGGATCGATGGTATCCAGAGTGAGCCCAACCTTGCAAAGACGTTGAATGAACTACTTCACAAGCCCTAATGTGTTGTTTGCTTGTAGTGTTATGATTTATGTGCTCAACAATAGTGGGGAAGCTACACGTTGCTTCTTTAATGTACTATTGTTGTCCGCAATAACATGCTTTTCTTAATTATTATGCATTGAAGATGTCTCTTATTTTCTAGAATGATGATCCACATATCTATACCGATGTTTAGAAGGCACCAAGAAAATATTTACACTTAAACTATGAACTATAGTGGTAAATAAGAGAATGTCTAGGGATAAATATCATTCACATCAACAAAGAAATGATTTTCTTGTACCCAAACCTAAAGTAATCATTCTGATATCTCTAAGACAAGTTTAAACACCCACATATTTCCATAAGTTTGTATACCCTAGCATGATTCACCCGTTACAACACCTTGCCTGTTCATCGGGCATAATGGAACTTAGATTTTGAAGATCATTCCCTAGGTTAAACATTTTACATGACTCAAGTATGGAAGTGCAATAAGGGTGCACTACTGCACAACAGGCTAGGAGTGGTTGGCGCATAATGTCTACTTGTGGAGCGCACCGGCCACTAACATCCCACCATTTCTAACATAGAATCAGTGGCCGATGGGACACCGGCCATTGGTAATGTTTGCATGGGTGGTGGGACTTTTTAAGTGCCCGCCACTGAAAAGCCCGCCCAAGTAAATTAAAAATAAGCTGTCATGGCGGTATTTTGCACACAAAGCATTGATACCCACATAAAAAATAGCAATAGGCTGCAGTATTGCATTGATACAGATAAGAGCAACTCTAGCAGACCCCGCATCCTGCCCCGACCCGCAAAATAACCGCCAAAATATGGGCCGGGACGGAAAAACCCACTCGATCAGACCCCGCAAAATTATTTTGGGGGCGCGGCAAAATCCCTCCCCCAATTCGGGAATACGCGGGTTTCCCCCTCGCGGCTGTGGTGCCCTGCATCACAGAGAAGCAGTTGGCGGGAGGGACATTTGAGCCCGCGCGCCTTTCCCCCTCCTTCCGCCGCCGACCGCCCTTGCTTCCGCCCACCCGCCGTTACTGATTCCGTCCAAATCTGCGGGCGGAATTGCTCCGCGGGGCCGCCCCACACCCTCCCGCGCTGAGACGCTGCACCGACCCCCCCGGATCCGGCGAGAAGAGCCGCCCTCCTCGCTGCCGCTGCCGGGGATCGACCACCGTCGAGCCCGCCTCCTCGTCGCCGCCCGGGATCACCCGACGCGTCCGCCACCGGTTAGTGCGTATTTTTGTGACTTTTTGCGAGCGGTATAGTTGATTGACGCACCGTTACACATCTAGATGGAGTTGAACCCATGCGAGAAGTTCTTGCTCTCTGATTCGTCCGATTCGGACGATTTGGATGTTGAGACCATGCTTGCGAACTTTTGGCAGCAGACATTGGTCATGGCACTTGCCGTGAAGGAGCACGAAGACGAGAACCGGAAGAGGAGGCGAGGATCATCCATGGGGTGTCTTTGCATTCCTTAGAATCGTCATCTTGGCAATGAGATGTTGATGCAAGACTACTTCACGGAGAATCCTACATATCCATCGCACCTCTTCCGGAGAAGGTACCGAATGCGTTGATCCCTCTTTGTCAAAATTGTTCAAGCTTGCGAGGCAAATTGCCGGTATTTTACTCAAAGAAGAAATGCTGCGGGCTTAAAGGGATTTAGTGCATATCAAAAAATCTCCGCGGCAATGCGGGTGATTTGAATAATTATTTGTAATGTGGATGATCATTGTATTATGTTTGATTTGAATAATTTAGTTTTGCTTACGTTTGTTGTAATATGTTGGATTTGTTATTTGCGGGCCGATGAGATGCGGGATGCAGCGGCGCAAAGAGCATACCCCGCAAAGCCGACCCGTAAAAAAGAATATTCCACGAATATACTTTTATGCGGGTCCGTTTGAGGGTTCTACATCTGTGGCCGTCCGCGCTGGCCCGCAAAGGCCATTTTGCGTGAACTACAAACGCGTTTTGCGGGCCGGCGGGATGCGGGGTCTGCTAGAGTTGATCTAAGACATTGCAATACACTTCATTGATACCCATTGTTAAGTGCATGTATCTTTGTACCTTACCCACTAGTTAGTATAGTTCATGACTAAGCATCACATACTATAACCTTATAACTTGTTCATCATTCCTAGCAGTACATAATAACATAAAACACTGTCGATAGAAAAGGTACCATGACTCTAAAGGTCACTCAAAACTACTAGGTGGTCCTAAATGCAAGTTACACCAAGAGAGGGGGATTACCGACAGCTGGAATTTTTTGACCTAAAAAAGAAAGAACAGAGATAGCAATTCTCCAGAGCTCAAAATGAAGCGAGGATTTTTGGAGAAATTTTGGAATATAAGAGGAATTATGGAGCCACTAGTGCAGCGATTTCCTATACAAGCGGTGTTTACCCCTTATCTACGACGTAGTTTTAAACCATCGCCTTGCTTGTGTGGGTGAAACACCCCTATAATTAGGCTACAGTGACCTCCCCTCTAATTATGCCATTTCATCATATTTTGCAATAATGAATGCCACTTGTCCCAAATCAAAGTCAAATTCAAACTTAAATTGCAAGTCAAAATATTATTTCCTCAAACAGCGAGAAACAATGTTGGTAATATCTGATACGTCTCCAACATATCTATATTTTTTATTGTTCCATGCTATTATATTATCAATCTTGGATGTTTTATATACACTTTAAAGCAATTATTTTTTTTTGACTAATCTATTAACTTAGTGCCCAATGCCAGTTGTTGTTTTCTGCTTGTTTTTGGTTTCACAGAATATCAGTACCAAACGAAGCCCAAATGCCATGAAACTTTTCGGAGATTTTTTTCTGGATAAAAGAGACACTAGAAGCTTCGAGAGAAGACTGGACGATAGACCATGGTCCCATAACACAGCTAGGCATGTCCTGGTATCTTGTGGGGCCCACGTGACTCCGTTTGACCTAACTCCGCTGGTATAAAATCTCTAAAATCGTGATACTAATAGAGGAGTCCACGAAATACCTTTCTGCTGCCGCAAGTTCCAGAACCATGAAATCCCATCTGGAGGCATTTTTGGCAGTTTGCCGGAGGGGTATTGAATCACAGAGGTGAAGGAAATATGCCCTAGAGACAATAATCAAGTTGTTATTTATATCTCCTTATATCACATGATAAATGTCTTTTATTCATGCTAGAATTGTATTAACTGGAAACTTGATACATGTGTGAATACATAGACAAAAACAGAGTGTCCCTAGTACGCCTCTACTAGACTAGCTCGTTAATCAAAGATGGTTATGTTTACTAACCATAGACATGTATTGTCATTTGATCAACGGGGTCACATCATTAGGAGAATGATGTGATGGACGAGACCCATCCGTTAGCTTAGCACTATGATCGTTTAGTTTTATTGCTATTGCTTTATTCATGACTTATACATGTTCCTCTAACTATGAGATTATGCAACTCCCGGATACCAGAGGAACACCTTGTGTGCTATCAAATATCACAACGTAACTGGGTGATTATAAAGATGCTCTACAGGTGTTTTCGAAAGTGTTTGTGGTGTTGGCATAGATCAAGATTAGGATTTATCACTCCGAGTGTCGGAGAGGTATCTCTGGGCCCTCTCGGTAATACTCATCATAATAAGCCTTGCAAGCAAATGACTAATGAGTTAGTCACGAGATGATGTATTACGGAACGAGTAAAGAGACTTGCCGGATGAGATTGAACTAGGTATGATGATATCGACGATCGAATCTCGGACAAGTAACATACCGATGACAAAAGTAACAACATATGTTGTTATGCGGTTTGACCAATAAAGATATTTGAAGTATGTAGGAGCCAATATAAGCATCCAGGTTCCGCTATTGGTTATTGACCGGAGATGTGTCTCGGTCATGTCTACATAGTTCTCGAACCCGTAGGGTCCGCACACTTAACGTTCGATGACGATCGATATTATGAGTTTATGTGTTTTGATGTAGCGAAGGTTGTTCGGAGTCCCGGATGAGATCACGGACATGAGGAGGAGTCTCAAAATGGTCGAGATATAAAGAATGATATATTGGACGATGTTATTCGGACACCAGATGAGTTCCGGGGGTCACAGGATAAATATCAGAGTGCTAGGGGGTTATCGGAACGCCCGGCTGCACTAATGGGCCAACATGGGCCTTGAGAGAGAGAGAGAGAGGAGGGGCCTCTAGGGCTGGCCGCCCCCATGAGGAGTCCTAATTGGACTAGGAGCGGGCGGCGCCCCCTCTCTTTCCCTCCCCCTCTCTCCCTCTCCTTCCTCCCTCCTCTCCTACTAGGAATAGGATTCCTATTCCTAGTAGGAATCCTACTTGGGGCGCGCCCTATAGGGGCCGGCCGACCTCTCCCCTTGCCACTTTATATACGGGGGCAGGGGGCACCCTAGAAGACACAAATTGAAAATTGTTTTAGTCGTGTGCGGTGCCCCCTCCACAGCTACACACCTCGGTCATATTGTCGCAGTGCTTATGCGAAGCCCTGCGTCGGTAACTTCATCAACACTATCACCACGCCGTCGTGTTGATGAAACTCTCCCTCGGCCTCAACTGGATCAAGAGTACGAGGGACATCACCGAGCTGAACATGTGCAGATCACGGAGGTGCCATGCGTTCGGTGCTTGATCGGTTGGATCGCGAAGACGTTCGACTACATCAACCGCGTTACTAAACGCTCCCGCTTTCGGTCTACGAGGGTACGTGGACACACTCCCCCGCTCGTTGCTATGCTTCTTCTAGATAGATCTTGCGTGATCGTAGGTAATTTTTTTGAAATACTACGTTCCCCAACAGTGGTATCTGAGCCAGGTCTATGTGTAGATGATATGCACGAGTAGAACACAATGAGTTGTGGGCGATAATAGTCATACTGCTTACCAGCACGCCATACTTTGATTCGGCAGTATTGTTGGATGAAGCGGCCCGGACCGACATTACATGACCGTGTGCATGAGACTAGTTCTACCGACGTGCTTTGCACATAGGTGGCTGGCGGGTGTCAGTTTCTCCAACTTTAGTTGAATTGAGTGTGACTACACCCGGTCCTTGTTGAAGGTTAAAACAACACACTTGACAAAAAATCATTGTGATTTTGATGCATAGGTAAGAACGGTTATTGCTAAGCCTGTAGCAGCCATGTAAAACTTGCAACAACAAAGTAGAGGACGTGTAACTTGTTTTTGCAGGGCATGTTGTGATGTGATATGGTCAAGACGTGATGAGTTATACGATATTGTATGAGATGATCATGTTTTGTAAATTACAGGCAACCGACAGGAGCCTTATGGTTGTCTCTTTATTGTATGAATTGCGAACACCATGTAATTGCTTTACTTTATCAGTATGAGTTAGCGATAGTAGTAGAAGCAATAGTTGGCGAGACGACCACGGCGCTACGATGAAGATCATGGTGTCAAGCCGGTGACAATGGAGATCATGACAATGCTTTGGAGATGGAGATCAAAAGCACAATATGATGATGGCCATATCATGTCACATATTTTGATTGCATGAGATGTTTATCTTATTATGCGTCTTATTTTGCTTAGTACGGTGGTAGCACTATAAGATGATCGCTTACAAATTTTGAAGGTACAAGTGTTCTCCCTGAGTATGCACCGTTGCGACTGTTCGTCGTGCCGAGGCACCACGTGTTTATTGCAATACGATTATTCATTTAAGTCAGAGAATAATTGTTATTATGTTTACATGAACAAAATCTTCTATGGTCATACACCCAAGGTGAATGGTTTATTGAATCTCGATCGTAGTAATACACATATTCATAATATTAAAGCCAAAAGATGCAGAGTTGATAATGATAGTGCAACATACCTATGGCACTGCCATTTAGGTCACATTGGTGTAAAGAGCATGAATAAACTCCATGCTGATGGACTTTTGGAATCACTTGGTGCTTGCGAACCATGCCTCTTGGGCAAGATGACTAAGACTCCGTTCTCCGGAACAATGGAGCGAGCAACTGACTTATTGAAAATCATACATACTGATGTATGCGGTCCAATGAGTGTTGAGGCTCGCGGCGGGTATCGTTATTTTCTGACCTTCAAAGATGATTTGAGCAGATATGGGTATATCTACTTGATGAAATACAAGTCTGAAACATTTGAAAAGTTCAAAGAATTTCAGAGTGAAGTAGAGAATCATCGTAACAAGAAAATAAAGTTTCTACAATCTGATCGCGGAGGCGAATATTTGAGTTATCAGTTTGGTCTTCATTTAAAACAATGTGGAATAGTTTTGCAAGTCACACCACCTGGAACATCACAGCGTAATGGTGTGTCCAAACGTCATAACCACACTTTATTAGATATGGTGCGATCTATGATGTCTCTTACCGATTTACCACTATCGTTTTTGGGGTTATGCATTAGAGACAGATGCATTCATGTTAAATAGGGCACCATCTAAATCCGTTGAGATGACACCGTATGAACTATGGTTTGGCAAGAAACCTAAGCTGTCGTTTCTTAAAAGTTCGGGGTTGTGATGCTTATGTGAAAAAGCTTCATCTTGATAAGCTCAAACCCAAATCGGAGAAATGCGTCTTCATAGGATACCCAAAATAAACAGTTGGGTACACCTTCTATCACAGACCCAAAGGCAAGACATTCCTTGCTAAAAATGGATCCTTTCTAGAGAAGGAGTTTCTCTCAAAAGAAGTGAGTGGGTGGAAAGTCAAACTTGATGAGGTAATTGTACCTTCTCCCTAATTGGAAAGTAGTTCATCAAATAAATTGGTTCTAGTGATTCCTACACCAATTTGTGAGGAAGCTAATGATGATGATCATGAAACTTCAGATCAAGTTACTACTGAACCTCGTAGGCAAACTAGAGTACGTTCCGTACCAGAGTGGTACATTAATCTTGTTCTTGAAGTCATGTTACTAGACCATGATGAACCTACGAACTATGAGGAAGCGATGATGAGCCCAGATTCCGCAAAATGGCTTGAGGCCATGAAATCTGAGACGGGATCCATGTATGAGAACAAAGTGTGGACTTTCGTCGACTTGCCCGATGATCGGCAAGCAATTGAAAATAAATTGATCTTTAAGAGGAAGACTGACGCCGATGGTAATGTTACTATCTACAAAGCTCGACTTATTGCGAAAGGTTGTCGATAAGTTCAAGGAGTTGACTACAATGAGACTTTCTCACCCGTAGCGATGCTTAAGTCTGTCCGAATCATGTTAGCAATTGCCGCACTTTATGATTATGAAATCTGGCAAATGGATGTCAAAACTGCATTCCTTAATGGATATCTCAAAGAAGAGTTGTATATGATGCAACCAAAAGGTTTTGTCGATCCTAAAGGTGCTAACAAAGTGTGCAAGCTCCAACGATCCATCTATGGACTGGTGCAAGCATCTCGGAGTTGGAATATACGCTTTGATGAGCTGATCAAAGCATATGGTTTTATACAGACTTTTGGAGAAGCCTGTATTTACAAGAAAGTGAGTGGGAGCTCTGTAGCATTTCTGATATAGAATTTCTGGATAACATAAAAGGATACTTGAATAAGAATTTTTCAATGAAAGACCTCGGTGAAGCTGCTTATATATTGGGCATCAAGATCTATAGAGATAGATCAAGACACTTAATTGGACTTTCGCAAAACACATACCTTGATAAAGTTTTGAAAAAGTTCAAAATGGATCAGTCAAAGAAAATGTTCTTGCCTGTGTTACAACGTGTGAATTTGAGTAAGACTCAATGCCCGACAGAGTGTGCATCATGTTTACTTTCAAAGAAACTTGAAATGGGATTAACAGAAACCCCAGCACCCCTCCCCTAACAACTAGGGTTTGATAAAATATTTTCCAATGTACCCAAAATGCCCTTCAAAATGTTCATCATTTCTGCCTTAGTCTTAAACCTCTGCCAAAAATGGTGCACAATTTTCTAGGACAATCTAGGGCTTTGGATTAAATCATATGGTATTTGAATTTGGGCATTTAAATGCTATAAAATATTTTAAATGCTCAAATAATCCTGAACTATAATGTTTCCTACTGTTCATATTATATACAGTAGGTATGACAAGTGTCATGAGTTATAAAAATGTTTAGGCATTTTTATTAATTAAACAAAGCTGCAAAAGAAATAAAACATAAAGAAAAATAGGAAGAACACTTACCTGGCGCCCACCCGGCCCACCTGCCGGCCCAGCCCAGCTGCCGCTCCAGCGAGCTGCTTGGCTCGGCCAGGCAGGCAGGCAGGTGCTCGACGGCGACCGCACGGCGCGCCACGCAGCTGCCCGCCGCCCTGCTTCGCCCCCTCGCCGTCCTGGAGGGATGGATCGAACGTCCACGTCCCCCTCGACCCCCAGACACCTCCACCTCCCCCAGCTCCTCTCCTCCGCTCTCCCCGCGCCATGGCCGACGCCGCCATGATCGCACCGTCGTAGAAGCCGCGTCCACCGTCGTCCCCGAGCTCCGCCGTGTTGTCCCTCGTCTCCGCCGTCCTCGACTGCTTCGAACAGGCCGAGCCCCGAGCGCTCGCCCGCCCTGGAGACGCCCCCGACCTCTTCTTCCCCAACTCCGGCCGCGGAGATCCCCCTCGCCGTTCTGCTCAGCTCCGACCACCCCCGAGCTCGCTCCGGTGCTTGCCGCAACCCGTGTGAGCCTAGCTACCTCCTCCCCCTCTCCGTTGGCTCTCTTTTGCCCTGGAACGCACTGCACAAAGCTCAACCGCACGCACCGCCGCCGTGCTCGCCGCCGGTGATGCTCCGGTGACCATTTGGTCACTGGCACCCGTCCAACATACTCACCGCAGCACGTAGATGCGAACGGTGCTACGCACGCATCGCCTAGGCCCCTGCAGCCGTTTCTCCACACACGCCCGACGCCGGTCGCCGCCGTCGAGCTCGTTGCCGTCGTCTCCGGCCACCCGAGGTCCGGCGACCACCTCCATCCAATGCGCAAGAGCAAGAGCTCTCCAACGCACCCAGCCGCAGCTCGAGCCGTGCACCGTAGGCGTTTTCCGAAGCACGCCGCCGCGTTTGGCCTCGCCGGCGGCTAAACGCCGGCGAGTTGGACCTGTTTTGACCACGGGTTTGACCCCCTGGGTCAATGACATGTGGGCCCTGCCCGCAAGTCAAACTTAGTTTAGGTGTTAATTTAATATTAATTAGTTAATTAGTTTATTCACTGACACGTGGGCCCTGGCCCCACTGACAGCTAATTAGTTTTAGTTAAACTCTAATTAACTCAGTTATTTAGCTGTGACACTGACATGAGGGACCCACTGGTCAGGTTTGACCTGGACTGGCCCTGTTGACTGGCTGACGTCAGCATGATGTCATGCTGACGCAGTAAAGGTTTTTCTGGGATTTTTAGATTTAATAATAATTCAGGAAATTCCAGAAAATACCCAAAACTTCTAAAAATCATATAAAATCAATCATAGCTCAGATGGAAAAGATTTATATATGAAAAATGATCAGAAAAATCCAATCTTTCTAATGGCACTGGTTTCATGCATGTTTGAACAAGTTAACTTGCTGTATATATCAAAAACATGATAATGCACTTATTTAAATAATAGTTTGAACCTCAATTTGAATCCTTGATTCAAATAGGTTCAAACCCTTCTGGTTTAAGTTGCACTAGCCAACACACACGCATCTTGCCATGTCATAAACATGCATCATATTGTTGCATTTGTTTGTTAATGATTGTATCGTCGGTATTCCCTGTGTTAGGTCCTGCTCCCGAGGATACTGCTGCGTATCCAGTTGAAGAGCTGTACCCGACAACTACCTTGTCAGGCAAGCAATCATTGATCATTCCGATACAAACCCAATCTTCTCGCTCCTGCTCTCTTTTACTGCATTAAGGCAACAGCGCGTGAACTGCTACTTGCTGCGGTAGTTGAACCCTATTCCCTTGCATGACCTGTCATTGCCACAGTAAATAGTTGAAACCCACTAGCATGTGTAGGAGTTGATTGAGCCATGTGATGTGTGATCCACCATGCTATTTACTTATGTTGCCTGCTATGCTTAGAGTTGTGTCTGGTCTGATTCATCTGGGTGATGGATCAGAGTGAAATGATCTTACCGATAAAGAGAGGGAAGTGTGGAATACGCTTGGTAAAGGTATCGATGAAAGGCCATGTAGGAGTACATGGTGGGTTGTTTCATTGGAATCGTCCATAGGACCCGAGATCTGTGTGTGTGATTCAAGTTACAGTTACTACCACACATTGGGCCCTGAAACATGACCCCGCTCGACTTATTGACTGCCCTTGTACTCTGTCCAGGAGTTGCAACTAGTTTCTGGTGTTTATAGTTTACTGGAGGTCGTGCGCAGCGCTGACCCTCGGGGTGGGCTGTGATGCGACAGGTACGTGGCACGGTGTACCGGTTGCCCATTTGGTGACTCGGGAACCCTGTACACATCGTTTGGGGCCGTGAGCGACACCCCGGCCGGATCTCCCCACGGATGGAACCCAAATAGGCGATAAACCTGGACGAGAGACTTGAGTGGTTGGTTAGGTCGTGGTCTACACCCACGTCGGCTTTCGCTTGAAGTCTGCCGAGCACATGTCGTGTGCAGACGCTAAGTGGTGAAAACATGTGTGAAGAAGTACACCCCTGCAGGGTTATCAAACTATTCGAATAGCCGTTGTTCGCGGTACGAACTACTTGGTTACTCTTACAGTTCATAGACAAGTTGATGGATACTACTAAAAGCCTCAAGATAAGCGTGAGTGCCGTGGATGGCCCTTCCGCAGGATGACGGAAGAGGATCCTCGGTAGTGTATTGATGTGGTGATTAGAGGACTCGTGTTCGTAATAACATCTTGCAATCTGTTGAGAGTTGTAGTATAGGTTAGCCAAGGTCAAAGCTGGCATTCTGCTATAAACTCCACTACCCCTTTGATAATGTTGCATGTATGATAGGTTCTGTGGTAAGACTTGCTGAGTACCTTTGTACTCATGTTTGCTTAATAACTGTTGCAGAGGAGAACCCTGCACCTGCTGATGGGTTCTACATAGACGTTGACGTCGACGAGTATCTTGACACCCAGACGGTGATCTGGAGCTTGTGAAGGGCCTTGTAGATAGTCAGGCTACACCAAGCCTATTTTATTTTCTAAGTTGTCTGTACTCAGACATGTAGCTTCCGCTTGTGCTTGTGTGACTGTATGACTTGAGTGTTGGGTCATGTGACCCCTACCTGTATGACTATGTTGTGTATGGCTCTTGGAGCCTTTTAAATAAAGTACTTTGAGTCATAGAGTTCTGTTGTGATGCAATGTTGTATTTGCACATATTGAGCATATTGCGTGTATGATTGAAATGCTTGGTATGTGTGGGATCCGACACCTAGTTGTTTTCCCTTGGTAGCCTATCTTACAGGGAAATGCCTCCTAGTGATTCCAATGAGCCTTGGTAGCTTGCTACTGCTCGGAACACGTAGGCTGGCCGGCATGTGTCCTTCCTCGTTCCTGTGTCTGTCCCTTAGGGGAAATGTCACGCGTTGTTCCTTTAAGTCCATGTAGCTTGCTACGACTTGGGTTCATACGTTGATGACCGACACGTTCGTTGCTGGGTCATGGATGCCTGTCTCTGTAATTTAGTGCCACTTTTGGTTTATAACTAGCCATGTCGGCCCGGGTTCTCTGTCATATGGATGCTAGCGACACTGTCATATACGTGTGCCAAAATGCGCAAACGGTCCCGGGCCAGGTAAGGTGGCACCCGTGGGGTTACCGTGCGTGAGGCCGCAAAGTGATATGACGTGTTACAGCTAGATCGGTGTGACTTAGGATCGGGGTCCTGACAGCGTTGGCATCAGAGCTGGACTGCCTGTAGGTTTCTCAAGCCAAACTGGTCGATGTTGAGTCTAGAAAAATTCTTAGTTATATGTAGGGGAATTGATTGTGGAAGGGAACGTAAGGCTCTTTTTACTCCTTTATCTTATGCCCTTCTGATCTGAGTCTGTCTATTCTTTCTACGGGGATTTAGGACTAGGCCTCTTATCCTTACTAGGTTCACGTGTTACTAATCCGTAGACTCTTAGGATTGTTGGTTTCAAGCCTCAGTTCAGTTTCTATCCTTTTGAGTATGATGATTGTTGAACCCGGAACCTTGATATGGAATTGTTGAGTGGCTATGCTATCATTTGTATGATGTCTCAAATCTTTGTTTGAGCATTTACAGTTGTTATGCTGCCCGATTTCTTCCAGAAACACTAATGCCTTTGCATTATTTCGTGTTTCAGATGTCTGGCCGCATCCCTCACCAAGTGGTTCGTTTGACTCGGTGCATTAATGTGCCCGGTCACACGGCCATGCTAGTCCGTGTGATGACTGAGACCGGTTATCGTTGGTATCCTGAATACACTGTGGAGGAACAGTATCGGGATTTCAATCAAAGTCAGTATTTCTGCACAGTCCGGATATACCCCTCATATCCCGGAGCAAATGATCCCATCCACTGGTCTTATGGACTCGGGGTTACCATCGAGATGGCAGTACAGGATGCCGCTTATTCGATGATGACCATTCTCCGTGCTAGGCATGCCCTGTTGCTGAACACTGAGTTCTGTTACATGCCAGCTTCACTCCCCGGAGAGGAAGGCTACTACACTGGTCTGTATACTGATGCTTCTCATGAAGAGCCACTGCTTCAGACTACTGTTCAGATGTTGGAGGATAGGAACCGTGAGGTCCGTGCCCTCCGAATGGAGCTGTATAACACCCGAGCCGCTCACTGGACTACTTTGACATGGCTTGCACCGGCTGTGCACGCCGGATATCTGGACATGCGGGATTTGTATCCTGTGCGGACTTGTCTGCCTGATCGCATGGATTGGCGTGACGTTGGGGGAATTACACCTCCACGTGGGCGTCGGTTACCACCAGCATCGGGATCGAGACCATACCCATGCCCCTATGGTCCACAGCCTTCGAGTGCTCTTGAGTTCCAAGATCCGTCTGTACCACTTCCAGGCTACGGTGGTAATCTTTACGAGGATTACTACGCGAATGTCTGAGCTAGTCCGTGGTAGTAGTAGTATTGTAGTGGTTGTATTTCCACAGTCCTGCGCGTCTTGTGGAATATGACTTAGTGTGTACTGAGTTCCGGAGGTGTAGTTAAATAATGTATAGGAGCTTGGAATGCCTCTGATGGGATGTATCGTCTTTCACCACAGCTGTACTTTAGCCTTGGCTTGTACTAAACTTTGTATGGTGTGTATGACCACTGGTGTATATATAACAGTTCCTATATTACCATGTCGTACGGATGAACATCTCTGCATTTTGTGTCATCCATTACATTCTGCACCTCTATGTCAAATTTTTGCCATCCTTGTCTAAACCGTTGTTTTGTTTTCCTAGGATGGTCAACACTCGCAACACTCCTGCTGCTCAGGAGCAGGGTGAGGCTAGTGGGGCTAGAGATGGAAATCTGCCCCAGCCACCCTCTTTGGCGGAAGTTATGCTTGAAGCAGAACGGAACAAGAGAGAGACCAACCGTCTGCTGGAACGCATAGAGCAAAACACTGGGTTCCGTCAGAGGAATGACGTGGTGTCAATCCACGATTTTATCAAGATGTGTCCACCAAAGTTCCATCACTCCACTGAACCTCTGGATGCTGATGACTGGCTACGTAGTATCACCCACAAGCTACACTCTGCCCGTGTGGCCGAAGCTGACAAGGTTATCTACGCCGCCTACCATCTTGAGGGCCCTGCCAGTCTTTGGTGGGAAAACTTTGAAGCTATGCGTCCTGCTGGCCAAGTCACTACCTGGGCTGAGTTCAGTGAGGCATTCCGTGAACATCACATTCCGGAAGGTCTCATGGATCGCAAGCGGGAGGAATTCTGCAATTTCACCCAGGGCCGTTTAACTGTGGACGGCTATAGTCGTGAGTTTGGTAATCTGGCACGCTATGCACCTGAGAAAGTATCCACCGATGCCAAGAAACAGGCGAGGTTCCGCAAGGGACTCAGCCCTGAACTTCGTCGAGATCTACGTCTGCACGAGTGCACCTCCTTTCAGAAGTTGGTTAACAAGGCTATCAGTGCTGAGACAGGCCAGACCGACTTCGAGGCTACCCGCAAGCATACTCGAGACCTTGGTTCCTCATCCGGCTCTGGCTCTCACAAGCGCCGTGTGTGGGTTCCTAACGCTGCTCTGCCACCCAAGTATACAACGAGGCCATCCTATGAGGCGCCTCGCCCAACTCAACAGTTTGCACCTGCTAAGACCTATGGAGGTCCACCCTCCAACTTTGCTCCACGCACCACCACTGTGACATGTTTCAAGTGTGGAGAACCGGGACACTACATGCGTGATTGTCCCCAGAATCAGCCAGGAAAACCCGTTGGCCGTGGCAAGCCAACCGGCAAGGTGAACTATGTCAAGCCAATCCCCACTGCACGTGGTCATGTCAACTATGTTTCTGCCGAAGAAGCTTATGAGGATCCTAACGTCGTCCTTGGTACGCTTCTCGTAAACTGCCATCCGGCATCTGTTCTTTTCGATACTGGAGCATCCCATTCGTTCATATCTGAGAGCTATGCTCGATTGCACAACATGACTTTTTGTGACATGCCTACTTCCATGGTTATTCAAACTCCTGGTTCAAAGTGGCAAACCTCTAGGGTAAGCCATGGAAATGAAATCCTTGTCGATAGACTTGTTTTCCTTGCATCTTTAATCGCTCTCAAGTCCTCGGACATAAATATCATTTTGGGTATGGATTGGATGACAACCCATTACGCCAAAATTGATTGCTTTACTAGGACCGTTCAACTTACACATCCATCCGGCAAGATAGTCAATGTCTTGACTCGAATGGCTGAACGTCAGCTCTACTCTCTTAATGCCAGCCCTCTACCAGAACTTGAAGATATCCCGGTAGTCCGTGACTTTCCGGATGTTTTCCCAGAAGAACTGCCAGGAGTTCCACCTGACAGAGATGTCGAGTTTGTGATAGATCTTATCCCTGGAACCGTCCCAATCTCTAGGAGACCTTATAAGATGGCACCACTAGAGTTAGCTGAGCTAAAGAAACAACTCGATGAGTCCTTGCAAAAGGGTTTCATCCGTCCTAGTTCTTCCCCTTGGGCTTGCCCGGTCCTCTTCGTCAAGAAGAAGGATGGAACGGAGCGGATGGTTGTAGATTATCGACCTGTCAATCTGGTCACCATAAAGAATAAGTATCCGCTCCCCAGGATCAACGACCTGTATGATCAGCTCGCTGGATCCTCAGTCTTCTCTAAGATGGATTTGAGGTTGGGCTACCATCAAATCAAAATCAAGAACGGGGACATTCCTAAAACGGCTTTCGTTACTCGCTATGGCCAATATGAGTACACCGTCATGTCCTTCGGATTAACCAATGCCCCAGCTACCTTTTCTCGGTTAATGAATTCTATATTCATGGAGTATTTGGATAAATTCGTCGTGGTATACCTCGATGATATACTCATTTTCTCCAAGAGCAAGGAAGATCATGCCGAGCATTTAAGGCTGGTATTGACGAAACTTCGAGAGCACCGCCTTCATGCCAAATTCTCTAAATGTGAATTTTGGTTGCCAGAAGTAACCTATCTAGGTCATGTGATCTCTGGCAAGGGTATTGCTGTCAACCCCGAGCGAGTTCAAGCCGTCCTTGATTGGACTCCCCCTGATTCGGTCAAGCAAGTTAGGAGTTTTCTTGGCTTAGTGAGCTATTGCCGACGTTTCGTCGAGAATTTCTCCAAGGTTGCTAAACCTCTAACCGAACTCCTCAAGAAAGATAAAAAGTTTGAGTGGACCCCAAAGTGCGAGTCCAGTTTTCAGGAACTGAAAAGACGCCTGACATCTGCACCTGTACTGGTACCACCAAACTTTTCCAAGGATTTTATAATCTATTGCGACGCCTCGCGACAAGGACTAGGTTGCATTCTCATGCAAGATCGTCAAGTGATTGCATACGCATCCCGACAGTTGCGTCCACATGAGGATAACTATCCTACTAATGATTTAGAGCTTGCAGCTGTAGTCCATGCACTCAAAACATGGCGACATTACCTCCTTGGTAATCGCTGTGAAATCTTCACTGATCACCAAAGTTTGAAGTATATCTTCACCCAACCGGATCTAAATCTCAGGCAAAGACGTTGGGTTGAGTTGCTCACCGACTACGATTTAGGAATCACTTACACTCCTGGAAAGGCCAATGTCATGGCTGATACACTAAGTCGTAAGTCATATTGTAACAATTTAATGTTACAACAAAGTCAACCACTTCTCCACGAGGAATTTCGTAAGCTTAACCTTCACATTGTTCCTCGAGGATTCCTTTCCACCTTGGTGGCGAAACCTACCCTTATGGATCAAATCATAGCTGCCCAGAAGCGTGATAAAGGTGTATCACGACTCCAAGAGAACATTGCTAGCGGACTCGCTAAAAGTTTCTCTATGGATGATCGAGGTGTTGTTTTCTTTGAGAACCGTGTAGTGGTTCCCAAGAACCACCATCTACGACAATTAATCCTTAAGGAGGCTCATGAATCTCCTCTCACGATTCATCCCGGTAGTACCAAAATGTATCAAGACCTACGTCAAAGATTCTGGTGGACTAGGATGAAGAGAGAAATCGCTCAGTTCATTGCTAACTGCGATGTTTGTCGTCGAGTTAAAGCAGAGCATCAACGGCCTGCTGGCACCCTTCAACCTTTAGCTATTCCTGAATGGAAATGGGACAAAGTCGGTATGGACTTCATTACCGGGTTTCCCAGGTCCAGGAAAGGGAATAATGCTATCTTCGTCGCTATCGACCGCCTCTCTAAAGTAGCTCATTTCCTACCTGTTCGGGAGAGTATTACCGCTAGCCAGCTAGCAGACTTATATATCTCTCGAATAGTATCACTTCATGGTGTACCGTTGGAGATTAACTCAGACCGTGGAAGTCTTTTTACTTCACGATTTTGGGAAAGTTTCCAGAATGCTATGGGAACTCATCTCTCTTTCAGTACTGCCTTCCATCCGCAATCAAGTGGTCAAGTGGAACGAGTCAATCAAATTCTGGAAGACATGCTTCGAGCCTCTGTCATTTCTTTCGGTATGGAATGGGAAAAGTGTCTTCCATTTGCCGAATTCGCTTATAACAATAGTTATCAAGCCAACTTGGGTAAAGCTCCCTTCGAAGTTCTATATGGACGAAGGTGTCGAACACCTCTTAACTGGTCAGAGACCGGGGAAAGACAATTCTTTGGCCCGGATATGATTCAGGAAGCAGAAGAACAAGTTCGCATCGTTCGTGAGAGATTGAAAACAGCCCAGTCTCGCCAAAAGAGCCAATATGATAGTCATCATAAAGCTGTGACTTTTGAAGTCGGCGATAAGGCTTACCTTCGGGTTACTCCTCTTAAGGGAACCCATCGCTTCGGTATCAAAGGCAAATTGGCCCCTCGTTACATCGGTCCTTTTCGCATTCTTGCCAAACGAGGAGAAGTTGCCTACCAATTGGAACTACCTCCGCACCTCTCCAGAGTTCATGATGTTTTCCACGTTTCTCAACTCAGGCGTTGCTTCTCGGATCCTATCCGCGGAGTGGACCACGAAACGCTTGATCTCCAAGACAATCTCACATATCGAGAATACCCCGTTCGTATTCTTGATCAAACTGAGCGCACCACTCGACGCCACAATATCAAGTTTCTCAAGGTTCAATGGTCACATCATTCCGAGAGTGAAGCTACTTGGGAAAGGGAGGATCGTCTTCGACTTGAGTACCCCACCCTCTTTCCGGAGGAACCCGAATCTCGGGATGCGATTCTTTTAAGTGGGGGTGAGTTGTCACATCCCTAGCTAGCACTTGCATTAGGACCTGACTAGAGTGTGCATCATGTTTACTTTCAAAGAAACTTGAAATGGGATTAACAGAAACCCCAGCACCCCTCCCCTAACAACTAGGGTTTGATAAAATATTTTCCAATGTACCCAAAATGCCCTTCAAAATCTTCATCATTTCTTCCTTGGTCTTAAACCTCTGCCAAAAATGGTGCACAATTTTCTAGGACAATCTAGGGCTTTGGAACTAATCATATGGTATTTGAATTTGGGCATTTAAATGCTATAAAATATTTTAAATGCTCAAATAATCCTGAACTATAATGTTTCCTACTGTTCATATTATATACAGTAGGTATGACAAGTGTCATGAGTTATAAAAATGTTTAGGCATTTTTATTAATTAAACAAAGCTGCAAAAGAAATAAAACAGAAAGAAAAATAGGAAGAACACTTACCTGGCGCCCACCCGGCCCACCTGCCGGCCCAGCCCAGCTGCCGCTCCAGCGAGCTGCTTGGCTCGGCCAGGCAGGCAGGCAGGTGCTCGACGGCGACCGCACGGCGCGCCACGCAGCTGCCCGCCGCCCTGCTTCGCCCCCTCGCCGCCCTGGAGGGATGGATCGAACGTCCACGTCCCCCTCGACCCCCAGACACCTCCACCTCCCCCAGCTCCTCTCCTCCGCTCTCCCCGCGCCATGGCCGACGCCGCCGTGATTGCACCGTCGTAGAAGCCGCGTCCACCGTCGTCCCCGAGCTCCGCCGTGTTGTCCCTCGTCTCCGTTGTCCTCGACTGCTTAGAACAGGCCGAGCCCCGAGCGCTCGCCCGCCCTAGAGACGCCCCCGACCTCTTCTTCCCCAACTCCGGCCGCGGAGATCCCCCTCGCCCTCCGAATGGAGCTTTATAACACCCGAGCCGCTCACTGGACTACTTTGACACGGCTTGCACCGGCTGTGCACGCCGGATATCTGGACATGCGGGATTTGTATCCTGTGCGGATTCGTCTGCCTGATCGCATGGATTGGCGTGACGTTGGGGGAATTACACCTCCACGTGGGCGTCGGTTACCACCAGCATCGGGACCGAGACCACACCCATGCCCCTATCATCACACCAAGCCTGTTTTATTTTCTAAGTTGTCTGTACTCAGACATGTAGCTTCCGCTTGTGCTTGTGTGACTGTATGACTTGAGTGTTGGGTCATGTGACCCCTACCTGTATGACTATGTTGTGTATGGCTCTTGGAGCCTTTTAAATAAAGTACTTTGAGTCATAGAGTTCTGTTGTGATGCAATGTTGTATTTGCACATATTGAGCATATTGCGTGTATGATTGAAATGCTTGGTATGTGTGGGATCCGACACCTAGTTGTTTTCCCTTGGTAGCCTATCTTACAGGGAAATGCCTCCTAGTGATTCCAATGAGCCTTGGTAGCTTGCTACTGCTCGGAACACGTAGGCTGGCCGGCATGTGTCCTTCCTCGTTCATGTGTCTGTCCCTTAGGGGAAATGTCACGCGTTGTTCCTTTAAGTCCATGTAGCTTGCTACGACTTGGGTTCATACGTTGATGACCGACACGTTCGTTGCTGGGTCATGGATGCCTGTCTCTGTAATTTAGTGCCACTTTTGGTTTATAACTAGCCATGTCGGCCCGGGTTCTCTGTCATATGGATGCTAGCGACACTGTCATATACGTGTGCCAAAATGCGCAAACAGTCCCGGGCCAGGTAAGGTGGCACCCGTGGGGTTACCGTGCGTGAGGCCGCAAAGTGATATGACGTGTTACAGCTAGATCGGTGTGACTTAGGATCGGGGTCCCGACAGCGATAATGAAAGTCATTACCTATGCTTCAACAATAGGTTCTATCATGTATGCAATGCTGTGTATCGGACCTGATGTGTGCCTTGCTATAAGTCTAGTAGGGAGGTACCAAAGTAATCCAGGAGTGGATCACTGGAAAACGGTCAAGAACATCCTGAAGTACCTGAAAAGGACGAAGGATATGTTTCTCGTTTATGGAGATGACAAAGAGCTCATCGTAAATGGTTACGTCGATGCAAGTTTTGACACTGATCCGGATGACTCTAAGTCACAAACCGGATACATATTTTTGTTGAACGGTGGAGTTGTCAGTTGGTGCAGTTCCAAGCAGAGCATCGTGGCGGGATCAACGTGTGAAGCGGAGTACATAGCTACTTCGGAAGCAGCAAATGAAGGAGTCTGGATTAAGGAGTTCATATCCAATCTAGGTGTAATACCTAGTGCATTGGGTCTAATGAAAATATTTTAAGACAACACTGGAGCAATAGCCTTGGTGAAAGAATCCAGGTTTCACAAGAGAACCAAGCACATCAAGAGACGCTTCAACTCCATCCGCGATCAAGTCAAAGAGGGAGACATAGAGATTTGCAAAATAGGTACGGATCTGAATGTCGCAGACCCGTTGACTAAGCCTCTTCCACGAGCAAAACATGTCTAGCACCAAGACTCCATGGGTGTTAGAATCATTACTGTGTAATCTAGATTATTGACTCTAGTGCAAGTGGGAGACTGAAGGAAATATGCCCTAGAGGCAATAACAAAGTTGTCATTTATATTTCCTTATATATCATGATAAATGTCTTTTATTCATGCTAGAATTGTATTAACCAGAAAGTTGATACATGTGTGAATACATAGACAAAAACATAGTGTCCCTAGTATGCCTCTACTAGACTAGCTCGTTAATCAAAGATGGTTATGTTTCCTAACCATAGACATGTGTTGATCAATGGGATCACATCATTAGGAGAATGATGTGATGGACAAGACCCATCCGTTAGCTTAGAACTATGATCATTTAGTTTTATTGCTATTGCTTTCTTCATGACTTATACATGTTCCTCTAACTATGATATTATGCAACTCCCGAATAACGGAGGAACACCTTGTGTGCTATCAAACATCACAACGTAACTGGGTGATTATAAAGATGCTCTACAGGTGTTTCCGAAAGTGTTTGTGGTGTTGGCATAGATCAAGATTAGGATTTGTCACTACGAGTGTCGGAGAGGTATCTCTGGGCCCTCTCGGTAATACTCATCATAATAAGCCTTGCAAGCAAATGACTAATGAGTTAGTCACAAGATGATGTATTACGAAACGAGTAAAGAGACTTGCCGGACGATATTGAACTAGGTATGATGATACCGACGATCGAATCTCGGACAAGTAACATACCGATGACAAAAGGAGCAACGTATGTTGTTATGTTGTTTGACCGATCAAGATATTCGAAGAATATGTAGGAGCCGATATGAGCATCCATGTTCCTCTATTGGGTATTGATCGGAGATGTGTCTCAGTAATGTCTACATAGTTCTCGAACCCGTAGGGTCCGCACGCTTAACTTTCGATGACGATCGGTATTATGAGTTTATGTGTTTTGATGTACCAAAGGTTGTTCGGAGTCCCGAATGAGATCACGGACATGACGAGGAATCTCGAAATGGTCGAGACATAAAGAATGATACATTGGACGATGTTATTCGGACACCGTATGAGTTCTGGGGGTCACCGGATAAATATCGGAGTGTCGGGGGGTTATCGGAACCCCTGGGGGAACTAATGGGCCAACATGGGCCTTGAGAGAGAGAGAGAGAGGAGGGGCCTCTAGGGCTGTCCCCCATGAGGAGTCCTAATTGGACTAGGAGGGGGCGGCGCCCCCTCTCGTTCACTCTCCCTCTCTCCCTCTCCTTCCTTCCCCCTCTCTTTCCCTTGTTGGAAACCTACTAGGAATAGGATTCCCATTCCTTGTAGGAATCCTACTTGGGGCGCGCCCTATAGGGGCCGGCCGACCTCTCTCCTTGCTCCTTTATATACAGGGGAGGGGGCACCCTAGAAGACACAAGTTGACAATTGTTTTAGCCGTGTGCGGTGCCCCCTCCACAGTTACACACCTCGGTCATATTATTGCAGTGCTTAGGCGAAGCCCTGCGTCGGTAACTTCATCAACACGTCACCATGCCGTCGTGCTGACGAAGCTCTCCCTCGGCCTCAACTGGATCAAGAGTACGAGGGACGTCATCGAGCTGAACGTGTGCAGATCGCGCAGGTGCCGTGCGTTCGGTGCTTGATCGGTTGGATCACGAAGACGTTCGAGTACATCAACTGCGTTACTAAACGCTTCCGCTTTTGGTCTACGAGGGTACGTGGACACACTCTCTCACTCTTGTTGCTATGCTTCTTCTAGATAGATCTTGCGTGATCATAGATATTTTTTTTGAAATACTATGGTCCCCAACAAGAGGGGGCTCTACATCATCCTTGCTGCGCTTCGATTATGCGTGAGTAGTCTACCACGGACCTATGGGTCCATAGTTAGTATCTAGATGGCTTCTTCTCTTTATTTGATCTTCAATACAATGTTCTCCTCAGTGTTCTTGGAGATCTATTTGATGTAATGACTTTTCCTGTGTGTTTATTGGGATCCGGTGAGTTGTGAGTTTATCATCAGATCTATCCATGCATATTATTTGAGTTTTCTCTGAATTCTTTTATGCATGATTTTTTATAGCCTCGTATTTCTTCTCCGATTTATTGGTTCGGTTTGTCCAACTAGATGTATTTATCTTGCCATGGGAAGATGTGCTTTGTAATGGATTTGATCTTGCCGTGCTCAATCCGAGTGACAAAAAGGGACATGACACGCATGTGTCGTTGCTATTAAGGGCAAAAAGATGGGATTTATTTTACACGTGAATTTATCTTGTATACATCATGTCGTCTTGCTTAAAGCATTACTCCGTTCTTCCATGAACTTAATACACTAGATGCATGCTGGATAGCGGTCGATGTGTGGAGTAATAGTAGTAGATGCAGAATCGTTTTGATCTACTTGTCTCAGACGTGATGCCTATATACATGATCAATGCCTTAGATATCGTCATAATTATTTGCTTTTCTATCAATTTCCCAATAGTAATTTGTTTACCATCGTATGCTATTTTTATGAGAGAATCCTCTAGTGAAAACCATGGCCCCTGGGTCTATATTTTATCATCTACTAGCACAAATTCCCGTGCGTTGCAACAGGGCATAAAATATCCCACATCGCTACCCTAATTAGCATGGCTCAAGAATCTCTCAATCTGTGTCCTGTATTCCATCATGGTGCCACACACACCAACAATGGCTGCGGTGTTCATCTCATCACAATGTGTCTAGACGTGATCAATGCCAAGGTGATGAGCTCAACCACCTCATTGTTGGAGATATTCCCTAGAGGCAATCATGTACGATGATATTTCCTATGTGTTTATGAATAAAGATAGTCCTTGGATGTAATCAATGATACTTGTTGGCAAGTACGTGACTTGTTTGTGAGATCTTGTGTTGTATGATACATATTAAATGGTCCCTAGTCGTAAGTGATGTGTGGACACACGTCGGACTAGACTAGCAGATGACACGATGGATGGCTCGGTCTCACTAGCCATGGGGCATTGGATGCTAACCGGATAATATGGACTTGGAAAGGTCTGGTCGGATTCGACGTAGTCGGATCCGAGTCAAGATAAGGTCTGAGTCAGACAGACCCAACTATGAGACGCAACAATACATCATCTGTGAGTCTCTAGTACAACATATGTTCTATGTCCTATGACCTGAGCTGACACATGTACTCAGGATGGTGATAGACTTGCTTTGGGCTGACCAAATGCTACTTCGTGTCTGGGTAGTTACAAAGGTAGGTTTTGGGCTTGTCCAGACCCATGCTACGAGATGTGGTCGAGCAAGATGGGATTTGCCCCTCCGATCAAGAGAGATATACTCTGGTCCCCTCGTGTGATCCGACCAGGATAAGCATGGACATGCGACAAGGATTATGAGATAATTTGGTTTGGGTCGGCATCACTGGAACGAGAAAGAGGTCGGGCTAGCACGAGGATGACAGTCTCGCCTTGAGCCCGACGACATATATCGTGAGACAAAGGGAATGGAAGTGTGACACATGGTATAGGTTCACCTAACCAGCTTCATAGTCTGCTTGGTGGTCGGTGCGCCTTGCTAGAGGCCGCTACCAACCATGCAGGTCGGAGGTGATCCGACCTGCGACCAAGTCGACTTGAACCTAAGGGGTTGCGTGCTTAAGGTAAGGAACCTGTGAGGTTGGATCTGACTCCACGAGTCAGACTTGGTCCTACTCGGACTCGGATACAGACTGAATAGACTTTGCGCTTTAGGGTCTGTGCGAGGCCCAAGTGTTGATCCCGCGATGGATGCCTATATATAGTGGAGGTGCGGCACACTCATTCGGTTGATCGCTTTGGCGCCGTCATTAGGGCTTTGCATGTGTTGCAACTAGCCACCTCCACTCGCCGCCGGTTGTGTGATCGGACCTAGTAGTCCGCCGCACGACGTTCCTCCTGCACGCGTGGATAACATTAGAGGCGGTGCACTCACGCCGCTCCGGCGAACCTGTTCGCGGGATTCGATCGGCTACATGGGAGATCGACGAGGAGGAGACGACTCCAGAGACGCGCTGCCCCAACTCTACTTGCGCTGCACGACACCGCGCGTCTAGTGGTAACGATGTGTGATCCATCTCCCTAGCATGTTCCTGGATGTTCTGCGCGTAGGAAATTTAATTTGCAGTCGACGCACCCTATGGTAGAACCCAACACTCATGGTATAGCTGGATGTGGGCCGCCCTTCGTGAGTTCCTCCCAGCACAGGATCCATACCCGCCCTCACACCGCCCCTCATACCGCCCCTCGCTTTTGGCTATGAACTTGTTTCATGGAGGAATGACCAGTCATATTTGTATCCCCGGCATGCATGTCTCCTTCACACCATGCTATGGTGTAAAAGCATATGTGTGTAATACTTAGTCATTTTGTCTTTGAAAATGCACACTACGTACACTACATGTCGTCTAACTTACATATAAGGTAATTAATAACAACAACTCTGACAAAATTATTTAGAGACCAGTATTTACAGTGCATCTCACATCAAAGTGATATAAGCAGATGTAAAGATACATCCTTTTGGAAAATACTGTATAGATTATGTTGTTTTGAACTATAATAGAGTATAAAAAATAAGCAAATTTAATTAGCAAGTTGAAAGGGTATTCTATAAAAGTGTAATTTCAAGTACAAATTAGACGGCTCCATCAAATACACACACACACACACTGATACGTCTCCAACGTATCTATAATTTTTGATTGTTCCATGCTATTATATTATCCTTCTAGGATGTTTTATGGGCTTTTATATACACTTTTATATGATTTTTGGGACTAACCTATTAACCCAGAGCCGAGTGCCAGTTTCTGTTTTTCCCTTGTTTTCGAGTATCGCAGAAAAGGATTACCAAACGGAGCCCAATTGACCTTGTGACGCCCCAAGACCGATGCTCCAGAAGACTTCCAGCTATTCCGAGTTTCACCTTGTGACTTGTTTGTTTGTTGCATTCTTCATAGCATTTTATTTTGCATTGCATCATGTCATCATGCCATCATGTCATTTAATTTTAAAAACTCAACTAAATAAATTGCATAGATCGTTTGATCTATTTAATTCGAGGGAATCACATGGTGATATCTCTTTATACATACCCTCCCAGTATTATTAGGGAGCTATAATAATAATCCGTCGTTTTGGAATTAACCATAACAAACTTGCATCTTAATTCCCTCTTGTTTTTAAATCTTTTAAATCCTTCATCTTCTCCAAACACTCATCCTCTAGTTGTGGAGCTTTGATATATCAAAGTAGCCACATGCAAAATGTTAGCTCAATTCCTATTTATTTGGCTCTTCCAAATAAATGTTTTGCTTCTCAGTTTTTTTTCTATAATTAGTAGGAGAAACCTTTTTTTCTTCTACTAACCGAGGCTGGCCCATCTCTCCTTTTGTTTTTTCCTTTCTATATTTTTTTAGCCCACAACCAGACCACAACAGCCAGGCCCAGCCGTCGACCACCCTAGGCCCACCCAGCAGCCCAGCTCGAGCACCATCTAACCCTACCCTCGCTCCCTCGTCCTTCTCGTTCCCTACCGCGCGCCGCCAAGGAGAGATCCGCTCGATCCCCCGCCTCTCTCCCTCTGCCTCTCGTCCTCCCGCGACCGCCCCGCCGGTCGCACACCATCGCACCAGACCGCCCGCCCTGCTTCACCTCGCCAGCTCCTTCACCTGGCGAGGAGCCCCTCGATCCGTCCCCTTCGGACCCGACTCCGGTGAGTGCCGCCTCGTCGACTCTCCTCCGCGCGATGCCCCTCCTCCGCTGCCTTGCTTCTCTGCTCCAAGCCGCACCGCCGGCCTACTAGCTCGCCTCCCCGACCCGAACTGGACCGGAGCCGGCCATCTTCAACACCTTGTGTCACTGGCCATGGACGCCTCTGATCCCTCGCCAGACTGCTGCCCTCCGTCGCGCCCATCCATCCTTCCATATTCCCTGTGCCGCGCCCCGACCACATTGAGGCCCGAGCTTCGGCTGGGAGCAGTCGCGGCTACATGGTGCCCTCCACCAAGCAGCTGTGCATCGACGGCCATGTCTCCGCCGCCTCCAGCCTAGCCCATATCCCCGTCACTCCTCCTCGGCATCTGCGCGGACCTCGTCGCGAATACTCCAAGACACGACCCCATCCTACTGTACCCGTGCCGCACTTCGACGCCCCGCTGTCATCATGCACCTCCACTTGCTGTTGCTGTGACGCCAAGTTCAACGACCACCCATGAGATTTTCGCCAAGTGCCAGAATGTCTACGAACCTCTACTAGCATCTACGATTCTCCAAGTACCGCAACAAAGTGCCAAGTACCGCTACCGATGACTTGAACATCTACGACCCGTGTACAACTACCGCCGCCAAGACCGGTAAGCTCGAAGACCCCAAGTACCATGACATCGACAACCCTTCAAGTTCGACTACGCCAAGTTCAACGATGCGCCAAGTACCTCGACGCCTGAACGACTACTTCCTCTTCGATGTTGTGTACCACAACTATCGCCAAGTACCTTGTCGACAAGTGAATGACTACCACACTAGAAAAGTACATGGATACGCCAAGTTCCTCTACAAAAACATGTACCACTACCGTCGCCGAAGACCCGTGTTCAACTACCGACGACCGTGTACCACTACTTCCACTTTCGTTGCGATGGCCGAGAGTACCACTACTTCCCACGACGCCCCAAGAAAGACTACTTCCACTACCGCCGAACTCGATCCACCCCGAAAATGCACGCTTCGAAGGTATACCACCGAGACGACGCCCGTGAACGAATGATTTTGTTGTATGAGGTGTATCACTTGTTTTCCTCGAGTCCGAAGTGTCACTCGTTTCCATGTCGTCGACCCATGGTAAACCGGTATCCGGGATCACCCCACCTATCTCTTGCATGACTCGCACACACCACCCTTCTTTTGGATCGGCATCTCAACAAGTTACCGAAACCGATTCGTTGTCGTGGCACCATTTCGGTTACCCCCGCCGTGGCACCCTTTGTTTCCACCACGGTGGTGACATACTCCATATCTTGCTCATGTCAACTTTTAACTAAAATTTCTTAAACACTTGCATTTGTCATACGCATCATGATAACAACACTAAAATGTTTAAAATTGTTGTTTGCTTAAATATGATAAATATGCACATGGGGATTTTTCGGAACTGTTGTTGTTATTTCCGGCCTCATTTAAAAATGCCTAGATAGTGTAGTTTGCTCATGCTTCACCTCTTGCCATGTTAATTAACATTTAATATTGATGTCTACCTAAACGAGAGTCAACTAAATAAATTGATGTGGTGTTTTGTCAATATGCAACTCGTTGCATATTGAGCTCCACTTAGCTTGTAGTATTGTTTGTGCACTTTGCCTGCCATGCATATTGATAACCAGACATGCATCATGCTTGGTTGTGCATCATATGCCATCTTTATGCTTGTGTGTTTACCATGTTGTTTGCCTCTTTCCGGTTTGCTTCTCTCATTAGCTTCGGTTTCGTTCCGGAGTTGTGAGGATTCGTTCGACTTCGTCCGTTTGTCGTCTTCATGGACTCGTTCTTCTTCCTTGCGGGATCCCAGGCAAGATGATCGTTCCCCGATATCACCTCCAGCTTTGCTTTGCTAGTTGTCTTGCTCTATAGTTATACCTCGATGCCTATTCTTGTCTTGTCAGCCTCCTATGTTGCCATGAAACACTCTAACCGCCTTCCCAGCAAACCGTTGATTGGCTAAGTACGCTTTTGCTTAGCCCCTCTTATAGCGTTGTTAGTTGTAGGTGATGTTTGAAGATTGCTCCATGTTTGGACTTGTTTATTGGGATAACACAATATATATATATATATATTTTAATTAATGCACATATATATTGGTAATGGGTGGAAGGCTTGGCCTTCTGCTTGGTGTGTTGTTCCACTCATGCCGCCTTAGGACCCGATAAACCGGTGTTATGTTCCTTGATTTTGCGTTCCTAACACGGTTGGGGTTTATGGGCCCCCCTTGATAATTCACATTTCTTAAAGCTTTTCCAGCAAGACCCAACTTTGGTACTACATTTTCCTAACAACTAAAACTTTCATAGGGAGTAATTAACCCGAGTTCTTAATCAACAACCCGGGCCAGTGCTCCTCATGAGTGTTGGTCCAAACTGGGTAGACTGCGGGGCCACCACGAGGAAACTCGAGGATTGGTATATACATGTAGGATGTCCCATCCGGTCGTGGCCTGAGACGAGATACGCGCGGCTACTATCAGGGTGTCGGCACACCGGGAGGTCTTGCTGAATTAGTTTTACCTTTGTCGAAATATCTTGAGCATGGGATTCCGAGAATACTCGGGTCTTCCCAATATGGAGTTGCGACTCCGCGGATCGTGAGCTTGTGATGGGCTAAGTTGGGACACCCCTGCATGGTTATGAACTGTCGAAAGCCGTGCCCGCGGTTATGTGGCAGATGGGAATTTTTTAATTCCGGTTGTAGATAACTTGACACCATATCCTTAAGAATACACTACATGTGTGAGTAACCGTGACGGTCTCTTTTCGAAGGGGTTCCGGAAAGTGAACATGGTGGGGTTATGCATGAACGTGACTAGCTAGGATCACTTATTGATCATCTTTGGCAACCGTTGGCACATATCCTCATCTCGCTCTGAATTCATATGCTAGTTGCTTAGTGCTTGCTGCAACCACTTTATTACGTCTCCACACCTAAAGGCTTTGTTAGTTTTGATACCCGGGAATGGGATTGTTGAGTCCTTGTGACTCACAGATTACAAAACACACCAGATGCAGGTACAACTGAGTACGACGTAGGAGATGGACAAGAACTTCACTGGGAGTTCGATGAAGAGCGTGGTCATATGTATGTGACGTATCCCGACGATCAGTAGTGGTTCCTACCAGGGGCGATCAGGACTTGTGGTTGTGGTATCTTTTCTCGTTTGATTTCCGTAGTCGGACCCTGTGTTATTTGGATGAATGTATGAATGTTGAATTAATTGTGTGACGTGGCGAGTGTAAGCCAACTATTTAACTCTTTCATCCCTGTTCATTACATGAGTTGTGCAAAGATACCGCGTTTGCGATCAATCCAGAATACAATTATATCTCTAACTCGTGCCTCGACACGTAGGAGATATAGTCGCATCCTGGGCATTACAAGTTGGTATCAGAGCCTTCTCCGACCTAGGAGCCCCCCTGATTGATCGAACCGCTGTTAGTGGAGTCTAGACACACACACAAAAATGTTTTGAGTCATATATATATTTATATATATCGTAGAGTAGGATTTCTTTTTACTCCTCATCCCCTTCGTCACTCTGGTGAGGATTCCTGTCGTTATTTTAACATCACTATCCTCAATTTTCACCAATATTTTTTTAGGATCACGTGGGTATTGTTTGGATTGTTCCGATATCTTTGTGATGAGAATTCTGTCTTGGCGCCTCCCGTCTATTTAGGCTGAGTCCCGAGGAGTTGAGCTTTGAGGTATTGTCGTCCCATTGTGTATCATTACAGTTCTAGAATACCAGAGGCGACCGACATCGAAAACTCTTCTATGCGTGTCTGGTGGTGAGATAACCTCGACGTCACCCAGTACTAGTGGGATAGTTCGGGAGTATTGGCACGGCTAGTATAGCGGATGCGTTTCGAAGGTCCGAGGTAAACAGTTTCCGAAGGTGCCTGGTTATGTGTTGATGGATGGATACAACTGTATGTAGGATTTATTAGTTGTGTGATATGCGGTGCTTCCCCTATAGCCCCAACACCAGATTGCATAACCGGAAAGCTTCGGGAATTAATAGGTGGGATTCAAGTAGCTCTTAGGTAATCTTCCAACGGGGGCATGATATGAGGTTGGGGTTCAACATCTAGTGGAGAGGTTATCATGGTCGATGTTACACTGGGGGTTGCATCTTAAAGAGTCCTTGGCTATGCTGACTCGGGGATTGCAAGGCCCTTTGTAACACGTGCCATGGGGCATCAGCAGGAACATGTGGGACGAAACCTCTATTATGTATTTGTTCCATCTATTACCTTGTTGTTTTATTCTATCATTTTGTTCTCCCAAGTGGCTTCTCGACAAGTTGATGTACCATTAAACTTATGGAATTCATTCGTTCAATTCTCTGTTCAAATGATATTGTGAAGATTATGTTGCAACATATCTATCCTTTGTTTTGTTTTGATTGTGGTATCCAAGTTGCTTCGATGTCAAGTGTTGATTACTTACTTTTCCTAATCGGTGTTCTCATATTTCTATGGGAGTGTTAGTACTTCTTGATCATCGAGATTTCTATGTTAAATTCTTCTTAACCGACATGCTTCTCTTCAAGTTAACCCGACCCTTTCAATTTGTGCAAGATCAGTCTTGGTTTTTCTCAACGGTGTCTGTTTCATTCATCCCAAGTTGTCTTTGTTTTCCCCACCCTCCCACCCCTTTTCTTTATTGAGCCAGAATTATTAGTCTAGTATCCATTTTATTCATGTGAAGTTTCTTCATTCTTTTCTTTCAATGTTCTTATCCGATGATTCTCGGGAACATGTTCAGGAGTACAAGTTAACATTCTTCGTTCTCGTTTCTTCTCTGGTGGACTTAATTCAAGCTTCGATGTTGATCATATCTCTTTCTATTTTTTCACATATTCTTTCTATGTTGGAATTTCTTGTCCAAAGTCTCTCTTGTTTATTCAACTCCCTCTAATTCTTCTCCGGAGTGCTGAAGATATCTCGGAAGATCCGCGTTTCCATTCTTAATCAGTTCAATCTATTTTCAAGGTTTTTATCTCATTCAAGCCATTTAATTCAACCGGTGCAATATCTCTTTCAAGTAATCATTCAACGGTGTTTCTTTTGAGTGAGCCCTAACCCACAGGTCTTTTCCCAAGATCTTACCCGACTCTCCTAATTTTTTTGGAGTTATGCTCAAATTCTTTTCAAAATGTGACGTAAGAATGGCTTCCATGAGTCATATGCCTTCTCCAAGATCATTTTCAAATTCTTGTCATCTTTGGTTCATCATTCCTATTCTCCATTGTTCTGGAGTGTCTCAACAATTTTGGGTGGTGCCTCATCGTCATTCTCAGTTTGAAGACCGAAGAAGAATTTCTCCTAAATCTTGGTCTTTTTCCTTCAAGATTCGTGGTTCTAGCTTCATACCATCCTCATAATTATTTTCGATGGTGAGAATTCTTTTCATACGCATCCGAAGCATTTCATGAGTCATGTCCATTTTCATCCTTCGGAGACCATCCTTTTCAGAAGAAAAATTCATTTTCATTTTTGCTCCCGCCCTCTAATTCTTCCAGTGCATCATTCAAGTATTCTTTATTCTGCTCGTGATCCCTTTGTTCTTTTGTATCTAAGTTTCCTCAAGTGCCTTGGTTCTTTTCTAATTCTTCACGGCGATTCGTTCTCTTTCACTACTCGGTTTCAATTCTTACGGTGGTTCATTGGACATTACTCTTCCTACATTATCATATCATTTCACTCGTTTTTCCCAAATCATACCGGTGATTTGTTGAATACTTTCTCAAGTTTGTGCGAGATCTCTCTTTAATTCTTTGCAACAAGAATAGGTAGTATGCTAAATTCATTGATTCTCATCAATCTAAATTGGCGAAGGATACTCATAACATATTTCTTATTCTTGTTCATTCCAAGTGTTTAATTCCTTCGTCTGGATTTCGTTCATGATATCAAATTATTAGTTGTTCATCTTTTCTTTCCGGAGTTCCAAACTCTCTCAATTATCTTGTCACGAAGCTCTACATAAATCATTGCAAGGCTTAAATCTTAATCTTTTCATCCTTCACTTCTCATCCTTTTGTTACCGGAGGTCTTCATGGTGGTTCATCATGATTTAATTCATTCTTCAAGTGTTCATTAAGATTCTTGTTAGAGCTCAAGTATTCTTCTTCTTGCATTGCGAAGTGCAATTCTTGCTCCCTTATCTTTTAAGGTGGTGTTATGTCATTCTGACAATTTCCTTTCATGTTTCATGATTCACAAGTTATCAAGAATGAGATATTGAAAACCATCATTTCTCTTTCTTGAGAAGATCTTTCGATCCTTCAATCTCTATGTTGGAGTAATCTTGGGTTGTACTTCACCTAAAAGCTTTCCCTAAAGATTGTTGCTATTGTGGTGCTTATAAATGACCCAAATTCTTCATTTATCCTCTCGGTGAAAGAAGTTTTTATCTCTTTGTTGATCTCTAGCAACAACTCGTTTCCGTTAGTGGCAGGTTGTCACCCCATAATTTTGAGATGTTTTCCATAAGCCTCCAACAAGCTTATTCTTTTGTTGTTGATTATTTTCAACAACTCCGTTCAACCCTTCTTCGTAAGGATGATTTTCAAATTCATTTGTGGGAGAAGTTGTCATTTTCTTCTTCGTTCTTTTCTTTCCAACGATCTAGCATCTATTCTTTCATTCCGAAGGCATTGTGATGTTGCTCTCCCCAAACCATCATCTCATTTTATCGAGATCATGTTCTTTTCTTTGCTTATCCATTCAACTGGAGTGTTGTGTCCTCCATTCAAGTTCTCTCATCTCATCAAGTTTTGCCTCTCTTTTCAACCGGAGTGCTGTCTGAAATCTTTCTTACCCCTTGTGCCATTCGTTCAATAGTTTCGGAGGCAGTGTGTTGTTGATTTCATCAAGTATCATCCCATCTCCTCAAGTTCATGTTCAATTCCTTCCATTTACAGTCGGAGTGCTGTTCGAAGTACTTCATTCTTATTCCTTCTCTAGCTTTATTCAACTAGAGTGGTTTAAATTCTTCCATGATCTGTGAGCTCGTGTTTCATGCCTTTCAACCTACAAGGTTCTCGTAATGTTCCTTGTTCCTCTTTTCTAACAGAGTGTTTTCATCTTCGTTCATCTCCGTTGTATTCTTCTTTCAATTTAGTCAACCTCTCAAGTTCGTGGTTTCACTCGTTTGTCAAAGAAGCAACTTTGTTTTACCTCTTCCTTTTCCTATTCTATCCGATGCCATCTCCAGGATCTCGGGTCGAGATCCTCTGTTAGTGTGAGAGAGTTGTGATGCCCCAAGACCGATGCTCCAGAAGACTTCCAGCTATTCCGAGTTTCACCGTGTGACTTATTTGTTTGTTGCATTCTTCATAGCATTTTATTTTGCATTGCATCATGTCATTTAATTTTAAAACTGAACTAAATAAATTGCATAGATCGTTTGATCTATTTAAATCGAGGGAATCACATGGTGATATCTCTTTATAACATACCCTCCCAATATTATTAGGGGGCTATAATAATAATCCATCGTTTTGGAATTAACCATAACAAACTTGCATCTTAATTCCCTCTTGTTTTAAAATCTTTTAAATCCTTCGTCTTCTCCAAATACTCATCCTCTAGTTGTGGAGTTTTGACATATCAAAGTAGCCACATGCCAAATGTTAGCTCAATTCCTATTTATTTGGCTCTTCCAAATAAAATTTTGCTTCTCTGTTTTTTTCTATAATTAGTAGGAGAAACCTTTTTTTCTTCTCCTAACCGAGGCTGGCCCATCTCTCCTTTTGGTTTTTTTCCTTTCTATATTTTTTAGCCCACAGCCAGACCACAGCAGCCAGGCCCAGCCGCCGACCGCCCTAGGCCCAACCAGCAGCCCAGCTCAAGCACCAAACCCTACCCTCGCTCCCTCGTCCTCCTTGTTCCCTACCGCGCGCCGCCAGGGAGAGCTCCGCTCGATCCCCCGCCTCTCTCCCTCTGCCTCTCGTCCTCCCACGACCACCCCGCCGGTCGCACACCACCGCACCAGGCTGCCCGCCCTGCTTTGCCTTGCCAGCTCCTTCACCAGGGGAGGAGCCCCTCGATCTGTCCCCTTCAGCCCCGACTCCGGCGAGCGCCGCCCCGTCGACTCTCTTCCGCGCGATGCCTCTCCTCCGCTGCCTCGCCTCTCTGCTCCAAGCCGCGCCGCCGGCCTGCTACCTCACCTCCCCGACCCGAACTGGACCGGAGCCGGCCATCTTCAATGCCTTGGGTCACTAGACATGGATGCCTCTACTCCCTCTCCGGACTGCTGCCCTCCGTCGCGCCCATCCATCCTTCCATCTTCCCTGTGTCGCACCTCGACCACATGGAGGCCCGAGCTTCGGCTGGGAGCAGCCGCAACTACATGTTGCCCTGCCACCAAGCAGCCGCACATTGACGACCAAGTTTCCGCCGCCTCCAGCCTATCCCGTATCCCCATCGCTCCTCCTCGGCATCTGCGTGGACCTCACCGCGAAGACTCCAAGACACGACCCCGGCCTCCTGTACCCATGCCGCACTTTGACGCCTCGCTGTCATCATGCACCTCCACTTGCTGTTGCTGTGATGCCAAGTTCAACCACCACCCATGGGATTTTCGCCAAGTGCCAAAATGTCTACGAACCTCTACTGCCATCTACGATTCGCCAAGTACTGCAACAAAGTGCCAAGTACCGCTACCGATGACTTGAACATCTATGACCCGTGTACAACTACCGCCACCAAGACCGGTAAGCTCGAAGACCCCAAGTACCACGACATCGATAACCCTTCAAGTTCGACTACGCCAAGTTCAACGATGCACCAAGTACCTCGACGCCCGAACGACTACTTCCTCTCCGATGTCGTGTACCACAACTATCGCCAGGTACCTCGTCGACAAGTGAATGACTACCACACCGGAAAAGTACATGGATACGCCAAGTTCCTCTACGAAAACGTGTACCACTACCGTCGCCGAAGACCCGTGTTGAACTACCGACAACCGTGTACCACTACTTCCACTTCCGTCGCGATGACCGAGAGTACCACTACTTCCCACGACGTCCCGAGAACGACTACTTCCACTACCGCCGAACTCGATCCGCCCCGTAAGCGTACACTTCGAAGGTATACCACCGAGACGATGCCCGTGAACGAATGCTTGTGTTGTATGAGGTGTATCACTTTTTTGCCTCGAGTCCGAAGTGTCACTCGTTTCCATGTCGTCGACCCGTGGGAACCCGATATTCGGGATCACCCCACCTATCTCTTGCGTGACTCGCACAAGCCACCCTTCTTTTGCATCGGCATCTCAACGAGTTACCGGAACCGATTTGTTGCCGTGGCACCATTTCGGTTATCGCAGCCGTGGCACCCTTTCTTTCCACCACGGTGACAAAATACTCCATATCTTGCTCATGTCAACTTTTAGCTAAAATTGCTTAGAAACTTGCATTTGTCATACGCATCATGATAACAACACTAAAATATTTAAAATTTTTGTTTGCTTAAAATATGCTAAATATGCACATGGGGATTTTCCGGAATTGTTGTTGTTATTTCAGGACTCATTTAAAAATGCCTAGATAGTGTAGTTTGCTCATGCTTCACCTCTTTCCATGTTAATTAACATTTAATATTGATGTCTACCTAAACGAGAGTCAACTAAATAAATTGATGTGGTGTTTTGTCAATATGCAACTCGTTGCATATTGAGCTCCACTTAACTTGTAGTATTGTTTGTGCACTTTGCCTATCATGCATATTGATAACCGGACATGCATCATACTTGGTTGTGCATCATATGCCATGTTTATGCTTGTGTGTTTACCATGTTGTTTGCCTCTTTCCAGTTTGCTTCTCTCGTTAGCTTCGGTTTCGTTCCGGAGTTGTGAGGATTCGTTCGACTTCGTCCGTTTGTCTTCTTCATGGACTCGTTCTTCTTCCTTGCGAGATCCCATGCAAGATGACCGTTTCTCGATATCACCTCTACCTTTGCTTTGCTAGTTGTCTCGCTCTATAGTTATGCCTCGATGCCTATTCTTGTCCTGTAGCCTCCTATGTTGCAATGAAACACTCTAACCGCCTTCCTAGCAAATCGTTGGTTAGCTAAGTACGCTTTTTCTCAGCCCCTTTTATAGCGTTGTTAGTTGCAGGTGAAGTTTGAAGATTCCTCCATGTTTGGACTTGTTTATTGGGATAACACAATATATATATCTTATTTAATTAATGCACATATATATTGGTAATGGGTGGAAGGCTTGGCCTTCTGCTTGGTGTTTTGTTCAACTCATGCCGCCTTAGGACCCGATAAACCGGTGTTATGTTCCTTGATTTTGCGTTCCTAACACGGTTGGGCTTTATGGGCCCCCCTTGATAATTCGCATTAGTTAAAGCTTTTCCAGCAAGACCCAACTTTGGTACTACATTTGCCTAACAACTAAAACTTTCATAGGGAGTAGTTAACCCGAGATCTTAATCAACAACCCATGCCAATGCTCTTCATGAGTGTTGGTCTGAACTGGGTAGACTGCAGGGTCACCACGGGGAAACTCAAGGATTGGTATATACCTGTAGGATGTCCCATCCGGTCCTTGAGTCTGGAAAAGCTTTAGGTCAATTGGGCATCCGTTGAGTTTCACTCATACCTGGTATATACCTTCGTTGAGTTTCAGGTCAATTGGGCATCCCTGCAGGTATTCCCATCAGGATGTCTGCAACTGGATATGAACAAATTCCCATCCGCCACATAACCGCGGCACGGCTTTCGAAAGTTCATAACCCTGCAGGGGTGTCCCAACTTAGCGGAGGTTGCTTTTGGACCAGAAGAAGCCCAGGGAGGACCGGAGGAGGACCAGAAGATTCTCGAGCTGTCCACGAGGTAGGGGGCGCGCCCGCCTGGGCAGCCCGGAGACCCTCTTTACTTGTTCCCGACTCCAACACCCCCTATATATATATATAAAAACCTCCAGAAAATAACCTAGATCGGGAGTTCCGCTGTCGAAAGCCTCTATTGCCATCGAAAACCAATCTAGACCCTATTCTGGCACCCTGCCGGAGGGGGGATCCCTCTCCGGTGGCCATCTTCATCATCCTGGCGCTCTCCATGACGAGGAGGGAGTAGTTCACCCTCGAGGCTGAGGGTATGTACCAGTAGCTATGTGTTTGATCTCTCTCTCTCTCTCTCGTGTTCTTGAGATGGCACGATCTTGATGTATTGCAAGCTTTGCTATTATAGTTGGATCTTATGATGTTTCTCCCCCTCTACTCTCTTGTGATGAATTGAGTTTTCCCTTTGAAGTTATCTTATCGGATTGAGTCTTTAAGGATTTGAGAACACTTGATATATGTATTGCATGTGCTTATCTGTGGTGACAATGGGATATCACGTGATCTACTTGATGTATGTTTTGGTGATCAACTTGCGGGCTCCGTGACCTTGGGAATCTATGCATAGGGGTTGCCACAAGTTTTCGTCTTGACTCTCCGGTAGAAACATTGGGGCACTCTTTGAAGTACTTTGTGTTGGTTGAATAGATGAATATGAGATTGTGTGATGCATATCGTATAATCATGCCCACGGATACTTGAGGTGACAATGGAGTATCTAGGTGACATTAGGGTTTTGGTTGATTTGTGTCTTAAGGTGTTATTCTAGTACGAACTCTAGGATAGATCGAACGGAAAGAATAGCTTCGTGCTATTTAACTACGGACTCTTGAATAGATCGACCAGAAAGAATAACTTTGAGGTGGTTTCATACCCTACAATAATCTCTCCGTTTGTTATCTGCTATTAGTGACTTTGGAGTGACTCTTTGTTGCATGTTGAGGGATAGTTATATGATCCAGTTATGTTATTATTGTTGGGATAACTTGCACTAGTGAAAGTATGAACCCTAGGCCTTGTTTCAAAGCATTGCAACACCGTTTATGCTCACTTTTATCATTAGTTACCTTGCTGTTTTTATATTTTCATATTACAAAAACCTATATCTACCATCCATATTGCACTTGTATCACTATCTCTTCGCCGAACTAGTGCACCTATACAATTTACCATTGTATTGGGTGTGTTGGGGACACAAGAGACTCTTTGTTATTTGGTTGCAGGGTTGTTTGAGAGAGACCATCTTCATCCTACGCCTCCCACAGATTGATAAACCTTAGGTCATCCACTTGAGGGAAATTTTCTACTGTCCTACAAACCTCTGCACTTGGAGGCCCAACAACGTCTACAAGAAGAAGGTCGCGTAGTAGACATCAAGCTCTTTCCTGGCGCCGTTGCCGGGGAGGTGAGTGCTTGAAGGTATATCTTTAGATCTTGCAATCGAATCTTTTAGTTTATTGTTTTATCACTAGTTTAGTTTATAAAAGAAAACTATAAAAATGGAATTAAGGTTGCCTCATATGTTTCATCTTTTTAATATCTTTCGTGAAAATGATGGGAAGGAAAACTGTGCTCAAGTACTAGAAGAAGAATTACATAGAATGCTTGGCATAAAATTTGTGAATGATGAGCATGATTGCAATGTTGTTAGTATGAATTCTTTGAATACCCATAATGCTAATGATATGCAAAGCCACAAGCTTGGGGATGCTATGTTTGATGATGATATCTTTAGTCCCCCAAGTTTTGATGAGCAAATTTATTATGATGAACGCATGCCTCCTATTTATGATGATTATTGTGATGACATGTATGCTATAAAAAATAAAGATAACCATGAAACTTGTCATCATGATTTTAATTTTCAATTGGATTATGCTTCACATGATAGTTATTTTGTTGAGTTTGCTCCCACTACTATGAATGAGAAGAATTTTCCTTATGTGGAGAGTAGTAAAATTTCTATGCAAGTAGATCATGAAAATATTGCTTTATGTGCTGGTTATATGGTTGAATTCATTCATGATGCTACTGAAAATTATTATGAGAGAGGATCATATGCTTCTACATATTGCAATAATACCAAGTTTCCTCAATATGTGCTTAAAATCTTGGAGTTATGCTTGTTTTCCCTTCCTATGCTAGTTGATTATCGTTCCCATAAGTTGTTTGCTCACAAAATCCCTATGCATAGGAAGTGGGTTAGACTTAAATGTGCTAGTCATATTCTTCATGATGCTCTCTCTATGTTTCGATTCTTATCTTTCATGTGAGCATCATTGAAATAACCATGCCTAGCTAAAAGACATTAAAGAAAAGCGCTTGTTGGGAGACAACCCAGTATTTACCCCTACTGTTTTTGTGTTTTCACATGATTAAGCTACTGTAGTAATCATGTTTTATAGCTTTTATTTCAATAAAGTGCCACGTAGAACCTTTGGAAAGACTTGGGTGAATGTTAATGTGATCTTGCTGTAAAAAAATAGAAACTTTGTGCTCACGAGATTAGCTGCTATTTTTTTTACTGGAGTGTGTTTTTAGGTTTATTATTTTTGCAGAAGATGAATAGACAAATTCCTCACGTCCACCAATTTATTTGAGAATTTTTAGAGTTACAGAAGTATTCGAAAGTTACAGATTGCTACAGACTGTTCTATTTTTGACAGATTCTGTTTTCTATGTGTTGTTTGCTTATTTTGATGAATCTATGAGTAGTATCGGAGGGTATGAACCATAGAGAAGTTGGAATACAGTAGATATTACACCAATATGAATTAGAATGAATTCACAACAGTACCTAAGTGGTGGTTTTATTTTCTTATACTAACGGAGCTTATGAGTTTTCTGTTGAGTTTTGTGTTGTGAAGTTTTCAAGTTTTGGGTAAAGATTCGATGGACTATGGAATAAGGAGTGGCAAGAGCCTAAGCTTGGGGATGCCCAAGGCACCCCAAGGTAATATTCAAGTACAACCAAGAGCCTAAGCTTGGGGATGCCCCGGAAGGCATCCCCTCTTTCGTCTTCGTTCATCTGTAACTTTACTTGAGGCTATATTTTTATTCACCACATGATATATGTTTTGCTTTGGAACATCAATTTATTTTATTTTGTTTAGCTTGATGTTTGAATAATATCCCAAGATCTGAAATTCTTAAATGTTAGACAGTATTCACATACTTACATAATTATTCAACTACTCATTGATCTTCACTTATATCTTTTGGAGTAGTTTGTCATTTGCTCTAGTGCTTCACTTATATATTTTTAGAGCACGGCAGTGGTTTTATTTTGAAGAAATAGATGAACTCTCATGCTTCACTTATATTATTTTGATAGTCTTTTAGAACATCATGGTAATTTTCTTAGGTTACGAATTTAGTCCTAATATGATGGGCATCCAAGAGGGATATAGTAAAAACTTTCATACAAAGTGCATTGAATATTATGAGAAGTTTGATACTTGATGATTGTTTTGAGACATGAGGATGGTGATATTAGAGTCATTCTAGTGGAGTAGTTGTGAATTTGAGAAATACTTGTGTTGAGGTTTGCAAGTCCCATAGCATGCACGTATGTTAACTGTTGTGTGACAAATTTGAAGCATGATGTATTTCTTTGATTGTCATCCTTTGTGTGGAGGTCGGGATCGCGCGATGGTTAACTCCTACCAACCCTCCTCCTAGGAGCATGCATGTAGTACTTTCTTTTGATGACTTGTAGATTTTTTGCAATAAGTATGTGAGTTCTTTATGACTAATGTTGAGTCCATGGATTATACGCACTCTCAACATTTCACCATTGCTAGCCTCTCTTGTACCGCGCAACTTTCACCGGTACCATACACCCACCATATACCTTCCTCAAAACAGCCACCATACCTACCTATCATGGCATTTCCATAGCCATTCCGAGATATATTGCCATGCAACTTTCCACCGTTCCGTTTACTATGACACGCTTCATCATTGTCATATTTCCATGCATGATCATGTAGTTGACATCGTATTCGTGGTTAGGCCACCATGCATAAATTTTCATACATGTCACTCTTGATTCATTGCACATCCCGGTACACCGCCGGAGGCATTCATATAGAGTCATACTTTGTTCTAGTATCGAGTTGTAAATAAATATAAGTGTGATGATCATCATTATTAGTGCATTGTCCCAAAGAAAAAAAGAAAAAAAAGAAAAAAAAAGAAGGAAGGAAAGGCCAAAGAAAAAAAAAAGGCCCAAAGAAAAAAAAGAAAAAAAGAAAGAAAAAATGAAAAAGAAAAAGAAAAAAGGGACAATGCTACTATCTTTTTCCATACTTGCGCTTCAAAGTAGCACCATGATCTTCATGATAGAGAGTCTCGTGTTTTGTCACTTTCATATACTAGTGGGAATTTTCATTATAGAACTTGGCTTGTATATTCCAACGATGGGCTTCCTCAAATGCCCTAGGTCTTCGTGAGCAAGCAAGTTGGATGCACACCCACTTAGTTTCTTTTGTTGAGCTTTCATACATTCATAGCTCTAGTGCATCCGTTGCATGTCAATCCCTACTCACTCACATTGATATCTATTGATGGGCATCTCCATAGCCCATTGATACGCCTAGTCGATGTGAGACCATCTTCCTCTTTTGTCTTCTCTACGACCACTACTCTATTCCACCTATAGTGCTATATCCATGGCTCACGCTCATGTATTGCGTGAAAGTTGAAAAAGTTTGAAAAAATTAAAGTATGAAACAATTGTTTGGCTGAAATCGGGGTTGTGCATGATTTGGATATTTTGTGTGACGAAGATGGAGCATAGCCAAACTATATGATTTTGTAGGGATGAACTTTCTTTGGCCATGCTATTTTGAGAAGACATGATTGCTTTGTTAGTATGCTTGAAGTATTATTATTCTTATGTCAATATTAAACTTTTTTCTTGAATCTTTCGGATCTTAACATTCATGCCACAATAAAGAAAATTACATTGAGAATTATGTTGGGTAGCATTCCACATCAAAAATTATGTTTTTATCATTTACCTACTCGAGGACGAGCAGGAATTAAGCTTGGGGATGCTTGATACGTCTCCAACGTATCTATAATTTTTTATTGTTCCATGCTATTAAATTGTCCTTCTAGGATGTTTTATGGGCTTTTATATACACTTTTATATGATTTTTGGGACTAACTTATTAACCTAGAGCCCAGTGCCAGTTTCTGTTTTCCGTTGTTTTTGAGTATCGCAGAAAAAGAATACCAAACGGAGCCTAATTGACCTAAAGCTCAACAGAGGTTGTTTTTGGACCAGAAGAAGCCCACGGAGTACCGGAGGAGGACCAGAAGATTCCTGGGCTGCCCACGAGGGTAGGGAGCGCCCCCTGGGCGCGCCCCTACCTCGTGGACAGCCCGGAGACCCCCTTTACTTGTTCCCGACTCCAACACCCCCTATATATACAGAAACCTCCAGAAAATAATCTAGATCGGGAGTTCCGCCACCGAAAGCCTCTGTTGCCACCGAAAACTAATCTAGACCCTGTTCCGGCACCCTGCCAGATGGGGAATCCCGCTCCGGTGGCCATCTTCATCTTCCCGGCACTCTCCATGACAAGGAGGGAGTAGTTCACCCTTGGGGCTGAGGGTATGTACCAGTAGCTATGTGTCTCATCTCTCTCTCTCTGTTGTGTTCTTGAGATGGCACGATCTTGATGTATCGCGAGCTTTGCTATTATAGTTGGATCTTATGATGTTTCACCCCATCTACTCTCTTGTGATGAATTGAGTTTTCCCTTTGAAGTTATCCTATCGGATTGAGTCTTTAAGGATTTGAGAACACTTGATGTATGTCTTGCATGTGCTTATCTGTGGTGACAATGGGATATCACGTGATCTACTTGATGTATGTTTTGGTGATCAACTTGCGGGTTCCGTGACCTTGTGAATCTATGCATAGGGGTTGGCACACGTTTTCGTCTTGACAATCCGGTAGAAACTTTGGGGCACTCTTTGAAGTACTTTGTGTTGGTTGATTAGATGAATCTGAGATTGTGTGATGCATATCGTATAATCATGCCCACGGATACTTGAGGTGATAATGGAGTATCTAGGTGACATTAGGGTTTTGGTTGATTTGTGTTTTAAGGTGTTATTCTAGTACGAACCCTAGGATAGATCGAACGGAAAGAATAGCTTCGTGCTATTTTACTACGGACTCTTGAATAGATCGATCAGAAAGAATAACTTTGAGGTGGTTTTGTACCCTACAATAATCTCTTCGTTTGTTCTCCGCTATTAGTGACTTTGGAGTGACTCTTTGTTGCATGCTGAGGGATAGTTATATGATCCAGTTATGTCATTATTGTTGAGAGAACTTGCACTAGTGAAAGTATGAACCCTAGGCCTTATTTCAAAGCATTGCAACACCGTTTATGCTCACTTTTATCATTAGTTACCTTGCTGTTTTTATATTTTCATATTACAAAAACCTATATCTACCATCCATATTGCACTTGTATCACTATCTCTTCGTCAAACTAATGCACCTATACAATTTACCATTGTATTGGGTGTGTTGGGGGACACAAGAGACTCTTTGTTATTTGGTTGCAGGGTTGTTTGAGAGAGACCATCTTCATCCTATGCCTCCCATGGATTGATAAACCTTAGGTCACCCGCTTGAGGGAAATTTGCTACTGTCCTACAAACCTCTGCACTTAGAGGCCCCACAACGTCTACAAGAAGAAGGTTGCGTAATAGACATCACACACACACATACATCAAATATACAACTTGTTCTATTTTTAAGATGTCCCCGAACATCCAGGGTAAATTACACACACCAGCTCCAGAGGGAAAGGGTGATGGTGACCATGTGTTACACCTCCTCCACACTCTCGAAGGTTGGCTTTGTTGGTGAAGGGAATTCTTGCTACGTGTTGTAATTCATTTGTGATTTATTACACATAAAAAAGATAAAGTGAAAAGGAAACTCACATAGTAGATCATCTTAATTACATAGCCCAAGATCAATTGCGAATCATGAATCCTATCCAAGGAAAGGGGGTCTCATGTTGCATGTCCCTATTTCTCTGACGAAACTGAAGAAAACCTACAACTCCTTCATGCGCCATCCATGTTCGATGTACTCGCCGGCGCCCGTGCCCTAGGCACAGGGCGTGTGCCGCCATGTGGTTATACATTCAATGCATGTGCATGCACATGAGATGCATGGGCGTGTGTCGGCGCCTGCTGCATGCTGACGGAGCTGTACCACGACCCATGAGTTCATGGAACAACGTTAGCGGGTGCACAAGCCTACCGGGTTGCCAGAGTCCACGTCCTAGATGTCTCCTGCACTAGCCATCCACGACCTCCTGCCTCCATGCACCGCCACGACAGTCTTCATGGCCTCCTGCCTTTGCTCGCCCGTTGCCACTTCTCGGTTCGCTCGGTCCGACCCTGTCCGGGAAACATGATCACCAGGCTGGTCGGTCCGGTGCGGCCCAGTCTACGGGCAGTCGGTCCAAACGGGGGCTTGGTCAGGGACCAGAGCGGCCCAGTCCATGTCCACCCTGAGTTGGAAGGCATAATCACACACGAGCGTGCCAGTGATCTGAATCCTATCGAGCATGACGAACACCATGTCCAGTTAGAGTACAGGTCTTTGGTGATCAGCATTGACGGAGCCGCTTGTCATAGAAGGCCTCTCACTCAAACTCGGCCATCTCCCTGCTAAAAAATCAGGAGATAAGAAACGTGGGAGAGAGAGCATATAGCGTCCGAGGCTTACACGGGAGCGGATCAAGAGGAAGTTGTGATTTGGAGGAGCACCAAAAGTGGGAATTGCTAGACATTGCGCGTACATAACATTGGAGATGGGAGCATGAAACAGTCCGGAGAAGAGGAAGTAGACGCTCATACCAGGAAGTCCTAATCCCAAACAATCAGGAGCTTCTCATACTTGCGTCAACCAAGTAAACCTCTTAGTGCGGAACACGCATCAGACAACACCATACAGTTCTCAGCCCACGCCACAACCAAATCCAAGCCAATGGAGCGACAGTGGCCGGCGGCGGTACAGCGGTGTGGAACTGACGCGACGGCTATCGGGATGATGGTTGAGCGATCCGGCAACGAGCGCTCGCCTGATTTGGTCTAGGTGTGCACATCCACACCGAGGGAGAGAGAGATGGGGATAGTACCAAATCCATCAACGGCGGCTCAGATCCAGGCCAGCCCGAGCAAGCCCTCGGCAGGAATGCACTACGGGCCCGCCACTCGGTCCCCAGCTTGCACGGTCGCGCACGACTCCCACATCGGCGGCGGCCCTGAGGGGCCTCCAAGCTGATGCGTAATCCGGCATGGGGGAGGGTCTGGCCTCGAGGAGTGGGGACCCGGCGAGTCCGTCGGTCAGGAGTTGGGAGGCGCCCTCAATCATCACCTCCGTTTGCGGAGGGACGCGGTCCCAGTCGCCGTGATCATCGGCCACGGGGAGCGGGACGGGTGCGGCGACAGGGTTGAGACGGCGGCGCATCGATGGGAGATATGGGTACGGTGGCGCATTGATGGGAGAATTTTTGTAATGGCTATAGAGATGAGATCGATCGGAAGCAAACACGTACGGGAAGGTGAAATCGTAGTATCCGTGTCGGACTTCCTCCAGTAGCATTTTCTTTCTTATACACGTGCCCAAATCTAAATTTAGATCTCATCGGCCAATCTTTATTGGTTATCGTAAAATCAACGGATATAAATAGACGACATATGGAGAACTATGAAAGGCTTCGTCCTTTAATATTAGGTAAAGATTAAAACAAAAAATACGTTGCTGCAATTTTATTTTATTTATTTTATTTTGTATTTTTTTGATCTATCTATCAAAAACTATACAATTTAATCTTGCCCGTGACCGTCAATGGATTGACAACCCCTTGTTCGCGTTGGGTTGCAAGTATTTGTTGTTTGTATGTAGGTGTTGTTCACTATTCGTTGCTTGGTTATCCTACTGGATTGATAACCTTGATTTCATAACCGAGGGAAATACTTATGTGTACTGTAATGCATCATCCTTTCCTCTTCGAGGAAATCCCAACGCATTTCACAAGTAGCAGGAGGAATTTCTGGCGCCGTTGCCAGGGAGATAATGATACGTCTCCGTCGTATCTATTTTTACTAACACTTTTTCTCTCATTTTGGACTCTAATTTTTATGGTTTGAATGAAACTAACCCAGACTGACGCTGTTTTCAGCAGAACTACCATGGTTTTGTTTTTTGTGAAGAAATAAAAGTTCTCGGAATTGAACAAAACTTTTTGGAGATTTATTTCAGAATAAAAGAAAAATAATGGAAGCAAGAACCATCGGAGGGGGGCGCTGGCTGACCACAAGACACCAGGGCGCGCCACCCCCTCCAGGCGCGCTCTGGTGGGTTGTGGCCCCCTTGTGGCCCACCTGACCCTAATTCCAACTTCATAAATACCTATTTTTGGAGAGAGAAATAGGAGAGAAAGTTTCATCGCGTTTCATGATATGGAGCCGCCGCCACCTCTTGTTTTTCATTGGGAGGCCAGATCTAGAGTCCGTTTGGGGCTCCAGAGAGGGAAATCTTCGGTATTCGTGATCACCAACCCTCCTTCATCACCAATTCCATGATGCTCCCCACTGGGAGCGAGTAATTCCTTCGTAGGCTCGCTAGTCGCTGAGGAGTTGGATGAGGTTCATTATGTAACTGAGTTAGTTTTGATAGGGCTTGATCCCTAGTATCCACTATGTTCTCATATTGATGTTGCTATGACTTTGCTATGCTTAATGCTTGTAAATAGGGCCCGAGTGCCATGATTTCATATTTGAACCGTTTATGTTTTCACCATTATATCTATGTTCTAGATCCAATCTTGCAAGTCATATGCACCAACTACGTTTTATGATCCGTAAACCCTGGGGTACAGTAATCAGGATACTTTCCGGTGATGACCGTAGTTTGAGGAGTTCATGTATTCACTATGTGTTAATGCTTTGTTCCAGTTCTCTATTAATAGGAGACCTTAATATCCCTTAGTTTGCTTATCTACCCCACTGCCATTGGAGGGTAGGACAAAAGATGTCATGCAAGTTCTTTTCCATAAGCACGTATGACTATTTACGGAATACATGCCTCATTATATTTATGAACATGAGCTAGTTCTGTGTCACCCTAGGTTACGACTGTTATATGATGAATATCATCCAATGAATGCACCGATACAATGCCTACGAGTTTTCTACATATTGTTCTTCCTAAGTTACTATTGCTTTTGCTACTGTCACAACTTCTACCAAATCATTGCTATCATCATTACCATTATTGCTACTGTTACTACTGCTATCAAAATTATCATATTACTATGCTACTGATCATTTTGCTGCAGATATTTAATCTTCATGTGTGGTTGAATTGACAACTCAACTGCTAATAGTCACAAATATTCTTTGGATCCCCTTGTGTCGAATCTATAAATTTGGGTTGAATACTCTACCCTCGAAAACTGTTGCGATCCCTTATACTTGTGGGTTATCAAAACCTTTTTCTGGCGCCATTGCTGGGGAGCATAGCTATATTTGTTGAGTCACTTGGGATTATTATCTATTTTTCACTATGAAGAACATGAAGGACACTAAAACAAAGATCTTTCCCTCAAAGACGAGAGGAGGTAAGGAACTGCCATCACACTCTTCACTTGATTCTCCATCAGTTATAAGCAAGCTTGCCACACCACCACTTGCTATTAATCCGGATATGTCGCAAGTTATTGATGATGCTACTTCTGCTATGAATGATGCTACGAATGATGCTTATGATGATGCTAGTACCTTGCTTGATAAGACTATGCCACTAGGGAGATGCTTGATGAACAACTTGCTAGAATTAAAAATACCGAGAATCCTGAAACTGGTGAAATTACTAAAACTGATGAAGTCTTTGAATCTGAAAATTATGACACACCCATTAGAACTAGCTCTCCTAGAGTTGTAATGCCTAAGATACCTGAGGGTTATGTTATGGATGAGAAGATAGTGATACACCTCCAACGTATCTACAATTTTTGATTATTCCATGTTATTACATTATCAACTTTGGATGTTTTATATACATTAATATGCTATTTTATATAATTTTTGGGACTAACCTATTAACCTAGTGCCTAGTGCCAGTTTATGTTTTTTTCCTTCTTTTTGGCTTTTACAGAAAAGGAATATCAAACGGACTTCAAACAAAATAAAACTTTACAATGATTTTTCTTGGACCAGAAGACTCCTACGAGACTTGGACATGAGGCCAGAAGATCCACAAGGAGGCCACAAGCCGTAGGAGTGCGTCCTAGGGGGATGCTCCTACGCTTGTGGGTCCCCGTGGCTCTCCTAACCCTAATCTTTGCTGAGGAGTCGTGTCGTGGTTTTGTCACGGCAGACGCCCTTGTAAAAGGACTTAGGTGTGAGGCCATGGTCATGGCGATTAGCTTGAAGGGGTTGAGCGGAACGAGAGACACGAGTTTACCCGGGTTTGGCCCCTCACCAATGAGGTAAAAGCCTACTCCTGCATGTTGCTATATTGCTAGAATATCGATTACAAGGGTGCCAATCTTCTTGACCTAGCTAGCAATCCATCGTTTTCTGGCCTAAGCCGCCGCCGGGTCTCACCTTTATATACACAGGTCGAGGCCCGGCGGATTACAAAAATCCAGGTGGGTCATATAACGTAACCGACTCTGGCTCTAAGTCACCCTGCCTTGCTAGGCAAGCTACCATCATGGCGGCTTACACCTTCGGTCTTGAGTTGCCTCCGGGTTATGGGCTTCCAATAAGCCCGCTTGTAAGCCGCCTCCTGGTCTTCTCATTAGGCCTTCTTGGGCCTTCTCTTTATTGAATCACCAACGGTATAACCCGGCTCCTCCTGGGCGGGTCATACAACGGGGTTATATCCCCAACATTAGGCGAGTCTCCTACATCTTTTCACCATTTAACCAAAGAAAAGTTTGATAACCCACCATGACGTCACATTATTAACTTCAAAGGAAACTGAGGACATCGTAATGGGTCTTTGCATTTACTGATCACACTGAGAACCGAGGCGCTTCTGTTGTTAAGATAATGATTTTGCCTCCTCGATTTCCATGTGTGCCATTTTACTGTTCACCTTTCTCCTTATAAATAGGCACAGGGGGGGGTCCTTTTTTTACCTTTCACCCCACCCCTCTTTGTCTTCCTCGCACTGTCCATTGCCCTTCGAGCTCTGCCGTCGCCGTCAACCTTCATCGACAGTACCAGCCCGGCCGCTGCATCAACCTGAACGGACCAGAAAACGGAGGTGTCGCTCCGATGTCCATCAGCTTCACCAGGTACTCGACTCCTTTCACTCCAATCTGCATTAGGGTTTCCTCAGTTTCTCTGTTCGTCGTCGCTCATCTTGTCCGCTCGTAGTTCGTCCCTTATATTGCCTAGTTGAACACTTGACGCAATACTAAAATCATGTGGCGTAATTTTTAGTATCTGTGACTCATCATAGATCCATCCTGCCTCTGCAAGATTCATTTTTGATACACTGGTTCTTCTATAGTCACTTTAGGTTTAGAAATAGTTTTTCTTTCCTGAACCATTGTAGATCCATAAATAAAGTTGCGAGCTGTGGAAACTATTTAGGAAACACTTAGCTGAATTTCTGGCCCTTTGATACTTCCATTTTGCATCATGCTTTTATGTTAATATTTATTGCACTTTGGGCTGTTATTACACATTATGTCACAATACTTACGCCTTTTCTCTCTTATTTTACAAGGTCTACATGAAGAGGGAGAATGCCGGCAGTTGGAATTCTGGGCTGGAAAAGGAGCAAACATTGGAGACCTATTCCGCACAACTCAAAAAGCTCCGAAACTCCACAAAATACCGTTTCAGAAAATATAAAAAATACCTGGCGAAAGAGATTCACCAGGGGGGCCACCACCTATCCACGAGGGTGGCCCCCCCTATGGGTGCGCCCCTGCCTCGTGGGCCACCCGGTGACCCCCCGATGCCTATCTTCTCCTTTATGGGGTGTTTTGACCTGAAAAAAATCATAGGGAGGCTTTCGGGACCAGATGCTGCCGTCTCGAGGCGGAACCTTGGCGGAAACCAATCTAGGGCACCGGCAGAGCTGTTCTGCCGGGGATACTTCCCTCCGGGAGGGGGAAATCATCACCGCCGTCATCACCAACAACTCTCGCATCTTGGGGAGGGTTATCTTCATCAACATCTTCACCAGCACCATCTCTTCTCAAACCCTAGTTCTTCTCTTGTATCCAATCTTTGTTCCCAAACCTCTGATTGGTACCTGTGGGTTGCTAGTAGTGTTGATTACTCCTTGTAATTGATGCTAGTTGGTTTACTTGGTGGAAGATCATATGTTCAGATCCATTATGCATATTAATACCCCTCTGAACATGAACAATATTATGTCTTGTGAGTAGTTACTTTTGTTCTTGAGGACATGGGAGAAGTCTTACTATAAGTTGTCATGTGAATTTGGTATTCGTTTGATATTTTGATGAGATGTATGTTGTCTCTCCTCTAGTGGTGTCATGTGAACGTCGACTACATGACACTTCACCATTGTTTGGGCCTAGAGGAAGGCATTGGTAAGTAATAAGTAGATGATTGGTTGCTAGAGTGGCAGAAGCTTAAACCCTAGTTTATGCGTTGCTTCGTAAGGGGCTGATTTGGATCCACTTGTTTCATGCTATGGTTAGGTTTACCTTAATACGTCTTTTGTAGTTGAGGATGCTTGCAATAGAGGTTAATCATAAGTGGGATGCTTGTCCAAGTAATGACATCACCCAAGCACCGGTCCACCCACATACAAAATTCTCAAAGTACCGAACGCGAATCTGATGATCGTGATGAAAACTAATTTGAGGATAATTCCCATGTGTCCTCGGGAGCGTTTTCCTTCCTATAAGAGCTTGTCCAGGCTTGTCCTTTGTTACAAAAAGGATTGGGCCATCTTGTTGCACCTTATTTACTTTTACTATTTGTCACTTGCTACCAATTACCTTATCACAAAACTATTTGTTACCGATAATTTCAGTGCTTGCAGAAAATACCTTACTGAAAACTGCCTATCATTTCCTTCTGCTCCTCATTGGATTCGACACTCTTACTTATCGAAAGGACTACAATAGATCCCCTACACTTGTGGGTCATCGAGAGTCTTTTCTGGCGGGATTGCTGAGTGAAGCGCCTTTTCTAAGGAATAATTTATATAGTGTGCTGAAATTTACTGTCACTTGTTACTATGGCTCATCATCCTTTGAGGGGCTTGTTCGGGGTATCTTCACCCCGACCAGTAGAGCAAAGAGTTGCTCCTCAACCTACTGAACCTACTGAAATTTTTTGCTTTGAAATTCCTTCGGGTATGATAGAGAAACTGCTAGATAATCCCTTTACAGGAGATGGAACACTGCATCCCGATTTACACCTAATCTATGTGGATGAAGTTTGTGGATTATTTAAGCTTGCAGGTATGCCCGAGGATGTTATCAAGAAAAAGGTCTTCCCTTTATCTTTGAAGGGAGATGCATTGACATGGTTTAGGCTATGCGATGATATTGGATCATGGAACTATAATCAACTGAAGTTGGAATTTCATCAGAAGTTCTACCCTATGCATCAAGTTCATCGTGATCGTAATTATATATATAATTTTTGGCCTCGCGAAGGAGAAAGCATCGCTCAAGCTTGGGTGAGGCTTAAGTCAATGTTATATTCATGCCCCAATCATGAGCTCTCAAGAAAAAATGATCATTCAAATTTTTTATGCTCGGCTTTCTCTCAATAATCGTACCATGCTCGATAATTCTTGTATCGGTTCTTTTATGATGAAGACTATTCAATTCAAATGGGATTTATTGGAAAGAATTATACGCAACTCTGAAGATTGGGATCTCAACGAAGGTAAGGAGTCAGGTATGACCCCTAAGTTTGATTGTGTTAAAGCTTTTATCGATACCGATGTTTTCCGTGAGTTTAGCACTAAATATGGACTTGACTCTAAGATAGTAGTTTCTTTCTGTGAACCATTTGCTACTCATGTTGATCTTCCCAAGGAGAAGTGGTTTAAATACCATCCTCCCATTGAAGTGAAAGTAGTTGAACCTGTTAAAGTTGAAGAAAAGACTATCACTTATAATGTTGATCCTATTGTTCCCACTGCTTATATTGAGAAACCACCTTTCCCTGTTAGAATAAAGGATCATGCTAAAGCTTCAACTGTGGTTCGTAAGAGTAATACTAGAACACCTACACCCTCTGAGTAAATTAAAGTTGAACCTAGTGTTGCTATGGTTAAAGATCTATTGGTTGAAAATTTAGATGGACATGTTATTTACCTCCAAGAGGAAGCTGCTAGAATAGCCAAACCCGATGCTAGGAATAAACATAGACATGTTGTAGGCTGGCCTGTTATTTCTGTTAAAATAGGAGATCATTGCTATCATGGTTTATGTGACGTAGGTGCTAGTGCAAGTATAATCCCTCATTCCTTATATAAAGAAATTATGCATGATATTGCACCCGTTGAGCTAGAAGGTATTGATGTCACTATTAAACTTGCTAATAGAGACACTATTTCACCAATTGGGATTGTTGGAGATGTTGAAGTCTTGTGTGGGAAGGTTAAATACCCTGCTGATTTTCTTATTCTTAGTTCCGCACAAGATGTTTTTTGTCCCATTATATTTGGTAGACCCTTCTTGAATACTGTTAATGCTAAGATAGACTACGTAAAAGATATTGTTACTGTTGGTTTAGGGGATATGTCTCATAATTTTAACTTTGCTAAATTTCGTAGACAACCCCATGATAAAGAATTACCTAGTAAGGATGAAATTATTGGTCTTTCTTCTATTGTTGTGCCTCCTCACAATCCTTTAGAACAATATCTGCTAGACCATGAAAATGATATGTATATGAATGAGAGAAGGGAAATAGATGAAATAATCTTCAAGCTGGGACCCGTATTGAAAAACAACTTGCCTGTTGAAATCCTAGGGGATCCTCCTCCACCCAAGGGCGATCCCGTGTTTGAACTTAAACCATTACCCGATAATCTTAAGTATGTTTATCTTGATGAAAAGAAGATATATCTTGTTATTATCAGTGCTAACCTTTTAGAGCAGGAAGAAGAAAAAATATTGAAAACTCTGAAGAAGCATCGTGCTGCTATTGGATATACTCTGGATGATCTTAAGGGCATTAGTCCCATTTTATGCCAACACAAGATAAAATTGGAAGAGGACGCTAAACCGGTTATTGATCATCAACGATGATTAAATCCTAAGATGAAAGAAGTGGTAAGGAAGGAAATACTAAAGCTTCTAGAGGCAGGTATAATCTATCCAGTTGCTAATAGCCAGTGGGTAAGTCCTGTCCATTGTGTCCCTAAGAAGGGAGGTATGACTGTTGTTCCTAATGATAAAGATGAATTGATCCCTCAAAGAATTGTTACAGGTTATAGGATGGTAATTGATTTCCGCAAATTAAATAAAGCTACTAAGAAATATCATTACCCTTTGCCTTTTATTGATCAAATGCTAGAAAGGTTATCCAAACACACTCATTTTTGCTTTCTAGATGGTTATTATGGTTTCTCTCAAATACCCGTGTCAAAAGGGGATCAAGAAAAGACTACTTTTACTTGTCCTTTCGGTACCTTTGCTTATAGACGTATGCCTTTTGGTTTATGTAATGCACCTGCTACCTTTCAAATATGCATGATGGCTATATTCGCTGATTTTTGTGAAAAGATTGTTGAGGTCTTCATGGATGATTTCTTTCCGTTTACGGAACTTCTTTTGACGATTGCTTGAGCAATCTTGATCGAGTTTTGTAGAGATGTGAAGACACTAATCTTGTCTTGAATTGGGAGAAGTGCCACTTTATGGTTAATGAAGGCATTGTCTTGGGACATAAAATTTCTGAAAGAGGTATTGAAGTTGACAAAGCTAAAGTTGATGCTATTGAAAAGATGCCGTGTCCCAAGGACATCAAAGGTATACGAAGTTTCCTTCGTCATGCCAGGTTTTATAGGAGGTTCATTAAGGACTTCTCGAAAATCTCCTGGCCTCTGACTAATCTCTTACAAAAAGATGTTCCTTTTGTCTTTGACAATGATTGTTTAGAAGCATTTGAAATACTTAAGAAAGCATTGATCTCTGCACCTATTGTCCAGCCTCCTGACTGGAATTTACCCTTTGAGATTATGTGTGATGCTAGTGATTATGCTGTAGGTGATGTTCTAGGACAAAGAGTTGATAAGAAATTGAATCTTATCCAATATGCTAGTAAAACTCTAGATAGTGCCCAGAGAAATTATTCTACTACTGAGAAGGAATTTTTAGCAGTTGTATTTGCATGTGATAAGTTTAGACCTTATATTGTTGATTCTAAAGTAACTATTCACACTGATCATGCTGCTATCAAATACCTCATGGAAAAGAAAGATGCTAAACCTAGACTTATCAGATGGGTTCTCTTGCTGCAATAATTTGATTTGCATATTATTGATAGAAAGGGAGCTGAGAACCCCGTTGGAGACAACTTGTCTAGGCTAGAGAATATTCTTGATGACCCACAACCTATTGATGATAGCTTTCCTGATGAACAATTAGCTCTCATAAATACTTCTCGTACTGCTCCATGGAATGCTGATTATGCTAATTACATTGTTGCTAAGTTAATACCACCCTGTTTCACATACAAGCAAAAGAAAAAATTATTCTATGATTTGAGACATTACTTCTGGGATGACCCACATCTTTACAAAGAAGGAGTAGATGGTATTATTAGACGTTGTGTACCTGAGCATGAACAAGAACAGATCCTATGCAAATGCCACTCTGAAGCTTATGGAGGACACCATGCTGGAGATAGAACTGCACATAAGGTATTGCAATATGGTTTTTATTGGCCTACTCTCTTCAAGGATGCTCGTAAGTTTGTCTTATCTTGTGATGAATGTCAAAGAATTGGTAATATCAGTAGACGTCAAGAAATGCCTATGAATTATTCACTTGTTATTGAACCATTTGATGTCTGGGGCTTTGATTATATGGGATCGTTTCCTTCATCTAATGCGTACACACATATTTTAGTTGCTGTTGATTACGTTACTAAGTGGGTAGAAGCTATTCCAACTAGTAGTGCTGATCACAACACCTCTATTAAGATGCTTAAATAAGTTATTTTTCTGAGGTTTGGAGTCCCTATATACTTAATGACTGATGGTGGTTCACACTTTATTCATGGCGTTTTCCGTAAAATGCTTGCTAAGTATGATGTTAACCATAGAATTGCATCCCCTTATCACCCACAGACTAGTGGTCAAGTAGAATTAAGCAATAGAGAGCTGAAATTAATTTTGCAAAAGACAGTTAATAGATCTAGGAAGAATTGGTCTAAGAAACTTGATGATGCATTATGGGCCTATAGGACTGCATACAAAAATCCTATGGGTATATCTCCATATAAGATGGTTTATAGAAAAGCTTGTCACTTACCTCTTGAGCTAGAACATAAGGCATATTGGGCTATTAAAGAGCTCAATTATGATTTCAAACTTGCCGGTGAGAAGAGGCTATTTAACATTAGCTCTCTTGATGAATGGAGAACCCAGGCCTATGAGAATGCCAAGCTGTTTAAAGAAAAAGTTAAAAGATGGCATGACAAAAGGATACAAAAGCGTGAGTTTAATGTAGGTGATTATGTCTTGCTATACAACTCTCGTTTAAGATTTTTTGCAGGAAAACTTCTCTCTAAATGGGAAGGTCCTTACGTTATCGAGGAGGTCTATCATTCCGATGCCATAAAAATCAACAACTTCGAAGGCACAAATCCAAAGGTGGTGAATGGTCGAAGAATCAATCATTATATCTCAGGTAATCCTATAAATGTTGAAACTAATGTTATTGAAACCGTAACCCTGGAGGAATACATAAGGGACACTTTCCAGAACGATTCAGACCCCGAAAAGGAAGAGGCATGCGGTACGGTAAGTAAACCGACTCCAAAACAGTTCTAATGGGAATTTTTCACCGTTTTGGAATATTTAGAAAAATAGAAAAAATAAGAGGCAGTCCGGAAGAGACACGAGCCGTCCACGAGGGTGGAGGGCGCGCCCCCTTCCCCTGGGCGTGCCCCCTGCCTCGTGGGCACCTCGTGTGCCTCCCGGACTCCGATTTCTTGCACGTTACTCCTTTTGGTCGGTAAAATTTCATTATATAAACTCCCGAAGGTTTTGACCACCGTATCACGCAAAAATCCTCTGTTCTTGTTTCAAGCTATTTTCTGCTAGGGTTGACAAGGCCATGCATCATGTCGTCTTCCTCCTCTAACAATGAGGGCAACAATGCTTGGTTAATGAAGATAGAGCTGAAGAGGGAAGGACCCGAGGAGATCAACAAGGAGAATAGGATCAAGAAGGCTATGGAGGATCAGGCTCCGGCAACAGGAGAAGAAGACATCCTTCAACCCCTTCCCAACCTTTTTACTTCAACTGAGATTGAAGCTTTCAAGATGATTGAGTTAGCTCAAATACAAAACAAGTATCTCACAAGTGAAAATTATTTTACTGAAGGAGCATATAGCTGCACTCAAAGGTATTATATGCAAGTTGGAGGATCTCCTACGCTCAATGTATGATGATCCGACATCACTACTTTCAACTCCATCATCACCAACTCCGAAGAAGGAGACATAATCATATGGGTATGGGCACTCCCCTTGGCAACTGCCAAGCTTGGGGGAGGTGCCCCGGTATCGTATCACTATCACACTCCTATCTTTACCGTTTTTCTTAGTTCGATCCTTTTGTTAATATCTTGATCTAGTAGAATAAAGTTAGCATGATCTAGTTGTGAGGTTTTTCTTTATGATCTTTACCTTTGTAATCGAGTCCGTGAGCTATATAATAAAGATTAGTGTTGAGTCAAGGGCTTGATTTCCTCACTTTGGTCATGAGAGAATAAAAGAAAATATAAAAAGTATCAAAGAGATCGTATTGATCTTATGGGAAGTAATGACTTCACATATGAAGAGTATGATGAGTAAAAGTTGTTGAGAGGTGACAAACATAGTCTTGGTAATCGTTGCAATTAATAGGAAGTAATAAAGAAAGAGAGGTTTCACATACAAATATACTATCTTGGACATCTTATATGATTGTGAGCACTCATTAAAATATGACATGCTAAAGAGTTGATGTTGGACAAGGAAGACAACATAATGGGTTATGTTTTCTTATATTCGAAATAAAGTATATTGTCATGGATCATCCAACATGTTGAGCTTGCCTGTCCCCCTCATGCTAGCCAAAACTCCTTGCACCAAGTAGAGATACTACTTCTGCTTCCTTACATCCTTAAACCCAGTTTTGCCATGAGAGTCCACCATACCTACCTATGGATTGAGTAAGATCCTTCAAGTAAGTTGTCATTGTTGCAAACTCTCTAAAATATGTATGATTTATTAGTGTGGAGGAAATAAGCTTTATATGATCTTGTGATATGGAAGTAATAAAAGTGACGGACTGCATAATAAAGGTCCTTATCACAAGTGGCAATATAAAGTGATGTTCTTTTGTGCTAAGACTTTGTGCATCCAACCATGAAAGCACATGACAACCTCAGCTTCCCTCTACAAAGGGCCTATCTATTATTCTTGCCTTATAAGAGTCAAGGTGAAAATCACCTTTCCTTTTTATATTTTATCCTTTGGCAAGCACATTGTGTTGGAAAGATCCTAACATATATACCCACTTGGATGTAAGTTATCATGGTCTATTACTGTTGACATTACCCTTGAGGTAAAAGGTTGGGAGGTTATACCATAAGCCCCTATCTTTCTCTGTGTCCGATTAAAACTCCACACCCATAAGTATTGCGTGAGTGTGAGCAATTGTGAAAGACTATATGATAGTTGAGTATGTGGACTTGCTGAAAAGCTCTTATAATGACTCTTTCCGGTGTTATGATAAATTGCAATTGCTTCAATGACTGAGATCATAGTCTGTCGGTGCTCAATGAAGTTTCTGATTCATACTTGACATTGTGAATGAATTGTTACTTTAGCATAAGAATCATATGATAATATATGTGTGTTGCTGTTATAAGAATGATCATGATGCCCTCATGTCCGTATTTTATTTTTATCGACACCTCTATCTCTAAAACATGTGGACATATTTTTCAATATCAGCTTTCGCTTGAGGACATGCGAGGTCTAAGCTTGAGGGAGTTGATACATCCATTTTGCATCATGCTTTTATGTTAATATTTATTGCACTTTGGGCTGTTATTACACATTATGTCACAATACTTATGCCTTTTCACTCTTATTTAACAAGGTCTACATGAAGAGGGAGAATGTCCGCATCTCGAATTCTGGGCTGGAAAAGGAGCAAACATTGGAGACCTATTCTGCACAACTCAAAAAAGCTCCGAAACTCCACGAAACACCGTTTCAGAAAATATAAAAAATACCCGGCGAAAGAGATTCACCAGGGGGGCACCACCTGTCCACGAGGGTGGGGGGCGCCCCCCTCTAGGCGCGCCCCCTGCCTCGTCGGCCACCCGGTGACCCCCCGATGCCTATCTTCTCCTATATGGGGTGTTTTGACCTAAAAAAATCATAGGGAGGCTTTCGGGACCAGACGCCGCCGTCTCGAGGCGGAACCTTGGTGGAAACCAATCTAGGGCTCCAGTAGAGCTGTTCTGCCGGGGATACTTCCCCTTGGGAGGGGTAAATCGTCACCGCCGTCATCACCAACAACTCTCCCATCTTGGGGAGGGTTATCTTCATCACCCTTCTTATCCTTATAGACTGCTGATTAGTCATGTCATACGCTGTGGCTCACAAAAATGCTCCTTTTGAACCGCCCGCCTCTGGCGGCTTAACACTTGCAAATAGCTCTTATATTGTAATACATAAATTTACTGTATTTACTTCTTGTTCATAGCTTTGTGATCTCCGGCTCATCATGACTAAGGCTCCAATAACCAATACTCCCACAACCTATAATTGGATTCCCTCTCAAGTCAATGAGGAATCTCTTAATGATTTCGTAGCCATGGGTACTTTACTGCTAAGGAAGTTATCAATTGGCGAGTTCCAGGTTCCGAACGCACTCCTATTCCTCAAGACGATGAGGTCATAGTCTTTACATACCACATGCTTCGTGGCTTTGCACCACCCGAGTCTAAATTCTTTCAAGATGTTCTGCACTACTACAATCTTCTCCCGCGAGACATTGGCCCAAATTCTGTCTCAAACATATGTAATTTCCAAGTATTCTACGAAGTATATCTTGGTGAAGAACCCTTTGTTGACTTATCCAGAGACTATAAAAATATCAACCGCCAAACTGAGATAACCGCTGGGCCCATCCTCGAATTCGGAGGTGTTTACATTCAGAGGCAGAGGGACATAATATTTCCATCAGCTGCTCTGTCGAGTCACCCGAAAGACTTGAATTTTACTTGGTTCTACTACAAAGATACCTCTCCAGACGGAGAAAATCCTCTGTCGCGTTTCCGCCCATACCGGCTCTTGACCAACACCCCGCTTCCAAACAAATTAACCGCTGAAGAACGGGTACCTTTTGCTTACGCTTTATCAAACATCCGAGCTCTGGTTGCCAACGGCTTAACTGGAGTCGACCTGGTTCGCTGTTGGGTGGCGTGGAGAATTTTCCCTTTAAGCCGTCGTTCCGGCTTAATGGGTGAATACACCAGGCGGCCCAATGATCCACTGCGCTATAATTCCATAGAGCTTACTGAAGAGGAAGTCAACAATACTGTCATGACGCTCCTTGGTGAGCCATTTGAAAATTGCTGCAAGACGAGTCTCGCCCCTTTATGTGTTCTTAAGCCAGCTCTAGTTGTAAGTGTCTCAATATAAACTTCATCCATTTATCAATCTTCTAAATACCAAATGCTTAGCGTGCAACAGAAGTAGCGGAGAAGAGGGAAAATGTTCAAACCTTGACCAATCAGTTAAAGGAATCAGAAGAAGCAAGGATCAGGCAAGAAGAAGCAAGGACCAAGCAAGAAGAGGAGAACAGGAAAAAGCAAGCTGAGATGGATGCTAAAATAGAGTTTTTCCTAAAGCAGATGCAATCAAGATCATCTCAAGGGTAAGTTGTTTGTCCAAAAAAATACTGCTGGAAGCTGTGGATGTGATATAGCGCTGGAACCTACCTTTCTGCTACCTCTTGAGCTTGCGTTGTATTCCCTCGAAGAGGAAAGGGAGATGCAGCACAGTAGCGTAAGTATTTACCTTAGTTTTTGATAACCAAGGTATCAATCCAGTAGGAGACCACGCGCCAGTCCCTCGCACCTGCACAAACAAATAAGAACTTCGCAGCCAACACGATAAGGGGTTGTCAATCCCTCACGGTCACTTACGAGAGTGAGATCTGATAGAGATGATAGTTGATATTTTTGGTTTAATAAAACAGCAAATAAAAGCGGTAAAAGTAAAGTAGATGTAGATTGATATGTTGAGAATAGACCCGGGGGCCATAGTTTTCTCTAGTGGCTTCTCTCATGATAGCGATATTCCGACGGGTAAACAAATTACTGTCGAGCAATTGATAGAAAAGCGAATAATTATGAGACTATCTAGGCATGATCATTATATATAGGCATCACGTCCGAGACAAGTAGACCGACTCCTGCCTGCATCTACTACTATTACTCCACACATCGACCGCTATCCAGCATGCATCTAGTGTATTGAGTTCATACGAACAAAGTAACGCCTTAAGCAAGATGACATGATGTAGAGGGATAAACTCAAGCAATATGATATAAACCCCATCTTTTTATCCTTGATGGCAACAATACAATACGTGCCTTGCTACCCCTACTGTCACTGGGAAAGGACACCGCAAGATTGAACCCAAAGCCAAGCACTTCTTCCATTGCAAGAACTATAGATCTAGTAGGCCAAACCAAACCAATAAATCGAAGAGACTTGCAAGGATATTATGAGCGCACATAAAAAGTTCAGAGAAGAACCAAATATCTTTCATAGATAACCTTGATCATAAACTCACAATTCATCGGATCTCGACAAACACGCCGCAAAAAGAGATTACATTGAATAGATCTCCTCGAAGACCGAGGATAACTTTGTATTGAGATCCGAAGAGAGATAAGAAGCCATCTAGATACTAGCTATGGACCCGAAGGTCTGTGGTAAACTACTCACAACTCATGATGAGGGCGATGATGATGATGATGAAGGCCTCCGTGATGGATCCCCCTACGATGGAGCTCCGGAACAGGCTCCAAGATGGGATCTCCACGGGAACAGAAGGTACGGCGGTGGAATTAGGGTTTTCTCTCTGTCCTCGGAGTTTCTGGGGTATGTGGACTTATATAGGAAGAAGGAGGGCACCGGGGGCCACTTGAGGAGGCCTCGAGGCAGGGGGTACGCTCTGGGAAGGGGGCGCACCCCCACCCTCGAGGGCGGCTCCTCGATCCTTTGACGTGGTTCTCAAGCTTCCCGTGCGTGATTTTCTCCAAGAATATCTCTCACGAAGGTTTCATTCCGTTTGGACTCTGTTTGATATTCTTTTTCTGCATAACCCTGAAATAGGGAAAAAACAACAATCTAGACTGGGCCTTTGAGTTAGTAGGTTAGTCTAAAAAATGATATAAAAGTGAATGATAAAGCCCATTAAACATCCAAGACTTCATAAATAATAGCATGGAACAATAAAAAATTATAGATACGTTGGAGACGTATCAAGCATCCCCAAGCTTAATTCCTGCTCATCCTCGAGTAGGTAAATGACAAATAAAGAATTTTTGATGTGGAATGCTAACCAATATAGTTTTTAAATGTAATTCTCTTAATTGTGGCATGAACGTTAAGATCTGAAAGATTCAAGATAAAAGTCTATATTGACATAAGAAATAATAATACTTCAAGCAATACTAACAAAGCAATCATGTCTTCTCAAAATACTATGGCTAAAGAAAGTTGTCCCTACAAAATCGTATAGTGTTGGCTATGCTCCCTCGTTATCACACAAAAATATTCATATCATGCACAACCCCAATTTCAGCCAAGCATTTGTTTTCATACTCTATCTTTTCAAACCTTTCAACTTTCACGCAATACATGAGCGTGAGCCATGGATATAGCACTATGGGTGGAATAGAGGTGGTTGTGGAGAAGACAAAAAGGAGGGAGATAGTCTCACATCGACTAGGCGTATCAACGGGCTATGGAGATGCCCATCAATAGATATCAATGTGAGTGAGTAGGGATTGTCATTCAACAGATGCACTAGAGTTAAATATGAATGAAAGCTCAACAAAAGAAACTAATGGGTGTGCATCCAACTTGCTTGCTCACGAAGACCTAGGGCATTTGAGGAAGCCCATCGTTGGAATATACAAGCCAAGTTCTATAACGAAAATTCCCACTAGTATATGAAAGTGACTAAACATGAGACTCTCTACAATGAAGAACATGGTGCTACTTTGAAGCACAAGTGTGGAAAAAGATAGTAGCAATTGCCCCTTTTTCTTCCCCTTTTTTTTTCCTTTTTTTCCTTTTTTTGGGCCTTTTTTTTCTTTGGCCTTTCTTTTTTTTCTTTGCGGAGGGGCTTTATAGATTCAACCTTTCCTCCCATGGGACAATGCTCTAATAATGATGATCATGACACTTTCATTACAACACGATATTACAACTCGAGACTACAACAACAAAGTATGACTCAATATGAATGCCTCCGGCGGTGTACCGGTATGTGCAATGAAATAAGAGTGACATGTATAAAAATTATGCATGGTGGCCTTGCCACAAATAAGATGTCAACTACATGATCATGCAATGGCAATATGACAATATGATGCGTGTCATATGAACGGAACAGTGGAAAGTTGCATGGCAATATATCTCGGAATGGCAATGGAAATGCCATGATAGGTAGGTATGGTGGCTGTTTTGAGGAAGGATATATAGTGGGTTTATGGCACCGGCGAAAGTTGCGCGGTACAAGAGAGGCTAGCAATGGTGGAAGGGTGAGAGTGCGTATAATCCATGGACTCAACATTAGTCATAAGAACTCATATACTTATTTGCAAAAATCTACGAGTCATCAAAACAAAGCAATCAACGCATGCTCCTAGGGGGGAGGTTGGTAGGAGTTAACCATCGCGCGCCCCCGACCTCCACACAAAGGTTGACACTCTACAAATACCTCATGCTCTAACTTAGTCACACAATGGTTCACCATACGTGCATGCTACGGGAATCACTAACCTTAACACAAATATTTCTCAATTTCATAATAACTCCACTAGAATGACTCTAATATCACTATCCTCATGTCTCAAAACAATTATCAAGCATCCAACATCTCATTCTATTCAATGCACTTGGTGTGATTTTTTTTACTACATTGACATTGGATGTCTATCATGTGAAGACTAGTTTCTTTAGCCTAAACACATTACCATGCTGTTTTAATAGACTCTCAAATATGTATGAGTGAAGCATGAGAGTTCAACAATTTCTACCAAATATTTCCACCACCGTGCTCTAAAAGATATAAGTGAAGCACTAGAGCAAAAACTATTCAACTCAAAAGATATAAGTGAAGCACATAGAGTGTTCTAATAATTTCTAGGCCATATTTAACTCTCTCAAATAGGTGTATCAAGCAAGGATGATTGTGGAAAACTAACAAGCAAAGACTCTAATTATACAAGACGCTCCAAGCAAAACACATAACATGTTGCGAATAAAAATATAGCTCCAAGTATAGTTACCGATGGATGAAGACGAAAGAGGGGATGCCTTCCCGGGGCATCCTCAAGCTTAGGCTTTTGATTATCTTGAATTTACTTGGGGTGCCATGGGAATCCCTAAGCTTATGCCTTTGCTACTCCTTGTTCCATAGTCCATCAAAGCAATACTGAAAACTTGAAAACTTCACAACACAAAACTTAGGCAAAAATTCTCGTGAGCTCCGTTAGTATAAGAAAGCAAACCACTACTCAAAGTTACAGCAATGAATCCATTCTTTGTTTATATTCGTGTTAAACCTACTGTACTCCAACTTCTCTATGGTTCATATCCTCCAATACTACTCATAGATGCATCGGAATAAGCAAACAACACACCAAAAAAATAGAATATGTCAAAAACAGAACAGTCTGTAGTAATATGCAGGTTTTGCCTACTTCTGGAACTCCAAAAAATTAAAACTAAATTGGTAAATTTGTGTAATTTTTCTACCAATCATCTGCAAAAAGAATCAACTAAAAAGCATGCTCCAGTAAAATCTCACAACTACTTTAGCCAGTGCTAACGATTCTGTTTTTTACAGCAAGATCACATAAACTTCACACAAGTCTTCCCAAAGGTTCTACTTGGCACAAACACTAAACAAAACATGAAACCACATCTAACCAGAGGCTAGATGCAATATTTATTCCCTAACAGCAACAAAAAAGAAAAACATAAAATTGGGTTGCCTCCCAACAAGCGCTATCGTTTTACGCCCGTAGCTAGGCACGATACAAGATATATCTAGGTATTACCATCTTTGATCTTCACCCTTTTAATGGTGTCAAGCTCGAATCCGGGAGGTTCTTTGCGTTTCCCTTCATATTCAGAAATCTTTAGATCTAAAGCATCCAACCGCTTATTACAAAGAGTAATAAACATATTCATGCGGTGGACATTCCCACTAACACTTTTAAGAGGTTCAAGAGATTTTTGTAATATTTTTGTTACTTCGCAAATTTTCTCAAAAATTTGCGTCCCTTCCGGGGTTGAATTTGACTCCTTTTGGGGAGGTGGTGTTCCCACTATTCCCTCTATGTTTTCATGCGTGATACTAGGATCAACTTCGATAAAATTCCCTTTGGCAACGCAATCCAAGAGTTGTCTATGCGACATATTCAATCCAACATAAAAATTGCGAAGCAAAATTCTAAAGTTCACCTCTAAGGTGCACTTACGATAAGATTCCATCATCCTAAACCAAGCATCTTTTAAGTTTTCTACTTGCCTTTGCTTGAAGTGAAGTACTTCAAACTCGGGAGACAAAGGAGCGGATAAGGGACTAGCCATAATGACAAGCAAGCACACATGGCGGAAGAAGGGCAAATAAAACGGCAAGAGTGAAGTGGGGGAGAGGAAAACGAGAGGCAAAAATGTAATGCGAAGAATAAGGGTTTGTGATAGGTACTTGGTATATGAATTTTGTGTAAGCCTCCCCGGCAACGGCGCCAGAAATTCTTCTTGATACCTCTTGAGCTTGCGTTGTATTCCCTCGAAGAGGAAAGGGAGATACAGCACAGTAGCGTAAGTATTTCCCTCAGTTTTTGAGAACCAAGGTATCAATCCAGTAGGAGACCACGCGCCAGTCCCTCGCACCTGCACAAACAAATAAGAACTCCGCAGCCAACGCGATAAGGGGTTGTCAATCCCTTTACGGTCACTTACGAGAGTGAGATCTGATAGAGATGTAGTTGATATTTTTGGTATTTTTGGTTTAATAAAACAACAAATAAAAGCGGTAAAAGTAAAGTAGATGTAGATTGATATGTTGAGAATAGACCGAGGGGCCATAGTTTTCTCTAGTGGCTTCTCTCATGATAGCGATGTTCTACGGCGGGTAAAATAATTACTGTCGAGCAATTGATAGAAAAGCGAATAATTATGAGACTATCTAGGCATGATCATTGTATATAGGCATCACGTCCGAGACAAGTAGACTGACTCCTGCCTGCATCTACTACTATTACTCCACACATCGACCGCTATCCAGCATGCATCTAGTGCATTGAGTTCATACGAACAAAGTAACGCCTTAAGCAAGATGACATGATGTAGATGGATAAACTCAAGCAATATGATATAAACCCCATCTTTTTATCCTCGATGGCAACAATACAATACGTGCCTTGCTGCCCCTACTGTCACTGGGAAAGGACACCGCAAGATTAAACACAAAGCCAAGCACTTCTCCCATTGCAAGAACTATAGATCTAGTAGGCCAAACCAAACCAATAATTCGAAGAGACTTGCAAGGATACTATGAGCACACATAAAAAGTTTAGAGAAGAACCAAATATCTTTCATAGATAACCTTGATCATAAACTCACAATTCATCGGATCTCGACAAACACATCACAAAAGGAGATTATATCGAATAGATCTCCTCGAAGACCGAGGAGAACTTTGTATTGAGATCCGAAGAGAGAGAAGAAGCCATCTAGATACTAGCTATGGACCCGAAGGTCTGTGGTAAACTACTCACAACTCATGATGAGGGCGATGATGATGATGATGATGAAGGCATCTGTGATGGATCCCCCTCCGGTGGAGCTCCGGAACAGGCTCCAAGATGGGATCTCCACGGGAATAGAAGGTACGGCGGTGGAATTAGGGTTTTCTCTCTGTCCTCGGAGTTTCTGGGGTACGTGGACTTATATAGGAAGAAGGAGGGCACCGGTGGCCACTTGAGGAGGCCTCGAGGCAGGGGGCGCGCCTTGGGAAGGGGTGCGCCCCCACCCTCGAGGGCGGCTCCTCGATCCTCTGACGTGGTTCTCAAGCTTCATGTGCGTGATTTTCTCCAAAAATATCTCTCGCGAAGGTTTCATTCCGGTTGGACTCCGTTTGATATTCTTTTTCTGCAAAACCCTGAAATAGGCAAAAAACAACAATTTGGACTGGGCCTTTGGGTTAGTAGGTTAGTCTCAAAAATGATATAAAAGTGAATGATAAAGCCCATTAAACATCCAGGACTTCATAAATAATAGTATGGAACAATAAAAAATTATAGATACATTGGAGACGTATCACTTTCCCTAGAAGTAATTTAGTAGGGCAAACTGCCTCTGATGTTGGTGGATGCAAAACTGGATGCATTTTGCTGTTACATGGAAGTTGTGTTGGATGTGTTATGCTGGATGGTTAGTGCATCTGCACATGAAAGTTTAATTATGTTGGATATGTAATGTTGGATCAGTACTTATCTTATTTTTATCATTTCTGCTTTCTGATATTGTGCTTCTTTTCTGTACATTTCATGTTGCTCCATACCAAATGAATAGATTTCATTATCATGGGACAAAATTAGTTACTGAAATGAATTAAGCATGATGGGGAAAAAACTAATGGGCTGGATTGGTAAATAATAAATGGGCTGACAGAAATCAGCATACTGGACCAGCACATACAATCTAACAGATATAATTTTTTAAATATGGCCCGGACAGAAATGACTGGGCCAAACCTGGAGAAATATGCGATAATATGCCTTAAAATAAATTGGGCTTAGAGCCTGGTTGAAAAAAAAATTGGGCCAAGACTATATTGGGCCAAAGGCACATCGGGCTTAAATGATGCCACGTCAGATCCACGTGGACACCACGGCAGATTCCCTTCATGCCTATCTATGACGGATCTGTCCGTCACCGAATTCAGGGCCCGGGCCGAGCCGACGGGACAAAAGTCCTGATCCATGACGGGCTTAAACCGTCACGAATCTGTGACGGATGAGATGTCCGTCATTGAACGTACGGCTGAAGAATTATGATGCCCGGTACATGACAGATTTGTAGATTGTCACAGACAGCAACGCATGATGGATTTTTTCTGACCTGTGACAGTTTAATTATGTCATAGATTAACAAATTTCTTGTAGTGTAACCAGATTGAGTTTCAACATCAGATATAGAGACATCATTGTTATCTTCAGAAGGTTTTTATTTCTCAGGTTCACTAGCGGTATGCAGAGTCCTATAATTTTTTCTTCTTTTTCTTTTTAGAAGGACTACGTGCATCAATGTTAATTCTTTGATATTCTTGTTCAATTCTTTCAGGGTGTCACTCAGGATAAAGTAGTTCCTGAGTCATTTTTCCTCTTCTAGTTGCTACCCTAACAGAAAAATCATTCATATTGTTATTCATTTCACTAAGCAATTCTCTTTGAGATTTAACAACTTGTTCTAATTGAGTTTGAACCATAGAACATTATTTTCCGACACCTCTAACATCATTAGTGATTCTAAATAACAAGTCACTCAAGCGAGCAATCATATCAGAGATGTATTTCAATTATTTCATAACATTTGCATTGAAGTGATCTTGTTTTCTAATGTAATTATCAAACTCATATAAGCATTGGCTAGGTGTTTGTTATAAGGGATGTCACCTTCATCAAACTTTTAAAAAGAATGTACCTCTACCATGAGTGGAGGTGGTGTGTCAAGACCATGTATTTCTTCAATAGGTGGTAAATTCTTAATATCCTCAGCTTAAAACCCTTTTCCTTCATACATTTCTTTGACTCTTGCATATCTTCGGGACTGAGAAATAAGATACCCCTCTTCCTCGAAGTGGGTTTAGGCGGCGGTTCAGAAGAGTCCAATCATCATAATTTGCAATATGTTGTTCAATAATTCCTCAGCTTGTTCAACAGTTTGTTCCCTGAAAACACAACTAGCACAACTATTTGTTTGCACACGAACACGTCACTGTGTACCTCCAACGCCAAGGGTGATGCACCGCAGCTCACGTCGAGGTAGACCCGTCCAGAAGCGCGATACACAAGCAATCCGGCGGGCGCTTTTAAGGACCCAAAACCCCACACACCCGGGAGGGACCCCGTCAGGGCGCACAACGGCTATGGGCTGCCCTAGGGCGACCTCATCTCCCCTTGGTCCTCGAGGTTGGACGCCCTGCAACAAGAAGAACAGATGAAGAACGAGGAAGAAGAAGAACTAGGGCTAAGGAGAAAAGATAAAAGATAAAAAGTGGTAGATAATTGGTTTGATTGTGTGTTGTTCAATCAGCCGTCACCCCTTAGGTATATAAGAGGCGACTGACTTCTCGTGCAAGTAAAATGTTTGGATTCACATCCAAAACCCTAGTCAAATTCGGATTGGTTTTGTCCGGACTTTCCAAAACTGTTTGGTCTAAAACTGGCTGCACCTTGCGGGTCTTTTTTAGGTGGTAAACGACCTCGGATCGAATTGAACCCAAATGCAATCTTGACTGTTTCGATAAGACAATCTACTTTCATGTTGAACGTTTTTCGATCAGAGGCCATATGTCGGTGTACTAAAGTACGGGTACCTTAGTATCCTGACTTATGCACGGGCAGTAGCAGCGTCCCATGGTCTGGCTCACCACGCGCCCGCCAAAGCCCACTCTAGACTCCTTGAAGCCATTCAAGAACAAAGTATTCAAGTTAAGAGACAAGACCCCGGCAAGAGGAGCTTGCCGGGAAGGCCGCACCAGGGTCAAGGTTATCATTCCAGCGCAAGACCCTGGCAAGAGGAGCTTGCCAGGAAGGCCAAAGAACGGCACCTTAAGAAGGTATATCGCGGTGCATCATGCGCCCCGGCGGGACCCAGGGAGCGACAAGCTTCCGGGCCCGGCAAGATTGCGACCCCGGCAAGGTGCTTGCCGGGGGAATCTTACGCTGTGTGCCTGCGCTCCAGCTCATCCGGCCACGCATCGCCCTGGGCCCTTCCAGGGGCACGTGGCAGATGGCTGTGCAGCCTGGGGTACACGGTGGCAAGCCGCGGTGACGAGGCTATCACCGTGGCGAACGGAGACGCATGGACGGACGCTTTTGGGGCGACGGCGACGGGCATTCAATGCCCTTGTCCCCCACCGTCAGAGTTAGGTGAAGACCACTGTTCATACACTGTTCATGCACTGTTACAACCACCTCCGATTTTACATTTTTACCCTCCTCTTCGGTGGCACCTGTCGGTGACCCCTTTGAGCTATAAAAGGAGGCCCATGCATAACGTGGAGGGGGTTGGATTCCAGAAATTAGACCACTCCCACGCTCGGTGCAGCTAGTACTATAGATCTTCAATCTCCCGAGCTCAAGAACTCAATACAACCAAGGCAGGAGAAGGGTATTACGCGTCCGCGCGGCCCGAACCTGGGTAAACTGCCCGCGTGTGCCCCTCGATCCGCTCTTTGTGCTCCCTCCGCACCCTTGCCGTACCGTAGAAAGGGGCTCCGATCCCATAGGTGTTCGTGGGCGACCAGTTTCCCCGACATCTTTGGCGCGCCAGGTAGGGGGGATGCGGCGAATCTGGAGTGGGAAACGGCGCGCCGTGGGCCGCGTGTGCCCGTGCACTGATATGGGCCTGGCCCAACAGCGCTCGGCATCGTGTGTGTGGCCCAAGCCCGGGGGCTCCTGTCGGTGTACTAAAGTAGGGGTACCTTAGTATCCCGACTTATGCATGGGCAGTAGCAGCGTCCCATGGTCTGGCTCACCACGCGCCCGCCAAAGCCCACTCTAGACTCCTTGAAGCCATTCAAGAACAAAGTATTCAAGTTAAGAGACAAGACCCCGGCAAGAGGAGCTTGCCGGGAAGGCCGCACCAGGCTCAAGGTTATCATTCCAGCGCAAGACCCTGGCAAGAGGAGCTTGCCAGGAAGGCCAAAGAACGGCACCTTAAGAAGGTATATCGCGGTGCATCATGCGCCCCGGCGGGACCCGGGGAGCGACAAGCTTCCGGGCCCGGCTAGATTGCGACCCCGGCAAGGTGCTTGCCGGGGGAAGCTTACGCTGTGTGCCTGCGCTCCAGCTCATCCGGCCACGCGTCGCCCTGGGGCCCTTCCAGGGGCACGTGGCAGATGGCTGTGCAGCCTGGGGTACACGGTGGCAAGCCGCGGTGACGAGGCTATCGCCGTGGCGAACGGAGACGCATGGACGGACGCTTTTGGGGCGACGGCGACGGGCATTCAATGCCCTTGTCCCCCACCGTCAGAGTTAGGTGAAGACCACTGTTCATACACTATTCATGCACTGTTACAACCACCTCCGATTTTACATTTTTACCTCTTTGGTGGCACCTGTCGGTGACCCCTTTGAGCTATAAAAGGAGGCCCATGCATAACGTGGAGGGGGTTGGATTCCAGAAACTAGACCACTCCCACGCTCTGTGCAGCTAGTACTGTAGATCTTCAAGCTCCCGAGCTCAAGAACTCAATACAACCAAGGCAGGAGTAGGGTATTACGCGTCCGCGCGGCCCGAACCTGGGTAAACTGCCCGCGTGTGCCCCTCGATCCGCTCTTTGTGCTCCCTCCGCACCCTTGCCGTACCGTAGAAAGGGGCTCCGGTCCCATAGGTGTTCGTGGGCGACCAGTTTCCCCGACACCATATTAAGGGTCAAATCGCTCGCGCAAAACAGGCTATTATCCGCGCTACCCATCAAACACATGGCTGATGGGGCGCGCCACTTCTGGCTCGTGACACGGCTGCATTCCAATGGCTCTAAATTTTGCATACAAACTTGGATTGGGACGATTTTTATGTCAAAATTGACCGTTTCGACGAGGCCATCTTGCAAGCTTAATTGGCCGAATACTATTCTAAATACAAAATTTGAGTACTTTGAGTATATTTTCGGCCCTCGAGACGAGATCGGATAGCGATGGCCCTAACTTCAAAGATGTTCACGTCGACAATACAGAACTTTTTCATGTAGACCATTTCTCCATTTGAGGTCATCTTAATTAAGTTCTGGACCATGCCAAAATTGGGTGTCAACACATGCCCCCCTGTTTTTCGTCAAAACATGTGTGCCGAAAAATAACTTGCACGGAGTTTGTTCTAAGCACGATGTCAACACTCCATCGGCCATTTGTATGTGCTTAGGACAATAAGTATATATCGGCCATTTTATTTGTAGGACGATAATTGTGTATCAGCCATTTAAATTAGCAACAAAAGTGAAGCTAATCGAAGGTATGATGATTTGGTTATACCCTTTCATGATGTAAGAAATTATATTGCATCCATGGATTAAAATAAGCCCATTGAGGATAACCGATCATACCTGATGACGAATTCCATGACATAGGCATTAATGGCATAGTTGAAGAATATGGATAATGTGTGGACCGAAGATGTTGAAACCTTCGGCTTGGTCCTTCATAGTTTTCACTCTTTTCCTTCTTCACCTTTGCCGCACTTCTTGTAATGGAAGCGTGCACACAATTCTTATTTTGAGTACTTCCTATGGGAACCCATGCCATGTTCATTTCTTTAAGTTCTTGTGCACTAAGTTTTCGTAATTTCTTCTTTTGCCAATATGATAAGCCGAGTGGGCGCCCCGGCTGTGATTTTGTTTGTACTAATGAAAATTCTTGTTTTACCTTGTGCACCTTCAACTTCTTTTCTTCAGATTTGGCACTTTGATTCTCGATAATTGATTGCTCCATCTCATTGCCTTTTGTAGCCAATGTCAACACTTTAATTGGATCTTTATCCTTTAAGATCAAATCTGAATTGGCACTCTTGCAACCATCTTTTTTAACTCGATATATTTGTCTGACCACCTCTTTCCTCTTCCTTGAACTCCGGACCGATTCCTTATGATTAAAACGGCCTTTGACATGTGATTGTTCAAATGTTGATCTTCTCGGAGCTGCACAATATTGGTGAGATGGTCTAAAATAAGATGGAGAATGGGCCCTTGTATCGTACATGTCCCATGATGGATATTGATCTATATGAGCATAGGGAGGCATCCACGACATTGGCATTAGCGGCCCGAAATAAGGATATGGATATGTTGCATTAAAATTCTCATTTTGCCAATACCGATCTTCATATTTGCGCCTAGGGGGTGATCTTGATGCTTTTGAATTACTTGGCTGATAAGCACTTTTATCTTCATTCATCTTTTGGTATTTTTCCAATAGATGCGCAAAATTGACTTTCGGCTTTTTACATTTGTGCTTACCTCGACCTTTGCTTTCTTTGGTTGTGCTTGCACCGATCTTTGAATTTTCTTGTTGCCCCCAGTACTTGGCGTCTTCTGTTCAACCTTGATGGAATTTGCGCCTTCAAGAATATCTTCATTGTGCTCTTGAACAACTTCTTTACTTGAAAACTTGATCCCATCATCCATTGTGTTTTCCTTCTCATCATTTAATGAATCAGCTTGAAGAAGCCGATACTAAAACTTTTTGCCATCAGGAACAATCGGAATAGACTGGTCATCCTTTGGTGTTTCAACAAATCTCAATCGTCCTTCATCAATGGCCGATTTGACTACTTGACGAAACATATTGCAATCATCAACATTATGTTTGAACGAATGATGCAACCTACAATACATTCATAAATGAATTGATGGCTTAACATGGTGATCTAGAATTCTAATATAATTATTTCTCAACAACAAATAAAATATTTGATCACTCATGCTTGAACTGAAGGTAAACCTTTTATTTTCTAGCCGATCTTGCTGTGAGAACGGCTTTGGAGTTAAGCAAATGAATGGTTCATATTTTACATCAGCAAATTCGGCAATGCATTGTGTTTTGCATTCTATCTCCGATGTATTTGAAAAAGATATTATACTAGCATCGGTTTTCTCAATAAAATTTGTCCTTGGCTTTAAATTTCTAAAATTAAAATAGTTACAACATATGTGTCTCAGTTGAGACCAAGTGCAAGCCAAGTATGAAACAAGCAAAGCAACCCAATTAGTATGAAATTTTGATAAAGTAATAGGGAAAATTTTGGCTGCAATAATAAGTCACTATCAGTGTTTAAATGGCACAATAGATTGACCGATATGCTATATAAAATTTTTATTTCTAACAAGTAAATTACCCTTCTTCATTGGTCTTTCAAAATTACTTATGAGAATTTTTCCTATAGAAGCATCAACAATAAATTTGCGACCAAATCGGAAGATAAGTAAATTACTTACTACACATACCTCTTCAAATACGTTGGGAGAGCATGATGGTTGCGTTACTTGAATGATATCTTGTTCCTCTTTCGAATAGCTCCCCAACACCTTGTCAACCTCTTTTTCTAGAATAGATTCGGCATACGTAATATTTGATTCGGTCTTTTCAATAACCAAATTAACTATGTTATCCAAATCACTACTCTTTTTGATAATTCTATCTACACTCAATGATTTCTCTTTTTGACATAATGTAACGCCCCAGACACACCCGCCGCTGGTCGTTACTCCTGGCGGGATCTAGATTGGCCCCACATATCAATACTAGTCTTTTCTGCGCACTTTGTCCTCACTCGTGCGCACCCGGGAACAACTTCCCGGTCGGTCACCCGTCCTGAAACTACTCCAAGCTGAGCACGCTTAACTTTGGAGTTCTTTCCGAATGTGCTCCCAGAAAAGAAGGAAATCCTTATTGATATGAGTAGTCTATCATCCCTAATAAGCCAGGCTATCACATACACCCCCACTCAAAGGAACTGACGTCCTCGTCGGGCCATAGGAATGTTCCCTCTTGGCACAAACGTCTGTGCATCCAGTCCGATACATGTGCCATGCCGTGTGCCATGACGGGTCACAAACATCATGAATAACATGACCGAGCACCTGTCCGCAAACATCCATGTAACCGCGAGGGTCGGCTCTGATACCAACTTGTAACGCCCCGGACACACCCGCCGGTGGTCGTTACTCTTGGCGGGATCTAGACTGGCCCTATTATCAATACTAGTCTTTTCTACGTACTTTATCCTCACTCGTGCGCACCCGGGAGCAACTTCCCGGTCGGTCACCCATCCTGAAACTACTCCAAGATGAGCACGCTTAACTTTGAAGTTCTTTCCGAATGGGCTCCCTGAAAAGAAGGAATTCCTTATTGATATGAGTAGTCTATCATCCCTATCCATCAGCATGTTTGGATTAACATATTGCATGTTAGTTGCCGATGAATAAAAGGTGAAACACTTTGTTACATGCTATTGGAAGTTCCTACACGAGGTGTTTCAACTTGATTGACCAAACTTATCATGTTGTTCATCGGCATAATGATTTCTGGGGTTGTCGATGCATGATAGTTAAGATACATATGTTGTATGTTGCTAAAATCATGAGAATTTGAAGCATGAAGATTATTTTGCATCAGCTCTTGCACATAATTAGATGCATGATTGATAAAAATAGGGCTAGCCGATGCATTGTGCTCATTAGGCGATTTAGCAACAACATATGGATTATTTGCATCTACAAAGGGGAATTGGGTATTCATATTACCTTTGTAGCTTGCAGCAACTTGATGATGATCTCTTCGTAGCAAGAACGTGCTGGAGACTGTTCAAAACTTCTTCCCCAGCGGAGTCACCAAAAAGTGTGTTCGCACACTAACACGTCACCGTGTACCCTCGACGTCGAGGGTGATGCACCGCACCTCACGTCGAAGGAGACCAGTCTGGAAGCGTGGTACGCAAGCAATCCGGCGGGCGCTTTTCAGGACTCTAAACCCCTCTTGCCCGGGAGGGAACCCGTCAGGGCGCGCGGCGGCTATGGGCTGCCCTAGGTCGACCTGATCGCCCCAAGGGCCTCGAGGTTCACCGCACTGCAATGAAGAAGAACAAGCGAAGAACGAGAAGAAGAAGAACAAGGGAGAAGGTAAAAGTAAAGGTAAAAAGTGGTAGATAATTTGTTTGATTGTGTGTTGTCAATCGGCCGTCACCCCTTAGGTATATAAGAGGCGACTAGACTTCCCGTGCAAGTAAAATGTTGGATTCACGTCCAAAACCCTTGTCAAATTCGGATTGGTTTTGTCTGAACGTTCCAAAACTGTTCGGTCTAAAACTAGTTGCACCTTGCGGGTCCTTTTTAGGTGGTAAATGACCTCGAATGGAAACAAACCAAAAGAAATCTTGACCATCTCGACGAGGCGAACAACTTTCATGTTGAACACTTTTTGATTAGAGGTCATCTTGAAGGTCAAATCGCTCGCGCAAAATAGGCCATTATTCACGCTACCCATCAGACACGTGGCTGATGGGGCGTGCCACTTCTGGCTCGTGACAGGGTTGCATTTTGATGGCTCTAGCTTTTGCATACGAACTCGGATTGGGATGATTTTCATATTAAAATTGACCGTTTCAACGAGACGAAGACAATTCGTGCAGAATGGTTTTCATATGAGGCCATCTTGGAATCTTAATTGGTAGAATACTACTCTGAATACAAAATCTGAGTACTTCAAGTATAGTTTCCCTTGAGATGAGATCGGATAGCGATGGCCCAAACTTCAAAGATGTTCACGTCGACAATACGAGACTTTTTCATGTAGGCCACTTTTCCATTTGAGGTCATCTTAATTAAGTTCTGGACCATGCCAAAATTGAGTGTCAACACTATCTACGAAGTCCCTAGAAGTATCGGTTAGTCCACTATAGAAGATATCAAGTATTTCATTTTTCTTAAGAGGATGATCAGGCAAAGTATTAAGCAATTGGAAAAGCCTCCCCAAGTTCGTGGGAAACTCTCTTCTTCAATTTGCACAAAGTTAAAAATTTCCTATAAGGCAGCTTGTTTCTTATGAGCAGGAACATATTTTTCAGAGAAGTAATAAATCATATCTTAGGGACTATGCACACAACCAGGAGCAAGAGTATTGTACCATATCTTAGCATCGCCCTTTAATGAGAATGGAAATAATTTGAGGATATAGTAGTAGCGGATTTTCTCATCATGAGCAAAAAGGGTGGCTATGTCATTTAGTTTAGTAAGATGTGCCACTACGGTTTCAGTTTCATAACCATGGAAAGGATCAGATTCAACCAAAGTAATTAGCTCTGGGTCGACAGAGAATTCATAATTCTTACCAGAAACAAAGATAGGTGAAGTAGCAAACTTAGGATCACATTTCATTCTAGCATTTAAAGATTTTTCTTTCAGTTTGCATACTAGTTTCTTAAGATCATCCCTATCATTGCAAGCAAGAAAGTCTCTAGCTATCTGCTACTTCTTGAGCTTGCATTGATTTTTCCCTTGCAGAGGAAATGGTGATGTAGCAAAGTAGAGATAAGTATTAACCTCGGTTAAGAACCAAGGTATCAATCCAGTTAGAGGCACGAGCATGTCCCCAATATATGCACATGCACAAACTAACAAACACTTGCACACAACGCGAAAAAGGGGTTGTCAATCCCTTCACGGTTACTTGCAAGAGTGAGATCTAATAGAGATAGATTTAAAATAATAGTAAAAGGCTAAATAAAGTAAACACAAAATAATTGCAGCAATGTATTTATGGATTTTTTTTGTTTTATAGATCTGAAAATATATGATGGAAAATAGACCCGGGGGCATAGGTTTCACTAGAGGCTTCTCTCTCGAAGAAAGCATACGATGGGTAAGCAAATTACTGTTGAACAATTGATAGAAAAGCGCACAGTTATGACGACATCTAAGGCAATGATCGTGAATATAGCAATCACGTCTGTGACAAGTAGATAGACTCATGCCTGCGTCTACTACTATTAATCCACACATCGACTGTTATCCAGCATGCATCTAGAGTATTAAGTTCATAAGAACAGAGTAACACCTTAAGCAAGATGACATGATGTAGAGGGATAAACTCAAGAAATATGATATAAACTCCATTTTTTTATCCTTAATGGCAACAATACAATACGTTGCTCGCTACCCCTTCTGCCACTGGGTGAGGACACCACAAGATTGAAGCCATCACAAAGCACATCTCCCATTGCAAGAAAAACCAATCTGGTTGGCCAAACCAAATCGATAGATCGTAGAGAAATGCAAAGCTATCAAATCATGCATATAAGAATTCAGAGAAGACTCAAATATTATTCATGGATAATCTGATCATAAATCCACAATTCTCCGGATCTCAACAAACACACCGCAACGGAAGATTACATCGAATAGATCTCCAAGAACATCGAGGAGAACATTGTATAGAAGATCAAAGAGAGAGAAGAAACCATATAGCTACTAGTAGTGGACCCGTAGGTCTATGGTAAACTACTCACGCATAATCAGAAGGGCAACAAGGTTGATGTAGAGGCCATCCGTGATCGAATCCCCCTCCGGTGGAGCGCTAGAAAAGGCCCCAAGATGGGATGTCACGGGAACAGAAACTTGCGGCGGTAGAAAAGTATTTTTGGCGACTCCTCAGACGTAGGAAGAATATTTGGGTAATTATAGAGTGAAGATTAGGGTTAGGAGAGACACAGGGGCCCACAAGCCTAGGGGCGCACCACTATGGCTTGTGGCCTCCTCGTGGATCTTCGAGCCTCCTCTCTAAGTCTCGTAGGTGTCTTCTGGTCCAAAAAAAATCATCAGAAATTTTTATTCCATTTGGACTCCGTTTGGTATTCCTTTTTTGGAAAAGCCAAAAACAAGGAAAAAACAAAAACTCGCACTAGGCACTAGGTTAATAGGTTAGTCGCAAAAATGTTATAAAATAGCATATTAATGTATATAAAATATCCAAAGGTGATAATATAATAGCATGGAACAATAAAAAATTATAGATACGTTGGAGAGGTATTGTCGGTGTACTAAAGTAGGGGTACCTTAGTATCCCGAACTTGTGCACGGGCAGTTGCAGCGTCCCGCGGCAAGGCTTGCCAAGCGGCCGCCAAGATCCTCCGAAGTCCCCTTGGGGCCATTCAAGAACAAAGTATTTGAGTCAAAGAAACAAGGCCCCGGCAAGAGGAGCTTGCCGGGAAGGCTACTCAAGGCACAAAAACCATTCAAGACACAAGGCCCCGGCAAGAGGAGCTTGCCGGGAAGGCCAATCCAAGGCATATCAAGAAGCTTGCCGCGACGCGCCACGCGTCCCGGCAAGGCCTGGTGAGCGACAAGCTCCCAAGAAGCGACAAGATAGCGACCGCGGCAAGGCGCTTGCCGCGGCAAGCTTCCACTCAGTACCCACGCTCCAGCGCATCCACCCACGTGTCGCCCTGGGACCCTTCCAGGCGCACGTGGCGGAAGGCTGTGCAGCCAGGGGAACACGGTGGCAAGCGGCGATGACATGGCCACCATCGTGGCGGACGGTGGCGCCCTGACGGCCACTTTTTGCACTGTTTGGGGCGACGGTGACGGGCATTCAATGCCCTTGTCCCCTGCCGTCAGAGTTAGGTATAAAGCACTATGCATACACTGTTCCAACTACCACCCATTTTACACTTTTACCCTCGGCTGCGTTGCCACCTGTCGGTGACCCCTTTGACCTATAAAAGGAGGCCCATGCGCAACGTAGGGGGGGTTCGAAACATCGATCATTCTCACGCTCGGTCTGGCCAGCGGTTAGAGCATACTGTAGCTCTCCTCGCTCTCGAGCAAGAACGCAATACAAACCAAAGCAGGAGTAGGGTTTTACGCATCTGTGCGGCCCGAACCTGGGTAAACTGCTCGTGTGCTCGCCTCGATCCGCTCTTTGTGCATCCTCCGCCCCCTTGCCGTGCCGAAAAGGGGCTCCGGTCCCATAGGTGTTCGTGGGCGACCAGTTTCCCCGACATCTTTGGAGCGCCAGGTAGGGGTGCGTCGTGGTTGCATGAACCCGATCCGGCGTCCACACAAGCTAGATCTTCACCAACTTCATCAACTTCATCGACTCCATTAGCATGCCGCCGAAGAAGAAGGCTTCGGAGGCAGCAGGCCCGTCCGCGTCGATCCCGCCACCGCCGGAGCCAACGGCTGGTGGGGTAGACGCCGGCGGAAGGACGAACGTCGGCGAGGAAACTCACGGCGCCGCCAAGTCCAAGGACAAGACGGACGACCGGGCGCACTCCAAGGCCTCGGCGTCCGTACATGCACCGCGCCCATCTCAGGAAGCGCGGGACCGGCAGCGACGTGGTACTCAAGGTACCATACGCTTGCTGGGTCAAGGTCAAGCTGGCGGATCTCGGGACGCTCAAGGCCAGCATGCACATCAACATGCTGGCACGAGCAAGGCACGGTCGCCGGGACGGGAAACTGCTCCTTCTAACGTAGTTAGAAGTCCGAGCATATCCCGCTCCTCGCACCACTCGCCACCGCTACCCGCCACTCCAGCAGAAGCTCTAGCTCGAGCTCAACTGCTCCTCGACTTCCCTCCAGCGACAGACAAGGCCGACGACTGGAGGGCCACCATTCAGAGCCTCATCGCCTTCGCCAACGGCGACAGTCCGCAGCAGCCGACCACGTCGCGGCCGCGGCAAGTTAGCCAGGCGCGGGCCGATGGCGACAAGACTGCCGGGGGTGCAACCACCGTGCACTCCCCGCCCCGAAGGCCAAGATCGCCGACTCGCCGGATCAACATCGACGACGACTCCACGGCGTCATCGGATCCGCGAGCTCGCCGCGACCAGCGCCAAGTCCTTGATGACCGACAGCAAGAGGATGCTCGAACCCGCATCGAGCGTCGAAGAGAAGCGCGGCGTCAATCCGACCTGCGCGCTGGGCCCGCTGTTGACATGCACGCGCCCGGGGGACCAGGCGACTTGCCGTACGCGGTAGGTTGCCCTGCGTTCACCCGTGAGCTGCGACAAGTCCAGTGGCCCAGCATGAAGAACTTCAAGCCCGACGTACCCGAGAAGTACGACGGCAAATCACATCCGTCGGAGTTCCTCAGCATCTACACCATCGCGGTGCAGGCTGCCGGGGGACGAGACGAGAAGATACTCGCCAATTACTTCCCGCTCGTGCTCAAGCCAAACGTCAGATCTTGGCTCATGCACTTGCCGGAGAACTCCATTTCTTCTTGGGCCGACCTGTGCCATCAGTTTGTCGGCGCCTTCACGGGTGGCCACAAGCCCCATGGCCAGGAGAGTGACCTTCACATACTCGCCCAGAAGGAAGGAGAGCCCCTGCGTAAGTATATCCAGAGGTTCAGCCGCGTCCAGCACAACATCCCAGACGTCCACCCAGCCGCGGTTATTAGCGCGTTCCATCAGAACGTGCGTAACCGCCGGATGAGGGAGGAGATGGCGATGTGCAAGATCCGAGACGTCACTGAGCTCTATGCCCTGGCCGACAAGTGCGCATGCGCTGAGGAGGGGAGGAAACTCCCCGGAGAGGATACTGGAGCAGGGGGATCAGACAGCGAAGATGCCGCCTCGGCAAAGAAGAACCGGCGGCGGAACAACAGAAAGAAAAAGAACAAGGAAGTGCTAGTCGTTGAGCAGTCCGGCAAGGAGGCTGGCGCCAAGAAATCCCAGACTGGTGGCTCCGGCAAGGAGACTGCCGCATGCACTAACTGCCAGGCTGTGGCAGCCGCCGACAAGCAGGACGACACCGACAAGCAGTACTGCAAGATCCACCGCACCAAGGGCCACGATCTTCAGAACTGCAAGAAAGTCGAATACCTCATCGAGCAGCAGAAAGCTGAGTATGAGCGACGCGACAAGGAGAAGGACCAGGGAGGTGATGGTGGGTCCAGCAAGAAGCGGCCATTCAACGGCCGGGGAGGACGCCGCGGCAAGGCCAAGCAGCGGCAAGGGGACAGACCTCCCCGCGGCCGCGACAAGGACGAAGACGAAGACGACGACGAAGCCATGGATGACGGAGAAACCAGCGAGTAGGAGTTTCAGAAAGCCACAGAAGTTTTGTGCGTTGACGATGGTGCTTCTCTGCATGCTTCTCACCGCCAACTCAAGCAGTGGGTGCGGGAAGTTAATGCGGCAGAACCACCCGTCGAGTCGCGCAAACTTCTGAAGTGGTCCAGCACGCCTATCATCTTCGACATTGAGGACCACCCTGATCGCACAACTGCGGTCGGGTGCCTGCCGATGTTGGTTTCACCAACCATCCGCAACCTCAAGGTCACCAAGATGCTAGTGGACGGCGGGGCCGGTTTGAACCTGATCTCCTCCGCTGTGGTCCGGAAACTCCAGATCCCTGACAGCGAGCTCGAGGAAACCGGCACGTTCCAAGGGATCAGCCCGGGAAGGAGCAAGCCGAAGGGGAAGATCACACTGCCAGTGACATTTGGCGGCGTGTTGAACTTCAGAACTAAAAGAATCACTTTCGACGTTGCTGATTTTCCATTGCCCTACAATGGAATACTCGGCCGTCCAGCTCTTGCCAAGTTCATGGCAGCCTCTTTTTACGCCTACAACATGCTCAAGATGCCCGGCCCGATAAGCGTCATCTCTGTCCCTGGCGACAAGAAGAATGCCCTTATCTGCGCAGACAAGATCTACCGGGAAGCAGCAGCCGCAGCAAATAGCAAGACACTTGCCGCTGAAGCTCCTGGGGGGAGGAAGAAGACCAAGTCCGGCAAAAGCTCTGGAGCCCACTCCAGCGAACGCACCTCTTCGGAGTGCTGCGCTGCCGTCGAGGACGCGCCATCAAGCTCCACCGGCAAGTGCAAGAAGACGATGGCAGCTCCACCAACAACCAAGAAGGTGTCCGCCAAGGAGGACGGCACTGGTGGTACTTTCACCATCAGTGCCAAGCTCGACCCCAAATAGGAAAGCGCGCTCATTGCTTTCCTGCGGGCGAATGTCGACGTGTTTGCATGGCAACCATCTGACATCCCCGGTGTTCCCAGGAAGGTGATTGAGCACAAGCTTGCCGTTTGTCCTCACGCGCGGCCCGTCAAGCAGAGGGTTAGAAAACAAGCAGTGGAGCGCCAAGAGTTCATAGCAGAAGAAATCAAGAAACTGGAAGCAGCGGGCCTTGTCAGAGGAGTGCTCCATCCCACGTGGCTGGCCAATCCTGTAGTCGTGCGCAAGGCAAACGGGAAGTGGAGGCTTTGTATTGACTTCGCCGATGTGAATAAAGCTTGTCCCAAAGATCCATTTCCCTTGCCGCGCATTGACCAGATTGTAGACTCCACGGCTGGATGTGAGTTTCTTTCATTTCTTGATGCATACTCAGGATACCACCAGATTTTCATGGCCGAGGAAGATGAGGAGAAGACCGCATTCATTACTCCATGTGGCACCTATTGCTTCATACGCATGCCTTTCGGATTGAAGAATGCGGGTTCAACATTTGCAAGGGTTGTCCATACAGCTTTTGAGCCACAGATACACAGGAATGTAGAAGCTTACATGGATGACATAGTGGTCAAGAGCAAGGACAGGGCAACTCTGATACAAGATCTAGATGAAACCTTTGCGAATCTGCGCAAGATCCAACTCAAGCTTAACCCCGAGAAGTGCGTGTTTGGAGTCCCTTCCGGCAAGCTTCTCGGGTTCTTTGTATCCCAGAGGGGGATTGAAGCCAATCCCGACAAGATCAAGGCCATTGAGCAGATCGAAGCACCGAAGCGCGTCAAGGATGTACGGAGACTTGCCAGCTGCGTGGCTGCTCTCGGCAGGTTTATCTCTAAGTCTGCGGAACGCGCCCTGTCGTTCTTCAAAATTTTGAAAAAGGCAGGTCCAATGAAATGGACTCCGGAAGCGGAGGCAGCGCTGCAAGACTTGAAGAGGTACCTGTCCTCCACTCCAATACTTGTCGCACCTAGGCCACAAGAAAAGTTGCTGATGTACCTAGCGGCAATCAGTCAAGTGGTTAGTGCTGCGTTAGTAGCGGAGAGGGAGGCGGATGATGAGCCAGCGTCCGCGGCAAGCACATCCAGTGACAAGCAGGGGGCTTCCCCGATAAGGACGGATCTGCGCAGATGCAAGAGGAGATACGGAAGAAGATGGTGCAGCGCCCAGTTTATTTTATCAGTTTCCTCTTGCAGGGGGCTAGGTCAAGGTACTCTGGAGTGCAGAAGTTGCTTTTCGGCCTTCTCATGGCCTCGAGAAAGTTGTGCCACTACTTCCAAGCACACGAGATAACAATGGTCACTCGCTTTCCGCTAAAGAGGATATTGCAAAATCCAGAAGCAACAGGCAGGATTGTTGAGTGGGCACTAGAACTGTCAAGCTTTGGCCTCAAGTTTGAAAGCACTTCAACTATCCAGAGCAGAGCATTGGCAGAGTTTATAGCAGAGTGGACGCCAACGCCAGACGAAGAGATTCCAGAAACGAGCATCCCCGTTAAAGAAGCAAGCAAAGAATGGGTAATGTACTTTGATGGTGCCTTCTCGCTGCAAGGCGCCAGTGCTGGCGTGCTGCTTGTCGCGCCAACCGGAGAGCACCTCAAGTACGTGGTCCAGATGCACTTTCCCAAGGAGCAAGCGACAAACAATACTGCAGAGTATGAGGGTTTGCTTGCCGGTCTCAGGATTGCGGCTGACCTTGGGATCAAGAAGCTTATTGTAAGGGGTGACTCGCAGTTGGTCGTCCGCCAAGTGAACAAAAATTACCAGAGTCCGTTGATGGAAGCGTACGTTGACGAAGTGAGGAAGCTTGAGGAACACTTTGACGGCCTACAGATGGAGCACATTCCAAGAGCTCAGAACGACATCGCGGATGGCCTGTCAAAGTGTGCTGCATTAAAGTTGCCTGTGGAACCAGGGATCTTCGTGCTCAAGCTGACTCAACCATCCATAACACCATCAACAGGACAGAGCAAGAAGAGGAAGTTGGTCTATGGTGACTACTTTCCGGCAGAGCTTCCCGAAGCCGCCGCCAAGAAGGTCCCCAAGATCAACACCAAGGATGCTGAGGGGCAATCCGCTCCGGCAAGTCCCAGGACTTGTTCTGTTGAAGCGGAAGCTCCCGACAAGTTTTGCTCCGGCAAGCTTGCCGGGGATCGTCACGCTCCGGCTGAGACACAGGTTCTCGTCGTAGAAGCGGACATTCCCGTAGCAGCAGATGTGCCTGTAGTCCTTGTTGTCGAGCCACAAGCTCCAGCATGGGCACAGCAGATTGTCCGTTTCCTCCAGAGAGGAGAACTTCCTGAAGAACAAGAAGAAGCGGAAAAAGTAGCCCGGCGGTCAAGTATGTACCAGTTTGTTGACAACACACTGTGCAGAAGGAGACTCAACGGTGTGAAATTGAAGTGTATTCCCCGTGAAGATGGACAGAAGCTGTTGGCAGAGATACACGGAGGCATATGTGGCCATCACATTGGCGCAAGAGCACTTGTCGGCAAAGCATTCCGGCAAGGTTTCTTTTGGCCGACAGCCCTCCAAGATGCAACTGCACAAGTAACCAAGTGTGAAGCGTGCCAGTTCCATTCCAAGCAGATACATCAGCCAGCTCAAGCTCTCCAGACGATCCCTTTGTCCTGGCCATTTTCGGTCTGGGGGCTCGACATCCTCGGCCCCTTTCCCCGCGCAGCCGGGGGCTTTGAGTTCTTGTACGTCGCAATCGACAAGTTCACAAAGTGGCCGGAAGTGGAACCAGTGAGAAAGGTGACAGCACAGTCAACAGTCAAGTTCTTCAGGTCGATTGTTTGCCGTTTCGGGATCCCTAACAGGATCATCACCGACAACGAAACACAGTTCACCAGTCACACCTTCATGCAATACGCCCAAGATCTTGGCGCCAAGATCTGCTTCGCTTCTGTTGCTCACCCGAGAAGCAACGGTCAAGCGGAGAGGGCAAACACTGAAGTGCTGCGCGGACTCAAGACCAGAACTTTTGACAGGCTGCACAAGTGCGGAAGAAACTGGATCGAGGAGCTGCCAGTGGTTCTTTGGTCGATCAGGACAACGCCAAATCGAGCCACTGGACAGACACCCTTTGCTCTAGTCTATGGAGCAGAGGCAGTTCTCCCCACGGAACTCGTATACGGGTCGCCTCGAGTGCTCGCTTATGATGAGCTCGAGCAAGAGCAGCTGCGACAAGATGACGTGCTGCTCCTTGAGGAAGACCGTCTTCAGGCCGCTGTGCGAGCTGCTCGCTATCAGCAAACTTTGCGCCGCTACCATAGCCGCAAAGTCAATGCCAGAAGTCTCGAGGAGGGCGACCTTGTTCTTCGGCGCGTTCAGTCCGCCATGAATTCCAACAAGTTGACGCCGAAGAGGGAAGGCCCTTATCGGGTGAAACGAGTCACTAGGCCCGGCGCTGTCCGCCTTAAGACCGAAGATGGTTTTCCGGTGAGCAACTCCTGGAACATAGAACATCTTCGCAAGTTTTACCCATAAGGCGCGGTTGCCGTGATCCGCTCCGGCAACCACCTTTTGTACAAGTCTTGCCGCTGTTGCATGTAATCCTCTGTACAAAGCCGGGCGCAGACCCCGTGCATTAGTAAAACTTATGTGCTTCGCACACCTTGTCATTTTCATGCTTTTTCATTTCCTTGCATGAACTATCTGACACTTTGTGCAGCACCATACCCGGTAAGCAGTAACAAGCCGCAAGGTTCCATATTTGCATTTTCTCTTCTTTCTTTTTTCTCAAGGAGAAGAACGTCCTCTCGCGCACAAGTTTGCCGGGGGGGAAGAAGATAGTGGTATGGACCAAGCGCCGTTCAAGAAAGCCTTGCCTTGCCGGGAAGCAGACAACACAAAAGCTAAGTTGCCAAAGTTTGAGCAATCAAAATTTTAAATTTTTAGATTATCTTCCTTGAACGACCGCACTTTGTATGGAAAACATGTGCGCGGAGGAGCCAACTCGTAGCCAGTTGCGCCCTTATTTTGTTTCGAGTTTGCTCAACAGCTTAAGTGTGCTGCGACTAGTGTCGCGCCCTTACTTTGTTTCCGAGCCCGCTCAACAGCTTAAGTGTGCTGCAACTGGTTGCGACAAGGTTTCTTGCCGGCGACGGCACCGCCAGTAGGCTGCTGAAGTTCCGCACTCAGCACTCGTGGCAAAGGTGCCTATGCCGGCAAGTTCCCTAAAAGCGTAGGGTAAAAACTTACAAAGCAAGGAAGTCAAGTAAAGGAAATAACGTTGCATTCAGTACCTAAGATAGAGTTATATTACAAAATGACTTGCCGCAACTCTAATAGACTATTGTTCATAACATGGTTGGCAGCAGCAAGGAAAGAAGAAAGTAAACAGCCTAGTCTGCGCGGTCGCCCTCGACTCTCTTGATCCCGCCCACCTTGTCCACGATGGGTGCGACAAGGGCCTTGAGCGCCTCCTGGTCGGCGTCGGGCGGCAGGGTCCTCAGGACGTTGGTGAGGTTGAGGCCGGGGTTGCGGTACGCCACCTTCATCAGCACCTTTTGGAGGGCCCCCGCACAGAGCCTGCGCGATTCGTCCGCCAGCTGCTTCGGGATCTTCTCCCGGAGTTGCTGGAGGTCCGTCGCCACGCCCTTGAAGAACAGAGTGAGCTTGGCGCTGGTGTGGAGGTTCTCGTCGGTGGAGTACCCGAGATACTCTGCCCCCAGCTCCACCAGCTCCTTGTCGATGTCCGTGGCGGCGTTGACAAGGCCTTCCGTCCATATCTCGATGTTCCGCCTAAAGTTGTTCTGCGAAATGGCGGCATTGTCCAGCAACACCTTCTCGGCCCTGAGCTCCTCCTTCAGGGCCGTCTCCCGCTCCCTGGCGCCGTCCAGCGTCGTGGTGAGAGTGGACAGCTTCAGCTCCAGATCGGCGATGGAGTCCTTGGCGACGGCGAGCTCTTTGCCCTTCTTGGAGAGGCGGACCTGCAGCTCGGAGTGGCTGTGGGCGTCCTTTTCCCTCTCAAGCTTGAGTGCGGCAACCTCCTCGCCGCTCGTCTTCAAGTTGGCCTCCAGCTGCGCCACCCTCGTCTCCAACTCTCGCTTGGCGGTCTCATCAGCTGCAGCGGCGTCCTTTGCCTCCTGCAAAGCTCCGCCAAGTGATCGCTCGCGTGCGGCAAGCTCGTCCTCGTGGCTGTCGAGGTCGACCTTCCGCTGCGTCAGCTCACCTTCTCGCCTGGAGAGCTCCTCGGCGGCAAGCCGTTGTTGCTCCTCCGCTTCAGCCTTCTCTAGAATGAAGGCTTGATGCGCCTCGGCAAGCTGCTCCCTTTCCTCCGCCAAGGATTGGAGAGCCGCTTGGTTGACGGCCCGGAGCTCTTCTGCGCGCTTCTCCAAGTCAGCGCCCGCCTTGGCGGCCAGAGCCTCTCGGGACTCCAGTTTGGCTTGCCGGGCACGGTAAAGGGACAGAAGCTTCCGCAGAAGTCGCTCCTCTTCGGGCTCGCTGCAGCTGATCGGCGCGTCGACGAACTTCAGTCCGGCGGAGGCAAGGACCTCCCCGTCGAAGACCTCTCCCTCGACTGGCGCCCTGGACGAGGACGCCCACGGGAGCTGGATGAAGACACCGTTGCCGGCCTCCAGATAGGCGCCTGGCTCGGCTGCGGCAGCGGAGGGATCTGCAGCCGGCGCAGCGCCTGACGCTCCTGCGGCCTCAGGGCCGTCAGTGCAACTGCCGGACCCCTCCTCAGCCGCCGCGCCAGCGGCCTTGGCTGCCTCGGCGGCGGGGGGCTCGTCAGCACCGGCCGCCCCTTCGGTAGCGGCGGCGTCGCCGGTGTTGCCACGCGCGTCCTCCTCGACGGCGACCTCCGTCTCCATTGGCTCTGCGGCGGACGGGTCTGACAGAAGGAAAGAAAAGACAAACAAGTCAAGCAAATATCCAAAAAAAAGAGAAAGAAAAAAGAAGAATCGAAAGAAGAAAAGTCCAAGGGTTTACCTGCGTGGGCCGGCTCCTCGGTGAGGTTCCTCGCCGGGGAGCTCTCCCTCGGCGGCGTGGAGGTAGCTCCCGCCGGCGGAGGGCCGCTAGCGCCATCCCTTGGCGGGGTGCTCGCTCTTGGCGGAGTACTCGCCCTTGGCGGAGTGCTCACCCTTGCCGGAGAGCCTCCCCTTGGCGGTGTGGTCGAGGCGTGCGGCGCGTCGGGAGCGGTCTCCTGGCGCTCCTGATGCTGCTGCTCTGCTCCTGCACGAGTCAACGGACAAGACGTCATAAAAGAAGAAGCACCCACGCGCGCCCAACAGCAGAAGATGCACTACACTTACGCTGGGGGCTGCGCTGGGGGCTGCTCTGGAGAACAGTTGTCGGGTCCGGCAAGCTTGTCTCAGGCGCGCCCCCTGCTGATGCGGCGGGCTCGTCCTCGATGACGATCACCGGGACCTTGGCCCTCTTCGCTGCCCTTTGAGCCAGAGTTCTGAAAAGAAGAACAGGTTCAGAGTTAGGCAAAAGATGTACAAGACAAGAAAATCAAAGAAACACAAGGATTGCGAAGGCTTACTCTTCTTCCTCCTCGTCGGAGTTCAGCGCGGAGAAGTCAAAATCCGGCTCACGCGTCCCTACGCGAGGAGGCGGAGGAGTTGCCCGCCTCGGCCGCTTGGCGGGAGCGGGGACGGTGGTCTGGGAAGACCCCGCTCCGGTTGCCGCCGAAGCACGAGGAACAGCGGGAATAGGGGCGCCGGTCCGGGAAAATCCCCCTCCTGTTGCCGCTGAAGCACGAGGCGCTCCCTTGGCGGCCTTGCTTGTCGCGGTGGCGCGTGGCGCGCGGTGCTGCGGCTGTTGGCCCGCCTGCCGCCCCGTCACGTCTGCGGCCTTGCGGAGACGCCTCCTTGTCGGATCTGGAGGACTTGCTGGTGGTGGCGAGCTGCCCGAGGACGAGGAGGAGGAGCCGATCTCCAGCGAGCCGCTCGAGTCCTCGGCAGGCTCGCTTGACCCGGCACCCTGCTCGGCGGGCCCGCTCGACTCGACGCCCTGCTCGGTGGGCTCGCTTGTCCCGGTGATCTGCCCGGCAAGCTTCCCTGCTTTGCGGAGCTCTTCCTCCTCGGCAAGGCTTGTCGCCTCCGCTGCCTCCGCCTCCTCCACTGTGTACCCGAACTCGCCCGCGGCCGCGGCTACCGCTGCCTCTTCCAGCCTGGTGGCAATATATGCCATCTCCTGGTCGGTGGTGTCGCGGGTGAGGCCTCTCTTCTCGTCGAGATCGACTGGCTGTTCCACCAAGTTGTCGAAGAATGTCTGCACGGCTTCGTCGGAAGGTTCTTGCCAAGTGGGATCGATCCCGTGGGAATCGCACAGCGGCATCACCGCACGAATGGCGCTGAGCGCAGAGCTGTTGCACAGCGGGACGACACCTTGCGGCAACGTGAACCATTCGGGGTGGGCAGAATCGTACTTGAACAATGCCTGGAGCATCGCGTTGAGCTCCAGGACAGTGAAATTCCAATTAAGGCCCGGGAGCAGCCTCATGATGTCTGCCGCGTTCTCAAACTCCCAAGCAGCCCTCTTTCTCTCCTGCAAGGGGGCGATGCGGCGGCGGAGAAAGTCTGCTCCGACTGCGCCTACAGTGAGCTTGGCGTGCCGGAGGCGAAGGATCCGGGTGGTGGCGATCTTCAGTCTGCTGTCCTCCGGGGCCAGGTCGCTCCAGTCGTTGCCGCGTACTACTGGGGCTTGGCGTCGGGAAGTGAATGCCTGCGGGTCATCCTCTACAATCCAACACCAGTTGGCTCTCCACTCATCCCACTTGCCACGGAGCTCCCCTTCCAGATAGGCTTCCTTCTTGTGCGTCCTTGAGATCCAAGAGATTCCGCCAGACAGAGGCGACCCTGCCTCGACTCGGGGCGTGAAGTAATGGCGGAAGAGAGCTACATTGGGGTAGACTCTGACAAAGTTTTCGCACAGATGTGCGAAAACGGCCATGGTCAAGACGGCGTTGGGGGTGAAGTCAAAGAGATGAAACCCGTAGGTATTCATAATGTCGCAGAAGAACTCAGAATAGGGCGGACAGAGCCCGCAGTAGAAGAACAGAGGAAACAAGGCGTAACCGGTCGGGAACATGTCGCAGGCTACGGCGGGGAGTACCTTGGTGCACGGGCGCGCCTTCGTCTCCCTCGACCAGAAGAGGTAAAAGGTATCCCTCAACTCCTCCACGTCAAGCTTTGGCGGGAAGACCGCCATCTTCTTCCGCATTGCTGCTAGCTGCAGCGCCTCGGCGGACTTCGCGGCCTTCGCCTTCTCGCCTTTCGGAGCCATGGCGGGGACGGTGGGGGAGGTCGACGGCGCTGGTGATGCTGGAGGCGGCGGAGGGGGCGGAGCGCTACTCTCTTTCGACCTTCGGGGAGGAGGGGAGCGGCGGGGGTTTTTGAGGGACGAAGAAGCAACGGGCGAATGGAAGAAACTGCCCCTGTTTCCCCTGCTTTTAAGGGGGGGACGTTCCGCATTTCCCATTAAAGAATCATGCCACGATCTCCCCCACGACCCCGCATTAAACGCGTGTCGTTAAGGGAGGGCGCGGTGGATACGGAGTGGGATACGGCGTGCCGCGGGCCGCGCGTGCCCGTGCACTGTTTTGAGCCTGGCCCAACAGTGCTCGGCACCGTGTCTGGCCCAGGCCCGGGGGCTCCTGTCGGTGTACTAAAGTAGGGGTACCTTAGTATCCCGAACTTGTGCATGGGCAGTTGCAGCGTCCCGCGGCAAGGCTTGCCAAGCGGCCGCCAAGATCCTCCGAAGTCCCCTTGGGGCCATTCAAGAACAAAGTATTTGAGTCAAAGAAACAAGGCCCCGGCAAGAGGAGCTTGCCGAGAAGGCCACTCAAGGCACAAAAACCATTCAAGACACAAGGCCCCGGCAAGAGGAGCTTGCCGGGAAGGCCAATCCAAGGCATATCAAGAAGCTTGCCGCGACGCGCCACGCGTCCCGGCAAGGCCTGGTGAGCGACAAGCTCCCAAGAAGCGACAAGATAGCGACCGCGGCAAGGCGCTTGCCGCGGGAAGCTTCCAATCTGTACCCACGCTCCAGCGCATCCACCCACGTGTCGCCCTGGGACCCTTCCAGGCACACGTGGCGGAAGGCTGTGCAGCCAGGGGAACACGGTGGCAAGCAGCGATGACATGGCCACCATCGTGGCGGACGGTGGCGCCCTGACGGCCACTTTTTGCACTGTTTGGGGCGACGGCGACGGGCATTCAATGCCCTTGTCCCCTGTCGTCAGAGTTAGGTATAGAGCACTATGCATACACTGTTCCAACTACCACCCATTTTACACTTTTACCCTCGGCTGCATTGCCACCTGTCGGTGACCCCTTTGACCTATAAAAGGAGGCCCATGCGCAACGTAGGGGGGTTCGAAACATCGTTCACTCTCACGCTCGGTCTGGCCAGCGGTTAGAGCATACTGTAGCTCTCCTCGCTCCCGAGCAAGAACGCAATACAAACCAAAGCAGGAGTAGGGTTTTACGCATCCGTGCGGCCCGAACCTGGGTAAACTGCTCATGTGCTCGCCTCGATCCGCTCTTTGTGCATCCTCCGCCCCCTTGCCGTACCGAAAAGGGGCTCCGGTCCCATAGGTGTTCGTGGGCGACCAGTTTCCCCGACAAGTATCAAGCATCCCCAAGCTTAATTCCTGCTCATCCTTGAGTAGGTAAATGAGGAAAATATAATTTTTGATGTGGAATACTACCTAACATATTTATCAATGCAACTCTTCTTATCTTGGCATAAATGTTCAGATCCATATGATTCAAAACAAAAGTTTAATATTGACATAAAAACAATAATACTTTAAGCATAATAGAAAGCAAAATCATGAAACTTAAAAAATAACATGGCTAAAGAAAGTTATCCCTACAAAATCATAAAGTCTTGTTATGCTCCCTCGTCTTAATGCAAAGTATAAATCATGTGCTACCCCGGTGGTCAGCCAAGCAATTGTGTTCATACTTTTATGTTCTCTAACTTTTTCAACTCTTCACACAATACATGAGCGTGAGCCATGGATATATCACTATAGGTGGAATAGAAGGTGGTAGTAGACAAAAGAAGGGAGAAAGTCTCACATCAACCGGCTAAATTAATGGACTATGGCGATGTCCATCAATTGATATCAATGTGACTGAGTAGGGATTGCCATGTAACGGATGGACTAGATATAAGTGTATGAAAGCTCAAAATAAAACTAAGTGGGTGTGCATCCAACTTGCTTGCTCATCAAGACCTAGGGCAATTTGAGGAAGCCCATCACTGGAATATACAAGCCAAGTTCTATAAAGAAAAATTCCCACTAGTAATATATGAAAGTGTCAAAATAGGAGACTCTCTATCATGAAGAACATGGTGCTACTTTGAAGCACAAGTGTGGAAATGGATAGTAACATTGTCCCTTCTCTCTTTTTCTCTCAGTTTTTTTATTTTCGGCTCTTTGGGCTCTCTTTTTTATCTGGGCTCTTTGGCCCCTTTTTTTATTTGGGCTCATTGCCCTCTTTTTTTTATAACCTCACATGAGACAATGTTCTAATAATGATGATCATCACAATTTTATTTACTTACAATTCAAGGTAAAAACTCATAATAACGGAACGGTGGAGTTACATGGCAATATATATCGGAATGGCTACGAAAATGTCATCATAAGTAGGTATGGTGGCTGTTTTGAGGAGAGGTATGTGGTGGGTTTAATGCACCAATGAAAGTTGCACGGTACTAGAGTGGCTAGCAAAGGTGGAAGGGTGAGAGTGTGTATAATCCAAGGACTCAACATTAGTCATAAAGAACTCACATACTTATTGCAAAAAGTTTATTAGACCTCGAAGAGAAGTACTAATACGCATGCTCCTAGGGGATAAGTTGGTAGGAGTTAACCATCGCGTGCTCCCGACTTTCACACAAAGGAAGACAATCAAGGATAAATTGCGCTCCAACTTCATCACATAACTAGAAGACCATACGTGCATGCTACATGAATCACAAACCTTAACACAAGTATTTCTTTAATATATTAGACAATTTACTATTAGCATGACTCTAATATCACCATCTTCATATATCAAAACAATTGCAAGGAATCAAACTTCTCGTATATTCAATGCTCCTTATGAAAGTTTTTATTATATCCCCTTTGGATGAATATCATATTAGGACTAAATTCATAACCTAAGCAACTTACCATGCTATTCTTAGATACTCTAAAAATAATATAAGTGAAGCATGGGAGTTTACCAATTTCTTCAAAATAACATCACCACCATGCTCAAAAAGATATAAGTGACGCACTAGAGCAACTACCTAGCTCAAAAGATATAAGTGAAGCACATAGAGTATTCTAATAAATTCATGATTAATGTGTGTCCCTCTCAAAAGGTGTGTACAACAAGGATGATTGTGGAAAAATATAAAGCAAAGGCTCAAATCATACAAGACGCTCCAAGCAAAACACATATCATGTGGTGAATAAAAATATAGCCTCAAGTAAATTAACCAATGGATTGAAGACAAAAGAGGGGATGCCATCCGGGGCATCCCCAAGCTTAGATGCCTGGTTATGCTTGAATATTACCTTGGGGTGCCTTGGGCATCCCCAAGCTTAGGCTATTGCTACTCCTTATTCCATAGTCCATCGAATCATTACCCAAAACTTGAAAACTTCACAACACAAAACTCAACAGAAAAGTCGTGAGACCATTTAGTATAATAAAGCAAATAACCACTTTAGGTACTATTGTGAACTCATTATAATTTTATATTGGTGTTATATCAACTGTATTCAACCTTCTCCAAGGTTCATACCCCCGATACTACCCAGAAATTCATCAAAATAAGCAAACAACACAACGAAAACAGAATATGTCGAAAATAGAACAGTCTGTAGCAATCTGAAAACTTCGTATACTTCTGTAACTCTAAAAATTCTGAAAAAAGTAGGACAATTTGGGAAATTTGTATAGCAATCTTGTGTAACAATTTCAGAAATGTATCACGCTCCTGTTAACTTCAGAATTTTCTGCACTAGACGTAAAAGTTTCTATTTTTCAGCAAAATCAAATCAACAATCTTCCAAACCATCCCAAAGGTCTTACTTGGCACAAAAACTAATTTAAAACATGAAAACACATATAACCATAGGATATAAGATATATTTTATTTAAAAATATAAAATAAAAATATTGGGTTGTCTCCCAACAAGCGCTTTTCTTTAAAGCCTTTTAGCTAGGCATCGATAATTGTACTGATGCTCACATGAAAGACAAGACTTGAAGCACAAAGAGAGCATCATAACTCATGTGAAAATCACATTTAAGTATAACATACTTCCTATGCATAGGCATTTTATAGCCAAACAAATTATCAAGGCAGGCAAAAACTAGCATATGCAAGGAAGAAGAATAAAACATTGACAATCTAGGCATCATGAGAGAAAATTTAGTAACATGAAGATTTCTACAACCATATTTTCCTCTCTCATAATAATTGCATGTTGGATCATAATCAAATTCAAAAATATAGCTATCAATAATTTCTATATGATCCATATGCATGCAAAGTGGACACTCTTCCAAAATAGTGGGGTTATCCTCAAATAAAGTCATGACCTTCCCAAACCCACTTTTCTAAAAAAACATAATATTGAACATTATCCAAATATGTGGAATCTAAAGTTGACACTCCTCCAAGGCCACTTTCGGTATTATTGCAAACATTATTTTCAATCTCATATTCATCATGGGGCATAAATAAATTTTCAAGATCATAAGAAGAATCACCCCAATCATGATCATTGCAACAAGTAGTGGACATAGCAAAATTAGCATCCCCAAGCTTGGGCATTAGAACAACTGACATTAATAGAATTTATAATAACACCATTGCAATCATGCTTTTCATTTAAGGAGCTATCGTGAATCACTTCACAAATTTCTTCTTTTAGCACTTCATCACAATTTTCAGATACACGAATTTCAAGCAAAACTTCATAAAGATAATCTAGTGCACTGAATTCACTAGCAATTGGTTCATCATAGTTGGATCTTTTAAGAAGATTAGCAAGTGGATGAGGGTACACATTTTTTTCTTATTCTTTGCTTGTAAATTGCAATAAATACAATTATACCAAGCAAACGAGCAAACAAGCCAAGTAAGACATAAAGGCAAACGAAAAGAAGGCAAATATTTTTGTGTTTCTCTGAATACATTTAGGAAGTGGGGGAGATGAAAATGAGAGGCAAATGGAAAATAATGTAAGTGCAAGAGATCAGATTGTATGATAGGTACTTGGTAGGCTTGATGTAAAACCGCCCAGGCAACGGCGCCATAAATTCTTCCTGCTACTTCTTGAGCTTGCGTTGATTTTTCCCTTGAAGAGGAAAGGGTGATGCAGCAAAGTAGAGATATGTATTTACGTTAGTTAAGAACCAAGGTATCAATCCAGTAGGAGGCACAAGCAAGTCCCCAATATATGCACTTGCAAAAATTAACAAACACTTGCACACAACACAAAAAAGGGTTGGCAATCCCTTCACAGTCACTTGCAAGAGTGAGGTCTAATAGAGATAGATTTGAAATAATAGTAAATGGCAAAATAAAGTAAAAACAAAATAATTGCAGCAAGGTATATTTGGATTTTTGGTTTTATAGATCTGAAAATATATGATGAAGCATAGACCTGGGGGGCATAGGTTTCACAGAGGCTTCTCTCTCGAAGAAAGCATACAGTGGGTAAAAAAATTACTGTTGAGCAATTGATAGAAAAGTGAAAAGTTATGACGACATCTAAGGCAATGATCATGAATATAGGTGTCCGTGACAAGTAGACCGACTCCTGGCTGCATCTACTACTAATACTCCACATATCGACCGCTATCCAGCATGCATCTGGAGTATTAAGTTCATAAGAACAGAGTAATGCCTTAAGAAAGATGACATGATGTAGAGGGATAAACTCAAGCAATATGATATAAAACCCATATTTTTATCCTTAATGGCAACAATACAATACGTGCCTCGCTACCCATTCTGTCACTGGGTTAGGACACCGCAAGATTGAAGCCATCACAAAGCACCTCTCGCATTGCAAGAAAAACCAATCTAGTTGGCCGAACCAAATCGATAGATCGCACATAAATACAAAGCTATCAAATAATGCATACAACAATTCAGAGAAGACTCAAATAATAGATAATCTGATCATAAATCCACAATTCATCGGATCTCAACAAACACACCGCAAAAGAAGATTACATCAAATAGATCTCCAAGAACATCGAGGAGAACATTGTATTGAAGATCAAAGAGAGAGAAGAAGTCATCTAGCTACTAGTTGTGGACCCGTAGGTCTGTGGTAAACTACTCACGCATCATCGGAAGGGCATCAAGGTTGCTGTAGAGGCCCTGCATGATTGAATCCCCCTCCGACGGAGCGCTGGAAAAGGCCCCAAGATGGGATCTCACGGGAACAGAAATTTGCGTTGGTGGAAAAGTATTTTTGGTGACTTGTTTGGGATATAACTGATACGTCTCCAATGTATCTATAATTTTTATTTTTCCATGCTATTATATATTCTATTTTGGATGTTTAATGGGCTTTATTATACACTTTTATATTATTTTTGGGACTAACCTACTAACCCAAGGCCCAGTGCAAATTGCTGTTTTTTTGCCTATTTCATTGTTTCGCAGAAAAGGAATATCAAACGGAGTCCAAATGGAATGAAACCTTCGGGAGAGTTATTGTTGGAACGATATCTTCACGAGAGACTTGGAGCACAAGTCAGAGAAGAAACGAGGTGCCCACGAGGGGGCAGGGCGCGCCCAGGGGGGTAGGCACGCCCCCACCCTCGTGGGCCCCAAGTTGCTCCACGGACGTACTTTTTCCTCCTATATATACCCATATACCCTGAAAACATCGGGGAGCACGAAGAAACCCTAATTCCACCACCGTAACCTTCTGTTCCCGTGAGATCCCATCTTGGGGCCTGTTTCGGAGCTCCGCCGGAGGGGGCATCAATCACGGAGGGCTTCTACATCAACACCATAGCCTCTCTGATGAGTTGTGAGTAGTTTACCACATACCTTCGGGTCCATAGTTATTAGCTAGATGGCTTCTTCTCTCTCTTTGGATCTCAATACAAAGTTCTCCTCGATCTCCGAGGAGATCTATTCGATGCAATCTTTTTGCGGTGTGTTTGTAGAGATCCGATGAATTGTGGGTTTCTGATCAATATTATTTTTGAACAATATTGGATTCTTTTCTGAAATCTTTTATGTATGATTATAATATCCTTGCAAGTTTCTTCGGATTATTGGTTTGGTTTGGCCTACTAGATTTATAGTTCTTGCAATGGTGATACGTCCAAAACGTATCTATAATTTCTGCTTGCTCCATGCCACTTTTGGGTGATATTGCTATGATATTCATACACTTCCATACACTTTTGATCATATTTGTACTAACTTACTGATCCAGTGCACCCCAGTGCCAGTTTATGTTTTCGGCTATTTTTGTATTCCAGGTTTTCACATTATGAGAACTGCAAGGAAAAATCCAGAAAAAATATATAAAAAATCAGCGTTCTAGGAGCTACCGTGCGGCCAAAGTACAGCCGGGGGGGCCCATAGGGGCTCCAGGCGGCCTGTGGGCGCGGCCCCCCCTGGGCCGCGCCGGGGGGGGGGGCGCCTGGGCACCCCTGACCCCCTCTGGTGGCCCCCTTTGGCATATATTTAAAGCGTGTCGAGGAAACCCTGATTCCGGAACCCTTTTCTCCAGACGCGATCCCGATCTCCGCCGCCATCGCCATCAAGCTTCGGGGGACCATAATTCCTGCGCCGGCACCCTGCCGGGACGGGGAAGTGCCCCCGGATTCATCTCCATCGACGTTGCTTCCTCCCTCCATGATGCGGGAGTAGTTCCTCCTCGGGGCTGAGGTTCTTACCAGTAGCTATGTGGTCAATTCTCTCTCCCATGATGTGATCTTCGTTGTGATCATAGGCTATGTTAATCTAGGGTGTTTCCCCTTCCTCTATGTATTGGATTGATGTACTCACTTGTCTCTATCTAGTATAATGCCCGAGACCAAGGTGACAGCGGTCTATTGGACATGGATTAGAACAATATTTTCATGAGTGATTTCCTCTCTTGTGTGTTGATTGAAGATTGAGAGTCTCTTGGTGCTTGTCTTTGACTATCCTTTAGATATGTTATGGTGATTGTGGGACTCTCTTTGGATGGCCGCGGTGACATTGGGAAATCCTTAGATCGAGAACTACGAACTTTGAGGTGTGCTTTTGTAGCCCTACATAATTCTCGTCCTCTCTTGACCACGAAGGAATGATCTCCCAGTGTGTCCCCTTTGCATGTTTTATGGAAAATATCATGTGATTCGATTATGTTAATGTTGTAGGGAGTTGCCACTAGTGAAAGTATGAACCTTAGGCCTTGTTTCCACCATTGCAATACCATTTGTGCTCATGTTTACCACTTGTTTGCTTGCTGCACTTTTTATTACAAATTTATATTACTTTGTTTTGCCATCCATATCACTTGCCATTTAACATCTCTTCGCCGAACTAGTGCACCTATACATCTGACAAGTGTATTAGGTGTGCTGGGGACACAAGAGACTTCTTGTATCTTAGTTGCAGGGTTGCTTGAGAGAGACCATCTTCAACCTCTACTTCCCTGAGTTCGATAAACCTTAGGTCATCCACTTGAGGGAAATTGCTACTGTCCTACAAACCTCTGCGCTTGGAGGCCCAACATAGTCTACAAGAGTAGAAGCGTGCGTAGACATCAAGCTATTTCTCGCGCCGTTGCCGGGGAGGTGAGCGCTTGAAGGTATATCTTTAGATCTTGCAATTAAATCTTTTTGTTTCTTGTTTTTATTTCACTAGTTATGTTTATGGAAAACCTTACTATTGGATCGTTGCTTGCGGGAGGACGCCCCACACCTGTGGTGGTTGCTCCTCCTCCTACTGAAATTGTGCCCTATAAAATACCGGCTGGTATTATCGATCATGTTTTGGCTAATCGTTATGCAGGAGACAGACATCCCGATGAACACTTACTATATCTTTCACAACTATGTTCATTATTTAAGCTTGCAGGTGTATCGAGGGAGTTTGTCATGAGGAAATTATTTGCCTTGTCACTGAAAGGAAAAGCATTGGAATGGTATAGGCTACTAAATGACTCTCACCTGCTGGAGTGGGAAGAGATCCAGTCTCTCTTTTACTCCAAATTTTATCCTCTTCATGAAGTCCATAAGAATAGGAATTATGTTTATAATTTTTATCGTCATGACGGAGAGAGCATAGCTCAAGCTTGGGGGAGACTGAAAACGTTAATGCTAAAATGTCCTAACCATGGGCTCCCCAAAGATATTATTATTACTAACTTCTATGCGAGGCTCTCTCGACAGGATAAAGATTTGTTCGATGCTTCCTCTATGGGTTCTTTCACAAACAAAAAGATTGATGCTAAATGGGAACTCCTTGAAAGAATTCAACGCAACACTGAAGATTGGGAGATCGACAAAGGTAAAGAGTCAGGTATAATTTATGAGTATGATTGCATTAAGTCCTTTGTTGAAACTACAAGTTTTAATAAGTTTAGTGCTAAGTTTGGGCTTGATTCTCAACTCCTTGTTGATTTCCTCAAATCTTTTGCTTCACATCTTAATATGCCTAAGGAGGATTGGATCAAGTATCATAAACCTTTTAAAGAGACTTGCAAAGAAAATGAAATTGTTCATGATGATTGCAACATGCATGATCCAATTCCTAAAAATGAAGTTTTATATAAGCATGTTAATTTTTGTGGAGTGGATAGACCTTGTGAAAGGCCTATGATTGAAGAAGAGAAGTATTGTAAGCAACATAAGCATGAAAGAACAATCACTTGGGTCAAAGATTTAAATGAAATTGCTAGAGAATTGTGTGACCTTTATCCTTTTACTTGTTAACTTTGCCGTACAGAGGGTCACTTTAATTTTCAATGCATGAACTTTCAAAACATAACCGTTAACCGGTTGTGTGATGACATGATCACTTCTGATCTTTATGATGAGCTTATGTTATTTTTGATGTGTGAAGAGTTATCAGAAAAGACTTCTTGGCTGGATGATAATGCCATAGGAATAAAAAACACTTTGCAAAATTGCCATCTCTATTGTGTTGTTAATTGCCATGAAAATGATTACATAAGTAAGATTAGAAAGGAGGGAACTTTACCAAAGTATAAAAATGTCTCTTATATTTCTGCTAATAAAAAGGAGAGTTTCTCCCAAGTTTCCCCTATTGTTTCTAATGATAAACCAGGATATGTGGAGAAGCTTCATCTCCAACCACCCCCTCCTAAGGTGAAGAAGAAGAAAAAGAAGAGGAGGAGGAGGAGGAGCAAGAAGGAAGAAGAACGGGTATCAACCTGGCCTGAGCATATTCCTCCCATCAACTTTTATCCTAATGGTTGTAAGTTTAAAGAAGAAGGTGAAGTTTATTGCCTTAATTATCATCTTGATGATACGTCCGTAAGTACTAATGAAGATGATTTTGATTATGATATGCATGTTACTTATTGTGATTGGGAAAATGATGATAATGCTGCTTATGATCTTGAAAATATTTTTGGTACCAACTCTGAAAGTGAAGATATGGGAAGCTCTAAGCTTGGGGTGATAGGATTGCAAATCCTATCCCCACTAGTGATGTGATAATTGATAATTCTCTTGCTAGTAAGAATAAAGACAACATGTTTACAAATATAGTTGCTAGCAATGATAATGCTCTTCCCTACCATGATGATGTTATAACTCCAATCTATAGTGATTATAAAGGTACCTATGACATAAGGAGAAATTATCCTTATGAAACTTGTCATAATCATGAAGGGAATTACTCCCTTGTTGAACACCACCCTCCTAATATACAACTAATCTATAGTGTTCAAGTTGTTTATGATAGTCCTACTCCCACTATTACCAATGAGAAAAATTATGTTTATGTGGGGAGTGAGAGTACCTTTTTGCATGTGGATCATGGTAACAATGATTTATGTGATGCTTATATTGTTGAGTTCATCCATGATGCCACTGAAATTTATAATGAGAGAGGGAGGCTTGGTTCTAAATATCTAAATAATAAGAAGTTCCCTCTCTTTATGTTGAAGGTTTTGAAGCTGCACTTGTTTTGTCTTCCTATGCTTATTGCTTTGTGCTTCAATGAATTATTCTATTGCAATATTCCTATGCATAGGAAGCATGTTAGGCTTAAATGTGTTTAGTATTTGCTTCTTGATGCTCTCTTTTGTTCTTCAATTCTTATTCCTACAAGAGAATCATTGAAGTCCTATGCCTAGCTTAAAGGCACAAAAGAAAGCGCTTTTGGGAGGCAGCCCACATGAATAAATTTTTTGCTTTTGTTGTGTTTTGATGTTGTTTACTGCTGTAGCATCATCATTGTATCTTTGCTTTTCATATTTGTGCCAAGTATAGCCTCTGATTGCTAGAAAGTTCAAAAGTTGTGAGGTGCTGTCCAGGAAACAGATTCTGTCCTTGGATTGAAAAATTCGTATAAAATTACCAGATCATCTTTTTGGTCTGAATTTTATCGACAACGTTCTCCATATAATTGTCTTTCGTGCGTCAGTTATGAGTTTTTTTATTTGAGTTGCAGAAGTATCCCGAACAGATCAATTACTGTCTGATGTTCTGTTTTTCACATATTCTGTCATGTTTTGCCTTACCTTCACTTTGCAAATTAAGAACTTGCTTTTTCTTTGCAAAAACCTTTTGGAAATCTTGAGAAACAGTAGAACTTCAAGAATATCCTTATTTCCAGCAAGGTATAATTATTTTATTAAGGGTACTAACCTCGCTAATCAGATTATGATGAGTTATGTATGAAGGGAGTTTTCAAGTGTGCGAGGGAAGATGATAAAAAGATTCAGGAGTGTCAAGCGCTCAAGCTTGGGGATGCCCCCATGCACCCCCAAGAAATATTCAAGGAGACTCAAGCGTCTAAGCTTGGGGATGCCCCCGTGCATCCCCTTCTCCATCAACATTATCAGTTCGTCTTTCGTTCCGCTATATTTTTATCACTTCATGTGTTATGTGCTATGCTTGGAGCGTCTTGCTTTTAGTTTTCTTTTTAGTTTTTCATAACGAGTCGGAACCCAGCATTCCTTTATGTGGCAGAGAAACACGCTCCACTTCTACGTAGAACATAACATAGAATTTTCATGTCTATCTATGCTGTGTGTGTTCTTTGTCTTTTAATAGCTACTATCATACTCTGCTCTTAGTATTCATGCTTATCTTTTCAAGAGCTTTTATTTAGTTGGTTGCTTCAACTCTCTTTAATTACCATGCTCACCTTATTAAGAGAGTTTGCTTCCGTTGCATGGGTTAATGTGTCTATGATAAAGATGCTACTTGCATGATGGTGCTTAGTAGTTCAGGTTTTCTTATGGTTAATCTCAAATAGCTGGGGGGTTCCCAATGTGTTATTGGAGTACCAACTTGGTTTGTTTGCCTATGATGTGGTATGGTTTAGTAATATCCTCCTTCGAGAATTTATTTTGATTGACTTGGCGTATGCTCACGCATATTCAGGACTGTAAAGAAAGTCTGTCAAGCCTTGATGATCTTTTGTTTCTAAGTAGCGATATAACTACCATGCCTGATTCAATATTGCTTTGTCGCTCTGCATGATTATGACCGTCATTGCTCTCTTAGTTGGTCGCTCCTAGTCTTTTGCTAACCTCCACCTGTACTAAGCAAACTAACCATGCAATACATAGCTCATGGGAAAGTAGCCTAAAAACTATTGTGGTAAAGAATATGTTGCTTATGTATCTTATTTCTTATAAGTTGTTTGCTGAGCGGTAACCATGTTTCTGGGGACGCCATCAACTGCCACACTTTTGTTGAATATCATGTGAGTTGCTATGCATGTTCGTCTTGTCTGAAGTAAGGGTGATTTACCGTGGGTTGAATGAATATGCATATTGTTAGAGAAGAACATTGGGCCGCCAACCAAAGCCATGCATCATGGTGGAAGTTTTAGCTTGGACCTTAATCCTCAATCTCTCATGAGAATATGCTTATGCATTAAAGAGGAGTCCATCATCTATTTTCTATGTTGTCCCGGTATGGATGTCCTCAAGTTGAGATCTATCAAAAACGAGAAATCAAATGCGATTTATCTCCTTGGACCTTTGTACAGGTGGCATAGAGGTACCCCTTTGTGACACTTGGTTAAAACATATGCAATGCAATGATAGCCCATGGGGATCCGAGCTAATTAGGACAAGGAGCGAGCACTATTGGTATTCGATGCATGAGGCTTGCAACTTATAAGATGTTTTATGCATGACACATATGAAGTACTACTACCGTTGACACAATTGCTTCCATGTTTTCAAAATAAAAAGATCTAGCACTTCAAGCACCAACTACTGAAAGCATAATTGTCATTCTGAGTGTAATGTGCATTGTCCCAAAGTAGCATTGTCTTTTGCATGATTGTGATATCGTTTATTCTGAAATGATTGTATCTAGTCATCACTTAAACCTTGAAGGTGCCCCTGCATTTATGTTTTGCATCACAAAAGGGGGCAAGCTAGATATCACTTTATCATATTTGCACATCATATTCATTGCAAATCTTTTTGATGTTTCAGTTTCATATTGTAAAAATTTCAGTCATTTGTGATTTTCTCATGAGGGAACTTAATTACTTTAGAATCATTGTCTCAGTAAGCTTTTGTCATATGACTATGAAAAAGTCCTATATGGTTAATAGCATGTCACCACAGAAATTATCCTTGTTATCATTTACCTACTCGAGGACGAGCAGGAATTAAGCTTGGGGATGTTGATACGTCCAAAACGTATCTATAATTTCTGCTTGCTCCATGCCACTTTTGGGTGATATTGCTATGATATTCATACACTTCCATACACTTTTGATCATATTTGTACTAACTTACTGATCCAGTGCACCCCAGTGCCAGTTTCTGTTTTCGGCTGTTTTTGTATTCCAGGTTTTCCCATTACGAGAACTGCCAGGAAAAATCCAGAAAAAAATATATAAAAAATCAGCGTTCCAGGAGCTACTGTGCGGCCAAAGTACAGCCGGGGGGGGACCCACAGGGGCTCCAGGCGGCCTGTGGGCGCGGCCCCCCCCCTGGGCTGCGCCGGGGGGGCGCCTGGGCACCCCTGACCCCCTCTGGTGGCCCCCTTTGGCATATATTTAAAGCGTGTCGAGGAAACCCTAATTCCGGAACCCTTTTCTCCAGACGCGATCCCGATCTCCGCCGCCATCGCCATCAAGCTTCGGGGGACCAGAATTCCTGCGCCGGCACCCTGCCGGGACGGGGAAGTGCCCCCGGATTCATCTCCATTGACGTTGCTTCCTCCCTCCATGATGCGGGAGTAGTTCCTCCTCGGGGCTGAGGTTCTTACCAGTAGCTATGTGGTCAATTCTCTCTCCCATGATGTGATCTTCGTTGTGATCATAGGCTATGTTAATCTAGGGTGTTTCCCCTTCCTCTATGTATTGGATTGATGTACTCACTTGTCTCTATCTAGTATAATCCCCGAGACCAAGGTGACAGCGGTCTATTGGACATGGATTAGAACAATATTTTCATGAGTGATTTCCTCCTCTTGTGTGTTGATTGAAGATTGAGAGTCTCTTGGTGCTTGTCTTTGACTATCCTTTAGATATGTTATGGTGATTGTGGGACTCTCTTTGGATGGCCGCGGTGACATTGGGAAATCCTTAGATCGAGAACTACGAACTTTGAGGTGTGCTTTTGTAGCCCTACATAATTCTCGTCCTCTCTTGACCACGAAGGAATGATCTCCGAGTGTGTCCCCTTTGCATGTTTTATGGGAAATATCATGTGATTCGATTATGTTAATGTTGTTGGGAGTTGCCACTAGTGAAAGTATGAACCTTAGGCCTTGTTTCCACCATTGCAATACCATTTGTGCTCACGTTTACCACTTGTTTGCTTGCTGCACTTTTTATTACAGATTTATATTACTTTGTTTTGCCATCCATATCACTTGCCATTTAACATCTCTTCGCCGAACTAGTGCACCTATACATCTGACAAGTGTATTAGGTGTGTTGGGGACACAAGAGACTTCTTGTATCTTAGTTGCAGGGTTGCTTGAGAGAGACCATCTTCAACCTCTACTTCCCTGAGTTTGATAAACCTTAGGTCATCCACTTGAGGGAAATTTCTACTGTCCTACAAACCTCTGTGCTTGGAGGCCCAACATAGTCTACAAGAGTAGAAGCGTGCGTAGACATCAAATGGGAGAAGTGCTTGGCTTTGGGTTCAATCTTGCGGTGTCCTTTCCCAGTGACAGTAGGGGCAGCAAGGCAAGCATATTATTGTTGCCATCGAGGATAAAAAGTTGGGGTTTATATCATATTGCTTGATTTTATCCCTCTACATCATGTCATCTTGCTTAAGGTGTTACTTTGTTCTTATGAACTTAATACTCTAGATGCATGCTGGATAGCGGTCGATGTGTGGAGTAATAGTAGTAGATGCGGAATCGTTTCGGTCTACTTTTCACGGACGTGATGCCTATATACGATGATCATGCCTAGATATTATCATAACTATGCGCTTTTCTATCAGTTGCTCGATGGTAATTTGTTCACCCACCGTAGAATTCTGCTATCATGAGAGAAGCCACTAGTGAAACCTATGGCCCCCGGGTCTATCTTCATCATATTACTTTCCTTTCAACTAGCCAATTTTTGTTGCCGTTGCTTATTTTCTTTATTTACTTTATGTTCTTATACCAAAAATACCAAAAATATTATCTTATCCTATCTATCAGATCTCACTCTCGTAAGTGACCGTGAAGGGATTGACAACCCCTTATTGCGTTGGCTCCGAGGTTCTTATTTGTTTGTGCAGGTGCGAGGGACTCGCGCGTGGTCTCCTACTGGGTTGATACCTTGGTTCTCAAAAACTGAGGGAAATACTTACGCTACCGTGCTGCATCACCCTTCCTCTTCCAGGGAATACAATGCAAGCTCGAGAAGTAGCTAGAAGAATTTCTGGCGCCGTTGCCAGGGAGATTTTCGCAAAAGTCATATACCAAGTACCTATCACAAACCCTTATCCCTCGCACTACATTATTTGCCTCTCGTTTTCCTCTCCCCCACTTCACCCATGTCGTTTTATTCGCCCTTCTTTTTCCGTGTGTTTTACCGTTCGCTTGCCTCTTGTTTGCTTGTGTGTTGGATTTCTTGCTTGTCACTATGGCTCAAGACAATACCAAATTGTGTGACTTCTCCAATACCAACAATAATGATTTTATTAGCATGTCGATTGCTCCTATCTTAGATGCTGAATCTGGTGAGATCAATGCTGCTATGTCGAATCTTGTCATGAAAGATCAATTTTCTGGCCTTCCTAGTGAAGATGCCGCTACCCATCTGAACAACTTTGTTGATTTGCATTATATGCAAAAGAAGAGGGATACGGATAACGATATTGTTAAATTGAAGCTATTTCCGTTTTCACTTAGAGATCGTGCTAAAACTTGGTTTTCCTCTTTGCCTAGAAATAGTATTGATTCTTGGAATAAGTGCAAAGATGCCATTATCTCTTAGTGTATTCCTCCCGCTAAGATTATCTCTCTTAGAAACGATATTATGAATTTTAAGCAACTAGATCATGAGCATGTTGCACAAGCTTGGGAGAGAATGAAATTAATGATACGTAATTGCCCTACACATGGTTGGAACTTATGGATAATTATACAAAACTTTTATGTTGGCTTGAATTTTGCTTCTAGAAATCTTTTAGATTCGGCCGCGGGGGGCACTTTTATGGAAATTACTTTAGGAGAAGCTATCAAACTCCTAGATAATATTCTGGTTAACTACTCTCAATGGCATACCGAAAGATCTACTAGTAAAAAAATGCATGCTATTGAAGAGATTAGTGTTTTGAGTGGAAATATGGATGAACTCATGAAATTATTAGCTACTAAGAGTGCTTCTTCTGATCCTAATGATATGCCTTTGTCCACGTTGATTTAAAATAATACTGAATCTTTGGATGTGAATTTTGTTGGTAGGAATAATTTTGGTAACAATGCTTATAGAGGAAACTTTAATCCTAGGCCTTTTCCTAGTAATTCCTCTAAAAATTATGGTAATTCCTACAATAAATATTATGGAATTTTGGTAAGATGCCCTCTGAATTTGAGACTAGTGTTAAAGAGTTTATGAATTTGCAAAAGAATTTTAATGCTTTGCTTGAAGAAGAATTGCTTAAGATTGATGAGTTGGCTAGAAACGTGGATAGAATTACTCTTGATGTTGATTCTTTGAAACTTAGATCTATTCCACCTAAGCATGATATCAATGAGTCTCTCAAAGCCATGAGAATTTCCATTGATGAGTGCAAAGAAAGAACCGCTAGGATGCATGTTAAAAAAGATTGCTTTATGAAAGCGTGTTCTTCTAGTTATCATGAGAATAAATATGAAGATCTGAAAGTGATTGATGTGTCTCCTATTAAATCCTTGTTTTCTAGTATGAATCTAGATAAAGATGGGACTGGAGATGAGTCTACTTTAGTGAAAAGGTGTCCCAATGATTCGGAGTTTTTAGATCTTGATGCAAAAATTGTTAAAAGTGAGATTGAAGAGATCAAAACTTTGCATAGCGATGAACCCACTATCTTGGATTTCAAGGGATTTAATTATGATAATTGCTCTTTAATAGATTGTATTTCCTTGTTGCAATCCGTGCTAAATTCTCCGCATGCTTATAGTCAAAATAAGGCTTTTACCAAACACATAGTTGATGCTTTAATGCAGTCCTATGAAGAAAAACTTGAATTAGAAGTTTCTATCCCTACAAAGCTTTATGATGAGTGGGAGCCTATTATAAAAATTAAAATTAAATATCATGAATGCTTTGCTTTGTGTGATCTGGGTGCAAGTGTCTCCACAATTACAAAAGCTTTGTGTGATATGTTAGGATTCCATGAACTTGGTGATTGTTCTTTAAATTTGCTTCTTGCGGATTCTAGCATTAAGAAACCAATGGGAAGGATTAATGATGTTCTTATTGTTGCCAATAGGAATTATGTGCCCGTGGATTTCATTGTTCTTGATATAGATTGCAATCCTTCATGTCCTATTATTCTTGGTAGACCTTTCCTTAGAACTATTGGTGCAATTATTGATATGAAGGAAGGAAATATTAGATTCCAATATCCGTTAAGGAAAGGCATGGAACACTTTCCTAGAAAGAAAATTAAATTACCTTATGAATCTATTATGAGATCCACTTATGGTTTGCCTACCAAAGATGGCAATACCTAGATCTATTCTTGTATCGTGCCTAGCTAGGGGCGTTAAACGATACCGCTTGTTGGGAGGCAACCCAATTTTATTTTATTTGTTTTTGCTTCTGTTTAGGAATAAATATTGCATCTAGCTTCTGTTTAGATGTGGTTTGTATTTTAATTAGTGTTTGTGCCAAGTAGAACCTTTGGGAAGACTTGTGAGAAGTTTATGTGATCATGCTATAAAAAACAGAAACTTTAGCGCTCACGAGATTGGCTGCCATTTTTTTACTGGAAAGTGATTTTTAGTTGATTATTTTTGCAGATGATTAATAGAAAAATTCCTCATGTCCACCAATCTATTTATTTTTTTAGAGTTACAGAAGTATTCAAAAGTTACATATTACAACAGACTGTTCTATTTTTGACAGATTCTGTTTTTCGTGTGTTGTTTGCTTATTTTGATGAATCTATGAGTAGTATCG
>LR738713.1:471302323-471330040 GCA_902687465.1 Secale cereale | reverse complement strand
GTATGAATCATAGAGAAGTTGGAATACAGTAGGTTTAACACCAATATAAACAAAGAATGAGTTCATTACAGTACCTTTGAGTGGTGGTTTGTTTTCTTATACTAACAGAGATGACGAGAATTTTGGCTAAGTTTTGTGTTGTGAAGTTTTCAAGTTTTGAGTATGGATTTGATGGACAATGAAACAAAGAGTGGCAAAAGCCTAAGCTTGGGGATGCCCCAGTCACCCCAAGTTAAAATTCAAGGACAACCAAAATCCTAAGATTAGGGATGCCCCGGGAAGGCATCCCCTCTTTTGTCTTCGTCTATCGGTAACTTGAGACTATATTTTTATTCACCACATGATATATGTTTTGCTTGAAGCGTCATGTATGATTTGAGTCTTTGATTTTTAGTTTGCCACAATCATCCTTGCTGGACAAACCTTTTGATAGAGATAAATATGAATTGGAATTTATTAGAATACTCTTTGTGCTTCACTTATATCTTTTGAGCTAGATAGTTTTGATCTAGTGCTTCACTTATATCTTTTAGAGCACGGTGGTGGCTTTATTTTTTAGAAATTATTGATCTCTCATGCTTCACTCATATCTATTTGAGATTATTTTAGAACAGCATGGTAATGTGCTTTGGTTATAAAACTAGTCCTAATATGATAGGCATCCAAGATGAGTATAGTAAAAAACTTTCACATAAAGTGCATTGAATACTATGAGAAGTTTGATACTTGATGATCGTTTCGAGATATGAGGATGGTGATATTAGAGTCATGCTAGTAGAGTAGTTGTGAAATTGCGAAATACTTGTGTTGATGTTTGCAAGTCCCGTAGCATGCACGTATGGTCACTGTTGTGTGACAAATTTGAAGCATGGGTATTTCATTGAGTGTCATCCTTTGTGTGGAGGTTGGGATCACGTGATGGTTAAATCCTACCAACCCTTCCCCTAGGAGCATGCGTGTAGTACTTTGTTTTGATGACTTGTAGATTTTTGCAATAAGTATGTGAGTTCTTTATGACTAATGTTGAGTCCATGCATTATACGCACTCTCACCCTTCCACCATTGCTAGCCTCTCTTGTACCGCGCAACTCTCGCCGGTACCATACACCCACCATATACCTTCCTCAAAACAGCCACCATACCTACCTATCATGGCATTTCCATAGACATTCCGAGCTATATTGCCATGCAACTTTCCACTGTTCTGTTCATATGACACGCTTCATTATTGTCATATTGCCATGCATGATCATGTAGTTGACATCGTATTTGTGGCTAGGCCACCATGCATAATTTTTCATACATGTCACTCTCGATTCATTGGACATCCCGGTACACCGTCGGAGGCATTCATATAGAGTCATACTTTGTTCTAGTATCGAGTTGTAAATCAATAGAAGTGTGATGATCATCATTATTAGAGCATTGTCCCAAATAAAAAAAGGAAAAAAAAGAGGAAAGGCCAAAGAAAAAAGAAAGGCCCAAAAAAGGAAAAAAAAAGAAAAAAGGGACAATGCTACTATCTTTTTCCACACTTGTGCTTCAAAGTAGCACCATGATCTTCATGATGGAGAGTCTCTTGTTTTCTCACTTTCATATACTAGTGGGAATTTTCATTATAGAACTTGGCTTGTATATTCCAACGATGGGCTTCCTCAAATGCGCTAGGCCTCCGTGAGTAAGCAAGTTGGATGCACACCCACTTAGTTTCTTTTGTTAAGCTTTCATACATTTATAGCTCTAGTGCATCCGTTGCATGGCAATCCCTACTCACTCACATTGATATCTATTGATGCGCATCTCCTTAGCCCATTGATATGCCTAGTTGATGTGAGACCATCTTCCTCTTTGTCTTCTCCACAACCACCACTCTATTCCACATAGTGTTATGTCCATGGCTCACGCTCATGTATTGCGTGAAAGTTGAAAAAGTTTGAAAAAATTGAAGTATGAAACAAGTGCTTCGCTGAAACTAGGGTTGTGCATGATTTGAGTATTTTGTGTGATGAAGATGGAGCATAGCCTAACTATATAATTTTTTAGGGATGAACTTTCTTTGGCCATTTTATTTTGAGAAGACATGATTGCTTTGTTACTTGTTAGTATGCTTGAAGTATTATTATTCTTATGTCAATATAGACTTTTATCTTGAATCTTTCGGATCTGAACATTCATGCCACAATAAAGAGAATTGCATTAAGAATTATGTTGGTTAGCATTCCACATCAAAAAAATTGTTTCTATCATTTACCGACTCGAGGACGAGCATGAATTAAGCTTGGGGATGCTTGATACGTCTCTAACGTATCTATATTTTTTTTATTGTTCCATGCTATTATATATTTTGTTTTGGATGTTTAATGGGCTTTATTATACACTTTTATATTATTTTTGGGACTAACCTACTAACCCAAGACCCAGTGCAAATTGCTGTTTTTTTGTCTATTTCGGTGTTTCACAGAAAAGGAATACCAAACGGAGTCCAAACGGAATGAAACCTTCGAGAGAGTTATTTTTGGAACGATATCTTCACGAGAGACTTGGAGTACAAGTCAGAGAAGAAACGAGGTGCCCACGAGGGGGTAGGGCACGCACAGGGGGGTAGGCGCGCCCCCACCCTCGTGGGCCCCACATTGCTCCACCGATGTACTTTTTTCCTCCTATATATACCCATATACCCCGAAAACATCGAGGAGCATGAAGAAACCCTAATTCCACCGCCGTAACCTTTTGTTCTTATGAGATCCCATCTTGGGGCCTGCTCCAGAGCTCCGCCGAAGGGATAATCCATCACGGAGGGCTTCTACATCAGCACCATAGCCTCTCCGATGAGTTGTGAGTAGTTTACCACAGACCTTCGGGTCCATAGTTATTAGCTAGATGGCTTCTGCTCAATCTTTGGATCTCAATACAAAGTTCTCCTCGATCTCCGAGGAGATCTATTCGATGTAATCTTTTTGCGGTGTGTTTGTCGAGATCCGATGAATTGTGGGTTTATGATCAAGATTATCTTTGAACGAAATTGGATTCTTTTCTGAAATTTTTTATGTATGATTATAATATCCTTGCAAGTCTCTTCGAATTATTGGTTTAGTTTGGCCTACTAGATCTATAGTTGTTGCAATGGGAGAAGTGCTTGGCTTTGGGTTCAATCTTGCGGTGTCCTTTCCCAGTGACAGTAGGGGCAGCAAGGCACGTATAGTATTGTTGCCATTGAGGATAAAAAGATTGGGTTTATATCATATTGCTTGAGTTTATCCCTCTACATCATGTCATCTTGCTTAAGGCGTTACTCTGTTCTTATGAACTTAATACTCTAGATGCATGCTGGATAGTGGTCGATGTGTGGAGTAATAGTAGTAGATGCAGAATCACTTCGGTCTACTTGTCACGGACGTGATGCCTATATACGATGATCATGCCTAGATATTCTCATAACTATGTGCTTTTCTATCAATTGCTCGACAGTAATTTGTTCACCCACCGTAGAATTCTGCTATCATGAGAGAAGCCACTAGTGAAACCTATGCCCCCCGGGTCTACCTTCATCATATTACTTTCCTTTCAACTAGCCAATTTCTGTTGCCGTTGCTTATTTGCTTTATTTACTTTCTGTTCTTATACCAAAAATACCAAAAATATTATCTTATCCTATCTATCAGATCTCACTCTCGTAAGTGACCGTGAAGGGATTGACAACCCCTTATCGCGTAGGCTGCGAGGTTCTTATTTGTTTGTGCAGTTGCGAGGGACTTGCGCATGGTCTCCTACTGGATTGATACCTTGGTTCTCAAAAATTGAGGGAAATACTTACGCTACTGTGCTGTATCACCCTTTCCTCTTCGAGGGAATACAACGCAAGCTCGAGAAGTAGCAATAACCCCGTGGTATGACCCGCCCAGGAGGGGCCGGGTTATACTATTGGCGATTCAATAAAGAGAAGGCCCAAGAAGGCCTGATGATAAGACCAGGAGGCGGCTTACAAGCACGCTTATTGGAAGCCCATAACCCGGAGGCGACTCAAGACAGAAGGTGTAAGCCTCCATGGTGGTAGCTTGGCTAGCAAGGTAGGGCGACTTAGAGCCAGAGTCGGTTACGTTATATGACCCGACCTGGACTTTTGTAAGCCACTGGGCCTCCACCTATGTATATAAAGGCGAGCCCGACGGTGGCTTAGGCCAGAAAGCAATCGATTGATAGCTAGGTCAAACAGATTGGCACCCTTGTAATCTATGTTCTAGCAATATAGCAACAAGTATGAGTAGGCTTTTACCTCATTGGTGAGGGGCCAAACCTGGGTGAACTTGTGTCTCTCGTTCCGCTCAACCCATTCAAGCTAATCCCCATGACCATGGCCTCACACCTAAGTCCTTTCACAAGGGCATCTGTCGTGACAAAACCACAACAGTTAGCGCCCATCATGGGGCCAGGGTACGGTGGTTCCAAGTTCTTGAAGGGCACTTTTCCAGGGCTCGAGGAATACGTCATTGGCAGGATGACCAAGAGCCGTCGCGAAAAGCTCTACATCGACGATGCTGGCTGGTGCCCCCAGGTCGACTCAATCGAGTACGGGCACCGGGTCCTTTTTGGTGGAATCTACGTCTTCATCGGCAAGATCAGCGACTCCATGCCTGAGCCAGACATCTTCCCCGACCTCTTCGAGTCGGCTCGGCGCACGCAACCCGCCCGGTGTCAACCCGGTCGGAAGCACGTTTTCGTTGGCTTCACACAAGGCTTGGAGCTTGCGGAAAATTCTGCGTCTGGTGAGGCGACTCTCATCTATTCCGATAATGAGTCCAGCGGAGAGACGAAATCAATCTACTAGCTTCAAGATGGCGGGCTCGGGGGATATTTCGATGGTAACAACATTCTGGACCCCTATGAGCTGCCAAGCAGGGCCGCTATCTTTATGGCTGGCATGCAAATGATGGTGAATTCGTCGACGGCGGCTGCTATGATGTCCGGCTCAACCGCTGCGGTGACGGCAGGAGCAAATGGGTCAGCGCAGCCGTCGGGTCAAGTTTTGTCTGAACTTTTGAACACTTTGACGACTCTGTTAGCAACAGAGGTGACTCCGGCGAATCAGGTGCAACATATTGCGGAAATTGCTAAAGTGCGAGATGAGGTAGCCAAGTTTCAAGAAGATGTTAATGCAGAAAATGTCAGGATATCAACAAAACGGCTTGCATTGGATGCTTAGTTGTGGCGGTTAAGGGCAGAGGCCTTCCAGAATTTAGATCAGAACGCATCCAATGATGTGCTACGGAGGAGGTATCAGAGTCGCCTGCCTTCACAATTTGAGGGACGAAACCTCTTCAATACACCCGGAGTGGGAACAAGTCATCCACCCGGCGTGACCTAGAATGTTGAGGCGCCAAGGGCTGGGGCAATAGTGCAGCCTCATCTGCCAGACCCGCCTCGTAGGGATCCAACCCCGCCCCAATGGTTCTCAACACCCGCGGGCCATTACTCTAACCCAGTGGATAATATGATAGTTGCAGTTGGCGGCTATTTTGATCGAAGGTGAGTCGCCGGTGGTAGTAGAGACCCGAAACGTGGCGAATCTTCTTCAGACTGCGGTGGCGCAGGAGGCAGCTTATTCATATAGCCATGATCGGGTTCATTCCACCCCTCGGCCGACTTGAAGTTACAGTAGGCATGTTGAGTTGCCCGCAGTCTCCAGTAGTGAGCACCGTCGTAATCCACCCAGTGAGGATAACCCGCCCCGTAATAACGACCTAATGGCCAATGCCCAAGCTATTGTGGACAACGCCAGGGCTCGACATGAGATGGAAGCAGCGGCTCAATAGGGGGCTTATCAGCAGCCTTCAGTGAATCCTTTGGTATCAGTAGAAGCTGGGATGATATCCAGAATAGTGGGTGTGTCGTGTTTGGCACCGGCTCTGTGCAATGAGCGTTTACCCAAGGATTTTAAGGGCCCTCGTAAGGTGTCTAACTACACGGCTGACCTCCCCCCTAAGGCTTGGATTGAGAGTTACGAATTGGCCATGGAGATGCTAGATGTTAACAATGCAGTGTGTGCTAAGTACTTCACAATTATGTTGGACGGACCGGCACATATGTGGTTAAAAGGTTTGCCTGCGAACTCAATCAATTCATGGGCCGAGTTAAAGGCATGTTTTATCAAAAAAAATCAAGGGACCTGTAAGCAGACTTTGACTATCATTGATTTGGCTAACTGCATGCAACGAGAGGATGAGTCAGCTCACCATTGGGTTCGTCGGGTCTCGGCTATTATCCACTCATTTGATAGCATTGCAGCAGGTCCAGCTGTCTTGGTACTAGAGAAGAATTGTCATTTTGAGCCCCTTCAGTTAAAATTTGGACTTCTTAAAATATATTGCAATGATATGGCAGAGCTCATGGCGGATCTAATCAAGTATGCTGACTCAGATTCTACTAAGGATCCTGGATCTAATGAAGAGAAATCCGGCAAAGGAAAGAAGAATGCTAATGGCAGGGAGCAGCAACAACACATAGCAGGGAACAATGGCAATGGACAGGGCAATGGTGGAAAGCGTAGGCACCCCAGTGGCGGGTCAGATTTTGTGGTAAACACCAACTCTCAATATAAAAATCAGAGTCGTCGGAACAACATGCAAGGAGGAGGACCAAAATTTAGCCTTGAAGCAACCCTCAATGACCCTTGTCCGAAGCATAGTTTGCCAGGTCAACCATCAACTCATGCTTGAAAAGATTGCTTCATCATGTGGCAATGGCGGCATTATAACCCGGGTAAGGGCAACATCAATGGGCCACATGGCGGGTCAGGATCCGGGTCTCAAGGACCCGGCTTCGGAAACAGCGGCTCTAGTTCTGGTTTTCAAGGTCAAGGCAACCAGGGTGGTTATAATCAGCAATCTGGTTAGGGAAGCCAGCCGCAAAATAACCATTCAGGATATCAAATCAATCTAAAACAGCTCAATGGTGGCCAATATCATGTGTTTACTACGAGTCTCTGCAAGCGGGATTAGAAGGTTCATAAGCGTGCGGTCAATACGGTTGAGCCGATGGTACCTCGGTATCTACGGTGGTCCGAACATCCAATTATGTGGAGCAAAGAGGATCACCCACCCCGGGTTGAGAATCCGGGTCAACTTGCTTTGGTGGTAGCCCCTCGGGTTGGGGGTTATAAGTTCACTAAAGCGCTTATGGATGGCGGTAGTAGCATCAATATTCTCTATTATGAGATTTTTCGCCGGATGAATTTAACTGATAAGGACCTTAAGCCGTCATCTACAATTTTTCATGGTGTGGTACTGATAACCCACAAGTATAGGGGATTGTTTGTAGCCTTTTTTGATAAGTAAGAGTGTCGAACCCAACGAGGAGCTAAAGGTAGAAAAAATACTCCCTCAAGTTCCATCGACCACCGATACAACTCTATGCACACTTGACGTTTGCTTTACCTAGAGCAAGTATGAAACTAGAAGTACTTTGGGATAGTTTTGCAAGATAATAAAGAGCACGGAAATACAAAGTAGGGGTTGTTTAGATAAAAGTACAAATAAGTTACTGGTTTAGTAGATATCTTTTGTCAACAAGGAAGTTATTTGTCCCTAGGTAATCGATAACAAGTACCGGTAATCATTCTTGCAATTTTATATGAGGGAGAGGCATGAGCTAACATACTTTATCTACTTCGATCATATGCACTTATGATTGGACCCCTAGCAAGCATCCGCAACTACTAAAGATCATTAAGGTCGTGAAACCAAACCATATCATTAAGTATCAAGTCCTCTTACTCCCATACGCCATAACCCACTTATCCGCGTTTGGGCTGCTGTCATCCCCCGCAACACTGACAATAAGCAAACAATGAACATATTGCAAGACCCTACATCGGGGGCCCCTCACATTTGCGCGAGAATGAAGGGCGCCGTAGGAAAGCACCATAAATAAAATATACAATCATACCAACCAACATCACGATTAACCCACAGGACAAAGCCGATCTAGTCAAACATCATAGGATAACCATAGATCATTGGGAAATAATATATGGAGTTGAGAACCATGTTTAAGTAGAGATTACAGCGGGGGAAAGAGGTGTTACACCGCTGCAATGAGGGGGGAGAGATTTGGTGTGGACGGTAGCAAGATTGTTGATGTACATCGCCGTCCCGATCGTTGCCCCGGTGGCATTCCGGCGCCACCGGAAGCGAAGGGGAGAGATCCCCCCCCCTTATTCTTCTTATTCTTCCTTGGCCTCCTCCCTAGGTGGGAGAAGGGTTTCCCTCTAGTCCTTGGTCTCCATTGCATGGGAGGGACGAGAGCCCCTCCGAGATTGGATATGTCTCTCTCTCTCTCTGTTTCGCGTCCCCCAGATCTGGCCGAACACCGTTTCTTATATTCTCAAAGATCCATAACTCCGATTGCGCTGAGATTTTTACAAAAAAAATCCTGGATATAAGCTTCCTTGCACCCGAAGTAGAGGTCCAACCGACATACGAGGTGGGCACAACCCACCACACCACGCCTGGCTCCTCTGGCGTGCCGTGGTGGGTTGTGCCCACCACGGGCCTCTATTTGCGGTGATTCCAACTCTCAAAAATCACATATATTCCAAAATAATTCTCTGTGAAATTTTATTGCATTTGGACTTCATTTGATATGGATTTTCTGTGATACAAAAAACATGCAAAAAACAGGAACTGGCACTGGGCACTGGATGAGTAAGTTAGTCCAAATAAATCATATAAATTGTTGCCAAAAGTATGTAAAAGTTGAAACAATCAAAAATTATAGATACGATGGAGACGTATCAAGTACCTGGAAAGTTAGCATACCAGGTGGGGAAAATTGCTTTGGAAGTGGCTTTTGGTAATGCCTATGACTATAGGGCAGAGACGTTATGGTTTGAGGTGGTTAAAATCAGGATCCCTTATCATGCTTTGTTTGGGCGGCCGACTTACATCAAATTTATGGCACGATCGTGTTATACAACTTAAGATGCCACGGCATAAGGGCACGATCACAGTACATGGCGACCGACAAATCGCGTTGGAACGTGAAGAGGGAGATGTTGCGTATGCTGAGTCGGCTCATGCCACAGAGGAGCTTAAATTCTATAAATATAATGTTGACCCGGATGATATGTCCCCTTTGAAGAAACCGACCACTGAGCAAGACCCTTTGCTAAAATTTAAGTTGGCTGATGAGACAAAGCAGGTTGACTTTGTTCCAAGCGACGCATCTCAGCAGTTCACCATCAGTGCTAATATGGATCCGAAATAGGAAAGTGCTCTCATCGAGTTCATCCGTGAGAATCGGGACATCTTTGCATGGAAGCCTTCAGACATGCCGGGTGTATCAAGAGAACTCGCTGAGCTCACTCTTAATATTGATCCTTGGTATAAGCCGGTGAAGTAGTTCCTTCATCGGTTTAATGAAGAAAGACGCAAGGCTAGTGGAGAAGAGGTGGCCCGACTATTGGCGGTTGGGTTCATCGTGGAGGTTTTTCACCCTGAGTGGTTGGCTAACCCAGTGCTGGTACTTAAGAAAAATGGCACCTAGCGTATGTGCGTGGATTACACAGACCTTAATAAAGCTTGTCCAGCGGATCCTTTTGTTCTTCCCCGAATTGATCAGATCATAGATGCCACTGCGGCTTGTGAGTGTTTGTGATTCTTGGATGCATATTATGGTTACCATCAGATTAAGATGGCAGTTAAGGACCAAGAGAAGACATCCTTTATCATACCTTTTGGAGGTTTCTGCTATGTGTCCATGCCTTTTGGGGTCAAGAGTGCCCAAGTAACTTATCAGGATTGTGTCCAGAACTGTTTTCATAACCAGATTGGATGTAATGTGCATGCTTATGTGGATGATATTGTTGTCAAGTCCAAAAAGAAGGAAACTTTGTTGCATGATTTGAAAGAGACCTTTGATAAACTCTGGGTTTACAAAATGATGTTTAACCCGGCCAAGTGTGTTTTTGGTGTGCCTGCAAGCAAGCTATTGGGTTTTCTTGTCTCAAAGAGGGGTATTGAAGCTAACCTGGAGAAAATCAAGGCTATCACTTTGTTGTCTAAGCCCGCGGAGTATCAATGATGTTCAGCGTTTGGCGGATCGTATTGCAGCTTTAAGCCGGTTCATAAGTCACCTAGGAGAGAAGGCAATTCCTTTGTACCAGATGATGAAGAAAACATATCACTTTATTTGGAGTGATGCTGCCAACAAAGCGTTTGAGGTGCTCAAAAAATAATTAGCTGAGCCGCATGTCTTTGCAGCTCCAGTTGAGAAAGAGCCTCTGCTTTTATATGTGGCTGCTAACACCATGGCTGTCAGTGTGGCGACTGTGGTAGAACGCAAGGAAACAGGTAAGGAGTACTCAGTCCAAAGGCTGGCTTATTATGTTAGTGAGGTGCTAATTGAGTCCAAACAACAATACCCACATTGGCAAAAACTAGTGTATGGGGTGTTCATGGCCAGTCGTAAGTTGAAGAACTATTTTCTTGGCCATCCTATTACAGTGGTCAGTTCTGCTCCTTTGGGGGATATTATTCAGAACAGAGAAGCAACATGCCGGGTGGCTAAGTGGGCCATTGAGCTTTGTCCCCATGGCCTGAAGTATGTGCCAAGGATAGCCAGTAAATCGCACGCTCTTGTGGATTTAATTAATGATTGGACAGAGCTGCAGACACCTGAAGAGAAGCCTGATAACACATATTGGACTATTCATTTTGATGGATCCAGGCAATTATAAGGCTCGGCTGGAGTTATATTAACTTCCTCACGAGGTGATAAATTTTGTTATGTTTTAAGGCTAATGTTTCCTTGTACTAACAATGCAGCTGAATATGAGGTTCTGCTCCATGGTCTTCGAATGGCTAAATAAATGAATTTAAGCCGGGTCAGGTGTTTTTGTGATCCAGACTTGGTGTCTCAGCAAGTCTCAGGTACTTGGGATTCCAAAGACTCGCTCATGGCGGCTTATCGCAGGGTTGTTGATAATATTGCTGGCCACTTCAAGGGTTATCAGGTGGAGCATCTTGACTGAAGTAAGAATGAGGCGGCTGACGCTTTGAGCCCGCTTGGATCTCAACGTAAGTCGGTGCCCCCTAATGTGTTTCTTGATGTGTTGAATAATCCTTTTGTCAAATTACCATCAGAAGAGGATCTTGTTGTCCGTGACCCGGAGGCAGAGTTGGTGGCGGCTCTCTATGCTATTCCTGACTGGACACAACCTTATTTGGCTTATATGACCCGGAGCGAGTTACCTGATGATGAGACCTTAGCCAGACAGATTACCCGGCGATCTAAGTCCATGAAAATTGTTAATGGCGAGTTGCACCGGTGTAGAGTCATATGTGTGCTCCAGCATTGTGTGTCTCCTGAAGAGGGTCGTGTGATTTTAAGAGAAATCCACTAAGGTGATTGTGTTCATCATGCCGGCTCAAAATCATTAGTGGTTTTCGTCATGGGTTTTACTGGTTGACGGCTCATGCTGATGCAGAAGATATAGTTAATAAGTGTGACAGATCTCAGAAATTTTCTCGTCGGGCTCATGTGCCGGCTCAAGAATTGAGGATGATTCCAATCACTTGGCCGTTTGCGATCTGGGGACTTGACATGGTCGGTTCTTTCAAGAGATCTAATGATAAGAAAACACACTTATTTGTGGTGGTTGGAAAATTTACCAAATGGGTGGAGGCAGAGCCAGTTGGCAAGTGTGATGTTGCGACGGCGGTTCAGTTTATTAAAAAGTTAATCTTCCGTTTTGGGTTTCCTCACAGTATTATAATTGATAATGGCACAAATCTATCTAAAGGTGCTATGGAGGAATTTTGTTAACGAGAGCATACTCGTCTTGATGTTTCTTCTATGGCTCATCCATAGTCTAATGGTTAAGCTGAGAGGGATAATCAAGAAATTTTGAGGGGTATCAAGCCCCGGCTTCTAGTTCCTTTGCAGCGAATGCCGATTTGTTGGGTTGAGGAGTTACCTTCAGTACTTTGGAGCATCAACACCACCCCCAACATATAAAAAGGCTGCATGCCTTTCTTCATGGTTTACAATGCAGAGGCAGTTCTTCCAAGTGATATTCGTCATGATACACCTCGTGTGGCGGCTTATGTTGAAGCTGATAATAAAATAGCACATCAAGACGCAATTGATGCCTTGGATAAGGAACATGATCTGACAGCGGCTCGTTCCGCAATATACCAGCAAGACTTACGTCACTACCATAGCCGCAGGGTGTAGACCCGGACATTTCAGGAAGGCGATTTGGTGCTCCGGCTCATCCAAGATTAGACTGATATGCACAAGTTATCCCCGCCTTGGGAAGGACCCTTTGTGGTCAGCAAAAATTTGCACAATGGGTCATATTATCTCATTGATGTGCATGAGCATAAGGATTCTCGAAAGTCGAAGGAAGAGACCCCTCGTTTGTGGAATATAGCGCATCTCCGGCCATACTACACTTAAGCCGTCAGCACTTATTCTTGTATATACTTTTCAAATGTACATACATTTTATGATCAATATAATAAAGTCGCCATCCCTGAATTACGGGGCCTCTGCCATTTTTTCACTATCTGTGCTATTACTGGGTCATCGTCGATACGTCTCCAACGTATCTATAATTTTTTATTGTTCCATGCTATTATATTGTCCTTCTAGGATGTTTTATGGCTTTTATATACACTTTTATATGATTTTTGGGACTAACCTATTAACCTAGTGCCCAGTGCCAGTTTCTGTTTTTTCCTTGTTTTTGAAGTTTACAAAAAAGGAATATCAAACGGAGTCCAATTGACGTGCCAATTTTTGATGATTTTTTCTGGACCAAAAGAAGCCCTCGGAGTAAAAGAGTTGGGCCAGGAGAGTCACGAGCAGCCCACGAGGGTGGGGGGTGCGCCCACCCCTAGTGGTGGCGCCCCCCCTATCTCGTGGACAGCCCGGAGACCCCCCTGACGTGAGACCTACGCCAAAAATTCCTATAAATACTGAAACCTCCGGAACATAACCTAGATCGGGAGTTCCGCCGCCGAAAGCCTCTGTTGCCACCGAAAACCAATCTAGACCCGTTCTGGCACCCTGCCGGAGGGGCGAATCCCTCTCCGGTGGCTATCTTCATCATCCCGGCGCTCTCCGTGACGAGGGATGAGTAGTCCACCCTCGGGGCTGAGGGTATGTATCAGTAGCTATGTGTTTGATCTCTCTCTCTCTTGTGTTCTTGAGATGGCACGATCTTGATGTATCGCGAGCTTTGCTATTATAGTTGGATCTTATGATGTTTCTCCCCCTCTACTCTCTTGTGATGGATTGAGTTTTCCCTTTGAAGTTATCATATCAGATTGAGTCTTTAAGGATTTGAGAACACTTGATGCATGTCTTGCATGTGCTTATCTGTGGTGACAATGGGATATCACGTGATCTACTTGATGTATGTTTTGGTGATAAACTTGCGGGTTCCGTGACCTTGGGAATCTATGCATAGGGGTTGGCACACGTTTTCGTCTTGACTCTCCGATAGAAACTTTGGGTCACTCTTTGAAGTTCTTGTGTTGGTTGAATAGATGAATCTGAGATTTTGTGATGCATATCGTATAATCATACCCACGGATACTTGAGGTGACATGAGTATCTAGGTGACATTAGGGTTTTGGTTGATTTGTATCTTAAGGTGTTATTCTAGTACGAACTCTATGATAGATTGAACAGAAAGAATAGCTTCGTGTTATTTTACTACGGACTCTTGAATAGATCGATCCGAAAGAATAACTTTGAGGTGGTTTAATACCCTACCATAATATCTTCGTTTGTTCTCCGCTATTAGTTACTTTGGGGTGACTCTTTGTTGCATGTTGAGGGATAGTTATGTGATCCAGTTATGTTATTATTGTGGAGAGAACTTGCACTAGTGAAAGTATGAACCGTAGGCTTTGTTTCCTATCATTGCAACACCGTTTATGCTCACTTTTACCTTTAGTTACCTTGCTGTTTTTATATTTTCAGATTACAAAAACCTATATCTACTATCAAAATTGCACTTGTATCACCATCTCTTCGCCGAACTAGTGAACCTATACAATTTACCATTGTATTGGGTGTGTTGGGGACACAAGAGACTCTTTGTTATTTGGTTGCAGGGTTGTTTGAGAGAGACCATCTTCATCCTACGCCTCCCACGGATTGATAAACCTTAGGTCATCCACTTGAGGGAAATTTTCCACTGTCCTACAAACCTCTGCACTTGGAGGCCCAACAACGTCTACAAGAAGAAGGTTGCATAGTAGACATCAAGCTCTTTTCTGGCGCCGTTGTCGGTGAGATTAGTTCTTGAAGGTATATCTTTAGATCTTGCAATCGAATCTTTTAGTTTCTTGTTTTATCACTAGTTCAGTTTATAAAAGAAAACTACGAAAAATGGAATTAAGGTTACCTCATATGCTTCATCTTTTTAATATCTTTCGTGAAAATGATGGGAAGGAAAATTGTGCCCAATTACTAGAAGAAGAATTACATAGAATTCTTGGCATAAAATATGTGCATGCTGAGCATGATTGCAATGTTGTTAGTATGAATTCTTTGAATACCCATGATGCTAATGATATGCAAAGCCACAAGCTTGGGGATGCTATGTTTGATGAAGATGATATTCTTAGTCCCCCAAGTTTTGAAGAGCAAATTTATTATGATGAAAGCATGCCTCCTATTTATGATGATTATATTTATGATAGTGGATTTGGAGAGGTCATGACTTTATTTAGTGATGAATCCACTATCTCGGAAGAGGTTCCAATTGATTATGAGAACAAAGTTGCTATCTATGATGATTATTGTGATGACTTGTATGCTATTAAGAATAATGATAACTATCAAACTTGTCATCATGATTTTAGTTTTCAATTGTATTATGCTTCACATGATAATTATTTTGTTGAGTTTTCTCCCACTACTATTGATGAGAATAAATTTGCTTATGATGGGAGTAGTAAAATTTGTATGCTTGGGGATCATGACAAGAATGCTTTATGTGATAGTTATATTGTTGAATTCATTCATGATGCCTCTGAAAATTATTATGAGAGAGGAACATATGCTTCTACATATTCCAATAATATCAAGTTTCCTCTCTATGTGCTTAAAGTTCTGAAGTTATGCTTGTTTTGCCTTCCTATGCTAGTTGATTATTGTTCCCATAAGTTGTTTGCTCACAAAATCCCTATGCATAGGAAGTGGGTTAGGCTTAAATGTGCTAGTTATATTCTGCATGATGCTCTCTTTACGTTTCAATTCTTATCTTTTATGCGAGCATCATTGAAATCATTGTGCCTAGCTAGGGGCGTTAAACGATAGCGCTTGTTGGGAGGCAATCCAACTTTATTTTTGTTCTTTGTGTTTGCTTCAGTTTAGGAATAAATATTGCATCTAGCTTCTGTTTAGATGTGGTTTTATGTTTTAATTAGTGTTTGTGCCAATTAGAATCTTTGGGAAGACTTGTGTGAAGTTTATATGATCTTGCTGTAAAAAACAGAAACGTTAGCGCTCACTAGAATAGTCACCAAATTTTACTGGAGAGTGCTATTTAGTTGAATCTTTTTGCAGATGACTAATATACCAATTCCTCGCGCTACCAATTTATTTCAATTTTTTTAGAGTTACAGAAGTATTCGAAAGTTATAGATTGCTACAGACTGTTCTGTTTTTGACATATTCAGTTTTCTATGTGTTGTTTGCTTATTTTTATGAATCTATGAGTAGTATTGGAGGATATGAATCATAGAGAAGTTGGAATACAGTAGGTTTAACACCTATATAAACAAAGAATGAGTTCATTACAGTACCTTTGAGTGGTGGTTTGTTTTCTTATACTAACGGAGCTCACGATATATTTGGCTAAGTTTTGTGTTGTGAAGTTTTCAGGTTTTGAGTATGGCTTTGATGGACTATGGAATAAAGAGTGGCAAGAGCCTAAGCTTGGGAATTCCCAAGGCACCCTAAGGTAAAATTCAAGGACAACCAAAATCCTAAGCTTGGGGATGCCCCGGGAAGGCATCCCCTCTTTCGTCTTCATCTATCGGTAACTATACTCGGGACTATATTTTTATTCACCACATGATATGTGTTTTGCTTGGAGCGTCATGTATGATTTGAGTCTTTGCTTGTTAGTTAGCCACAATAATCCTTGCCGGACACACCTTTTTGAGAGAGATAAATATGGTCTAGAATTTGTTAGAACACTCTATGTGCTTCACTTATATCTTTTGAGCTAAATAGTTTTGCTGTAGTGCTTCACTTATATCTTTTAGAGCACGGTGGTGATTTTATTTTGTAGAAATTTTTGATCTCTCATGCTTCACTTATATACTTTTGAGAGTCTTTCAGAACAGCATGGTAATGTGCTTTGGTTATAAAACTAGTCCTAATATGATAGGCATCCAAGATGAATGTAGTAAAAACTTTCATACAAAGTGCATTGAATATGATGAGAAGTTTGATACTTGATGATTGTTTTGAGATATGAGGATAGTGATATTAGAGTCATGCTAGTGGAGTTATTATGAATTTGAGAAATACTTGTGTTAAAGTTTGTGATTGTCGTAGCATGCACGTATGGTGAACCGCCATGTGACAAAGTTAGGGCATGAGGTATTTGTAGAGTGCCATCCTTTGTGTGGAGGTCGGGGGCGCGCGATGGTTAACTCCTACCAACCTCCCCCCTAGGACCATGCGTTGATTGCTTTGTTTTTATGACTCGTAAATTTTTGCAATAAGTATATGAGTTCTTTATGACTAATGTTGAGTCCATGGATTATACGCACTCTCATCCTTCCACCATTGCTAGACTCTCTTGTACCGCGCAACTCTTGCCGGTACCATACACCCGCCATATACCTTCCTCAAAACAGCCACCATATCTACCTATCATGGCATTTCCATAGCCATTCCGAGATATATTGCCATGCAACTTTCCACCGTTCCGTTCATATGACACGCTTCATATTGTCATATTGCCATGCATGATCATGTAGTCAACATCGTATTTGTGGCAAAGCCACCATTACACTTCATTCATACATGTCACTCTTGATTCATTGCACATCCCGGTACATCGCCGGAGGCATTCATATAGAGTCATACTTTGTTCTAGTATCGAGTTGTAATATCGAGTTGTAAATCAATAGAAGTGTGATGATCATCATTATTAGAGCATTGTCCCAAAGAAAAAAAAGAAAAACAAGAAAGAAAGGCCAAAGAAAAAAAGAAAGGCCCAAAAAAGGAAAAAAAAGGACAATGCTACTATCTTTTTCCACACTTGTGCTTCAAAGTAGCACCATGATCTTCTTGATAAAGAGTCTCTTGTTTTGTCACTTTCATATACTAGTGGGAATTTTCATTATAGAACTTGGCTTGTATATTCCAACGATGGGCTTCCACAAATGCCCTAGGTCTTCATGAGCAAGCAAGTTGGATGCACACCCACTTAGTTTCTTTTGTTGAGCTTTCGTACATTTATAGCTTTAGTGCATCCGTTGCATGGCAATCCCTACTCACTCAGATTGATATCTATTGATGGGCATCTCCATAGCCCATTGATACGCCTAGTTGATGTGAGACTATCTTCCTCCTTTTTGTCTTCTCCACAACCACCACTCTATTCCACCTATAGTGTTATATCCATGGCTCACGCTCATGTATTGCGTGAAAGTTGAAAGGTTTGAAAAAATTTGAGTATGAAAACAATTGCTTGGCTGAAACCAGGGTTGTGCATGATATGAATATTTTGTTTGATGAAGAGGGAGCATAGCCAGACTATATGATTTTGTAGGGATAACTTTCTTTGGCCATGTTATTTTGAGAAGACATGATTGCTTTGTTAGTATACTTGAAATATTATTATTATTATGTCAATATAGACTTTTATATTGAATCTTTCGGATCTGAACATTCATGCCACAATAAAAAGAATTACCTTGAGAATTATGTTAGGTAGCATTCCACATCAAAAATTCTATTTTAATCATTTACCTACTCGAGGACGAGCAGGAATTAAGTTGGGGATGCTTGATACGTCTCCAACGTATCTATAATTTTTGATTGTTCCATGCTATTATATTTTCCTCTTAGGATGTTTTATGGGTTTTTATATACAATTTTATATGATTTTTGGGACTAACCTATTAACCTAGAGCCCAGTGCCAGTTTCTGTTTTTTCCTTGTTTTTGAGTTTTACAGAAAAGGAATATCAAACGGAGTCCAATTGACGTGCCAATTTTTGATGATTTTTTCTAGACCAAAAGAAGCCCCCGAAGTAAAAGAGTTGGGCCATGAGAGTCACGGGCAGCCCACGAGGGTGGGGGGCGCGCGCACCCCTAGTGGTGGCGCTTCCTATCTCATGGACAGCCCGGAGACCCCCCTGACGTGAGACCTACGCCAAAAATTCCTATAAATACTGAAACCTCTGGAAAGTAACCTAGATCGGGAGTTCCGCCGCCGAAAGCCTCTGTTGCCACTGAAAACCAATCTAGACCAGTTCTGGCACCCTGCCGGACGGGGAATCCCTCTCCTGTGGCTATCTACATCATCCCGTCGCTCTTCGTGACGAGGGAGGAGTAGTCCACCCTCGGGGCTGAGGGTATGTATCAGTAGCTATGTGTTTGATCTCTCTCTCTCTTGTGTTCTTGAGATGGCACGATCTTGATGTATCGCGAGCTTTGCTATTATAGTTGGATCTTATGATGTTTCTCCCCCTCTACTCTCTTGTGATGGATTGAGTTTTCCCTTTGAAGTTATCATATCGGATTGAGTCTTTAAGGATTTGAGAACACTTGATGTATGTCTTGCATGTGCTTATCTGTGGTGACAATGGGATATCACGTGATCTACTTGATGTATGTTTTGGTGATCAACTTGCGGGTTCCGTGACCTTGGGAATCTATGCATAGGGGTTGGCACACGTTTTCGTCTGGACTCTCCGGTAGAAACTTTGGGGCACTCTTTGAAGTTCTTTGTGTTGGTTGAATAGATGAATCTGAGATTTTGTGATGCATATCGTATAATCATACCCACGGATAATTGAGGTGACATGAGTATCTAGGTGACATTAGGGTTTTGGTTGATTTGTATCTTAAGGTGTTATTCTAGTACGAACTCTATGATAGATTGAACGGAACGAATATATTCGTGTTATTTTACTATGGACTCTTGAATAGATCGATCAGAAAGAATAACTTTGAGGTGGTTTCGTACCCTACCATAATCTCTTCGTTTGTTCTCCGCTATTAGTTACTTTCGAGTGACTCTTTGTTGCATGTTGAGGGATAGTTATGCGATCCTGTTATGTTATTATTGTTGAGAGAACTTGCACTAGTGAAAGTATGAACCCTAGGCCTTCTTTCCTATCATTGCAACACCGTTTATGCTCACTTTTACCTTTAGTTACCTTGCTGTTTTTATATTTTCAGATTACAAAAACCTATATCTACTATCCATATTGCACTTGTATCACCATCTCTTCGCCGAACTAGTGCACCTATACAATTTACCAGTGTATTGGGTGTGTTGGGGACCCAAGAGACTCTTTGTTATTTGGTTGCAGGGTTGTTTGAGAGAGACCCATCCTACGCCTCCCACGGATTGATAAACCTTAGGTCATCCACTTGAGGGAAATTTTCTACTGTCCTACAAACCTCTGCACTTGGAAGCCCAACAACATCTACAAGAAGAAGGTTGCGTAGTAGACATCAATTGTCGGATCGCTTGGGGGCTTCTAGCCTATGGGTTTCTTCCCCTTGACCGACTTAAAAGGCCGGGTTAAAAAGTTTTACCTGCCTGTTTCCGACTTGCTAGTCCAAGATGACCCACTGAGTCTTTAACAGTCAATCTTTGTTAAGACCCTGAACTCGTTAAAGTAAACACGGTGGCTTGTGTCATGTGAGAGTCGGCTTACAGTAAGGTAGTAAAACTAAGGCCGTTTGCTGCCTTATAAAGCAATTATGTGGCATTAGCCCATTATGTGGTGTCAGCCCAAAGGTCGTTACTGCCTTTTAAAGCAATTATGTGGCGTCAGCCCATAGGTTAGTTCTGCCTTTTAAAGCAATTATGTGGCGTCAACCCATTATGTGGCGTTAGCCCATAGGCCGTTGCTGCCTTTTAAAGCAATTATGTGGCGTCAGCCCATAGGTCGTTGCTACCTTTTAAAGCAATTATGTGGCGTCAACCCATAGGCCGTTGCCGCCTTTTAAAGCAATTATGTGGCGTCAGTCAACAGGCCGTTTCCTGCCTTTTAAAACAAACATGTGGCATATGCCAATAAGCTGTTAAAGCTTTGAAAATAAAAGTATGAGCGCCTAGAGCCACATTATTTATGTCCTGTGTTTTCAAGCTGGACAGGTACATATTAGAGATTTGCATCTCTCCTTGATTTGTTTTTTTAACTTACAAAGTTCTTGGTTTTTTAGCCGAAATATGAACCGCCGAGTCAATAAAAGTCATAATTGACTATTTCGGGTTATCATCTGCCCTAGTTTTTTGACTTAGGTCAACAATATATTGTGGCTCATATTTGAATTTTTTGGATTATAGCCCGTGTTGTTTTTAAAGCATGGAGTTACCATTTTTTGTTTTGACAAACATGATAAGTGGGAGATATGACAGGCTATTATCAAAGGTTTATTACCTTGATTTATTTCGACTTCTAAGTCACCAGTGCATTTTGCAGAAGAATAAAAATTGCAGAAGATATCAAGGAATGCGTCATATATTTTGATCAGATCAACATGCATCGCAATATTTCTGATAAAACAGTTTTCAAGGCTAAAACATGCACGATGGCATGACATATCGTTGTTTTAACACTAGCCTATTACAAGGCTACCATGAGCCTGGAAAATTGGAGCAAAGGGGTTTTTTGGAGAGGTATATTACAGTTGAAGAGCCGTTATGCCTTCAGTTGCCGTCGTTGTAACGAGTTGATGACTCCAGGTTATCCCGCTCCGGCTCTTCTTCTTCGTTCATCTGAAGGTCAGGTGTCATCCTGTTGATGCCAGTTAAGGCCTCGGAGAAAGCTTCATCATTGATAATTGGAGAGAGATCAACATTAGGAGCAAAAGTGTGCTTATGAGTTGGAGGAGTGAGATCCACGATGTCGTAAGCCAGGGTTTTGAACTTAGCATTTTCCATATCATACTATGGCTGATACTTGGACATGTCAGTTTCCTTGGCTAGTTTGCATGCTAAGGGACACATTTACTTTACGCATTTGGCAAAATCTTTCACATCAAAAGGAGACCCATCTTCCTTCAGACCTGAACAACCGGTGGCCATCTCTACTGGGTCTAGTTCTGCTTGCCTCTTTGGCACGGCTGAGAGCATTAGTCGCACTAGAGCGGGCGGCTGATAATTTTATTTCTGCTAATTTCTAAGGCATTACAGACAATTTTGCTAACACATCTTGGATAAGTTTGGGCGGTTCCTTCCCATTAGATAAGGAAACAAGGGCCCGTTGAGCGCCGGAGTAAAGTTGCTCTATCAATGAGTATACGGCTTTCAGTTTCAGTAGCATGTCTGGGCCGAGGTTGGAACTTCTACGACCTGTTTTGCAAGGTTATGTATAAGTCGCCAAGCGAATTAAAATAATATAATATGAAGAATTTTGGATCAAGTGGTGTTTACCAAATATGGCGTCTGTCATTTGAGTAATACGGTGTTTTAAGCTGGACAACTCTGTAGTGGCGTCTTTTAATGAAGACTCGACAGCCTCTGCCTTTGCAATAGCAGGGTCTTCTCCTCTTCCCAGGCGGCTCTTTCATTTGAAAATCTAGCTTTCAGCTTTTCGTTCTCATCCAAGCTAAATTTAAACTTGGATTCAGCCTTTTTAGTTTCGGCCTCATGATGTTTCAGCATGTTTTTCAGCTCAACCAATTGTGAGTCGACCAAACTTAAAGCATCCTGCAATCGAAGATAAAAGAATACATGTTTATTTTGAACTGGATGGCTGTCAAGGAACGGCAATTATGTAAGTCCCAATCACATTGCACTTGGGGGCTAATGTGTCGGGAAGTTCTTCTCCAAAGTTATATTTTTGAAGACCCGACTCATCTTCATTAGATAAGCCGACCCTTGAGGGCTATGGCAGGTTCCTTTTTGACAATTAAATCTTTTGAAGACCCAGCTCATCTTCATCAGATAAGCCGGCCCTGGCAGGTTCTTTTTTGACAATTAAATTTTTGAAGACCCGGATCATCTTCATCAGATAAACCGGCTCTTGAGGGCTATGACCTGAAGTTCCATTACACATATTACTAAGTCTTATCCATACTCAACAAGACATTTCCTATGAATAAGACTTGGGGACTGGATAACTATATATGCAAGGGAGTGAATATGGTCATACCTCGTATTTTTGCTGCATCTTCTTGACCAAATCAGCCTCCAAGTCGCGGCTGATGTGTAGGCGGCTCAAGTAGCCAGAATAGAGTTCATTCACGTCCAGATGAGAATAGCTTGCAAGTTCAAACTTGGTTTTATCCTTCTCAGCGGCAAAGAGCTCATCCTTGGCAGAATGCTTAGCAAGAACTATGGGGCCTCTAGGCGGCTTAAAAGTGGATCCTGTGATGAGCACATCCCCAGCAAGACCGTTAGCAGAGTTCTTGACAGGCGAAGCTGGCTTAGGACTTGGCAGGTCAGCATGTTTGCGGTTTATTTTGGATGGTTGCGGATAGGTCAGTTTGTGAAGGCGGCTCATCCTGCTGCTTATCAGAGTCTTCAGGATTTTCAGTTTGTAATTCATCAGCTTTGGAAGCTTGTTTTTCTTCAGCAGCTTTGGAAGACCCATCCACCTTTTGCTTCTTACCAGTCTTGGCCTTAGCCCTGCGAATAAAATAATCAAGGTTATTAAGAATGAATCAGAAAGTAGATCTACTCAGAAAATATTGATACTTACGCGGGGTTGACCACAAAAGTGGGAAGTTGTGTAGCAGTAGATTCCCTGGAAGAGTTTGATGATTCCTGATAGGTCGAATCAGAAGGATTAAGATGTTCCCGTATGAGGCCGGCTCGTGGAAAGGATAAAGTGGGATGATGAGGCGCCTCTTGACGGTGTTTGTGACCCGCTGGGATGTTTGGTAAGCCGGCCACGAGTTCTTCTGGGCCGCTGCTCCATGTGCTATGCCTGGACTCGTGTTGTTGTTTCTTCCAAAGAAAATTTGGATCCAAATAAGCAAGAGGATGGGAAAACCTTACTTTCCTGATGACCAGCCATTCTTTCTTTGCTGGCAAAGGTTCTGAGTCGGAGGAGACAGGGATTACCTCGGCAACATCTGCATGACTCACATCTGCATCCTCCTAAAGTAAATTGGCGTCAATAAGTTGCATAAAAGGGTAGCAAGTGAGTCGGGTTCTACCTCTGACTCGTCCAATTCAAGCATTTCTTGAGTTGTGGTCTTTTTGGGATGACCCGGGCCACGACCAGATGTTTTACCCCTCTTGAGAGGAGGAGTGGTAGTTGCCAGCTTCTTCTTCCAAAAGTTGGAGTTGGCATGTTTATACATATAACTCGCTACGACTAGATCTCTCATGCACGTTTTAGATCCCCACATGCCTAAGAAGCATTGGCTTCTTAGTGTGCTCAGCAAGCACTTCAGCAACAGCCTAGGTTGAAGAGTTTGATTGTTGGCCATCTTCTGTAGGTTGAGAGGCCTTGTTTTCCATTTCAGTCTAGCAAAGCACAAGAGGAGAAAAATAGGTTATTTCCCTTTATGTCTTCCATATTTCCATGTACAGATTTAGAAATGTAGTTGTGCTCTAATCACTTCATGTATCATGCAAGTACTTTAGCACAAGGACGTGCCGTGGCAAGTATTATAGCACAAGGACGGAACATGGCAAGTATTTTAGCAGTAGGACAGAAGATAGCAAGTATTTTTCACTTATTTACCTACTACTAGATCTATATCAAAAGGTTAACATTTTGATGTTTGGTAGTCTTTGAAAGCTGACTTACAATTGCAGCTTGCACAGCATCAATGTAGCCTTTCTTTTTGCTGCTATAGTGGCACTCCTTGAATAAATCCAGTGCAGTGAGTTCTTTATCCTTGTATTTTCCCCCTGAAAACAACAGATATGCAACAAACTTACATTTGAGAAGAAACAACATGTATAGTACCAATATTGAACTTGTATTTAGTTATTCAGGATAAGATACACCATTACATGTATTGGCTGAAGGAAAGGGAGCATGGAGCATCATATAGAGTTATATTCATTACTGCTAGCGAACTAAGAAACAATCGTGCATAATAAAGTATAGGATCAGAAATTCATGTATACAAGAACAATAGGAGGAACATCATAGGTCAGATATATTTCGAGCCCAAAATGCTGAACCTTAGCATGTTAGAATGAAAAATTAATATAGACAACAACAACCATTGCCGCCATGGTAATGTTTTCATGAACCTATGGTCAATAACATTTCTCAAGATCATGCAGAAAAATCTCATGAAAATATTTGCCAGTTACTATCACATAAATAGGTTGCACCTCCACAAATACTTGTTTGACTTACCAGAATATCACATTGCACAGGGTAGCTGCGCGAACCAGTAGTTTGGTGAAACTTGAATTGAGCACAGTTATTTTTGTTAGTTAGATATCTTCTGCATCAAGAGATCAAATACATGTAAGACACTTGTGGATTAGCAGGTAATCCTAGAATGCACGAGATTTGTGTCCAGGAAGAAACATACCATCGTTTTCGGATCCTTCCAGCTTTCCACCAGCTCATTCCACTGGTCATTACTCATTAAGTCGACTGGAGATGTTTTCGTTACCAAATTGAGTGGGAAATGATCAAAATACTTCTGCTTGAGCATGTATCGTTGTTCGCAAATCACACGGTTCAACATTTGTGTACAAGCCTTCCTAACAGGCACCGCTTTTACGTCCATCTCAAACTAGTTCTAGTCAGGTGAAAGAACATGAGTAAGACTCATGATTGCAAACAATTGAAATAATAGCACAAAATGAGAAAGGCTTGAACTATGTACTTACACCAACTTTTCCTACAAAGTTCTTGAAGATCCCTTCTCGGACATTTCCCTCTGGGTCCTTGTAATCCTTCAAGTGCTTAAATACAAGCACATGGCCTCTGACTGTAACATTGCATTCAGTTGCAAACTTTGCAGCAAGAAGAGGTGCCTCTGGCCTTAACCTCCCTTTTGGAATGACGAGTGGCAGTTTGCCCCCTCGGCGTCGACTGATCCTTTCCAGGCCTTTTCCAATATTGGGCCCCATTTCCCTTGTCTCCTCATAGGATCGTGGCCCTACTAAGAAGGTAAAATCAATAATGGTTTAAGCTCTACGAATTAAGCCCATATGCTTCAATCTCATTTTAAAGGACTGGTTTAAGCTCTACCAATTATTAGTTCAGTTTAACAAAAGGTACCACTGTTATAACTCAAGTATTATGCTAGAAAGACTTTGGGATTTATAACATGCCTTCAGGGTCATTGTCAGGTTCAGCTTGTGTTTGTTGACAAGGTTGAGCAGTACCACCAGCTTCACAATCCATCTGGTTGCTATCACCATGATGGTCAATGAGATCAACTCCATTGGTCATCCAGCAGTCGTCATCACAATGGGCACGATCACGATCTTAAAAAAAGCATCCAGTCAGAGTATAATAATCATGCTATGAAAGCTAATAAGCAGGGCTATCAATCCATAAGATAATAGAGGAGTATGATGCTACGACTTGCCTTCAACACCAAGTGTGTGGTCATCGGAGTTGGGAACAGTTTCTTCCGCTTCAGGCATAGAAATAGTTGGCTTATGGGTGACACCTGGTGTTTTTTGTTTAGGATCTGACAACCCTTCGGTTTGAGGAATTGCATCAGCATCAAGTAATAATATTTTGTTCGACCTCGTAACTCGTGTATTCATTAGGATGTCTGCATGAACTCTCTTAGGAGGACGAGGCTTAATTTCACCAGGAGGCATGGTAGCAGATCTTTTCTCATTAGCTTCCTGACTTGTCTTCTTATAGTCGTTCAATCCCAGATAAAAATGAAAGCATGGTTTAATCAACAAAGTGTAACAAAAATTGTGCTGCAATTGCAAACAAGCAACATATCTATGAATGACTAGATGGAGGATTTTAGCACCTTTGACTTTGAGCTATGAGATGGTATGGACTTTAATTCTTGTAGTGCTTCCCTCTCATCTACTAAATTATCATCAGACGAGTCTCCTTCACTTGTATCCTCCTCGTTAGGATGGTACTCATCTTTAGATTCATTGCGATTGTGCTTGGCCTTTTGTTTTTCAGGTGAAATGATAGCTTTGTTTGCAAACATTGTTGATAATGTAGGAAGTCCAAGTTCTTGTAGCCTTGCATTGTTCCTCATGCACTTTTAGAGGCGCAACACATCCATAGGATGTAGTGGTGATTCTAACACACATGGAAACGAATTACTATGTGTAGAACAGTATGTAATAACAAATTACTATTTTTTGTGATGGAGTTTGCATCAATTAGGGACCCAAATCTACACTTGAAAGCACAAGACCCAACTCTAATAAACCAGAAGCACTAGAAATTGAAATCAAAACAAGGAAAAACTTTGTTTGACCACCCAAATATGCATACACGTGAACGAACAGGAGACAACCAAGTATTGGGTTGGGTTAGGAATATACCTGCTATCTTGCGTTCTCGGGATCTCTTTGCTGCAATCTTCTTCCCCATCAGTGTGCTGCTGGAGATGTTTAGCGATAGTGTGGTGGCCGTGATGGCTTGTTTTAGGGTTCGATGGATCAGAGGGTGAGGGGGAGTATTCTTCGCCGGCAGTCGGGGTGGGGCTGTGACCTGCGGTGGATGCGGAAGAGGGAGGGCAATCTTGCTCAGTGGTGGAGGAGGCAATGGGGTAATCTAGGGTTTGGTGGAGGGGGTGACGGGGTGATCTAGGGTTGGATGGAGGCGGAGGGTGGAGGCGAGCGGTGGAGGTGGGGTCGTGGCTACGGTGGGCGTGGAAGATGGAGGGAGGGAGTCGTGCTTGCCGGTGGGAGAGGTAGTGGAGTCGTGGTCGGGGGTGGAGGAGGTGAAGCCGTGGCCGACGATGGAGGCGGAGAAGGGGAACGGGATTTGGCGAATTGCGGCTAGGGTGGGTGTGCAGAGAGGGTTAGGGATTTCTCGCGTGTAAATTACTAGCATGCCCTTCTCTTGTTACTGGTGGTAAAGTGGTTGTGTCTAATTGGCAGGAACCTTGATGGGTAATAGTGCCAATTCATGACTGTGGACTTTTGGCTTGGCGCTGTTGGAATGAAATTGTACATGTGCGCGGGTTTTCTTGGCGCCAAGCAATATTTAGAACATTCCAGAGATTATTGTCACTGGGCCACCCGCCGAGAGATAAACGGATGATCAACAAACATGTTCGTCGCCGCACATGTGCTCGACTTGAGTACCCCTTGCACCTTCGGATTGGTATGAAGACACTTGGCATGCAGAGGAGGAGCATGAGAAGGTGGCAAGCAGACCGTGGCTTCCCACACTCGGATGTTGTAGTAGGGAGAGGTTATTATCACCGGGCCACCCGCTGAGAGATAAATGGATGATCAACAAACATGTTCGTCGCCGCACATGAGGAGCCACGTCTAGTTTTGGGATCGCCGGCCCATGTCGATGTTGTGAACCTGAATACCCGAAGAAGAAGACGAGAGTCAACTTGATTACCCCTT
>LR738713.1:471271616-471297877 GCA_902687465.1 Secale cereale | reverse complement strand
GGGGGGGGGATTTCTCAAGCTTACACAGAATTACAGGGATTTCTTTCTTCATTTCAGGCAACACATCCCCGTTAAGAGTTTTGCTACACAGTTCCCTGAAAAACTTGCCTAACTCAGCTATTGCTTCATATATATCACTGTCCAGAAACCCTCTCATGCCAGCAGGTAAGATTCTTTGCAAAATAATATGGCAATCATGTGTTTTTAGGCCTTGTACCTTGGTTCCGTCGGCACTTGTACATCTTGGAATGTTGGAAGCAAACCCATCTGGGAACTTCAACTCTCGTAAAAATTGACAAAATACAATGACTTGTTCTTTAGACAAGGTATATCGGGCCCGAGGCATCTCATATGAGTTTCCATTCTTCCTCAAATGCAGCTCCTCTTTAATATTCAAATCTTCAAGATCAAGCCTAGCATTTAGTGTGTCCTTTGTCTTCCCCTCCATGCCCATAATTGTCCCAATGAGGTTTTCACATATGTTTTTATCGATGTGCATGACATCAAGATTATGTCTCAGCTTCAAGTCACCCCAATACTCCAAATCCCACAAACAAACCCTCCGGCTCCAAATTGCCACATGAGCCTTCTTGCTGCCCAAGTCAGAATGCTTCCTTTTCCTGCTTTCTTGTTGTTGCCCAGGTCTAACCTTCTCCAAGTCTACTTGCAACTCTTCCTTGGAGAATTTACCCGGCTCATCATTGCGTTGATGAAGAGCAACAAATTCATTGTTGCTTCGCAAACGATGTCCCTTTGGAAGAAAACGGTAGTGTCCAATATATCCATTTTTGCTCCTTGGCCGTACGAAAGAGGGTGTTTGTCACAATGAATACATGCAACATAGCCTCTTCTAGTACACCCTGAAAGAGTACTCAAACCTGGGTAATCGTGAATGCACCATAGAACTCCAGCATGAAGATCAAACATTTTCCGCTATAAGCATCATATGTACGCACACCCTTCCAAAGCTCAAGTAAATCTTCAACAAGTAGCTGTAGAAATACATCAAAGTGCCTTCATGAAATTTGACTGATCCATGCATGCCCAAGGTGGAAAGTTGTATGGCACAACAAATACAGGCCACATACTATAGTTTGTGTTGAAGTTTCCGAAAGGATTGAACCCATCAGTGGCAATGCCAAGCCTCATGTTTCTGGCATCTTCTGCAAATTTAGTATATTTTTTATCGAAATCATGCCACGCATCACCGTAGGCCGGATGACTCATTTCCTGCTCGGTGGGTTGCCTATTTAGCTTGTGCCACTGCGCTTCTTCTGCTATTTTTCTGGAAAGGAACATCCTCTTCAACCTAGGGACTAATGAGAAATGCCTCAAAACTTTATGTGGAATCTTCTTTCTAGCAGGGTCTTTCCACCTTGACATGCCACAAACTGAGCAGTTGTCATGCTTGGCATATTGCTTTCTGAACAGAACGCAGTTATTGAAGCACACATGTATAGACTCATACCCAAGGCCTAATTCCTTCAGAAGATTTTTTGCTTCCTCATACGACTTTGGGAGTGTATTTGGTTGAGGGAAAGCTTCAGCCAATAGCTTCAATATGTCAATAAATGAACTATTTTTGATCCTATGGGATGACTTCAAATGAAGAAGCTTCACCACAAATGAGAACCTTGAAAACTTGGTACAACCATGATAAAGGTGTCGCTTAGCCTCTTTCTTCACGTTCGCCAGAAAAGACTCATTCTCAGAAGGGTTTGCATCATTGTTACCATCTTCATCTTCAATTTCCTTCTGACCTTGTTGTACTATTGTGCATAGGTCTCCAAACATCTCACCAAATCGGTCATCACCATTGTTACCATCCTCGGTGTCATGCACATCAACAGGATGTTCAATAACATCTGCATCGAAGTCTTCTCCATGATATATCCAACGCATGTATGCAGTTTCCATGCCATTTGTCAATATGTGCTTGTTCAAAATGGCCTGATGCCAGTATTTGTGATGAAGACATTTTCTACATGGGCAGAGTATTTTATCATCCTCACTAAATTTCTCTTGAATGAGGTTCATAAACTCTTTGACACCATTAATGTACTCACAACAGAACAATGTACCACGAATCCAACGTCTATCCATCTGCATTGCAGAAAAAGAACCAACTTTTGATGGTCAGATAAATAAAATAGCAACAAGTTACAACAGAAAAATTTCTAAGTAAAATACAAACTATTTCCAGATAGCCAAATATAACCAATGAATGGCAAACTACAGCCTCAAAACTCAACCACTAGTCTATCTTACTGTCATTTCAACTAATGTTCTCTCCTTACTGCTGCAATATTACAGGGACATTTTGACCTCTACGGACTGAGTTCTAAACCACTTTGTTTCAATGGCTCACCCACTGGTCCAGTATACCATAGTTCAGTAGTTGCAAACAACAATTCAGTACTACAGCCTGCAGCCAAGCTCTTATGCCCCCTATACTGTGTATTGGCCATGCACTAATTGCTTCTTGCCTTCTTATCTTGTGTACATGGGCAAATTCAGCCACAACAAGATCAAGCTAAAGCATGCAAAAGGTAACTGGAATTGTGAGCTATAGGAATTTGGTTTTCAACTGCATCACTGGAATTTCTCTCTGTATGGAATAAGAATCCAAATAATATTCAGCTCAATCGATTCAACTACAACGGAATAACAATACTAAGGATGGGAAAACCATCTTAATTTCTCTCTGTATGCTCAAGCTAACAAAAACAGAAGAAATTTCAGAGTTCTTTTTTTTTGTTGGAAACATACCTCGCTGCAGGCCGATGTTGAGGCGGGGGAGTGTATGCTGCAGCAACGACGGGTGATGGCTTGATCTTCAGCGCGGCAATGGAGGGCGACGGTTGTCTCACCGGCTCGGCAATGGAGGACGGTGGTTGCCTCTTCCGCAGTTCGCCAGGGCAATCCCGGGCTCAGAAGGGATCTCTAAGATGATGCCCTCGCCAGATCTAAGCACCCTTGCCTGATCTAACGACGCGTTTGGTTCACAGAAAAACAGCGGTTTCCGATTTGAATGCTTCCTGAAACCATACCATCGTGTTTGGTACGCCGACGCTGTCTTTCGTAGCCGTGGTTTCCGATACAGGGCTTCACGAAACTGAAAACACCCATATCGGAGCTGATTGGGAAAACGAAACGCATCTGCATCAACCAAACGAAGCGCGCTTTCCATAAAACTAATCGGAAACGGAGCTTCCCGATACGATAGTATCAATACGTTACTGGAGCCGAACCAAACGCGTCGTAAGTACCCTCGCCTGGGCAATCGTCGACGGTGCTGGCGGGGCCGGCCGCCGACGGGATCAGGATTTGAGCGATTTGCTTCTTTTTTTGTCTAGCTTGTTTCAGGAATCGGTACTATTTTCAGTTTTGTTTTGACACAAGGAACTTTTTTAATCCAACTAACATGTGGGCAAAACACGGGGCACGCATACAACATAGCAGAAGTCGTGATCCATGATGGTTCAGCTCTTCTAAAAAAACTAGGCCCGACGAGGCCCAGTTGGTCGATCCTTGACAGTTTCTGTGATAGTACCACGGCAACCATCAATGAGAGGCTGCCCTTCTTAGGGCATGGCTAATGCATAGCCTCAGGGTGATGCTTCACATGTCATGTAGGATCGGATAATAAAAAAGTAGGTTCGGGTGAGGAAGCAGGATCCTCTTCAGGAGGCGGGTTCTTAGAGAGAAAAAGTGTGGTTCGGTGCATAAAGTTGGAAAAGTTAAAGTGAAGAGGAGGGATGCATGTCTGGTGTGAGTCACTTTCTATTCTTTGATAAGGCCTACTAGTAGTAGCTTGCATTGGGGAGAAAAAATCAACACATATGCCTCAAATTACTTTTTGTCATGAGGCATCTGTATCCATATGCCACCATTGTACATGCCCTTAGGCCCATCCGCGTATTGCAGATTGGTGACGGATTTGCTGACAGCAGAAAGCAATCCGTCATAATCTGTGACGAACACCAGAAACGTCACCAGGAATCTGTCACAGATTACCAAGTTTCTTGTAGTGTTGTGAACATACACCTAGTGATAACGAAAAATATAATGATGATGTTCATAAAGACACTCCACCAGACAATAATAAAGAACCGGATAATATGTTTGAATAGAACCTATTGTTGATCTTGATAACCCATAACCTAAAAATAAATGATATGATAAAAGAGACTTTGTTGCTAGAAAAAACATGATAAAGAGACATAGCCACTGGTCCAAAAACCCATGCCCTTTCCACCTAAACCATCTAAGAAAAGAGATGATGAAGAATTTGAACGCTTTGCCGAAATGCTTAGGCTAGTCTTTTTGCGCACTCGCTTGACTGATATTTTAAAGATGGCCCCTTATGCAAAGTATATGAAAGACATAATCACCAATAAAAGAAAAATACCTGAAGATGGAATCTCCACTATGCTTGCTAACTATTCTTATAAGGATGGAGTACCTAAGAAACTTGGAGATCCAGGAATACCAACTATACCTTGCTCCATCAAAAGAAACTATGTCAAAACTGCTTTGTCTGATATAGGAGCTGGTGTTAGTGTTATGCCTTTCTCTTTATATAAAAGACTTAATTTGAATAAACTCACATCTACTGAAATATCGTTGCAAATGGCTGACAAATCAACTGCCATACCTATCAGTATGTGTGAGGATTTGCGTGTTGTTGTTGCAAATGTTACTATCTTAACAGACATTTTTATACTTGAAATGCCCGAGGACAACAACATGTCGATTATCCTTGGTAGACCCTTTTTGAATACTCCAGGGGGTGTTATTGATTGCAATAAAAGCAAGGTAACTTTTCATATCAATGGCAATGGGCATATAGTGCATTTTCCGAAGAAACTATTTCAAGTGAATGGTATTAATGTTATCGAAAAATCTCTGACACTAATTATTGGAAGTTTTCAACTCCCTCTACCTACTGCCAAAAAGAAATATGAAATAATTATTGTTGGGGAAGTGCACATCCCCATTGAGGTAACTTAGTGTCTTACTTAAGTTCTTCGGTTTCATGCTAATTGAAAGTGGTAGTTAATAAGACTTGATCAACCTTATTAATGGATCATTTTTGAGAGGTATGAAGTTGATGAATCTAGTAGGCACAACCTTCTGTCCCTACCTTTTATTTTCTGTTTTTCTTAGTAAAACAAAATAAAATGCCATTATTATTCTGTTTTTTTATTTTTCCGTGAAATAAAAAAGTGGCCAAAAATAAAAGTTCTCAGAATGCCCTGTAATTTTAATATGATTTTTTCTGAATATTTGAGAATTTCTGGTATAAATAACACCAGAGGGGGGTGCACCTGGTGTCCACAAGACACCAGGGCGCTCCAGCAACCCCGGGTGCACCCTGGTGTGGTCCTCACATGGGTCCACTCACTTATTTCTTTAGCCCATGTCATCTGCGACCACCAGAAAAGAATCACTATAGCTCTCTCTCTCATGTTCTTGCTGTCAAACCCGCGGTTTTCGATCTCTTTGCTCGAAGCTCCGTTTCCGAAACTGATTTTTTGGGATTGCTACTTGGTATGTGACTCCTCCATTACTCCAATTAGTTTTTGCATTAGTGGTTTATATTTTAAATAATTAGCTACTCTTGGTGCTGATGTAGATGGGCTTGCATCTTGAATTCTTAGAGCTCTAAGTAGTTTGAATGCTTAATATGGCCTCTAAGCATTCTTATGAGTATTTGCTATCAATCTTGCGGAGTTTTGTTGACAGAAAATTCATGACCCACAAATTTCAGAAATTTGTACGCGAATAAAATGTATCTTTTTGGAAAGAGTTCTTCGAGGAGGAGGTCCTCAGAGGCATCATCGAGCAGTAGCTTAATACGACGGTCTTAAGTTGAGCCAAGTGCAAGCTCGAAAGGGTGCCGCTATCAAATCATGCTTATGTCCATGCAACCAATTCATGGTCAGTGTAGGTATCAAGGAAGAATTTGAGCAATATGTTCACAACACCGAGCTCGGGCCCTACATCGAAGATAAGTGCATCCAGAATCTCAATCTCATAGAAACGTTCACTAAGACATTTAAGTATCGTCCTCGTGAGTCTACAGTTTCATTTAGTCTTTATGATTATCCTTTTACCATGCCTCTAGATGTGTTCTATGATGCTTGCAAAATTCCATATTGGGGTTTGTTGGATGAACTGCCAAAATCTGAGTACGAGTCATTTTTGGCTAATCTTTGCTTTGGGGAGGATAGAGGAGTGATACAACGTAGAATAAAAAGTATCCATATTCCATCAATTCACTACTTTGCACTCTTTAATGGCAAATGCTTTCTGGACAAGCAAGATTTTAGCACACTATGTGCTCCTGAGTTGAGCCTCATACACACAGCTTTGACCGGAATTAAATGTTATAATCTTGGAGCGATTTTTACACGGAGATTGCAACACAATGCTACTATAGTGGTCACTTTTGTGGTGGGATTTATGCTTCTCGTGTAGCTAAAAGGTTGGGTGTGTCACCTTGGTCTAACGATCCCATTCTACCTACCCAGTACTTATACTTTGAGGCTATGAAGCGCCATAAGTTCCTGAAGGGCACCATCACTGATTATATGTATAACTTGAGGTTCAATAAAAAATCCATTGTACCTGTTACTTTTCCTGCTCCTGCTCTCTTTGATTAATACACCACGTTCTTGAGAGCGAGGCTCGCGAGTACAATGCGACAACTGAGGTTGCTCGTCGGACTGTAGAGGTTGCACCGAGAGCCTCAGTAAACTACCACTCTGATTATTATCTAGGCCACGGATTGTGATTACCAAGCTAGGCCAAAAGCCTAAGCTTGGAGGGAGTACGTATTTCCATAGACATTATATTTATGTTCACACATTTTCATTCCATTTGTCGGTGTCACACTTTTTCATTGTAATATCCATGCTAGATTTATTTTCTCGTATTCTTCTTGTGTGTTTGAAAAACTTTCAGAAAATCCAAAAATATTTCTTACTTCTTTTCGGGTTTTCTTTTTAGCTTAATTAGTTGTGGTATTAAAAGAAAACCCAAAAAGATTTCTCGATTCTTCTTTTGCTTGTTGGGAGCTTTCCCGTGTAAATAGTTTTTCTTGTTTTTGTTTTTCCTTATTTAATTTGCTTTCTTCAAGAAAAACTAAAAACTCTAAAAATATTTCAGTGTGTTTCTCTGAATTTCTCTTCTTTTTATTGAGTCGTGCCAAGGAGAAGACCATGATGAAAATTATGAGTGGTTGAAAGGATCGATATGGTTGACTAGAGGGGGGGGGTGAATAGGCAACTAACAATTTTTAGCTTTTCTTAACCAATTAAAATTAGGCGACAAAATAAGTTGTCTAGATAAACTACTATGAAGACAATTAATGTAAATAAGCACAACAACTACACAAGCATGCTATAGGAATTAAACGAGTAAAGCATGCAAGAGTAAAGGTAAGAAATAACCACAAGTAGAACCGAAGAAGACGAGGATGTGTTTCCGAAGTTCCTTCCCTTTGAGGGGAAGTACATCTCCGTTGGAGCGGTGTGGAGGCACAATGCTCCCCAAGAAGCCACTAGGGCCACCGTATTCTCCTCACGCCCTCACACGATGCAAGGTGCCGTGATTCCACTAGTGGTGCCCTTGAAGGCGGCAACCGAACCTTTACAAACAAGGTTGGGGCAATCTCCACAACTTGGAGGCTCCCAACAAACCACGAAGCTTCACCACAATGGAATATGGCTTCGAGGTGACCTCAACCGTCTAGGGTGCTCAAACACCCAAGAGTAACAAGATCCGCAAGGGATTAGTGGGGAGAATCAAATATCTCTTGGTGGAAGTGTAGATCGATGCCTCCTCAAGCAATCCCGAGCAAATCAACAAGTTTGATTGGCTAGGGAGAGAGATCGGGCGGAAATGGAGCTTTTGGAGCAACAATGGAGTAGTGGGGGAAGAGGTAAGTCTTCTTGGAGAAGAAGACCCCCTATATATAGTGGGGGGGGGACAAATCCAACCGTTATTTGGGGTTTCAGCCCGCAGAGAGCGGTAGTACCGCAACTTATGCGCGGTACTACCGCTGGCTGAGCGGTATTACCGCTTGGGAAGCAGTACTACCGCAAAGGCAAAAGTTTGAGACCTGATACAGCCACGGATGAAATAAATTACATCCGTGGCTACATCCGCAGGGGAAAACGGAAGTAGCAAAATGCGACACGGTACTACCGCTTAAGCTAAGCGGTACTACCGTGTGGTATGCGGAAGTAAAAAATTACTTCCGCATCCACTTCTTATACTTAGACATAGCGCCTGGGCCAGATACACGGTACTACCGCATGGGGACGCGGTACTACTGCGGGAGCGGTACTACCGTGTCGGCAAGCGGTACTACCGTGTACCTGCGCGGTACTACCGCTTGGCAGAGCGGTACTACCGTATGCTTGGCAGATGATCAGTACAGAAGCCACAGAATTGCCTCAACGAAAGAAAACCCGGTTGGACCTCCAGAGAAGCAAGGAAAGGAAGTGTGGGAGAAAGATGTGTACGTGTTGATTCTACCCAAACCTTTCCGACGCGGACCCCCTCTTAATAGTACGGCTTTCCTATTACTCAATGCCTCCTACAGGGAGCAAAAAGAAAACACCGTCCTTCATAGAATCCGAGGGGCAAGCAATCGTCTTGTGTCATAAGGAGATATACCTGTATGAGCTTAGAGCACACGATCAGTCCGCAAAAGTATTGTCATCGATCACCAAAACTATTAGGGAGAAATATGCCCTTACAATCTCCCCCTTTTTGGTGTATTGATGACAACACAAGATTTGCACAGAGAAGAAATAATAGAGTAAACAATATAAGCCCTAGAGTATAGGTGAGCTCCCCCTGTATGTGTGCCTTCACAAGATTGTGCTTTGGACTGCACCGCACACATACTAGGTATAGCGCTCCCCTATAATCTACACACGAGATACTCTATATAACATAGACTGCAAAGGATAAACATAATAATAGGTTTAGCGATACCGGGGCATATGTCTTACACCATATGATTGTCTCACATAAACACGCACAATAAACCAAGTTCAACGAAAAGAAACACACAAACAGGCACAAGACGGCAAAAGCAAATCACTCTCCCCCTTTGTCATCGAGACACCACAAAGGGGAAAAGAGGAAACGAAGATGGGTGGCAGCCCGGGAGAAGCTCAGTCGTCAAACTCGTCATCAAACCCCTGCTGCTGCTCCTGCTGATAGTCATCATTAGATCCCTGCTGCTCTGGCTGATACTCCTCATCAGAATCTGTCCACTGGTATCCCTGGCGAGCCATCCAGGTAGCCTCTGGAGTGATGATGTCCTCCGATCCATTTGAAACCTCTTCACCATACAAAGACAGAATCTTCTTGTCCCGCTGACGTGACTTCTTGTCAGTCACATGGGCACGGTATTGCCCCTGAGCCTGCATGCAGAAGAGGGCCTTCATCTTCTGCTGGAGCTTCTTAGCCCACGAAGGCTTCTCCACTGCAGAGGAAGAAGAAGGAGCAAAACGGCCAGAGCGGACATCGGCAGTCTCCTCCACAGGCTCATCCTCAGTGCCCATCTGGGCAGCAGCAGCCTGAGCACGAGTAGTGGTGTTTGCCCAACGAGTCTTGACACAAAGCTTGATAGGATCATGGCGGTAGCAGTCGGCCTCAAACTCCTCCTCTGGATACAACTTCGCCCAAGTCTTGGAGATGAGCAGAAATAAGAAAGGACCATAGATAGGTACCTTGCGAGTGTAGATAGCAAACCGGAGCTCATTCCACATGATGTGGGAAATGTCAAGTGGAACAGCCTGGGCGGAGCGAGCCTCTTGACACATCAGAAGCATATCAACCAGATAAGCATGAACCTTGTCCTTGTCGCCAACACGAGGGAACAGCGTGTTGCGAAAAATCCGATACATGATGTCGAGGAAGGGATTCAGCACGTAAGTTGTTTTGCCACTAGCAAGGGTCTTTGCCTCATAGAATGGAAGAAGTTTGTCCTTGTTAGCTGCTTCAGGATTGGCGTGAGGCCGAAAACCAATAGGGTTATGGAGACCCTCATCGGGAAGCTGAAGAAGATCCATGAACTCCTTCCAAGTGGCGGTCATCTTGTGACCATGAGTCATCCAAGTCATGGGACGATCTTCCTTGGCCTGAAAGTTGACAGAGGCATAGAACTGTGCAATGAGCTCAGGATCAAAATCGTTCTGGAAAGTCATGATATGCTCCAGACCCAGCTGCTCGATCAAGTCAAGGGCTTCAGCAAAATATGCCCTGTTCTGATCCTTCCTCATGTGCTCCACATCGATCCAGTGAGCATCCACATACAGATTGGCCTTGGTCTTGAGCACCTCATGATAGATGCGATACTGTTGCTTGGTCCAGAAGACATCATCACCAGGAAAGTGCTCACGAGGTTCCCCATATGGGTTGATCTTCCGTCTAGCCATGAACTCACCAGCAGGCATCTCCTCCATAGACATGGATGATTCCTTGCGCTTGTTGGCTGAGGTCTTGTACCGGCGCTGGGGATTGGGGTTGGAGCCCTCTGGCACATCGCTCGGGGTACGCATGCGCTTGGAACCGGTGTCACGAACTGGGTTGGTACGACGACCCGCAAAGCCTGAGCCACCACCTAAAAACACAAACACAAGACCACAGCAAAACAAACGCAAGAAGAATCAATGCCAAAGCCTCGAAAGACACAAGAAACCAAGGGAAATAGAAAAGAGAACATGCCACGAAGCTAGTGTGAGCCAAGCGGTAGTACTGCTGACCCTTGCGGAAGTAAAAAATTAGTATCGTAGGGTAAGCGGTAGTACCGCATGTCACATGCGGTAGTACCGCATACCTTACGGTAGTAAAAATTTACTTCCGCGAGAAGGGGCAGAACTAAAATATTAGCACTGCTTGCTGAGCGGTAGTACCGCATAGGGACGCGGTAGTACCGCTCGGCAAGTAGCACTAAAATTTTACTTCCGCCCGAGGGGGCGGAACTAAAATATTAGTACTGCATGCGGAGCGGTAGTACCGCATAGGGACGCGGTAGTACCGCTCGGCAAGCAGCACTAAAATTTTACTTCCGCCCGGGGGGGCGGAACTAAAATATTAGTGCTGCATGCGGAGCGGTAGTACCGCATCGGGACGCGGTAGTACCGCTCGGCAAGCAGTACTAAAATTTTTACTTCCGCTCGAGCGGTAGTACCGCTGGGGACAGCGGTAGTACCGCTCAGGTCAGACCGGATCTGGATTACACCGTGCGGTAGTACCGCGGTTCTCCAGCGGTAGTACCATACGGAACAGATCTGAGAAGAAAAAGAACTAGAAACTACCAACAAGATCTTCACACGGTACTACGGCTGATCAGTAACTTCGTAGCAACAACTCTAAGCATATTTCCGGATCACAAACACTCTCCCACAACCTAAGCATCCATGGATAAGATCACGGAGAACACAAGAAAGCACTAGGCATCTCCCCTAACCCTAAAAACTTAGGCAAGGCAAAAAGAAGAAGGGAAAAGGGGAAAAACCTGCATCCATGGCAAGAGGACGTGGTGGAGAACGATCCCACCGGTCGGAAAGTGAAACGAGTGGCCGAGGGAGGAGATCCGGCGAGGTCCTCCGGCGGCGTTCTTGAGAGAGAGAGAGAGAGACAGGGACGACGTGGGGGTTAGGAGTGAATGGGTATGGGGGAGATGGAACTCCCCCTGCCTGCTTATAACCCCCACGCGTTTTGAAAAGTGCGGTAGTACCGCGGTCATCGCGGTAGTACCGCTAGTGCGGTAGTACCGCTCGCCCAGCGGTAGTACCGCTCAACCAGCGATAGTAAAAAATTACTGTCGTGCCGGCCGAGCGGTAGTACCGTAACCCCATCTGCGGTAGTACCGTAAACTGGCACGGTAGTACCGCTCCTCCAAGAACATGCACGTTTGACAAGAGGCTTTAAGCAAAAGAAGAGAGAAAAATAAATGCACGCACAAGCAAAGTGAACAACACAATTCCTCAGAGGAGGGCGGTGGCCGAGGCCACCTATGTTTGAGTTTATAGATATGGCACCGCGAAGAATTATCCTTGGGCCCATGATCAATACTCGACTTGAAGCATTTAAACCAACTATGTATGGCAAATGATAAAGACTTGGTCAGTTTATGCATAATGGGGGGAGGAACAGTTCATTGAGAGAACAATACTCCCCCTATGTCCATGCCTACATCTAGATAAGATAGCTATATTGAGTGTGAGGGGTGTGTGTGCACAGACTCAAACCACATTGCTCAAATCGATGATATTTAGCTCATGCCTTAACTCGCGAAATCTAGCTTCATCCAATGGCTTCGTGAAGATATCTGCAAGGTTATCATGAGTGTTGACGTAGTGAAGCTCGATCTCTCCTTGCCTTATGTGATCCCGGATGAAGTGATACCGAATCTCAATATGCTTCGTCTTGAAGTGAAGCACCGGGTTGAGAGAAATCTTGATGGCACTCTCATTGTCACACCAAAGAGGCACTTTGTCACAAGTGACACCGTAATCCTTCAAAGTTTGCCTCATCCATAAGAGTTGAGCACAGCAACTGCCAGCGGCCACATATTCTGCTTCAGTGGACGAGAGAGATACTCAACTCTGCTTTTTGGAAGACCAACTAACAAGAGAGCAACCAAGAAATTGGCACCCTCCCGAGGTGGACTTCCTATCCACTTTGTCTCCCGCCCAGTCAGAATCAGAGAAACCAACAAGGTTGAAATTCGCTCCTCTTGGGTACCATAAGCCAAAGTTTGGGGTATGAGCCAAATATCGAAAGATTCGCTTGACAGCCACAAAGTGACTTTCCTTAGGTGAGGCTTGAAACCGTGCACAAATTCCCACACTCAACATAATATCCGGTCTAGATGCACAAAGGTAAAGCAAGGATCCGATCATAGAGCGATATACCTTTTTATCCACCGCTTTACCATTGGGATCAATGTCAAGTTGGCATTTGGTTGGCATCGGAGTAGTAGCCGGCTTGACATCACTAAGGTTGAACCTCTTGAGCATGTCTTGAGTATACTTGGATTGTTTGATGAAGATGCCTTCTCTTCGTTGTTTGATCTCAAATCCAAGGAAGTACTTCAACTCTCCCATCATGGACATCTCAAAGTGTGTGGTCATGAGTGCGGCGAACTCATCATTGAAAGCTTTGTTAGGAGAACCAAAGATAATATCATCAACATATAGTTGGCATACAAACAACTCCCCTTTGACCTTCTTAGTAAAAAGAGTGGGGTCAATTTTCCCAATTTCAAACCCACGATCTTGTAACAACTCGGTAAGGTGCTCATACCACGCTCGTGGGGCTTGTTTAAGGCCATAGAGTGCCTTATCAAGTTGATACACATGATTGGGGAACTTAGGATCCTCGAACCCCGGGGGTTGTTTAACATATACCAACTCGTTAATGGGACCATTAAGAAATGCACTTTTCACATCCATTTGTTGCAATTTAAAGTTATGATGGGAAGCATAGGCAAGCAACAAACGAATAGATTCAAGACGAGAAACAGGGGCAAAGGTTTCACCGTAGTCGATACCCTCGACTTGGGAGTAGCCTTGAGCCACCAGACGTGCCTTGTTGCGGATGACAATGCCATGGGCATCTTGCTTGTTCTTAAAGATCCATTTGGTCCCAATGACATTATGGTTCTCCTTTGGTCTTGGCACCAGACGCCACACTTTGTTGCGCTCGAAGTTATTGAGTTCTTCATGCATGGCATTGATCCAGTCGGGGTCTTCGAGCGCCTCATAGACCTTCTTAGGTTCAACAAAGGAGACAAAAGCTTGATGAGCACAATAGTTTGCTAATTGTCTACGAGTGCTTACCCCCCTTTTGATGCTTCCTAAGATGTTCTCGATGTGATGCTCGTTGGAAGCAAGCCTGGAGGCAACTTTTGCAGCACGACGCTCTAATTGCTCTTCAAGTGATAACTGAGGAGCATTGAGTTGATCATCTTGAGCGTCATCATGAGCAAGATCTTGATCTTGAGCTTCCTCTTGACCTTGATCTTGCCCGGGGGACTGAACTTGGCCTTGTGCATCAATTGGTGGTTCTTCACCGACTTGAGGTTGATCTTCCACTTGGCCTTGTTCAACAGGCTGAGGGCCTTCACTTTGTTCTTCGGAAGCTTGTGGGTCTTGGGTTGGTGATGGTTCCACTTGAGTGGAACATTGTCCTTCTCCTTCGGCCACAAGGGGTTCCTCAACGGGTAGGATGTATCCAATACCCATTCTTCTTATGGCTTGAGGAGGAATTTCATCACCTGTATCACAAGTACCACTTTGCTCCACTTGGGAGCCGTTATTTTCATCAAACTCTACGTTACTCGTCTCCTCTATGAGTCCGGTGGACTTGTTGAGGACACGGTAAGCATGAGAGTTTGTAGCATAACCAACAAATATGCCCTCATGAGCTCTAGATTCAAATTTAGACAACCGAACACCTTTCTTAAGAATGAAACACTTACACCCGAACACCCGGAAGTACTTGAGATTGGGCTTGTTACCGGTAAGAATCTCATACGGAGTTTTGTTCAAGCCTTTGCGAAGATAGAGACGATTTGATGCATGGCAAGCGGTGTTGATGGCTTCGGCCCAAAAGTTGTATGGAGAGTTGAATTCAGCCATCATGGTTCTTGCAGCATCTATTAAGGTTCGGTTCTTTCTCTCCGCAACACCGTTTTGCTGAGGGGTATACGGGGCGGCATATTGATGTTTGATCCCCTCATCACCAAGAAACTCATCCAAGGTGTAGTTCTTGAACTCGGTGCCATTGTCACTTCTGATCATCAAAATCTTTGCTTCATGTTGTCGTTGAGCTTCATTTGCAAAGTTGATGACGGTTTGTTGGGTCTCACTCTTCTTCTTGAAGAAGAATACCCAGGTATATCTTGAGTAATCATCCACAATCACCAAGCAATATTTCCTACCCCCAAGACTATCAAAATTGGGAGGCCCAAAGAGATCCATGTGGAGGAGCTCTAGAGGTCTCTTTGAATAGATGATAGTCGTGGGAGGGTGAGCCTTCTCATGTAATTTTCCTTCAATGCACGCCCTGCAAGCACGATCTTTGGCAAAGCTAACATTTGTTAGTCCTCGGACATGGTCCCCCTTGAGAAGACTTTGCAAAGATCTCATATTGACGTGGGCCAAACGGCGATGCCAAAGCCATCCCACATCAACTTTAGCCATTAGGCATGTCGCGACCTTAGTGGGTTGCTTCGAGAAGTTAACCACATAAAGACCGTTCTCGACATGCCCAACGTAGGCTACTTTAAGAGTCTTGCTCCACAAGAGGGCCACAGAATCAATATCAAAGAATGTAGCAAAGCCCATGAGTGCAAGTTGGCGAACAGAAAGTAAATTGTATGCAAGGGAATCAACAAGCATGACTTTCTCGATCGTGAGATCATGAGAGACAACCACCTTGCCAAGTCCCAATACCTTAGAAGATGAAGCATCACCCCATTCGACGTTGGTGGCCATAGATGAACCGAGATGCACGTCCACCACCAAGTCTTTGCTTCCGGTCATATGATTTGTGGCTCCGCTATCGAGCAACCACGATCCCCCACCGGAAGCAAACCCCTACAATAGATCAATGCTTGGATTTAGGTACCCATTTGGTAATGGGTCCTTTGAGGTTAGTGACAAGGGTCTTAGGAACCCAAATGGACCATTCAATGTACTCATAAGAAGAACCAACAAATTTAGCAAACACATGGCCATCACTAGCACGGCAAAAAACATATGACGGATTAAAATCGCCGGCCATGTTTGAGGGTGTGGTGGAGTTTTTCTTGACCCCACCACTTTTCTTCTTGGTTGACGTTCCCTCTCCTTCTTTCACAAAGGATTGTCGGAGAGGGGGTGGTTGCTTTGTCTTGTCATTCTTCTTCTTCTTGGGCTTAGGAGCAAACCCAATTCCTTCCTTTGCCACAACTTCCTTTTGATTGCTCAAAAGGGCGTTGAGGTTCTTCTCACCTTGTATGCAAGTCACAAGGCCTTTCTCAAGTTGCTTCTTCAATTCGGCATTCTCTTCAACAAGATGCACATGATCACAACATGGGTTAGTAGCATTTGCATTATCAATTAAAACCATGCGAGGAAAGATAGCCTTTTCCTTGGTTAGCGAAACTTGTAGTTGATCATGAGACTCCTTGAGAGTAGCATGCATTCCTTTCAGGGCCTTGTGAGCCTTGTCAAGTATGTCAAACTCCTCTTTGAGTTTAGCATGGTCAACCGCAAGTTTTGCCTTCTCAGAGTTAAGGACACGAGAGACAACTAGAGCATGATCAAGATCTTTCTTTAATTTAGCATGATCATCGTTGTGTGACTCCTCAAGAGCCAAACGAAGACCACGCTCCTCCTCTAGGGCGTTAGAGAGATCCGATATCTCATCGGCATAGTCTCGACTATGCCCTTCCATTTTAGTGATGGTTTCCTCGTGAGCCTCAATAATGTCATTGGCCTCACCGAGTTGTTCCAAGAGAGCAACCACATGCTTCTTGGATTTGCCCTTGAGATTTTTTATGAACACATCAAATTCATTTTCTCCCTCCTTACTACCCTCACCCTCATCAATACAATTAGTTAATGAGGGGTTAGAAGAGATAGTAAAATTGATGATCGGGGTTACCTTGTTGGTGGCCTTGGCCATAACACACTTGGCGGTGATGTTTTCGTTGGGTGAGTTGAAGAGAGATGAGTGCGGAGTGGTAGCAATTGCAATTGTGGCCATAGTGGTCACCTCATCCTCTTCATCATTGTCATCATCCTCCACATATTCTTCTTGGGCCGCCAACACTTTCGGAGGAGTCTTCTTGATGAAGTTGTTCTTGTTGGGATAGGACTTTGACTTGTCCTTCCGAATAAGCTTGCCTCCAAAGTCTTCTCTCTTCTCATATGGGCAATCCGCAACGAAGTGGCTTACATTTCCACAGTTGAAGCATGTCCTTACTCGTTGCTTCCCTTTGTTCCCACTGGAGTTGTTCCTGTTGAAGTTGGACCTTGAGTTCTTCTTGCCCCAGAATTGCCTAGAAGCAAGAGCCATGTGCTCGTGATAGGCATATTTGGTGTCCTCGGGGCAACACTCATCATCATCTTCAACTTCCTCCTCTTCCACACAAGCCTTGGCCTTCAGAGCAAGATTAGGCTTCTTGGATCGTTGAGCTCTTAGGACCGCATTGTCGGCGGTAACGTCAAGGATCCTCATGGCAACAAATTCATCCAACACTTCGTTTGAGGATAAAGTGTGGAAGTCCGGTCTCTGACGAATCACAGAGGACATGGCCTTGTGATAGGGCATCATGGCCTTGAGGAACTTGCGCTTGATCCAATTGTCATCCGTATCCTTACTGCCATGGTCTCGAAGAGATACTGCAAGAATAGTTAATCTTCGATAAAGTTCACGAGGATCTTCATCCTCGATCATTGCAAACTCATCAGCTTCATCTTGCACCACTTCATAGTTGGAGCGTTGAATGCTTGTGCTTCCCTTGTACATTGTGCCAACATGCTCCCATGCTTCCTTGGCCACAGTGAATGGACGAAGATGAGCAATGTCTTCAGCAGGGATTGAGTCTTGAAGAATGCAAAGTGCGGACTCGTTGAACTGATGATCGGCAGTTTCTCTTGGAGTCATGTTGTCGGGATCATACGGATAAAAACCTTGCTCAATGATTCTCCAGAGGTTAGTGGAACAATGATTAATATGACGTTTGAAACGAAACACCCAAGTAGCAAAATCAGTATTTTTAACGAACTTCGGAGGGGGCCCGACGGAATTTAAATGCGCTGTGGGGACGGGTCCTCCATAGTGAGTAGGCGGAGGAGATTGGGCAAATTTCCCACTACCATGCTTAGTGACCGGGGCTTGCTCACTACTAGCTTCTCCCTTGTCGGGATTAGCCTCTGACACGTTGGTAGCGGGACGACCCACTTCCAACGGTGAGGTGGATAATTTAAGCCCCTCAAACATTTCTTTAAACATGCCCTTGACCTCGCTCGCTAGTGATTCTTTCAATGTGGTCAAGGCCACATTGAACTCCTCACGAGTGACCGAGGCTCCCCCATCTACCGTAGGCAAGGACGGATTTCCATCGGAATGGTCCTCCGTCTCGACTACGTTGTCAACCATACTCTTTGGACGGTAAAGTCCTTAAAAAGAGACGAGGCTCTGATACCAATTGAAAGGATCGATATGGTTGACTAGAGGGGGGGGGGTGAATAGGCAACTAACAATTTTTAGCTTTTCTTAACCAATTAAAATTAGGCGACAAAATAAGTTGTCTAGATAAACTACTATGAAGACAATTAATGCAAATAAGCACAACAACTACACAAGCATGCTATAGGAATTAAACGAGTAAAGCATGCAAGAGTAAAGGTAAGAAATAACCACAAGTAGAACCGAAGAAGACGAGGATGTGTTTCCGAAGTTCCTTCCCTTTGAGGGGAAGTACGTCTCCGTTGGAGCGGTGTGGAGGCACAATGCTCCCCAAGAAGCCACTAGGGCCACCGTATTCTCCTCACGCCCTCACACGATGCAAGGTGCCGTGATTCCACTAGTGGTGCCCTTGAAGGCGGCAACCGAACCTTTACAAACAAGGTTGGGGCAATCTCCACAACTTGGAGGCTCCCAACAAACCACGAAGCTTCACCACAATGGAATATGGCTTCGAGGTGACCTCAACCGTCTAGGGTGCTCAAACACCCAAGAGTAACAAGATCCGCAAGGGATTAGTGGGGAGAATCAAATATCTCTTGGTGGAAGTGTAGATCGATGCCTCCTCAAGCAATCCCGAGCAAATCAACAAGTTTGATTGGCTAGGGAGAGAGATCGGGCGGAAATGGAGCTTTTGGAGCAACAATGGAGTAGTGGGGGAAGAGGTAAGTCTTCTTGGAGAAGAAGACCCCCTATATATAGTGGGGGGGGGGACAAATCCAACCGTTATTTGGGGTTTCAGCCCGCAGAGAGCGGTAGTACCGCAACTTATGCGCGGTACTACCGCTGGCTGAGCGGTACTACCGCTTGGGAAGCGGTACTACCGCAAAGGCAAAAGTTTGAGACCTGATACAGCCACGGATGAAATAAATTACATCCGTGGCTACATCCGCAGGGGAAAACGGAAGTAGCAAAATGCGACACGGTACTACCGCTTAAGCTAAGCGGTACTACCGTGTGGTATGCGGAAGTAAAAAATTACTTCCGCATCCACTTCTTATACTTAGACATAGCGCCTGGGCCAGATACACGGTACTACCGCATGGGGACGCGGTACTACTGCGGGAGCGGTACTACCGTGTCGGCAAGCGGTACTACCGTGTACCTGCGCGGTACTACCGCTTGGCAGAGCGGTACTACCGCATGCTTGGCAGATGATCAGTACAGAAGCCACAGAATTGCCTCAACGAAAGAAAAACCGGTTGGACCTCCAGAGAAGCAAGGAAAGGAAGTGTGGGAGAAAGATGTGTACGTGTTGATTCTACCCAAACCTTTCCGACGCGGACCCCCTCTTAATAGTACGGCTTTCCTATTACTCAATGCCTCCTACAGGGAGCAAAAAGAAAACACCGTCCTTCATAGAATCCGAGGGACAAGCAGTCGTCTTGTGTCATAAGGAGATATACCTGTATGAGCTTAGAGCACACGATCAGTCCGCAAAAGTATTGTCATCGATCACCAAAACTATTAGGGAGAAATATGCCCTTACAGTGGTTGTCCTATGAATTATTGTTGATCTAACAAAGAGCCAAATTTCCTTGTCTTCTCCTTTTGAATAAAATGTTTGCAGATTCCAGCTTAGTCCACGGCACTCTTGCACTATTTTTATTTTCATATCATCCAGTCATGCAAGTGACATGCCACTATTGCAGGATGCTACTAGCGCAACACTACGATCAAAGACCATTCGGCGAAACTGTGTGCGATGCAATAATCGCAAACGATGGTTTAAAAAACCCATCAAAAAAGGTGCAAGACGTTTGTGATGACTGATGCATCAAACACGGTTCAGATTATAGTTGGGTGTGCGATGCAGGGCATACAATTCAGTTCAATTAACTGTTTGCGACGAGGAGGAACAAAAAAACGGGTAGCCAGATGAAGGTGTGTGCGATATACATCATACGGTTCACTGTGATGAACTGTTTGTGATTAGGCAACACAAAAGAAATGGTGAGCTAGATCAAGATGTGTGCGATATACGGCATGCAGTTCACTCGGATGAACTATTTACGTTGAGACAAGAGAACATAAATGGTTCAATATAACAAGATGTGTGTGATAAGCGGCAAATAGGTCTGTAATCGGAAACGTGTGGGAAGACCGATAACAACATAGACAACTCATGTTAAGAAGCCGTGTGTGTTGTGAGCAAACGATTGCTGGTATACAATTGTTAGTGATTGATGAAATCATGTCTGACGGGTTCCATTGTTTAGTCTGTGTGCGATGTGATTTGCTCTGTCTACAGAGCATCAACATATATACTTAAAAAGACAGCATTGCAAAACCAAATTAAGCATACAATTACACAAGTGACTACATACATAACATTTCCACACACCAAAGTAAGCAATTACATGCATAGTAAACTAGGAGAAACGAGGATCTAATCATCTACTTATTGTTGCGACGATGCTTGCCATTGCTCCGCTTCCGACTGGATCCCTATCCGTTTTGGGGAAGGAGGCACTTTCTCATGTCAACGATCCTCCTGTACATGTCGTAGCTTGTGTATGCCTCCTTGGCCGCATACACGACGTGAGCTTTCTCGAGTTTCTCTATCTAGGCCGAGTGCCAGGCACGCTTTTCCTTGTTGCAGGAATCCTTCATGTCTGTGTAGTAGGGGTCGGTGATGGCCTCAACGAGGTGAACCAGTGAGTCCTTCTCATGCTCCTTGCTGCCCCAAATCTTGTATTGGCACTGGATGTCAATAAGATTCTCGCAGACGATGCCCGAATTCTCGAGCGCCTTTACATCGTTGGTGATGTCCACCGTAGCAAACATGTAATGGGGGCTGTTGACAAACCTGGCGAAACGCTCGCAAGGCCTTGTGGCCAGGCAGTAGTAGTAGACGAGGACGTGGTGGCACACACACATCTGGGTGACAGTGACCTTGGGACGAGACCCGGCACGAGCGCGGGTGTACTCGAGGTCAAACCCGACCATCTTGTACTTCTCCTCGGCAAGCAACAGCTCCATGATGTGGATGGAGTGCTCCACCTAGACCGGGTTGTTGGTGTACACCACCAAGAGATCCGTGAACCTTCTGTGGGTGTCCACCATGGCATGCATGGTGAACTGCTGCTCATCGTCAACAACCGCTCGGAGCGCCATTGGAGCCGCGCAGGATACCCTCTAAGAATTTCTCGTGGTGGGTGTGCTTTTTGCAATGGTGGGGCGCGATCGAAAGGTTAAAGAGACACAAGGGTTAAATGACCGCTGTAATAAATGGGGCCGGCCGGCCTGTAATCGTCATGTCTTGTCATGGTGTTCATAATGGAGGATTCCAGTGCACGCTTGACAACACCACACCGCACACGTTTTGCTTGAGAATGCGTGGGCTCGAAGAAGCGCCAAATGCATCGTCGGTGAGCTTGTTCCCGCGCTACCGCACAGTTTACAACGCAAGCTTCCCACCCGACTAGTTTGGCCATGTTTCGGCTAGAAGAGGGATAAATCGTGGGTGTTTATTGGAAAAAAGCTTTGTAAAAACTAAGTGTGTGGAATGACTTCGGAAATAAGTTTACCCGTTGATGATGAGGTCAAAGTTACACAGAATGGTGATGATGGACACTCGAGCACAATAATTAATTCTGCGCTCTACAGGGCACACGGTTGGAGAAACCAAATGTGTGCAATAATGTCGAAGATCGTAGTCGAGTTAGCTATACAGATTGTGTGCTATGAGATCGACAAGGTAAACATATTCGAGAATGGTTAATATAATCTAGGACCATTGCATTTTCAGGTCAAAATAGTGCCACCAATATACAAGTCACATACGATGCCATCTCAACGATTGTACCACAAAAGCTCAAATATTACTAGATTCAAATTCCAGAGTTATATGGCTCAAATTCGAAGAATACAAGGTTCAAACTGATTTTAGAAATGAAATTCAGCTCATCACATGCAAACGCTCGCACTGATCCACTGAACATGGATACCAGAGAGGTTCAAACTTATATTACCACTTCTAAGTCTGGTTTTGAAACCTCATAATTTTTGCAAAGGGGTCAACCACTGAGAAGTCATGTATGGGGTTGACATGATGACTTCTGATTACTCTGTCATCTAATGTTCCAAAATGAAATTCAGCATTTTCGGAGCCTAATCCATTCTGCCACAGGCGCCGACGTGATCAACAAACCATTCATTGTTGCGACATAAATGTAGGGCAAGCCTCATTACCTTCAGCGCCCTTGCTCTGACAATAAAGAATCTGGCAAATATAATCTTCGGTAAGGTCCCTTGGTAGGAGTTCAAAGTAATCTATGAGAGATGTAGATCTAGGCATTCGAGATGATTGTTATATTGTATCACATTATACACCATTGGGGCTAATCTTATCTACAAAAGAAGAAAACGTGTTAGTGCTAACATGCAGTTTTGAACACTACTACAGGCCTATTTGGTTTGCAGGATTTGTAAAATGCACTAACATGCCATCTTCGATCTGGCATGATTAACATGGGCATTTGATTACATTCTAGAAAAATGTAGCCTTCTTCACAAGAGGTTGGAGTGGATGAAAAGTTCCCTAAGAAAACTAGTACAGGTGAATCCAAAGGAGAAATGCATATGGATTGTAACCATATAGATCAAGCAACCAACATGGGGGGGGGGCATGTATGTATTGAAATCCTTCAAAAGAATCCTTCAGAAATCGTAGTACATTGTCATTGTAAACTTGGAAAAAGGTGTCACAAATTGAACTCCATTATGGTTAACAATTAACAAGAAAGGAACATCACCTCGATATATAGCTTCTCCAGGCACGGAAAGCATCTCAAGAAACTGACAACTTGCCCCAGGTTGGGCCGATAGATTCTAGTGCCAAGACCTTCACTGTGCGCAATTTTGGGGTCAAGCTTGTCGTAATCTTTTTCTGGATGACAGACGAACAAATATCTTCAAAATTAGAAATAATGTTAATTTGTAGAGGAGAGGTAGAAGGCGGCTGTTGTACGTGAATGAGTGTGGATCCAATAACAAGTTTAAAGTATTTGACAGACGAGTAGCCCATCACTATCAATTTCGGTGTAGAAATGACATTTATTCCTGTTGGACCTTCTTGATCAGCTACAAGTAATCTCTCAAGTGCAGGTGTGTCCTCAATGACCATACCGTGGTACACATCCTGTGATGTCTTCCTGCCGCACTAGCAACACACATAAATAGTCCGGAGAGTCATGAAGGTGATGTGGAAGCTACTCAAACCATTGATCACTTGAAGACGAAGGTACTCGAGTGTAGTATAGCCATGGAGCAGGCGCTCCATGTCACCATTTGTGAGGCAGAGGGCGACGAGCTCGAGGTGCTTCAGTCGTGGTAGAATAAGAGCGGGCGCGTCATTAAGGGGGGATGGCAGTTCCTGAACTTGGGTATGCACAACATGGGCGCGAGGCGGAGCGCGGACGTTGGCAGAAAGCGCATATGCCCATCATCAAAAGTGAGCTCCTCGAGCTGATGTAGGGTGGGGGATTGGAACCAGTCATCAAGCTTGGCTCGATCCTTACGGTTGGAATAGAACTTCCCATTCTAAGGCCTCCTGTTGGGCCAATGTGACTGCCAAGGATCTTAGAGAATGCATCCAAGCTTTTGCGATAGCCATGGGCGAGATCATGGGTGTCGATGAGGTCGAGAGGGGTGGAGTTCCATGGGGGCGCCACCGCCGGGAAAGGACGGTTGTCCGCGCCCCATATTTGATTGGGAGGAGGGAGATGATGAGTATCTACATATCATCGGGGAGACTGCAATGATGTCTAGGCCTGCTGGAGTCGCTTGCGGTTCTTGCTCGCCCCGCCTCCGCTTGTTGGTAGCCCCGTTCTCCACCTCCAGAGTATCCTTGTCAGCGGCGCTTTCTGATAGAAGTGGGAGTACAGGGAATATTTAGTTAAAATAGGGCAATAGGAAAGTGTATTCGTAACTAGAAGTTATTAGGAGGAATATAGTAAGAAAAGGGAATAACTGTTGGTTGCTTAAATACTACACAATTCATTTGATATTGCTGGGTAAGTCAACATGTAGATACTTGAAAAGAAAACTTACTTCGAACAAAGTCTGTACGGATGATATGGTTCGGGAAGTTAGCATATATCTCATGACCAGACTCTTTTATGTGTAGTGCAATTTTAGTGCCAGCTTTCAGTACATAAAACTTAGAAATTTCTTTCCAAAGGCCAGTGCCAAAATAGGAGTCACCACGTTCATCAAGTCTTACAGTAGCAACGATTGTAAATCATGGTTTGTGTTCAATATGACATCCCCGCAGTCTTGACTTATGTAAAGGGAAAGATTGTGCACTGCATATTTTGTTGCATAGCAAGGGACGTGATGACCCACAAGTGTAGGGGATCTATTGCAGTCCTTTTGATAAGTAATAGTCTCGAACCCAACAAGGAGTAGAAAGAAATGATAGGCAGTTTTCAGTAAGGTATTTTCTGCAAGCACTGAAATCATCGGTAACAAATAGTTTTGTGATAAGGTAATTGGTAACAAGTAACAAATAGTAAAAGTAAATAAGGTGCAGCAAGGTGGCCCAATCCTTTTTTTATCAAAGGACAAGCCTGGACAAACTCTTATATGAAGGAAAGCGCTCCCGAGGACACATGGGATTATCATCAAGCTAGTTTTCATCACGATCATATGATTCACGTTCGTTACTTTGATAATTTGGTATGTGGGTGGACCGGTGCTTGGGCGCTGTCCTTACTTGGACAAGCATCCCACTTATGATTAACCTCTATTGCAAGCATCCGCAACTACAAAAGAAGTATTAAGGTATACCTAACCATAGCATGAAACATATGGATCCAAATCAGCCCCTTACGAAGCAACACATAAACTAGGGTTTAAGCTTCTGTCACTCTAGCAACCCATCATCTACTTATTACTTCCCAATGCCTTCTTCTAGGCCCAAACAATGGTGAAGTCGACGTTCACATGATACCACTAGAGGAGAGACAACATACATCTCATCAAAATATCGAACGAATACCAAATTCACATGACTACTTATAGCAGGACTTCTCCCATGTCCTCAGGAACAAAAGTAACTACTCACAAGACATAATATTGTTCATGATCAGAGGGGTATTAATATGCATAATGGATCTGAACATATGATCTTCCACCAAGTAAACCAACTAGCATCAACTACAAGGAGTAATCAACACTACTAGCAACCCGCAGGTACCAATATGAGGTTTTGATACAAAGATTGGATACAAGAGATGAACTAGGGTTTGAGAGGAGATGGTGTTGGTGAAGATGTTGATGAAGATAACTCTCCCCAAGATGGGAGAGTTGTTGGTGATGACGGCGGTGACGATTTCCCCCTCCCGGAGGGAAGTATCCCCGACAGAATAGCTCCACCGGAGCCCTAGATTGGTTCCGCCAAGGTTCCGCCTCGAGACAGCGGCGTCTGGTCCTGAAAGCCCCCTTATGATTTTTTCTAGGTCAAAACACCTCATATAGGAGAAGATGGGCATCGGGAGGGTCACTGGCAGGCCCACGAGGCAGGGGCGCGCCCAGAGGGGGGGGGCGCCCCCCACCCTCGTGGACAGGTGGTGTCCCCCCTGGCAGATATCTTTCGCCAGATATTTTTTATATTTTCTGAAACGGTGTTTCGTGGAGTTTCGGCGCTTTTTGAGTTGTGCAGAATAGGTCTTCAATGTTTGCTCCTTTTCCAGCCCGGAATTCCAGCTGCCGGCATTCTCCCTCTTTATGTAAACCTTGTAAAATAAGAGAGAAAAGGCATAAGTATTGTGACATAACGTGTAATAACAGCCCATAATGCAATAAATATCAACATAAAAGCATGATGCAAAATGGACGTATCAACTCCCCCAAGCTTACAGCTCGCTTGTCTTCAAGCAAAAGCCGATATCGAAAAATATGTCCACATGTTTAGAGATAGAGGTGTCGATAAAAATAAAATACAGACATGAGGGCATCATGATCATTCTTATAACAGCACACAC
>LR738713.1:471208206-471271350 GCA_902687465.1 Secale cereale | reverse complement strand
ATATATTGCCATATGACTCTTATGCTAAAGTAACAATTCATTCACAATGTCAAGTATGAATAAGAAACTTCATTGAAAACCAACAAACTATGATATCAGTCATTGAAGCAATTGCAATTTATCATAACATCGGAAAGAGTCAGTATAAGAGCTTTTCAGCAAGTCCACATACTCAACTATCATCTAGTCTTTCATAATTGCTCACACTCACGCAATACTTATGGGTATGGAGTTTTGATGGGACACAGAGAAAGATAAGGGCTTATGGTATTGCCTCCCAACCTTTTACCTCTGGGGTAATGTCAACGGTAATAGACCATGATAACTTATATCCAAGTGGGTATATATGTCAGGATCTTTCCAACACAATATGCTTGCCAAAGGATAAAATGTAAAAAGGAAAGGTGATTTTCACCTTGACTCTTATGAGGCAAGAATAATAGATAGGCCCTTCGCAGAGGGAAGCAGAGGTTGTCATGTGCTTTTATGGTTGGATGCACAAAGTCTTAGCACAAAAGAACATCAATTTATATTACCACTTGTGATAGGGACCTTTATTATGCAGTCCGTCGCTTTTATTACTTCCATATCACAAGATCGTATAAAGCTTATTTCCCCCCACACTAATAAATCATACATATTTTAGATATTTTGCAACCATGAAAACTTACTTGAAGGATCATACTCAATCCATAGGTAGGTATGGTGGACTCTCATGGCAAAACTGGGTTTAAGGATGTATGGAAGCACAAGTAGTATCTATACTTGGTGCAAGGAGTTTTGGCTAGCATGAGGGGGAAATGCACGCCCAACATGTTGGATGATCCATGACAATATACTTTATTTTGAATATAAGAAAACATAACCCATTACGTTGTCTTCCTTGTCCAACATCAACTTTTTAGCATGTCATATTTTAATGAGTGCTCACAATCATAAAAGATGTCCAAATAGTATATTTGTATGTGAAACCTCTCTTTCTTTATTACTTCCTATTAATTGCAATGATGACCAAAACTATGTTTGTCAACTCCCAACAACTTTTATTAATCATACTCTTTATGTGTGAAGTCATTACTTCCCATAAGATCAATATGATCTCTTTGATACTTTTTATATTTTCTTTTATTCTCTCATGACCAAAGTGAGGAAATCAAGCCCTTGACTCAACACTAATCTTTATTATATAGCTCACGGACTCAGTTACAAAGATAAAGATCATAAAGCAAAAGCTCACAACTAGATCATGCTAACTTTATTCTACTAGACCAAGATATTACCAAAAGGATCAAACTAAGAAAAACGGTAAATATAGGAGTCTGATGGTGATACGATACCGGGGCACCTCCCCCAAGCTTGGCAGTTGCCAAGGGGAGTGCCCATACCCATATGATTATGTCTCCTTCTTCGGAGGAGGTGGCGATGGGGTTGTTGATGATGTAGGCTTGTCGTCCATCTTGTGGTTGTTGGCAAGATCCGTGATCATTATGTGGTTGGCTTTGAGTCCTCGTTCCACCATACCTTGGCACTTGAAAACTTGCTGCTCCGTTGCTTCGAGTCTCGCCTCCATGCTTCCGGTCCTCTTTGGTCCCTCAACATCGCGGATGTGCAGCACCCCCTCACGCACCTCGATGGTTTGAGGGTGTTGCAGCACCTCCGTGAGGTAGGGGTTGATGACCTTCTCGAAGAACTTGTCCTTGGGGGTGCTTGAGGACGTCATGATGATCTAGATCTGTCAGAAACAACAGCTCGAAACAAAAACAGAGGATATTCACGTGGTGTGGTGGTCAAAACCTTCGGGAGAATATATAATGAATTTTTATCGACCAAAAGAAGTAACGTGCAAGAAATCGAAGTCCGGGAGGCACACGAGGTGCCCACGAGGCAGGGGGTGCGCCCAGAGGGGGAGCGCCCTCCACCCTCGGGGATGCCTTGTGTCTCTTTCGTACTGCCTCTTATTTTTCTATTTTTCTAAATATTCCAAAACGGTGAAAATTTGCCATTAGAACTGTTTTGGAGTCGGTTTACTTACCGTACCACATACCTATTCCTTTTCGGAGTATGAATCGTTCTAGAAAGTGTCCCTTATGTATTCCTCAGGAGTTACGGTTTCAATAACATTGGTTTCAACATTTATAGGGTTACCTGAGATATAATGTTTGATTCTTTGACCGTTCACCACCTTCGGATTTGTGCCTTTGAAGTTGTTGATTTTTATGGCACCGGAATGATAGACCTCCTCGATAACGTAAGGACCTTCCTATTTAGAGAGAAGTTTTCCTGCAAAAAATCTTTAACGAGAGTTGTATAGCAAGACATAATCACCTACATTAAACTCACGCTTTTGTATCCTTTTGTCATGCCATCTTTTAACCTTTTCTTTAAACAGCTTGGCATTCTCATAAGCTTGGGTTCTCCATTCATCAAGCGAGCTAATGTCAAATAACCTCTTCTCACCGACAAGTTTGAAATCATAATTGAGCTATTTAATAGCCCAATATGCCTTATGTTCTAGCTCAAGAGGTAAGTGACAAGCTTTTCCATAAACCATTTTATATGGAGACATACCCATAGGATTTTTGTATGCAGTTCTATAGGCCCATAATGCATCATCAAGTTTCTTGGACCAATTCTTTCTAGACCTATTAACTGTCTTTTGCAAAATTAATTTCAGCTCTCTATTACTTAGTTCTACTTGACCGCTAGACTGTGGGTGATAAGGGGATGCAATTCTATGGTTAACATCATACTTAGCAAGCATTTTACGGAAAGCACCATGAATAAAGTGTGAACCACCATCAGTCATTAAGTATTTAGGGACTCCAAACCTCGGAAAAATAACTTCTTTAAGCATCTTAATATGATCATCACTACTATATGAAATAGCTTCTACCCACTTTGTCAGGGATATGGTTAATAGGTATAAACCGGGTATTGTAAACCGGCTTAGTTATATCGTATTTGGTTTATTATTTTAGTAGAGATTACGGCCCATAAGATTTCAAGGCCCATGTATAGAAATACGGTTTGTAAACCGCCAAAGAGATGTAACTTGAGGGATAAGAAAGAAAGGGCAGAGACCGAGGCGGACACGATTATGAGCCGGCCTCGGGACTCTGTAAATCGGACCAGGCGTCACCTCTATATAAAGGGATGACCCGGCACCGGTTCAGGACAAGCAAGAATCGATCCGTCGAGACGCAGGCAAGCGATTCCGCTCCCTGTAATCCGACGCCCAAGCAATACCAAACCAACTAGACGTAGGCTTTTACCTTCTCGAAGGGGCCGAACTAGTATAAAACCCTTTGTGTCCTTTGTGTGCCATGAACCCTTTCAAGCTAACCCGTGCGATGGTTCCATCATCAAGTCCCCTAAACCGGACATCTGCCGTGTTAATTCCACGACAGTTGGCGCCCACCGTGGGGCCTGCGCACGATGGTTTCGAGTTCTTGGAAGGCGGCCTCAAGGGGTTAAAGGGCTACGCAGTCGGCCGGATGACCAAGAGTCGTCGCGGCCGGATCTACATCGATGACGCAGGTTGGGGACCGGAGGCCGATTCGATCGAATACGGGTACCGGGTCCCCTTCGGCAGCATCCAAGTCTTCATCGGCAAAATCGGTGAACCGGGACCTGAGCCGGACACCTTCCCCAACATCGTCGAGCCGGCTCAGCGTGCGAGGTCGACCCGGATTCAACCTGCCATGAGGCATGTGTTCGTTGGAGCGATTCACGGGGGACAAGCTGAGGACGGGTCGGAATCTGATGGTGCAACCGTCATCTATTCAGATGACGAATCTTCGTCCAGGGAAACTGAGTCTCTGTATCAGTTGCGGGACGGCCGGTCTGAGGGCGAGTCCGACGGAAACAGTATTCCGGGCCCCTCCGACCCGCCAAACCGGGTGGCGGTTTTTATGGCCGGTTCACAACCCCCGACGAACGGAACAACAGCGGAGGCTGGCGCAGGGGGAAGCGGTTCAAATCCCTCCGTTACTACGGTTCTATCCACCTTGATGGAGGAGTTCGCGGCTAAGGCAGTAGAGGTCGTAGCTCCAGCAGACAAGGCGCAACATGATGCAGTGCTTGTTCAGTTGAAGGCCCGGATCGATCAGTTAAAGGAGGATTTAAAGGCAGAAGGAGAGATGCTGGCGATAAGACAAGCGGAGTTGGATGAACAAGCTTTTCACTTAAGGATGGAACAGGCTTCCATGGAAGGGGTAAGAGGACGAAAATATCGATCCCGCCTGCCGCCGGGTTACGAATCTGCGAATTTGTTCAAAACACCGGGGGCTGGGGCCAGTAACAATCCGATCTTAAACCGGAGAAGCCCACCGGCTCGAGAGGAACCGGTTCAGCAACCCGCCGCAGAGCGGGAGCGACGGATTACATCGGCGCCTTATGTTCCGGTCCCCCCGGGGCACTATTCAAACCCTGTGGATAATATCGCTGCAGCGGCAGCACGGTTGGCCGCTTTACCTGTGGAAGAAACATCCCCTGTAGCGATAGAGGCGCGCAGGGCCCAGAGGTTACTCAACACGGCGTTAATACAGCAGCAAGCGTACTCTCACAGCAGGGAAAGGTTGCATTCAACACCACGTCCCAACCGAAGTTACTCTAGACATTGGGAGGAGCCCGAAGTGTCTAGCAGCGAACGGAGGAGACATCAGCACAGGCAAGATAATCCGGCAAGGGCAGAGATGCCAGCCCCGGATCGAAACCGGCCTAGATCGGAGGCCAGGGAGGAGATCCGCCAGTCGACGCCGGTTCACACCGGCACTACGGGGACAGGAGCGACAGCGAGCGGTTTTGGGATACAGTGTCTTGTCCCGGCCCTGCGGAGCGTTAAGCTGCCCAAGGATTTCAAAGGACCTCGCAAGGTGCCTAATTACACAGCCGATTTACCGCCCGAGGCTTGGGTGGAAAGCTACGAGATGGCGATGGAGATGCTGGACGTGGATGAATCGGCTTGTGCCAAATATTTCACTATGATGCTTGAAGGAACGGCCCGGACTTGGCTAAAGGGACTTCCTCCGAATTCTATCGGATCATGGGGGGAGCTGCGTAGTCAATTCATCAAAAATTTCAAGGATACGTGCAAGCAACCTATGTCGGTAATAGATTTAGCAGCATGCGTGCAAGGAGAGCAGGAGTCTACAGCAGCTTGGGTACGCAGAGTGGCAGAGATCTTGCACTCCTCAAACGGTATTAATCCGAGCACCGCAATTGTAACCTTGGAGAACAATTGCCGGTTTGAATCTTTGAAATTAAAACTCGGACGGCTCAAACGGGAGTGCAATGACATGGGGACTCTGATGAGTGCCTTGGTGAAGTACGGACACTCAGACAATACCAAGTATCCGGAGCCAGAAGGAGATAAAGCGGGAAAGGCCAGCAAGACTGGTAAACCGGCGTCAGCCAATCCGATCACTTCAGGTGTGTTGGGCAAACGGAAACCGGAAAACAGCTCCGATTTTGTGGCTAATACACAGGTTCAAGGCGGTTTTCAGGGTATTCAGCAAGGTCCCACTCGCCAGACCGGTGGAGGAAACCCGGGTTGGGAGCAGGATTTGGATCAACCCTGTGTAAAGCATAGCGGGAGAAAGGGGCCTGCACGGCACACGGCAAGAGAGTGCCTGAACCCTATGATAACGGGGAACGGCCGTTTTAATTCTTTTAACCGGCCCCCAAACAGCGGTTCAGGGCCCGGGTTGTATGGTCCGGGCTACCAAGGAAACAACTCCGGTTCAGGCTATAGGGGCAATAACGGTTATCAAGGGAGCAACGGCGGTTATCAATCCCGGCCAGGCGGCCAAGGTGGTCAAGGAAACTATAATGGTCAAGGAAGCCAATCACATTATCAAGGTGGTTATCAGAGTCAGGGAAATCAATCGTATCATCAAGGCGGTTACAACAATCAGAGTAATCAGCAGCAGGGCCAAGGGAGTCACAATAACCAAGGAAATCAGCAGCAGCAGCGTCCGCAGCAACAACAGCAATCCGGGTACCAGAGTAATCCAAAGGAGTTGAGCAGCGGCCAATATCATGTTTTCACCACAAGTTTATGCAAGAGAGACCAGAAGGTTTTAAAGCGGACTGTTAATGCAGTAGAACCGGCGACGCCACAGTTTCTACGATGGTCAGAACAGCCCATTGTTTGGAGCAGGGAGGACCACCCGTTACGGGTAGATAATCCGGGACATTTAGCCTTGGTAGTGGCACCTCAGGTGGGAGGATACCGGTTCACTAAAGTCCTCATGGATGGAGGTAGCAGTATCAATATACTATATTACGAGACTTTCCGTCGTATGGGTCTGACAGATAAACAGTTAAGGACATCAAACACAGTGTTTCACGGGGTGGTCCCAGGTAAGTCAGCTTATCCAGTTGGTAAGATTGACTTAGAAGTTACTTTTGGGGATGAGCATGATTCTAGATCGGAGATGATCACCTTTGAAGTTGTCAAAATCAAAAGTCCGTATCATGCTTTGTTTGGGAGGACGGTTTATGCTAAATTTATGGCTAGGCCATGTTATGTTTATCTGCAGCTCAAGATGCCGGGTCATAAAGGCACGATTACGGTGCACGGCAGTCGTAAGATAGCAGTAGAATGTGAAGAAGGTGATGCAGCTTATGCAGAAGCGGTATGTGCCGCGGAAGAGTTAAAATTTTATAAGGATAATGTTGATCCGGCAGACATGACTCCGCTGAAGAAGCCAACCACTGAGCATGATCCGGCTTTGAAGTTCAAATCAGCGGAAGAGACTAAGCAGGTCGATTTTGTGCCCGGAGATTCATCTAAGCAATTCACCATCAGTGCTAACTTGGATCCTAAATAGGAAAGCGCGCTCATCGAGTTCATCCGTGAGAACCGGGATATCTTTGCATGGAAGCCCTCTGACATGCCAGGTATACCGAGGGAACTCGCTGAGCACAAGTTAAATATTGATCCGAAGTTTAAACCGGTAAAGCAGTATCTGCGCCGCTTCAACGAAGAGAGGCGCAAGGCTATAGGAGAAGAAGTGGCTAAGCTTTTGGCGGCAGGGTTCATAGTAGAAGTGTTTCATCCGGAATGGTTGGCTAATCCGGTGCTAGTTCTAAAGAAGAATGGGAAGTGGAGGATGTGTGTGGACTACACAGATCTCAATAAAGCTTGCCCAACTGATCCTTTTGCTCTACCTCGCATTGATCAAATTATTGATGCTACAGCAGGGTGTGAGCGGCTGAGCTTTCTGGATGCGTACTCAGGCTATCACCAGATCAAAATGGCAGTTGAAGACCAAGAAAAGACGACATTCATAACCCCTTTTGGTGCTTTTTGCTATGTGTCTATGCCTTTTGGGCTCAAGTGTGCGCAAGCAACTTATCAGCGTTGTGTTCAGAATTTTTTGAAAGGGCAGATAGGAAGGAACGTACATGCTTACGTGGATGACATTGTGGTTAAATCAAAGGAGGAGAGGACAATGATAGAAGATCTCAGAGAAACCTTTGATAATCTTCGGGCTTACAGGATGATGCTCAATCCGGAGAAATGTGCTTTTGGTGTCCCGGCTGGTAAGCTTTTGGGATTCCTGGTCTCAAACCGGGGAATAGAAGCCAACCCGGAGAAGATCAAGGCCATCACATCTTTGACGAAACCGGCTTGCATTAATGATGTTCAGCGCATAGCTGGCCGGATCACGGCGCTGAGCCGGTTCATCAGTCGTTTGGGAGAAAAAGCGATCCCGCTTTATCAAATGTTGAAGAAAACGGACCGGTTCATTTGGAGTGATGAAGCGAATACAACGTTTGAGAATCTGAAACAGCAGCTAGCAAAGCCGCCGGTTTTAGCTGCCCCTATTGACAAGGAGCCTTTGCTACTATATGTTGCTGCAAACACACGGGCAGTTAGCGTTGCAATTGTGGTTGAGCGCAAGGAAGCAGGGAAAGAACATCCGGTTCAGCGTCCGGTTTACTATGTGAGTGAAGTACTCATTGAGTCCAAGCAAAGATACCCTCATTGGCAGAAATTGGTGTATGGGGTGTTCATGGCGAACCGGAAGTTGAAGCATTATTTCCAAGGGCATCCGATAACTGTGGTTAGCTCGGCTCCGTTGGGAGATATAATCCAGAATAGAGAAGCAACAGGCAGAATAGCCAAGTGGGCCATTGAGCTCAGTCCACATGAATTGAAATATGTACCACGTACTGCTATCAAATCTCAGGCACTGGTAGACTTCATCAACGACTGGACAGAATTGCAGACCCCGGAGGAGAAGCCGGATCTTACTTATTGGACGATTCACTTCGACGGTTCGAAACAGTTGGAGGGCTCAGGGGCCGGAGTGGTTTTAACTTCCCCCAGAGGTGATAAATTTTGTTATGTCCTCCGGTTGTTATTTCCTTGTACTAATAATGCAGCAGAATATGAAGCACTACTGCATGGTTTGCGGTTGGCAAAAGAGATGAATTTAAGCCGGGTTAAGTGCTTGGGCGATTCAGACCTAGTGGCACAGCAAGTTTCGGGCAAGTGGGATTCAAGGGATCCCCTCATGGCGGCTTATCGACGAGAGGTTGAAGCGGTGGCAGGTTACTTCAAAGGGTATCAGGTGGAACACATAGACCGGCGGAAGAACGAAGCAGCTGACGCTTTAAGCCGGCTAGGGTCGCAACGTAAACCGGTACCACCGAACACCTTTTTGGATGAGTTGCACAATCCTTCGGTTCAAGTGCCTTCAGAGGACGATCTGGCTGTTCCGGACCCAGAGGCACAGTTGGTTGCGGCAACCCATGCTATTCCGGATTGGACGTTACCTTATTTGGTATATTTAAGCCAGGGAGAATTGCCAGAGGACGAAGATGAAGCACGGCAGATAATCCGGCGTTCCATGTCTATGACAATCGCCAATGGGGAGCTGCATCATCGTAGCACCTCTGGAGTATTTCAACGGTGTGTTTCAGCTGAGGAAGGCTGTGAGATTCTAAGGGAGATTCATGAAGGGGATTGCGGTCATCATGCCGGATCAAAATCTTTAGTGGCTAAAGCTTTCCGACATGGCTTTTATTGGTTAACCGCACATGCAGATGCAGCAGACCTGGTCCGCAAGTGTGACGCTTGTCAGAAGTTCTCAAGACGTGCCCTTGTTCCGGCACAAGAACTCCGGATGATACCAATAACTTGGCCTTTTGCAACTTGGGGGCTTGACATGGTGGGTCCTTTCAAGAGATCCCAAGATCAGAAAACTCATCTACTGGTGGCAGTGGATAAGTTTACAAAGTGGGTTGAAGCGGAACCTATAAGCAAGTGTGATGCGGCAACGGCGGTTAAGTTCATCAAAAAAGTAATATTCCGGTTTGGTTTTCCACACAGCATCATCACAGATAACGGCACCAATTTATCTCAGGGTGAGATGGAAGAATTCTGTCAACGAGAGCATATTCGTTTGGATGTATCTTCTGTGGCTCACCCCCAATCCAATGGTCAAGCAGAGAGGGCAAATCAGGAGATTTTGCGTGGAATCAAGCCCCGGCTTATGACACCTTTGCAGAGAACCCCAGGGTGTTGGGTTGAAGAATTACCCTCTGTCCTTTGGAGCATTAACACTACACCAAATCGATCTACAGGTTATACACCTTTCTTCATGGTTTACGGTGCAGAAGCAGTTCTTCCAAGTGACATACGCCATGATTCCCCGAGGGTGGCGGCCTATGCAGAAGCCGTCAATGAGGAGTCAAGACAAGATAGTTTGGATCGATTGGATGAAGAGCGTGACATAGCTGCAGCACGGTCGGCGATTTATCAGCAAGACCTGCGCAGATATCACAGCCGCCGGATCAGAACCAGGACATTCCAGGAGGGCGGCTTGGTACTCCGGCTTATCCAAGATCAAACAGACATGCACAAACTATCCCCGCCATGGGAAGGACCCTTTGTGATCAGCAAAAATTTACACAACGGGTCGTACTATTTGGTGGACATTCGAGAGCGCAAAGATTCACGGACATCAGAAGAGGAGACGAAAAGGCCATGGAACATTGCTCATCTACGGCCATATTACACTTGAGCCATAGGCTCCCATGTATCCTATGTATATATTATGAATAATGAATAAACCGGCACCTTCGGTAAACCGGGGGCTCAGCCTTCTTTTTTCCACATACATAAATTTTGCGGCAAATATCCATATCAGTTGTTATCAAAGAATCATATTTCAATATTAGCTGGTTTTCAGAAACTAATCTTTACAGGGTATGTGAAGGAGCGGTAGAACTCACAGGAACAAAAGATCATGTCCGGTTCAGGAAGAGAAAAGCCTTATATAAAGAAAAAGGAAAAAGAGGAGTATCAGCAGCCCCTGGGGACAGTGGTTCGCCCACACCCCCTTGAATGGCTATGTTACGAATATTTGGGCTCCCTGAACAGTGGTATCGCCCACGTTCAAATGATGACCCGGCCCCTGGGGACAGTGGTTCGCCCACACCCCCTTGAATGGCTATATTATGAATTTTTGGGCTCCCTGAACAGTGGTATCGCCCACGTTCAAATGATGACCCGGCCCCTGGGGACAGTGGTTCGCCCACACCCCCTTGAATGGCTATGCTACGAATATTTGGGCTCCCTGAACAGTGGTATCGCCCACGTTCAAATGATGACCCGGCCCCTGGGGACAGTCGGGTTCGCCCACATCCCCATGAATGGCTAAATCTTGTTTTGAGCCTGGCAGCTCTTTGAAAAATCCTCGATTTGCATAGTTTGATTTACAATAATTATGTGTTTCTTGATGATTTTTGTGTTTCATAACCTTTCTAACCAAGGGGAACAGCTCTAGAAGTTGACAGTCTATCTAGTGTTATAAGTCTGGGTCATGAACACCAGCGAGAGTTAAACCGGCGTTCATCGTAGCCCGGCTCGACTTCATGATGAGCTGACAATCGGCAGCACACAGTCAGATACAAGTTACAAATTGCTGAACCGAGAAGAGAAAGATTTATGGATAAGTTGAGCTGAAGAGTTTCAAGGGTTTATTAGAATTGATGAAGACTGATTAAAGTAATTTTAAACATCCTGCCGGTTTAAAGTATTTTGGCTACATGCAATTCAGGTATCACAGTTATTTGTTAAAGATATGCTTATTAGTTATACTAAGAGAACAAATTAATCCGTCCAGTGGTAAAACCATTAGGACATATTTTTCATCTTTTTTATGGACAGGGCAAGAAATCCGCATCAATCAACAAGTCAGCGAAAGAGTACTTTATAAAGACCAAAAGCCGGATCACAGTGCATTAAATTTCAGCTAAAGCCTATTACAAGGCATGACAGCCAAATAGTTGGAAGCAGTGTTTACGGAATAGCAATTGTGATTACAGCAATAACATTTAAGATTCCGTTCCTCCCTGCCGGGATGATTGGCCACCATCTGGTTCCGGAACATCTTCCTCCTCGTGAAGCGGCGGGAAATCTGGTGCACGCCAATCAATCTTGGCCAAGGCACGGAAATACACTTCATCGTTGATCAACTCAGCAGGATCAATATCAGGAGCAAAAGTGTGAGGACGAACCGGCGGAGTTAAGTTTGCAACATCGTAAACCGGTCGTTCCACACGCTCGTTTTGCAGGTCATATGCTGGGTGGTATCGAGACAAATCAGCTTCCACCGCAATCTTGCTAGAAAGTGGACGCATTTCCTTTGTCAGAGCATACAGATCCTTCTCATCAAATGCTGAACCGTCTTCCTTGGTGTCAGGAAACCCGGTTAACACTTCTGCCGGATCAATGTCTGGAACCCAAGCTTTAGCCCTTGTCAGGGCCAGAAGAGCACCTCCTCGGGCAGCCGATTTCTTCACCTCTTCAAGACGAGTTGGCAGAATCGACAAGCTGTTTAAAGTAGCCTTGATGGTTGAAGGAGCCGGTTTACCAAAGGAGGTAGCGCTGATAATCCTTTGCGCTCCAGAGTATAGTTGCTCCACCAAAGTATAGCAGGCCTTCAGTTTCTTCCGTACATCATCCCCAAGATGGGAGACACGGCGTCCTACATACAACAAGAAAAGTTAAACCGGTACAAATCACAGTTTGCAAAGATAACAGACAAGAATTCAGGTTATGCTTACCAAAGATAGCAGAGGTCATCAAATCAATCTGGCATTTTAACCCGGTCAATTCTTCAGTAACCGGGTTAAGTGCTCCTTCGGCATCCTGAATACGTTTTTCAAGATCCTTCTTCTGGACTTCAAAAGCAGTCCGTTCCTCATCAAAGAACTTCTTCAAGTCTTCAGCAGTTTTTAAACTCACTTGAAGTTCTTTCTTCGCCTTTGAAGCGGCTGCCTCAGTCTCTATAAGCCGGCTTCGAAGTTCACTGTTTTCCACAGCATTCCGGTTCAGCTCAGCCTGTAGACAAAAGTTCAAAGGTAAGATTAGAAATTACAAGTCTCAAGCACACAACCAAGTTGTATACTTGACACTTGGGGGCTAATGGCAGTTGAAGCAATGCATCAGAGACAATTTTTACAAGTCTCAAGCACACAACCAAGTTGTATACTTGACACTTGGGGGCTAATGGCAATTGAAGCAATGCATCAGAGACAATTTTTACAAGTCTCAAGCATACAACCAAGTTGTATACTTGACACTTGGGGGCTAATGGCAGTTGAAGCAATGCATCAGAGACAATTTTTACAAGTATCAACTACATAACCAAGTTATCTACTTGATACTTGGGGGCTAATGTATGGATCAGCAGTTAAAAACTACAAAGTTCCGGATTACCTTCAATGAGGAAGATAAACCGGAACTTGGGGGCTGTTAGAAGATAAAGATGCGTCAAAATAAAGCAAAGTCAGAACAGGAAAACTTACTTCGTATTTCTCTCTCATCAAGTTTACTAAGCTGGCTTCATAGTCCCGGCTGCTGTGGAGCCGGCTCAAATATCCGGAATAAATGTCTTGAGCACTCATACTCGAAAGACTGGATATGTCCGTACTCCACTTCCCCTTTTCCTGAGTTACTTTCTCCGCTTTAGCAGTATGTTTTGCTAAAACGGTGGGTTTGGCTGGCGCAACATAAGCAGCGCCAGTAACCACAACGTCAGGGGAAGTGGGTGCATTAGGAGGAGTAACTTCAGCTTGAGCCGGATCAGGAGACCCCGGGTTAACTTGAGGAGAACTAACCCGGGCCGGACTTGGTGGATCTTGGGCAGCATCAGTGGCAGGAGTATCAAGAACAGGTTCTTGAACCGGAGTGACAGGGGTACCTTCAGGAGGGATAGCTGATGACGGCTTAATTACTGGTTCATCAGTAGAAGGATCAGCAACAGGCTTCTTACCCTTAGCTCTTTTGCTGGGTTTCGGTTTGCTGGAGAAACAAGCAAAAATAAATTAACGTTATAATAAAAGGGGGGATCATGAACCGGAAGAAGTAAAGAGGATTACCCTGGGACAGTCTTCAAAGGTGGAAGCTGTGTAGCGGTTGATTCGCCAGAGGAAGACAGTGGAGTTTCCAGATAATCAGCATCAGTCGGTTTAAGTGGTTTTCTGATAAGACCGGCCTTGGGGTGAAGAAGAGTTGGAGAGAGCATCACCTCAGCACGGCGTTTTCGAGCCGGAGTTAACGAAATTCCAGAGGACTCCACTGCCAAGCCGCTATGGCGAGTGGTCCGGCGCAAGGCTTCGTGCTGTTGTTTCTTCAAAGTAAAATTGGGATCCAACTTAGCATAAGGATGAGAAAATTGATACTTTCTAACAGTCCGATGGCTCTTTTGAGGAGGGGGTTCTGAATCGGAAGAAATAAGGGTTACCTCAATCTCCGCCGGGTTATCACCTTCGAGTGGATCCTGTGAAAAGGGCATCATTAGAGATATGAACAAGTATATAAAGGCAAGATATAAACCGGAGTAGGGCGTACCTCGGAGTCCGGATCATCATCCTCAGAGGGCGAACCGGCGTCAACGGCTGCTTTCCTTTTCTTATTTGCAGGAGTTTTTCGGCGAGCTTGCTTTGCAGGTTTTTCCTGAGGTTTCCTCCTCCAGAAAGGATCATCAGCCTAAATGAAAAAAGCAAAGGCAAGTAAAAGACGGTTCAAAGAGGACGGTTTATAAAGTACAAGTTAAAGACACTTACTTCAGGCAGCTTATTCTTTTTGAAGTATGGGGACAAGCCAACTCTAGTACAGTCTGTTAAAGCAGGATTGACAATTTTCTTGGCCGATTCAATCACTTCCGATTCAGACAACTTCTCCTTAGAAAATCTCTGAGGATCATCCGATTTACCGGAATAGTTGCACATCAAATCAGGGCGCCGGCTTAAGGGGAGAATACTCCATGATAACCAGCAGCGAAGGAAATCAGTGCCGATCAGGCCATTGGCCATGAAAGCTCTCAGCTTGGAGAGTTGAGGAGAAAACTGGATCCGTTCAGCAGCACTTAATCGTTGTGGCAAGGGGTGATTTGCCGGGATACGAGTTTCACGATAACCCGGCAAAGGGTTTTCGTCTTCAGGAGATGTGTCTACGCAGTAAAACCAGGACTTGTTCCAGTCCTTAGGATGAGTGTGCAGGGAGGCGTGAGGAAAAACTGCATCCCTCCTTTTCTGAATGCTAATCCCACCAAGCTCTTGATGAGGTCCGCTGGTGAACTCAGTACGCCGGTTTGCATGGAAGAAATCTCGGAATAAATCAACTGATGGTTCTTCTTGCAGATAGGCTTCAGAAAACACTTGAAAATCGCAAATGTTGGAAACTGAATTTGGTCCGATATCCTGCGGGTGCAACTGGAAGGTAGCAAGAACGTCCCGGAAAAATTTTGAACCGGGGGGAGAGAAGCCTCTGGAGATATGGTCCAGGAATACGATAACTTCCCCGGATCTAGGAGTGGGAGGGCACTCGTTACCCGGGGCACGCCATTTTAGCTCGGCCTGAGGCCCTAAAGTGCCGATGCTCGACAATTTGACTAAGTCTTCTTCAGTTACGACAGAGCGGACCCAATCGCATGAAACATACTGCTTAGCCATTTGAGCAAACTGCTGACGAAGGGAAAAATACATAAACCGGATTATGGACATGCAAATGATCCGGGACTTATACATATTGTGCAGTGGAGAGAACAGAGAACTAGCTGACATAGTTAAACCGGTAATCATAATACAAGTTATATCGTTTCCGGTTTAAAATGGCAGTTGAAGAGGAATAATTAAGTCATTGCATCAGTTTACATCGTTTCCGGTTTATGACATGACGATCTAAACCGGAGCATACTTAGCAGATCTATTGAAGAGAAAAACAGGTTTTCAACGCATTGCTAAGAAGGAATAGATCTGAGCATAATGAGATAAAGAAACGAAAATTACACGGAAAATTTACAGAGGTCCAATTCAGAGTAGATGAGTTTACAGGATGTGCATAAAAAGGAGACCTAAAGCAGGCAACAGCAGAAATAAAAACGGCAAGATCTAAAGTACCTGACGCATCTACAGCAAGATCAGAAAGGTAAAGATACTACGGAGTTGCAGGTTTCAGAGAAAGAACAGTATGAAGCTCGCGGAGAACTCTAATGGCGGAACGAATAAAACTACAAGGTCACTATGACGAAGATCTAATCTGATGCTAAGCGAGAGACCTACGAATTAGGGTTTAAAGGTTACTAAATCTCTGTAAGAAAGATATCTACAAGGAGACGAAGCTTCATCAGAAGCTCTAATGGCGGAAGAACACCAGCAAGGCAATGGCGGATATAGATCTACAATGAGGAGAATAAACATACCAGGGACAGCGGGAATCGGTGGCGGAGAGGATCTGGACGAGTCAGGTTGATGCAGCGGCCTGAGGAGCTCTTGATCCGACGAGACGATGGCGGCGCTCCGAGCTCGGGATCTAATGGAGTTCTTGCGGGTCAGGTAGCGGAAGGAGGAAGAAGACGCGAGAAGGAAGAATGAGGAGGGGCGGCACTATTTATAGACAGAGAGACAGATATGAAGCGACAGGTGCGGTAATCAAGGGAGAAAAATCGGATAAAGATCCGTTGAACGCCTCGATTCTCGGGATAACCATTAAAAACAAGCTACAGTACAGCTCGCGGCGTTAAATGCGGAGATGATGTCATTGTCAGACTTTAATGATTTTGGAGGATGACGTCGGAGCCGGTTTACAAAAGATGAAGACAGAAGAGAAATTGCAGGGGACGATGGAGATTGATATGAACAAGTTCAAATCATTCTGGGGCCTAATGTCAGGGATATGGTTAATAGGTATAAACCGGGTATTGTAAACCGGCTTAGTTATATCGTATTTGGTTTATTATTTTAGTAGAGATTATGGCCCATAAGATTTCAAGGCCCATGTATAGAAATACGGTTTGTAAACCGCCAAAGAGATGTAACTTGAGGGATAAGAAAGAAAGGGCAGAGACCGAGGCGGACACGATTATGAGCCGGCCTCGGGACTCTGTAAATCGGACCAGGCGTCACCTCTATATAAAGGGATGACCCGGCACCGGTTCAGGACAAACAAGAATCGATCCGTCGAGACGCAGGCAAGTGATTCCGCTCCCTGTAATCCGACGCCCAAGCAATACCAAACCAACTAGACGTAGGCTTTTACCTTCTCGAAGGGGCCGAACTAGTATAAAACCCTTTGTGTCCTTTGTGTGCCATGAACCCTTTCAAGCTAACCCGTGCGATGGTTCCATCATCAAGTCCGCTAAACCGGACATCTGCCGTGTTAATTCCACGACACACTTAGTAACGTAATCAACAACAACTAAAATATGTGTGTACACATTAGAGGAAGGAAACGGTACCATATAATCAAAGCCCCAGACATCAAATGGTTCAATAACAAGTGAATAATTCATAGGAATTTCCTGACGTCTACTAATATTACCAATTCTTTGACATTCATCACAAGATAAGACAAACTTACGAGCATCCTTGAAGAGAGTAGGCCAATAAAAACCAGATTGCAATACCTTATGTGCAGCTCTATCTCCAGCATGGTGTCCTCCATAAGCTTCGGAGTGGCACTTGCGTAGGATCTATTCATGTTCATGCTCAGGTACACAACGTCTAATAATACCATCTACTCCTTCTTTATAAAGGTGTGGGTCATCCCAGAAGTAATGTCTCAAATCTTAGAAGAACTTTTTCTTTTGCTGGTATGTGAAACTAGGTGGTATAAACTTAGCAACAATGTAATTAGCATAATCAGCATACCATGGAGCAGTAAGAGAAGTATTTATGACAGCTAATTGTTCATCAGGAAAGCTATCATCAATAGGTAGTGGATCATCAAGAATATTATCTAGCCTAGACAAATTGTCTGCAACGGGGTTCTCAGCTCCCTTTCTATCAATAATATGCAAATCAAATTCTTGTAGCAGGAGAACCCATCTAATAAGTCTAGTTTTAGCATCTTTCTTTTCCATAAGGTATTTGATAGCAGCATGATCAATGTGAATAGTTACTTATAAGTCCTAAACTTATCACATGCAAATACAACTGCTAAAAATTCCTTCTAAGTAGTAGCATAATTTCTCTGGGCATTGTCTAGAGTTTTACTGGCATATTGGATAACATTCAATTTTTTATCAACTTTTTGTCCTAGAACAGCCCCTACAACATAATCACTAGCATCACACATAATCTCAAAGGGTAAATTCTAGTCAGGAGGCTGGACAATAGGTGCAGAGATCAATGCTTTCTTAAGTATTTCAAATGCTTCTACACAATCATCATCAAAGACGAAAGGAACATCTTTTTGTAAGTGATTAGTCAGAGGCCTGGAGATTTTGGAGAAGTCCTTAATGAACCTCCTATAAAACTCGGCATGACCAAGGAAACTTCTTATACCTTTGATGTCCTTGGGACACGACATCTTTTCAATAGCATCAACCTTAGCCTTGCCAACTTCAATACCTCTTTCAGAAATTGTATGTCCTAAGACAATGCCTTCATTAACCATAAAGTGGCACTTCTCCCAATTCAAGACAAGATTAGTGTCTTCATATCTCTGCAAAACTTGATCAAGGTTGCTCAAGCAATCATCAAAAGAAGTTCCGTAAACGGAAAAATAATCCATGAAAACCTCAAAAATCTTTTCACAAAAATCATAGAATATAGCCATCATGCATCTTTGAAAGGTAGCAGGTGCATTACATAGACCAAAAGGCATACGTCTATAAGCAAAGGTACCAAAGGGACAAGTAAAAGTGGTCTTTTCTTGATCCCCTTTTGACACATGTATTTGAGAGAAACCAGAATAACCATCTAGAAAGCAGAAATGAGTATGTTTGGATAACCTTTCTAGCATTAGATCAATAAAAGGCAAAGGGTAATGATCTTTCTTAGTAGCTTTATTTAATTTGCGGAAATCAATTACCATCCTATAACATGTAACAATTCTTTGCGGAATCTATTCATCTTTATCATTGGGAACAACAGTCATACCTCCCTTCTTATGGACACAATGGACAGGACTTACCCACTGCCTATCAACGACTGGATAAATTATACCTGACTCTAGAAGCTTTATTATTTCCATCCTTACCACTTCTTTCATCTTAGTAATTAACCATCATTGATGGTCGATAACCGGTTTCGCGTCCTCTTCCAACTTTATCTTGTGTTGTCATAAAGTGGGACTAATGCCCTTAAGATCATCCAGAGTATATCCAATAGCATCACGGTGCTTCTTCAAAGTTTTCAATATTTTTTCTTCTTCCTGCTCTGAAAGGTTAGCACTTATAATAACAGGATATATCTTCTTTTCATCGAGATAAACATACTTAAGATTATCAGGTAATGGTTTAATTTCAAACACGGGATCACCCTTGGGTGGAGGAGGATCCCCTAGAATTTCAACAGGCAAGTTGTTTTTCAATACGGGTCCTTGCTTAAAGAATATTTCATCTATTTCCCTTCTCTCATTCATATACATATCATTTTCATGGTCTAGCAGATATTGTTCTAAGGGATCATTAGGAGGCACAACAATAGAAGCAAGACCAATAATTTCATCCTTACTAGGTAATTCTTTATCATGGGGTTGTCTACGAAATTTAGCAAAGTTAAAATCATGAGACATATCCCCTAAACCAACAGTAACAATATTTTTTGCGCAGTCTATCTTAGCATTAACAATATTCAAGAAGGGTCTGCCAAATATAATGGGACAAAAATCATCTTGTGGGGAAGTAAGAATAAGAAATTCAGCAGGGTATTTAACCTTCCCACACAAGACTTCAACATCTCTAACAATCCCAACTGGTGAAATCGTGTCTCTATTAGCAAGCTTAATAGTAACATCAACCCCTTCTAATTCAGTGGGTACAATATCATGCATAATTTCATCATATGAAGAAATGGGTATTACACTCGCACTAGCACCTATGTCACATAAACCATGATAGCAATGATCTCCTATTTTAACAGAAATAACATGCATGCCTACAATAGGTCTATGTTTATTCCTAGCATCGGATTTGGCTATTCTTACAGCTTCCTCTTGGAGGTAAATAACATGTCCATATAAAATTTCAACCATGAGATCTTTAACCATAGCAAAACTAGGTTCAACTTTAATTTGCTCAGGGGGTGTAGGTGTTCTAGTATTACTATTACGAACCACAGTTGAAGCTTTAGCATGATCCTTTATTCTAACATGGAAAGGTGGTTTCTCAATATAAGCAGTAGGAACAATAGGATCAGCATTATAAGTGATAGTCTTTTCTTCAACTTTATCAGGTTCAACTACTTTTACTTCAGTGGGAGGAAGGTATTTAAACCACTTCTCCTTAGGGAGGTCAACATAAGTAGCAAATGATTCATAGAAAGAAGCTACTATCTCAGAGTCAAGTCCATATTTAGTGCTAAATTCACGGAAAACATCGGTATCCATAAAAGCTTTAACACAATCAAACTTAGGGCCATACCTGACTCCTTACCTTCGTTGAGATCCCAGTCTTCAGAGTTGCGTTTAATTCTTTCGAATAAATCCCATTTGAATTCAATAGTCTTCATCATAAAAAAAACCAGTACAAGAATTATCGAGCATGGAGCGATTACTGAGAGAAAGCCGAGCATAAAAATTTTGAATGATCATTTCTCTTGAGAGCTCATGATTGGGGCATGAATATAACATTGAATTAAGCCTTCCCAAGCTTGAGCGATACTTTCTCCTTCGTGAGGACAAAAATTATATATATAATTATGATCACGATGAACCTGATGCATAGGATAGAACTTCAGATGAAATTCCAACTTCAGTCGATTATAGTTCCATGATCCAATATCATCACATAGCCTAAACCATGTCAATGCATCTCCCTTCAAAGATAAAGGGAAGATCTTCTTCTTGATAACATCCTTGGGCATACCTGCAAGCTTAAATAATCCACAAACTTCATCCACATAGATTAGATGCAAATCGGGATGCAGTGTTCCATCTCCTGTAAAGGGATTATCTAGCAGTTCTTCTATCATACTCGAAGGAATTTCAAAGCAAACATTTTCAGTAGGTGCAGTAGGTTGAGGAGCAACTCTTGGCTCTACTGGTCGGGGTGAAGATACCCCAAACAAGCCACTCAAAGGATTATGAGCCATAGTAACAAGTGACAGTAAATTTCAGCACACTATATAAATTTTTCCTTACCAAAGGCGCTTCACTTCCCAGCAACGGTGCCAAAAAAGAGTCTTGATGACCCAAAAGTATAGGGGATCTATCGTAGTCCTTTCGATAAGTAAGAGTGTCGAACCCAACGAGGAGCAGAAGGAAATGATAGGCAGTTTTTAGTAAGGTATATTCTACAAGCACTGAAATTATCGGTAACAGATAGTTTTGTGATAAGGTAATTGGTAACAAGTAACAAATAGTAAAAGTAAATAAGGTGCAGCAAGGTGGCCCAATCCTTTTTGTAGCAAAGGACAAGCCTGGACAAACTCTTATATGAAGGAAAACGCTCCCGAGGACACATGGAAATTATCGTCAAGCTAGTTTTCATCATGATCATATGATTCGCGTTCGTTACTTTGATAATTTGGTATATGGGTGGACCGGTGCTTGGGTGCTGTCCTAACTTGGACAAGCATCCCACTTATGATTAACCTATATTGCAAGCATCCGCAACTACAGGAGAAGTATTAAGGTAAACCTAACCATAGCATGAAACATACAGATCCAAATCAGCCCCTTACGAAGCAACGCATAAACTAGGGTTTAAGCTTCTGTCACTCTAGCAACCCATCATCTACTTATTACTTACCAATGCCTTTCTCTAGGCCCAAACAATGGTGAAGTGTCATGTAGTCGACGTTCACATGACACCACTAGAGGAGAGACAACATACATCTCATCAAAATATCGAACGAATACCAAATTCACATGACTACTTATGGCAAGACTTCTCCCATGTCCTCAGGAACAAAAGTAACTACTCACAAGACATAATATTGTTCATGATCAGAGGGGTATTAATATGCATAATGGATCTGAACATATGATCTTCCACCAAGTAAACCAACTAGCATCAACTACAAGGAGTAATCAACACTACTAGCAATCCACATGTACCAATATGAGGTTTTGATACAAAGATTGGATACAAGAGATGAACTAGGGTTTGAGAGGAGATGGTGCTGGTGAAGATGTTGATGAAGATACCTCTCCCAAAGATGGGAGAGTTGTTGGTGATGATGGTGGTGACGATTTCCCCCTCCCGGAGGAAAGTATCCCTGACAGAACAGCTTCGCCGGAGCCCTAGATTGGTTCCGCCAAGGTTCTGCCTCGAGACGGCGGCGTCTGGTCCCGAAAGCCTCCTTATGTTTTTTTTTCAGGTCAAAACACCTCATATAGGAGAAGATGAGCATCGGGGGGTCACCAGCGGGCCCACGAGGCAGGGGCGCGCCCAGAGGGGGGGGCGCCCCCCACCCTCGTGGATAGGTGGTGGCCCCCCTGACAGATCTCTTTTGCCAGATATTTTTTATATTTTCTGAAACGGTGTTTCGTGGAGTTTTGGCGCTTTTTGAGTTGTGCAGAATAGGTCTCCAATGTTTGCTCCTTTTCCAGCCCAGAATTTCAGTTGCCGGCATTCTCCCTCTTCATGTAAACCTTGTAAAATAAGAGAGAAAAGGCATAAGTATTGTGACATAACGTGTAATAATAGCCCATAATGCAATAAATATCAATATAAAAGCATGATGAAGAATCGACATATCAGGACGCGCTACAGAAAATGGTAGGATTGTTAAGGAAAATATGATAACATGCAAATATGGGCCCAAATTGAAAGAACTGTACATCAGTTGAAATCGAAGGACAAAAATCTATAATTAAACCGATAGGGTAAACATGATGTCATGGAAATATGAGAGCAATCGAAAGAACACCACATCATTAATTTGCTTAATATAGAAAGAAGAGGGGAAAAAAATCCCCTTTGACGTATATGGTGCATGTGGCACATTTTATCCAAATTTAGCAATATTTATAATATTTTCAGAAAAGTAGGCCATGCCAACCGATTTAGGGTGAGATTTAACATACCGCGCGCATCCTCAAGTCATCTGGTACGGTGAGATGGAATGTCTGGCGGAGGCCGCAAAGTCCAGACGTGTCCGTGCACTGTACACTCTATGAATGAAAGAAAATCATCAAATCATCTCGAATAAAAATGAATTCATGGCGATTTCGACCGGGTTACTAAAGGAGGCAGATGAACGGGGATAAGAGATGAGATAATATCTCATTGAATTAGTTACCTTGTTGTCGATGAGAAAGAACCCTCAGTACGAAAGATTCCCCAACCGAGCGGAGCTGGGTCGACCGCAAGCAGCATCGAGAAAGTCGATGGCGATAGGCGGCGGCAAGCGGAAGTGGCGAAATACAGTGGGGTTTGCCGGTAGCCTGGCGGCGGTTGCAGACGTCGAGCTAAGTAGTTACCGCTACGATAGGCGATGCCATGCATAGACGCGGAGGAGCTTGTGCATGTGTGAATGGGGACCGGAGGGGGTGGTGGGCCGGGTGTGTGTTTTTGTGATGTGGGGATGGTGAGGGTTTTATTTTTTATTTTTTGAATTGTGGTGGTGAGGGTTTTCTATCCCACAAACAATTTCGGAAGCAACGGTTTGCTAGAGCCAACCGTGTGTGATTGACGCAAGAGGCAAAATGAAAGTCATTGCACACGGTTCCAATTTTGCGAACTGTGTGTGATTGATGTACTATGTTTGTCCTGATTTATTGGCCCCCTTTGTAATTTGTACCAAATTTCGACCAAATATTTAACTAAGAAATGTTTATGCATGTCACCAAAAATTATACCATTGAACACTGTGTTCAAATACGCAGCAAACGATATAATTTCGGCTGACCTGCACTACATTTTGTCAATTAATTCATTGGTCAAAATTTAACACAAATTACAAAGGGGACCAATAAACGAGGACAGAGGTAGATTCCATCAACCGAACTGATTGCATCCATATCCCACAGTTAGACATAAGTAAATATAGGTTAAACATACTCAGACATAGATAATAAGGGTACACGTACACAGGCATAGTTCAACCATCATTAAGCATGCTCAAGGTACGTAGTTCAATCCCACATCTCATCTCACATGTCGGTACGATCCTGAGGCTTCTCCAGGTACTCGGCATATGCGTCGTGCGCCACCCTGTGAGAATACTTCTACTTGAAGGAGCCAACAGCCCATCCTCTTGCATGCGCTAGAGCACTTTGAAACGCGTCATGAAGCTTGTGGTTGCAAAATGGGCATCGATAGCCGCCGTCCCAGGTCCTAATACGCATGTTATGCATTCCCGCATAAAGCTCTCTCGGGATTTGCCTCTTGTACCTCCTCTGGACATCTTCATCCTCGCTGTCCACATCGTCAGACATCACCTATACAAATAGTAAAACAAATTTTGCATCAAATCAATGTTTACATGCCCTGAAGTCGTATTAGGAATTTATGGCTATTTTTATACATATGCATAGATTATGGTTTGCTTTTTAAGCACAACCATCTATGTACAGACCAATCTTGAAGAAAATAATGGCACAAACATATATGTGGGTCATTCAAAATCAATTATCAAGTCCTGGCTAAGAATTATTAGCAGAAATCATATGCACAGATGAAACAACTAATCACTTATCACTTGTACCATTCAAACAATCAATATACTACACGGATCTAACTAAACTTACTCAGATTTCATGGATTGGGAGAACATAACCATAGGATTTCTATTCCAAAAAGGGGAGGCAGGAGTAACCAGAGAAACCCTCGGATCTATTTGACACATAAATGGTTATAGATGACTAACCAGTTTTCCGTCGTCGTCGGAGTCATCGCCGGAGTGGTCGCCGGAGTCGTCGTCGGGGTCGTCGCCCGAGTCGTCACCAAAGTTGGTGTGGAACGCGTCGGATGCCCCCAAAGCACGAGAAACGCCATGCCAGGGCAGCAGTAACCACGGGTACTGGCATGGAGAGGACAAGAGGGGCTGCAAGGAGTTGTCTGGTGACTAGTCCATGCATCACTGAGCCTGAGAGAGGTGATAGGTCGGGAAGAGGAGCACTGGAGCAATGTGAGGGTTCACTGATAAATTGTTGTATCGGACTGAATCATGATACAGTGATCAACAGAGATGAGCTTGGGGACAAAGATGATGTCTGGGGTGTTTTGCTAAAGAAGGACTATAATCCTGGAGAGTTTGAGAACAATTGGACCACAAAACAACAGGGTTGCTTTGTAACTGCAAAATTGGTCCAGAATAAAGATCAAGATGGTGCACTCACATGCAGCAACCACTTGAGCTCAAATTTGGTAGATCATGATTACTTGGACATATAATGATGCTGATTTTTTTTAGACCAACTGGACATGCCAAAATGGTACTTCCTTCACAGACATCCTTTCTGTCCAGAAACTTGGGATAATTCTAGAGAAATATTGGCTTGATTAAATGGTCCTAAATTTTGTGGAGAGAGGTGATATTGGTAGGAGAATGATCTGGTAATTTCTCAGAATTAATGAAGCAATATAAGATATACTTGCTTCGCAACCTGAAAATATTATCAGAATCAAAGATTTGAATATGTGCTCATTTTGATGCATGGATGGGCCTGAAAGTTGGATGAGGGTAATTATATGAGCACATGGAGAGGCATGCAAAATTTCAACTCATTTGGATACTCCTAGCTAGTACTTCCTTCACAAAGCTTCTATTAGGACAGAAACTTTGAAATGTCACCGAGGAAGATTGGCTAGGCAAATGAAGTACAATTTTGGCACGAGTCAATTATTTGGACATTAAAGAATGCCCAAAAAGTTTGGGAGCAAACAAGAGAAGATACATGATACTTCCTTCACAAAGTGCCATTCTGGACAGAATGGAAGAATAAATATTGGAGGAATATTTTTGAACTGGGCAAGGAAATGTTTGGGCATATTTGAGCAATATATGACCCAAAGAAATTATGAGAATTATTTGGGAATTTTGAGATTGACAGAAATATAGGTTGCTTCACAACCTTTGGCAAACATGATTATTCCTTTAATTCAAAAAGGAATATTCCTTAGAAAATAGTTTTAGGGTTGGGCTCGAATGGAAATGACATGATCTAGGGAAATATTTGAGGATGATGAGACACTTGGGAGAATAAATGATGAAGATCTCCCAGATTGCAAGGTCACAGAACCACTCCAAAAAGAAAAGCAGAGCAAAAACAAATAAATCAAAAAGAAAAAGAAAAGGGCCAAAAACCAGGCTGTTACACGATATCTAACGGTGATAGCATTGATAGGACGACAATCGGAACACATTCAACGAGTACCATCTTTCTTGGGGACAAGGATTACCGGAACAACACAAGGGCTCAGGCTTTCTCGTACATGGCCGTTGTCGATTAGTTGTTGAACTTGCCGTTGGATCTCCTTGGTTTCTTATGGGTTCACGCGATAAGGTGCTTTGTTAGGAAGAGGCGCTCCGGGGATGAGGTCGATGCGGTGCTCGATGCTGTGAAGAGGAGGTAGACCCGGAGGTAGCTCATCGGAAGCACATCTTGGAATTCCTGTAACAATTGAGACAACATTAGAGGAAGGTGTGGTGAGTCGTTAGTTTGTTCCGCTTCGCCTTTGCATAAAAGCACAAGGTGAAAGACACTTGATGGGTTCTCACACACTTCTATGATCTCACTTTTGGTGGCAAATAGCACTAGTTGTTTCTTGTCACTCATCGTGGAGGCACTCAATTTAGACTTGTGGCTCTCACTCTCCTTTTGGTGGCTCACTCGCTCACTATTCTCTCCACGATGGTTGGTTGATTGCTTGTCGGCGATTACTTGACTTGGCGATATAGGACCTAGCATGAACTCCTTGACCTTCATTTTGAAGCTATAGTGGTTGGTACATCCATTGCGCATGACTCCGTGGTCGAATTGCCATGGCCGTCCAAGAAGGAGATGGCAAACGGACATAGGTACGACATCACACTCCAACCTGTCATCGTAAGCGCCTATCTTGAAGGACACTTGCATGGTGTGCTTGACTCGGATGGTTCCGATGTCGCTAAGCCATTGGACCTTGTAGGGATGAGGGTGCTTCGTCTTTACCAATTGAAGCTTGTCGCGTAATTCTTCACTTGCCAAATTGTGACAACTTCCTCCATCGATGATAACATTGACAGAACGTCTATTGATGTCGGCCTTGGTGTTGAATATATGACAATGTTGGTATTCGTCTTGTTGGTGTTGAAGTGTCAAGACCATGGAGACAACGAGATTGGGACTCACATCATTGTTGCAAAATACTTGGTTGTCTTCATCCTCATTGACTCAATGATGCATGGCCACGTGCTCAAGGGCTTGATTTCTTCATCGCTCATAGAGTCATAGGAGCCATCATCATTGATGATCATGGTCCGTACGGTTTTGCATTCATATGACTTGTGTCCTCGTCCATGACATTTTAAGCATTTGATGGAACTCGTCTTGGAGTTATTTTCGGTAGGAGTTGTAGATGATGAAGCTCTCGGCTTGAAGTTGCTTATAGTTGTAGGATGACTTGACGATGTCGTAGTCTTGTATGTTGAATTTTCGCCTAGGCTTGGAGAAGTTTTGGTTGAAGTAGGAGGTGCCAAAGTCGTTGAAGCTTGGTTGTAGGAGCCGTAGTTTTTGGACATGTACTTGGAGTACTTGTAGGCCTCTTGTACTTGTCGCTCCGCTTTTGTATCTTGATGAACGAGCTCGATGAGGTTGGTGTATGGTTGGAAGTCAGCGATTTCCTTGATAGGATGGTTGATGCCATTCAAGAATCTTGCCATAGTTTGGTCTCCATCTTCCATGACATTGGCTCGAATAATGGCAATCTCCATTTCCTTGTAGTACTCTTCAACGGACTTGGTGCCTTGCTTGAGGAGTTGTAACCTCTTGAATAAGTCATGGCTATAGTGTGTTGGCACAAAGCGTGCTCACATGATATCCTTCATTTGATTCCAAGTAGTGATGGGTGGCTCGCTGTGATAACCTGGCATAATAGGGATGATAGACTACTCATATCAATAAGGATTTCTTCTTTTCCGGGAGCCCATTCGGAAAGAACTCCAAAGTTAAGCGTGCTCAGCTTGGAGTAATTTCAGGATGGGTGACCGACCGGGAAGTTGCTCCCGGGTGCACGAGTGAGGACAAAGTGCGCAGAAAAGACTAGTATTGATTTGTGAGGCCAGTCTAGATCCCGCCAGGAGTAACGGCCACCGGCGGGTGTGTCTGGGGCATTACAAGTTGGTATCAGAGCCAACCCTCATAGTTACATGGATATTTGCAGACATGTGTGCGGCCATGTTGTTCATGACGTTTGTGACACGTCGTGGCATACGGCATGGCACATGTACCGGACTAGATGCACAGACGGATGTGCCAAGAGGGAACGTTCGTGTGGCCCGATGAGGACGTCGATTCCTTTGAGTGGGGGTGTATGTGATAGCCTGGCATAATAGGGATGATAGACTACTCATATCAACAAGGAATTCCTTCTTTTTCGGGAGCCCATTCGGAAAGAACTCCAAAGTTAAGCATGCTCAGCTTGGAGTAATTTCAGGATGGGTGATCGACCGGGAAGTTGCTCCCGGGTGCGCACGAGTGAGGACAACATGCGCAGAAAAGACTAGTATTGATTTGTGAGGCCAGTCTAGATCCCGCCAGGGGTAACGTCCATCGGCGGGTGTGTCGGGGGCGTTACATTCGCCTTTTGCTTCTCGTCATTCAATGATTTCCTCCCACCAAATAAGAACATAGTCTTGGAACTCAAGTGCTGCCATTACGATCTTCTTCTCTTCATCATAGTTGTGGAGGCGAAAGATCTTGTGAACTTTCAATGCCCATGATAGGTATTCTTCGGGTTTGGTGCTTCAAAAATACTTTGGCATGTTGAATTTGAGCTTGCCATAGCGATGCTCTTGATTGTTTGCTTGCCTATTGTGATGGCATTCTTGGCGTGGAGGATTGTCAACCTCAAGTTTCTCTTGGCATTGGGGGTTCTCAATGTTTTGTTGCTATTGCCCAGCTTGTGGTTCTTGTCGAGGTTGTTGCTCTTGTCGCACTTGTGGAGGAGCTTGGCATTGCATTCTTGCTTGATATCGCCTCTCGTGAATTTCATCACGAAGTGCTTCTTCTTCTTGACGAGTATGTCCGTTGCATGTTGCAACCTTGCGATGTGATTCACGTAGGGCACATTGCGCCTCAAGATCTTGTGCTTCTCTGCATTGTTGTTCTTGACGTGTCTCATCATCTTGCTTGTCTTAGTGTTGGCGTGCTCGCGCTTCTTATTGTTGGCGCAAGCGTTGCCATTCTTGTGCTTGCTCAAGTGTAGCTTGGTTTTGACGATGTTGATGCTCTTGCTCTTCAAGTTGCTCTTATGAACTGTTGCCATGAAGTGGGTTCCGGCTTTCATGTCGGTCTTGGTGCGCGGCTCGACGAAGAGTGTTTGATGACAGTGTACTTGACCCGAAGATGGAGTCAGAAGAATGATGACTTGATCGACTCCGTCTTTGTGATGATGTAGTCGAAGAAGGTCGATTGATCATCAAATTCCATAGCTCGTCCATTGGAGTAGACATGTTGGTATTGATGTGATCGAAGTATTCTCTTATTCTCCCTTCGGATTGCCTCAAGTCGGTGGCGAGTAGGTCAATGCGCTCTTACATAGCTTCATTCTCTTTATGTAAAGCTCATTGAACACCAAATAGGTGAACTTTGGTGACATAGGTGTTCGCTTCTTGAGGGTCATCGAGTAGCGGGTTCGAAGAGGTGTCGGCCTATACATCATCTCAAGCGAATGTGTGAGTGGAAGAAAAGGAAGAACTATACCAAATGTACCTTGACCGATGTTGAAGATGGATCAATGATCACTCAATAATGTAAACCGGAAATAGCACAATTGGTACCAATTCTTGTCGGTTCTCACACCTACACAAGTAAAAGCTTTTGGAGGAGCTCGGTGAGGATAGTGGCACAAAATTTATGCAGTTGTTAACAAGACTCAATGATGTCGAAATTGATTCACAAATTTGTTCATGCAACAAGTAGACCAAAAGCAATAAGTAGCACATGGGAACACACACAAGAATATATAAATGTGGTTGTGCAACCAAGGATTGAGCGGAAAATGTGGAGTCCACGGAAAATGCTCTTGTCACACAACACTAGAGAGACGCTAACCGATTGCTCAATAGGCGGGTACTAACTTGTGCACTACCTATAAGAGACAAAAAGTAGCGACTTCCTATCACAAGTATGCTATGTATGTATGATGTTCCGATGCTTTAGCACAAGAAGATCCAAGATGATCGGATATGATGCTATATGATATGGTATGATTCTTTATGATGCTATGGCTCTTGCTTGCAAGCTTGTTTGTGTTTCTTTGCTTAAAAGCTTTTTGGATCTTTCTCTCTTTTGAGCTCTTTCTTTGGCCACTTTATGCAAAATTCTCTTACCAAGATAGATATTGTGTATGCGGAACACTCTCGTCGAGGTTACCGTCCTTGTCGAGGGTGAGCGGTGGTGTTGTCGAAGTATTACCGTTCCAAGTTAGCCTAAACACCCGAGGAAACGAAGAAACCAGAACTGAAGTATCCAAGACAAAACGTGACAAAACTATCAAAGTTGGTAGCGGGTGAGCAATGGTGGTTGTGGAAAGCGGTGGTGGTTTGCGGAAGTGGTGCACAGAATTATCAGTGTAGGCCCAAACTAAGTTGGCAAAAGTTGGCGGCAAATGGCCGCGGAGGGGACGTCTTGGCTGCGTGGAGCCGGATGTCCGGGCTTGGTGGCCAGATGTCCGGGGGTCACGGGCCGGATGTCCGGGGCTCCAGATCCAAGATGAACTCTGTGGAAAAGAAAAAAATTGGGACCAAATTTGTCCGATTTTGTGGATGGAAATTGGGGAAAATTGGGGGAAGGCTAGATCCACTCGTTGCAAAACAAATCTATGGATCAAATCCAATAAAACTTCATCAAATCAACATATCACATTTTTTTTGGTATGGCTATTTTTGTGGGGATTTTGAAATTAGGAAAAACAAAACAATATTAGGCTAGAAAAAGAGGTTGGGGCTCCAAATTCGTGATCAACCTAAGCTCATGATACCATATGATGTAGGGTGGAACCCTAATCGGCCGATCTTTCACGATTGGTGGGATCCCCAAGGATGAACACTAAGAACATGAGGGGAAACGCGAGGTAAATGAGAGGAAATCACTCAAAACAACAAGAATAAGTCACACATATGCTAGATCCGGGAACACAAAGGGTGATACAAGATCTAAAGTCAAAAAGGGACGATACAAAGTGTAACGAGTTCTTCTCTGTGAGGAGGTCTTGAGGGATCTTCTCCGCGAGTTGGTCTTGAATCAACTTGGAGGATCTTCTCCATAGAGGTCGCGGTCTCTCGAACGAGAAGAACCAAGAGGATGAGCAAAGCTCTATCTCACAGCTGAGCTATCACAATGCTAACCCAAAAAAGAGGGAGGAGGAGTAGTATATATAGTCTAGGTGGACGAAGGGATAAATGGGCCACGACCCTTTACTATGTGCGCAGACAGGAGGGGCCGGAAGTCCGGGCGTCGGGCCGAATGTCCAGGGCTTCACGGGGCGCTGGATGTCTGAGCGTCGGGCTGGATGTCTGGGCTGGAGGAGTCCAGTCTGGGGCTCTCTGGATAGGTGTTGTCCGGATGTCCGGGCAGATGCCCGGATGTCCGGCGACTCGGGAAGGGCCGAATGTCCGGGCTAGACGCCGAATGTTCGGGCAGCTAACGCTGGTCCTTTTGCTCTCTAGATAGAGGGGGGCCGGATGTCTGGGGCCAGGCCGGATGTCCGGCCCTATAGCTTCGTCAGTCTGGGTTGTTATTGTGGCCAACTACAGGGGCCAGATGTCTGGGCTTGGGCCGAATGTCCGGGTCCCGGGGGCTGTTCTTGGCTCCTTTCGACGGTTCTCTTCATCCGTGCACTTGGGGACTTGTCCATCTTCACGAGCATCTCGGAGAGGATCTTTTTGGTACCTGAACACACATAGCATTTCCCTTTGAGGTAGTAGCCATGTCTCACATGATTCATATGGAAGTTCATTAAGGAGAGATGTCACCTCGGTTTCAAGTGCTCCTGCACGAGATCGTGTCATCGGTCCACTTGGCACTTGGGGAGATGGGTTCATGGGGATGACCATATGATGGTCCACATCATCTCCCCCCCCCCTTGGGAAAGATCCGACCTCAGATCAAAAACCTCATCACCATGATAAGGAGAGAGATCCTTGATGTTGAAGATGTTGCTCACGGAGTACTTGTCCCAGTGTCGATCCTGTAGGCATTATTGTTGTAGCGCGCGATCACCTTGAAGGGTCCGTCAGCTCGAGTGAGTAACTTGGACTTGTGCTCATTGGGGAAGCATTCCTTTCGAAGGTGTAGCCACACAAGATCACCAATGGCAAATATCATGGGGTGTTTGTTGATGTTGATCTTGGACGCGAGTCATTGAACTTGACACCCGATGGTGTGCCTTGTATCTTCATGCAACTTTTTGAGATAACTTGCTCGGGCACTAGCATCCATGTTTATGCACTCTTGGAGAGGTAGAGGAAGAATGTCCAATGGGGACAACGGGTTGAAACCGTAGACCACCTCGAAAGGGGAATTGGCGGTAGTAGAGTGCCTTGCGCGGTTGTAGGCGTACTCGGTGATGGGCAAGCATTGGTCCCATTCCTTGATGTTCTTCTTGATCAAGACGCTAAGAAGAGTCGATAGCGTGCGGTTTGTCACCTCCGTTTGGCCGTTGGTTTGAGGGTGGTATGCCGAAGAGAATAGTAGCTTGATTACGAGCTTGGCGCAAAGCGTCTTCCAAAAGTAGCTAAGAAACTTGACGTCACGGTCCGAGACGATCGTCTTGGGAACTCCATGTAACCTCAAGATTTCCCTACAAAATAGATTTGCAACATGTGAAACATCGTCTATCTTGTTACATGGAATAAAATGAGCCATTTTGGAAAAATGATCCACAACAACAAAGACGGAATGCTTTCCATTTTGAGTTCTAGGCAAACCAAGTACAAAGTCCATACTAATACACTACCATGGTTGATATGGAATAGGAAGAGTCATGTAAAGACCATGGGATTGAGATTTTGACTTAGCTTTGCGACATGTCGAGCATCGGTTTGTGAAGTGGGAGACGTCACGGAACATCTTGGGCCAATAGTAGTTCTTGGAGAGTGTAGCAAATGTCTTGTCACGTGCAAAGTGTCCCATAAGTCCTCCTCCATGAGCTTCTTGCAAAAGTAACAAACGAAGATAAAACTCGGGAATGCAAAGTTTGTTAGTTCTCATAAGATAATCATCCTTAAGGTAATATCTTTCCCAAGATGTATGCGTCAAACATTTAGCATAAGGAATTGCAAAGAAAGCGTCATGCGCATAAAAGTCTTTGATGTGCTCAAAGCCAATGTGTGACGCCCGAAGACCGACGTCCCAGAAGATTCCAGAAGATTCCAGATGTTCCGGGCTCTCCCGTGTGTTTCATTTGTGCTTGTGTTATTTATTTTGCATTGCATCATGTCATCATGCCATCATGTCTTTAATCTTTGCATCTCACTTAAATAAATTGTGTGGACCTTCGGTCCATTTAAATCGAGGGAAGGATGACTTCTCTTTAGAACATATCCTCCTAATATTTATGGAGCTATTATAAAAATATTCCAATTGTTTGGAATTAACCCAAACACACTTGCATATAATTCCCATGACTTCTCTACTTCAAGTTTTGACTTCCAAACCCCGCCAACAATTCTTATCCTTTTTATTGAGGCTCCTCCAAAAAAATCGAACATTTTTGGACACTTCCTAAACCTTGCCCTAATTCAAGCCATTTGAATTAAATTCAAATGAGTTTGAATTTTACTCTTACATTCTTGCCTCTCCTATTTTTCGTGGACCGTGGACATTTTGCGAGTCCGAAACAATTAACCTCTTGCCCAAATTCCACCCCTAACCTCCCTTTTTATTCTTTCCCTTTTCTGTTTCAGTTTTATCTTTTTAGAATAAGGAGAGAGATAGGCCATCCCAGCCGCGGCCCAGGCCTCCCTAGGCGGCCCTTTCGCCCCAAGGCCCACGGCCCAGCCGCCCGAACCCTAGCAAGCGACCGCTCCTCACTCCTCGCTCCTCCCTCTCCCTCAGCCGCCGCACTCCAGCGCCACCTCGCCCGCTCCTTCGATCTCCCCCTCTCCCTCTCGTCTGCTCTCACCCACCGAGTTGCCATCTTCCACTCCCCCTGCCTCTTCTGCCCCTCGTCGAGGCCCCGCGAGCCTCACGCGTCGCCAGCGCCGACGATAGCCGCCCCGTCTTCTCTACGCCCTCCGGTCTCCTCCGCGCCTCGCCACGGCCACCGGCGCGCCAAGGCCGCAGCGCCCGCGCCCCTCCGTCTCCAGGCCACAGCGCCCGCGCCCCTCCATCTCCAGGCGGCAGCACCCGCGCCCCTCCATCCCCGCCCTTCTCTAGCGAAAGAACGGCTCCGCGCGCCGCCGTCGAGCTGCGCCTGCCGCCGGCCTCGCCGGCCCGAGCGCCGCCTGCCATGGTGCCTCGTCGTCCAGCGCCGCCATCCCCTCGCGCGCCCGAGCAGCGGAACACGCGCCTCGCCTCCAGCTTCGGCCAGGCAGCGGTCGGCCAGAGCCGCCGCCTCCTGTCGCCATGGCCTCTGCCTGATGTTGTGTTGTGCTGCCACCGTCAACTCCTGCCACCTGCTTGCCATGGCCGACCATCTTCAGCACCTCCAGACCCTTGGGTGGATCCTTGCTAGATCACCACCATCACCTCCTTGCCGCTTCCAAGATCCGAGTCCTTTCGAGTTGCTTCATTTGGATGCGCCAAGTCCCTTTACGACCCGTGAACGACTACCGTCGACCTTCGAGGACCCCGTGGAACATACGGACATCAAGTACCACTACGAACCGCCAAGTACCTCGACGCCCGATGTCAAGTTCGACTACAAGGAGAAACGCCAAGTACCACTACCGTCGACCTCGGAGACCTCGACGTCAAGTTCATCTTCGAAACGAGTACACCTACACGGCGACACGTCAAGTACCACTACCATCGCGAGAACCGAGTCCGGCAAGTCCGAAGACCCTCAAGTACCATTTACGGAATGTGTACATCTACGAACGTGAACAACTACCATCGCCAAGACCTCAAGTACCACTACATGAACGTGTACCCCTACGTCCCTCGACGACCGGAACCGCCCCGAAACGAATGTTTCGAAGGTATAACCCCGAGACGATGACCTGTGGACGGATGCTTGTGGTTGTATGAGATGTTTCCCTTGTGTGCACCGTGCCCGTTTCGTCTTTTGTCATGCTCCTCGGTTGCCTCGTCGCCAACCCGTGGGAACCCGGTGACGGGATCACCCCACCTTTCATCTTGTTCCGCTCACTCACTCCACCTTTGCTTGTGCACCGGTCTCTCAACGAGTTACCGGAACCGATATGTTGTGTGGCATCATTTTCGGATCGTTGCCGTGGCACCCTTTCCTTCCACCACGGTGACAAGTGCTTCATATCTCTTCATGTTCCCTTTTAATAAAAATTGCATAAACTGGATCATGTCATCCGCATCATGTTAACAACATTAAAATGTGTGAATTGTTGTTTGCTTAAAAAATTGCTAAACATGCATATGGGGATTTTCCCGGAATTGTTGTTGGTATTTCCGGCCTCATTTAAATTGGCTAGATAGGTAGTTTATTTTTGTTTCACCTCTTGCTATGTTAAAAACATTTAATCTTGTCTTGTAAATAAACGAGAGTCAACTAAATAGATAAAATGTGGTGTTTCGTTAATATGCAACTCGTTGCATATTGAGCTCCACTTAACTTGTAGTGTTGTTTGTGCACTCTGCCATGCCATGCATTTTTTAAAACATGACATGCATCATACTTGGATGTGCATCGTATGCCATGTTTATGCTTGTGTGTTTACCGTGTTGTTTGCTTCTTTCCGGTTGCTTCTCTTGTTAGCTTCGGTTTCCTTCCGGAGTTGTGAGGATTCGCTCGACTATGTTGCTCCGTCTAATTCATGGACTTGTTCTTCTTCCTTGCGGAATCCCAGGCAAGATGACCATACCCTTGGATACCTTTACTACCATTGCCATGCTTAGTTGTCTCGATGCTATCGTTACATGTCGCGCTACCCATCTTTTTATGTCAGCCTCTCCTTGTTGCCATGAAACCTCTAACCTTTGAAACCTTCCTAGCAAAACCACTGTTTGGCTATGTTACCCGCTTGCTCAGCACCTCTTATAGCGTTGTTAGTTGCAGGTGAAGATGAATATCGTTCCAGGTGGGAACTTGTTGTTGGAATATCACAATATCTATTATTATTATTAACACACCTATATACTGGGCATGGGTGGAAGGCTTGGCCTTTTGCTCGGTGTTTTGTTCCACTCATGCCACCTTAGGCGCCGATAAACCGGCATTATGTTCCTTGATTTTGCGTTCCTTACACGATGGGTGGATGGGGACCCCTTGACACTTCGACTTTGAATAAAACTCCTCCAGCAAGGCCCAACATTGGTTTTAATTTGCTCATAATAACAACTTAATTAATTAATTAAATTTGCATAGGGGGTCGCACCCTCGGGTACTCTTTTCTACATAGCAGGGGGCCAGTGCTGATGGTGTTGGTCCCAAACGGGGAGTATGCGGGGCCACCATGGGGAAACTCGAGGATTGGTTTTACTCGTATAATCGCCCATCCGGTCGTGGCCTGAGACGAGATTCGCACGGCTACTATCAGGGTGTCGACACACCGGGAGGTCTTGCTGGACTTGTTTTACCATTGTCGAAATGTCTTGTGCACCGGGATGCCGAGCCTGATCGGATTTCCCTAAGATAAGGGGTGATGATATTATATTTATCACTTCAGCTAATCGTGAGAGCTTGTGATGGGCTAAGTTGGGACACCCCTGTAGGGTTATGATCTTTCGAAAGCCGTGCCCGCGGTTATGTGGCAGATTGGAATTTGTTAATGTCCGGTTGTAGAAAACTTGACAGAGGATCCGAAGTAAAACACACAACTGTGTGAGTAACCGTGTCTGTCTCTTTTCATTTTGAGAAGAGAACACGGTGGGGTTATGTTTGACTCGTAGGTAGTTCAGGATCTTTAGCGATCACTACTAGTTGCGACCGTTTGCGTAGATGCTCATCTTATTCTTGTACTCGTAAGCTAGCCACCATATTATGCTTAGCCGCTGCTGCAACCTCACCACTTTACCTCTTCCTACCCATAAAGCTTTGCTAGTCTTGATACCCATGGTTATGGGATTGCCGAGTCCTCGTGGCTCACAGATACTACAACACCAGATGCAGGTTCAGCTGAGTTTGAAGCAGGAGATGGATCAGAACTTCCGGGAGCTCGATGAAGAGAGTGGCCGTATGCTTGTGACGTTTTCGACGATCAGTAGTGGTTTCTACTAGGGGCGATTCAGACCTGTGGCTTTATGTTTTTGGTATCTTTCTTTTGGATCTTCGCCCGTAGTCGGGTTGTGATGTTTTGAATGATGTTTTGCTTGTGTAATGTATTTTGTGAAGTGGCGATTGTAAGCCAACTATCTCCATTTGCAATTTCATCCCTATTTTTACATGAGTTGTGCAAAGATACCAAACTTGAGATCATTCCAGAATGGGCTTATACCTTTAAGTCGTGCCTCGACACGTAGGAGGTATAGTCCCATCCTGGGCATTACAAGTTGGTATTCAGAGCCTTCTCCGACCTAGAAGCCCCCACTGATTGATCGAATCGTTGACGGTTGAGTCTAGGCACACACTTAAAATGTTTTGAGTCCTATATATATATCGGAGAGTAGGATTTCTTTGCTCCTCATCTCTTTTCACTCTGGTGAGGACTCCCGACGATTACTATTACCTCTTGTACTCTCAAAATTGCACAATTTTTTTTAGGAATCTCGCGAGTATTGTTTGGATTGTTTCGATGTCTTTGTGACGAGAATATTGTTCTCGATGCCTCCTGACATTAGGGGTTGTGGCAGTGTCCCGGGGAGTTGAGCTTCAGGGTATTGTCGTCACAAACATATCGTGCCAGTTCTAGAATACTTAAGACGGCCGACATCGAAAACTCTCCTATGCGGTTAGTGGCAAGATAACCCCGACATCACCCAGTACTGGGGAGGTAGTTCGGGAGTATTGCCATAGCTTGTATAGTAGATGCGTTTCGAAGGTCCGAGGTAGACGGTTTCCGGAAACAACTGGTTATGTGTTGAAGGATGGATACAGCTGGATGTAGGATTAGAGTTGAGTGCGCGGTGCTTCCCCTGTATCCCCAACACCTGATTGCATAACTGGAAACTTTCGGAAATTAATAGGTGGGTTCATCCAGTAGCTCGTAGGCACTCTTCCAACGAATGCATGATATGGAGTTCGGGGTTCTACATTGAGTGAAGTGGTTTTATGGGCTTGTTCCGATCGGGAGTTGCATCTTAAAGGGTCCTTGGCTATGCTGATCTGGGGATTGCAAAACCCTTTCGTAACACGTTCCATGAGCTTTCAGCACGAATATGTGGAATGAAGCTTCTATCTTGTATTTGTTCTATCTACTCCTTGTTGCTTTATTTACCTTTTGTTCTCCAAGTGGCTTCTCGACAAGTTGATGTACCTGCGGAATTCATTCGTTCAATTCTCTGTTCGAATGATATTGTGAAGATTATGTTGCAACGTATCTATCCTTTGTTTCGTTTTGATTCTGGTATTCGAGTTGCTTCGATGTCAAGTGTTGATTCCATACCTTTCATAATGGGTGTTCCCATATTTCTATGGGAGTGCTAATCCTTCTTGACCATCGAGATTTCATGTTAATCCTTTTCAACCGGTGTGCCTTCTCTTCAAGTTATTCCATACGGACGCCGTTGAGAAATCTGACGATTTGTCTGTTTCATTCATCCCAAGTTGTCTTTGTTTCCCCGCCCTCCCACCCTTCTTCTTCTCGGAGCCAGAATTCTTAATAAAATATCCATTTTATTCATGTGATATTTCTTCATTCTTTTCCTTCAATGTTCTTATCCGGTGATTTATCATGAAGATGCTCGAGAGCTTCAAGTTTTTCATTCTTTGTTCTCGTTTCTTCTGCCGGTGGATGTAATTCAAGATTTCGGTGTTGATCTTATCCTTTTCCTCATTTCACAATGCTTTCTTATTCCGGTGCAACAATTAATCATTCTCCTCTTGCTATTCATATCCGGAGTGCTAAAGATTCATAATTCCACTCTTAATCCATTCGAGCTATTTTTTTGAGGATTGTTATCTTATTCAAGCCATTTAATTCAACCGGTGTAATATCTCTTAAGCAATCTTTTCAACGGTGATTTCTTTTGAGTGGGCCCTAACACACAGGTCTTTTTCCAGGATCTTACCTAACTCTTCTAATTTTTCTGGAGTTATACTCAAATTCTTTCAAATTGTGACGTAAGTTTGGATTCCATCAGTCATATGACTTCTCCAAGATCGCTTTCAAATTCTTTTCATCGTTGTTTCAACCTTTTTAATTCTTCATTCCGGAGTGCTCAACAATTCTTATGGCATTTCTCGTCTTCATTCTCAGCATTTGGAGACCGGAGAAGTGTTTCTCTTAAATCTTGGCCCGTTCTCTCAAGATTCTTCATGAATTCTTCCCATTGTGATCCTCCGAAGGCCATCATTTCAGAAGATTCTTCGTTCTCAGCTTTCAACTTCGTCCTCCAAATATTCTTCATTGATGTCTCTTCGTTCGGCTCCATATTCTTACGGTGGTTCTTTCAAGTTTACTCTTCCGTTGTTATCGTATCAATTCATTTGTTCTTTTCATAATCCTACCGGTGAGTCGTTCAAGATTATTCTCAAGTTTGGCTATATCTCTCTCCAATCCTTTTCAAGAAGAATAAGTAGTATGCCAAATCCATTGCTTGTCGCCAATTTAAATTGGTGAAGGATATGCATAACATAAATCTTATTCTAGTTTCTTCCAAGAGATTACTCCCTTCCTTCGGAGCTTGTTCATCATATATATTCAAGGTTCTAAATTCTTCATCTTGTTTTCCAGTGCTCCAAGTTATTTCAATTATATCATTTCAAAGCTCCATCTAATTCACCGCAGGCCTTGAATCTTATTCTTTTCATCTTTCACTTCTCATGCTTTCATTACCGGAGTTCTTCATGGTGGTTCATCATCATTTAATTCATCCTCGAAGTCTTCATCAAGATTCTTGTTAGAGCTCAAGCATTCTTCATCATGCATTCCAATTGCAATCCTTTCTACCTTATCTTTTCAGGTGGTGTTATGTCATTCTTGATAATTTTCCTCCATGTTTCAGGATTCACAAGTTATCAAGAATGAGATATTTAAAACCATCATTTTCTTTGTTCAGGAGATCTTTTCCAACTCTTGAATTATTCGTTGGAGTCATCTTGGGTTATAATTCACCTAAAAGCTTTCCCTAAGGATTGTTGCTAATTATGGTGCTTATAAATGACCCAAGTTCTTCATTTATCATTCCGGTGAAATAAGTTTATCGCCTCCTTGTTGATCTCAATCCAATTAAATGTTTCGTTAGTGGCCGGTTGTCACCTTATAGTTTTGAGATGTTTTCCATAAGCCCACATCAAGCTTATTCTTCTCGTTGTTGAATTTCCAACAATTCTATTCAATCCATCGTTGTAAGGATGCTCTTTCAAATTCATTCGTGGGAGAAGTTGTCATTTTCTTCTCCGTTCTTTTCTTTCCAACGACCTAGCATATATTCTTTCATTCCGGAGGCATTGTGATGATGATCTCTCCAAACCATCATCTCGTTTTTATCGAGATCATGTTCTTACCTTGTTTATCTATTTATCCGGAGCGTTGTATTCTCCATTCTAATTCTCTCATCTCATCAAGTTTTGCCTCTCTTTCATCCGGAGTGCTGTCTGAATCATTCTTACCCCCTTGTGCCATTCTTTTAATTGCTTCGGAGGCAATGTGTTGCTGATTTCATCAAGTATCATATCATCTCCTCAAGCTCATGTTAATTCCTTCCATTTTCAGACGGAGTGCTGTCCACATTATTTCGTTCTTATTCCTTCTCAATCTTGGTTAACCGGAGTGGTTTTGAATTCTTTCGTCATCTGTGAGCTCTTGTTTCATGTCTTTCAACCTATAAGGTTCTGATAATGTTCCTTGTTCCTCTTTTCTAACGCAGTGTTTTCATCTTCGTTCATCTCTGTTGTATTCTTTCCTTCAATTTGTTCAACCTCTCAAGACTTGTGGTTTCACTCGTTTGTCAAAGAAGCAACTTTGTTTTACCTCTTCCTCTTCCGTTTTAACCGGTGCCATCTCTAGGATCTCGGGTCGAGATCCTCTGTTAGTGTGGGAGAGTTGTGACGCCCGAAGACCGACGTCCCAGAAGATTCCAGAAGATTCCAGATGTTCCGGGCTCTCCCGTGTGTTTCATTTGTGCTTGTGTTATTTATTTTGCATTGCATCATGTCATCATGCCATCATGTCTTTAATCTTTGCATCTCACTTAAATAAATTGTGTGGACCTTCGGTCCATTTAAATCGAGGGAAGGATGACTTCTCTTTAGAACATATCCTCCTAATATTTATGGAGCTATTATAAAAATATTCCAATTGTTTGGAATTAACCCAAACACACTTGCATATAATTCCCATGACTTCTCTACTTCAAGTTTTGACTTCCAAACCCCGCCAACAATTCTTATCCTTTTTATTGAGGCTCCTCCAAATATTCGAACATTTTTGGACACTTCCTAAACCTTGCCCTAATTCAAGCCATTTGAATTAAATTCAAATGAGTTTGAATTTTACTCTTACATTCTTGCCTCTCCTATTTTTCGTGGACCGTGGACATTTTGCGAGTCCGAAACAATTAACCTCTTGCCCAAATTCCACCCCTAACCTCCCTGTTTATTCTTTCCCTTTTCTGTTTCAGTTTTATCTTTTTAGAATAAGGAGAGAGATAGGCCATCTAGGCCTCTAGGCCATCCCAGCCGCGGCCCAGGCCTCCCTAGGCGGCCCTTTCGCCCCAAGGCCCACGGCCCAGCCGCCCGAACCCTAGCTAGCGACCGCTCCTCACCCCTCGCTCCTCCCTCTCCCTCAGCCGCCGCACTCCAGCGCCACCTCGCCCGCTCCTTCGATCTCCCCCTCTCCCTCTCGTTTGCTCTCACCCACCGAGTCGCCATCTTCCACTCCCCCTGCCTCCTCTGCCCCTCGTCAAGGCCCCGCGAGCCTCACGCGTCGCTAGCGCCGACGAGAGCCGCCCCGTCTTCTCTGCGCCCTCCGGTCTCCTCCGCACCTCGCCACGGCCACCGGCGCGCCAAGGCCGCAGCGCCCGCGCCCCTCCATCTCCAGGCCGCAGCGCTCGCGCCCCTCCATCCCCGCCCTTCTCCATCGAAAGAACGGCTCCGCGCGCCGCCGTCGAGCTGCGCCTGCCGCCGGCCTCGCCGGCCCGAGCGCCCCCTGCCATGGTGCCTCGTCGTCCAGCGCCGCCATCCCCTCTCGCGCCCGAGCAGCGGAACGCGCGCCTCGCCTCCAGCTTCGGCCAGGCAGCGGCCGGCCAGAGCCGCCGCCTCCTGTCGCCATGGCCTCTGCCTGATGTTGTGTTGTGCTGCCGCCGTCAACTCCTGCCACCTGCTTGCCATGGCCGACCATCTTTAGCACCTCCAGACCCTTGGGTGGATCCTTGCTAGATCACCACCATCACCTCCTTGCCGCTTCCAAGATCCGAGGCCTTTCGAGTTGCTTCGTTTTGGATGCGACAAGTCCCTTTATGACCCGTGAACGACTACCGTCGACCCTCGAGGACCCCGTGGAACATACGGACATCAAGTACCACTACGAACCGCCAAGTACCTCGACGCCCGATGTCAAGTTCGACTACAAGGAGAAACGCCAAGTACCACTACCGTCGACCTCGGAGACCTCGACGTCAAGTTCATCTTCGAAACGAGTACACCTACACGGCGACACGTAAAGTACCACTACCGTCGCGAGAACCGAGTCCGGCAAGTCCGAAGACCCTCAAGTACCATCTACGGAATGTGTACATCTACGAACGTGAACAACTACCGTCGCCGAGACCGCAAGTACCACTACATAAACGTGTACCCCTACGTCCCTCGACGACCGGAACCGCCCCGAAACGAATGTTTCGAAGGTATAACCCCGAGACGATGACCCGTGGACGGATGCTTGTGGTTGTATGAGATGTTTCCCTTGTGTGCACCGTGTCCGTTTCATCTTTGTCATGCTCCTCGGTTGCCTCGTCGCCAATCCGTGGGAAACAGGTGACGGGATCACCCCACCTTTCATCTTTTTCCGCTCACTCACTCCACCTTTGCTTGTGCACCGGTCTCTCAACGAGTTACCGGAACCGATATGTTGTGTGGCAACATTTTCGGATCATTGCCGTGGCACCCTTTCCTTCCACCACGGTGACAAGTGTTTCATATCTCTTCATGTTCCCTTTTAATAAAAATTGCATAAACTGGATCATGTCATCCGCATCATGTTAACAACATTAAAATGTGTGAATTGTTGTTTGCTTAAAAAATTGCTAAACATGCATATGGGGATTTTCCCGGAATTGTTGTTGGTATTTCCGGCCTCATTTAAATTGCCTAGATAGGTAGTTTATTTTTGTTTCACCTCTTGCTATGTTAAAAACATTTAATCTTGTCTTATAAATAAACGAGAGTCAACTAAATAGATAAAATGTGGTGTTTCGTCAATATGCAACTCGTTGCATATTGAGCTCCACTTAACTTGTAGTGTTGTTTGTGCACTCTGCCATGCCATGCATTTTTTAAAACATGACATGCATCATACTTGGATGTGCATCGTATGCCATGTTTATGCTTGTGTGTTTACCGTGTTGTTTGCTTCTTTCCGGTTGCTTCTCTTGTTAGCTTCGGTTTCGTTCCGGAGTTGTGAGGATTCGCTCGACAATGTTGCTCCGTCTACTTCATGGACTTGTTCTTCTTCCTTGCGGAATCCCAGGCAAGATGACCATACCCTTGGATACCTTTACTACCATTGCCATGCTTAGTTGTCTCGATGCTATCGTTACATGTCACGCTGCCCATCTTTTTTTGTCAGCCTCTCCTTGTTGCCATGAAACCTCTAACCTTTGACACCTTCCTAGCAAAACCACTGTTTGGCTATGTTACCCGCTTGCTCAGCCCCTCTTATAGCGTTGGTACTTGCAGGTGAAGATGAAGATCGTTCCAGGTGGGAACTTGTTGTTGGAATATCACAATATCTATTATTATTATTAACACACCTATATAATGGGCATGGGTGGAAGGCTTGGCCTTTTGCTCGGTGTTTTGTTCCACTCATGCCACCTTAGGCGTCGATAAACCGGCATTATGTTCCTTGATTTTGCGCTCCTTACACGATGGGTGGATGGGGACCCCTTGACACTTCGACTTTGAATAAAACTCTTCCAGCAAGGCCCAACATTGGTTTTAATTTGCTCATAATAACAACTTAATTAATTAATTAAATTTGCATAGGGGGTCGTACCCTCGGGTACTCTTTTCTACATAGCAGGGGGGGCCAGTGCTGATGGTGTTGGTCCCAAACGGGGAGTATGCGGGGCCACCATGGGGAAACTCGAGGATTGGTTTTACTCATATAATCGCCCATCCAGTCGTGGCCTGAGACGAGATTCGCGCGGCTACTATCAGGGTGTCGACACACCGGGAGGTCTTGCTGGACTTGTTTTACCATTGTCGAAATGTCTTGTGCACCGGGATGCCGAGCTTGATCGGATTTCCCTAAGATAAGGGGTGATGATATTATATTTATCACTTCAGCTAATCGTGAGAGCTTGTGATGGGCTAAGTTGGGACACCCCTGCAGGGTTATGATCTTTCGAAAGCCGTGCCCGCGGTTATGTGGCAGATTGGAATTTGTTAATGTCCGGTTGTAGAAAACTTGACAGAGGATCCGAAGTACACACAACTGTGTGAGTAACCGTGACTGTCTCTTTTCATTTTGAGAAGAGAACACGGTGGGGTAGTTCAGGATCTTTAGCGATCACTACTAGTTGCGACCGTTTGCGTAGATGCTCATCTTATTCTTGTACTCGTAAGCTAGCCACCATATTATGCTTAGCCGCTACTGCAACCTCACCCCTTTACCTCTTCCTACCCATAAAGCTTTGCTAGTCTTGATACCCATGGTTATGGGATTGCTGAGTCCTCGTGGCTCATAGATACTACAACACCAGATGCAGGTTCAGCCGAGTTTGAAGCAGGAGATGGATCAGAACTTCCGGGAGCTCGATGAAGAGAGTGGCCGTATGCTTGTGACGTTTTCGACGATCAGTAGTGGTTTCTACTAGGGGCGATTCAGACCTGTGGCTTTATGTTTTTGGTATCTTTCTTTTGGATCTTCGCCCGTAGTCGGGTTGTGATGTTTTGAATGATGTTTTGCTTGTGTAATGTATTGTGTGAAGTGGTGATTGTAAGCCAACTATCTCCTTTTGCAATTTCATCCCTATTTTTACATGAGTCGTGCAAAGATACCAAACTTGAGATCATTCCAGAATGGGCTTATACCTTTAAGTCGTGCCTCGACACGTAGGAGGTATAGTCCCATCCTAGGCATTACACAATGACATTCAACTCAAGTTGAGTAACAAGCATGCATTTGCGGAATAAAGCGTTGGCCACTACATTCTCCTTGCCTTTGATATACTTGATGACATAAGGAAATGACTTAATGAATTCACTCCACTTAGCGTGACGCTTGTTCAACTTAGTTTGACCCTTAAGAGACTTAAGTGTTTCATGGTCTGTGTGAAGAACGAGCTCATGAGGGCGGATATAGTGCTCCAAGACATGCAAGACTCTCACTAAAGCATATAGCTCTTTGTCTTAGATGGGATAGTTAAGTTGCGCTCCGAAAAGTTTTTCACTAAAATGTAATGGACCACCTATTCCATTACTACTAGCATCACAATAGACCTCAAAAGGTTTATCAAAATTGGGTAAAGCAAGGAAAGGGGCATGCGTAAGCAAATTCTTTAGCTCATTAAACGTGGTATCTTGTGATGGTCCCCATGGTGTGTTCTTTTTACTCAAGTTATGTAAAGTAGTAGCAATGGTGCTAAAATCCTTCACAAATCGTTGGCATAATCTGGCTAAACCAAGAAAACTACACACTTGTTGTAAGTTCTTGGGTTGGGGCCAAGTTTTGATAGCTTCGATCTTGGTTTCGTCTACATGCACACCCTTGGGAGAGACAACAAACCAAGAGAGACAAGTTGGTCTATGCCAAATTTGCATTTCTCCATGTTAGCATAAAGTTGCTCTTTACAAAGAGTTTGCAAGACGTTCAAAGGTGATTCACATGATATTTAAGCGATTTGCTAAACACGAAGCTGTCTTCAAAGTAAACCCAAACAAATATGCCAATATAGGGACAAAGAACGTAATGCATGACACACATGAATGTGTCGGGTGCTTCCGATAAGCCCATCGGCATAACCAACCACCCATATAAACCGAACTTTGTTTTGAAAGTGGTTTTCCATTCATCACCCTCTTGTATGCGGATTTGGTAAAGCCACTTTTAGGGTAAATCTTAGAGAAGATTGTGGCTCCGCTAAGCTCATCAAGCATATCATCTAAGCGTGGTATGGGGTGACGATATGTGGCACCCCAGCTCACAGAGACCGAAACGCTCCGTATTCCAGCCCACAGATCGAGGAGAAGTCTCTGGAATACGACACTGCTTGACACAGAACAAATCAGCTCTTATTACAAAAGATAATGTGTACAAATGTTTGATGTTACAAAAGATCACATAAGCATGGCGACACTACGCCTGCAATACCATAGTTGCTCTATGATAGCAGCGGAATACTTCTAGCAGCGGAACAACGACGAAGGCGGTGAACTCCACTCCGCAGGGACTTTGGCTAGGACACGATCTAGCTCACACGAATGGGAATCACGGCAATCGATCAATCAATCACGACATCACCTACAAATCTGGCATGACACGCCAGGTCAGTAATGTTAAACGTACTTGAAAGCTCACAACAACCAAAGGCATCAAGGCAAAACAACAACATAGCATTTATCAGGTTAATTAAATTAACAGCTACCATGATGCGAAAACAACTACTAAGCATGCTATGAAACCACTACAATGCTGATAAACCAACATCTCAAATCTTAATAACCATCTCACTCTTGGATATCCGACCAAGTCATATACCATCTCGATCACCTCATGATCAAACATCCACATGATCACCTCGTGACCACAACATCCACATGATCACCTCGTGACCACATCACAAACTGAATGATCATCCTCGGGATCATCTCAACATCATCATCGGCATCCTGCCAAACAGTTACTACTCACAATATCAACATATACATCACCTATAAGTCATTCTGTCATGTCAGTGTTGATCGAATGGCGTGACCTAGTATGAACTTGTGCCCATGACCGAGGAAGCGACTATCGATAGATTAAAGACACACTCTGCAGAGGTTAGTACACTGTACCCACATCACATAACCCATGGCCTCTTGCTCCCATTCGGGTGGACCAACGGCATTCCAACAAAACCAGTCTATTGCCATGACACTCTCCCGGCCACTCCCACCTACTCCCCGTTGGGCTAAGTTATGGGTGGCCTGATGTCTACCAAAGACATCCAACGGTCACCATCGTGGCAAAACATAAACGGCCCCAAACGGGGACAAGAGATCTCAATACCAACCACGGGCACACAAGGTTATGTCTGCTTACTGGGCCAGGGTACCGCACGCCCATAATGATACGTCTCCAACGTATCTATAATTTTTGATTCTTCCATGCTATTATGTATGATGTTTTGGATGTTTAATGGGCTTTGTCATACACATTTATATTATTTTTGGGACTAACCTACTAACTCAAAGGCCCAGTTCAGATTGTTGTTTTTTCCCTGTTTCAGGGTTTTGCAGAAAAGGAATATCAAACGGAGTCCAAACGGAATGAAACCTTCGGGAGAGACATTTTTGGAGAAAATCACGCATGGGAGACTTGAGAACCACGGAGTAGGGGCCACGAGGTGCCCACGAGGGTGGGGGGCGCCCCCCTAGGGTGCGCCCCCCTGCCTCATGGGTCCCTCGTGAGGCCCCCCGGTGCCCTCCTTCCTCCTATATAAGCCTACGTAACCCGAAACCATCAGAGCAACAGAGAAAACCCTAGTTCCACCGCCGTAACCTTCTATTCCCATGAGATCCCATCTTGGGGCCTGTTCTGGAGCTCCGCCGAAGGAGGGATCTACCACGGAGTGCTTCTACATCATCATCATGGCCTCACCATGAGTTGTGAGTAGTTTACCACAGACCTTCGGGTCCATAGCTAGTATCTAGATGGCTTCTTCTCTCTCTTTGAATCTCAATACAAAGTTCTCCTCGGTCTTTGAGGAGATCTATTCGATGTAATCTCTTTTTTGCGGTGTGTTTCTCGAGATCCGATGAATTGTGGGTTTATGATCAAGATTATCTATGAGAAATATTTGGTTCTTTTCTAAACTCTTTATGTGTGCTCATAATATCCTTGCAAGTCTCTTCGAATTATTGGTTTGGTTTGGCCTACTAGATCTATAGTTCTTGCAATGGGAGAAGTGCTTGGCTTTGGGTTCAATCTTGCGGTGTCCTTTCCCAGTGACAGTAGGGGCAGCAAGGCAAGCATAGTATTGTTGCCATAGAAGATAAAAAGATGGGGTTTATATCATATTGCTTGACTTTATCCCTCTACATCATGTCATCTTCCTTAAGGCGTTACTCTGTTCTTATGAACTCAATACACTAGATGCATGCTGGATAGCGGTCGATGTGTGGAGTAATAGTAGTAGATGTAGGCAGGAGTCGGTCTACTTGTCTCGGACGTGATGCCTATATATAATGATCATGCCTAGATAGTCTCATAATTATTTGCTTTTCTATCAATTGCTCGACAGTAATTTGTTTACCCGCCGTAGAATATCGCTATCATGAGAGAAGCCACTAGAGACACTATGGCCCTGGGTCTATTCTCAACATATCAATCTACATCTACTTTACTTTTTCCGCTTTTACTTTCTGTTCTTATATCCAGAAAATACCAAAAATATAAACTATCATATCTATCAGATCTCACTTTCGTAAGTGACCATAAAGGGATTGACAACCCCTTATCGCGTTGGCTGCGAAGTTCTTATTTGTTTATGCAGGTGCGAGGGACTCGCGCGTGGTCTCCTACTGGATTGATACCTTGGTTCTCAAAAACTGAGGGAAATACTTACGCTACTGTGCTGCATCTCCCTTTCCTCTTCGAGGGAATACAACGCAAGCTCAAGAAGTAGCAAGAAGAATTTCTAGCGCCGTTCCAGGGAGGATTACGCAACAGTCATATACCAAGTACCTATCACAAACCCTTATCCTTCGCATTACATTTTTTTGCCTCTCGTTTTCCTCTCCCCCACTTCACCCTTGCTATTTTATTTGCCCTTCTTCTGCCGTGTGTTTACCGTTTGCTTGCTTCTTGTTTGCTTGTGTGTGTTGGATTGCTTGCTTGTCACTATGGCTCAAAACAATACCAAATTTTGTGACTTCTCCAATACCAACAATAATGATTTTATTAGCACTCCGATTGCTCCTATTACGGATGTTGAATCTTGTGAGATCAATGCTGCTTTGTTGAATCTTGTCATGAAAGATCAATTCTCCGGCCTTCCTAGTGAAGATGCCGCTACCCATCTAAACAACTTTGTTGATTTGTGTGATATGCAAAAGAAAAGGGATACGGATAACGATATTGTTAAATTGAAGTTATTTCCGTTTTCACTTAGATATCGTGCTAAAACTTGGTTTTCCTCTTTGCCTAGAAATAGTATTGATTCATGGAATAAGTGCAAAGATGCTTTTATCTCAAAGTATTTCCCTCCTGCTAAGATCATCTCTCTTAGAAACGATATTATGAATTTTAAGCAACTAGATCATGAGCATGTTGCACAAGCTTGGGAGAGAATGAAATTAATGATACGTAATTGCCCTACACATGGTTTGAATCTATGGATGATTATTCGAAACTTTTATGCTGGCTTGAATTTTTCTTCTAGGAATCTTTTAGATTCGTCCGCAGGAGGCACTTTCATGGAAACTACCTTGGGAGAAGCTACCAAACTCCTAGATAATATTATGGTTAATTATTCTCAATGGCACACCGAAAGATCTACTAGTAAAAAGTGCATGCTATTGAAGAAATTAGTGTTTTGAGTGGAAAGATGGATGAACTTATGAAATTATTTGTTGCTAAGAGTGCTTCTTCTGATCCTAATGATATGCCTTTGTCCACTTTGATTGAAAATAACAATGAATCTTTGGATGTGAATTTTGTTGGTAGGAATAATTTTGGTAACAATGCTTATAGAGGGAACTTCAATCCTAGGCCTTTTCCTAGTAATTCCCCTAACAATTATGGTAATTACGACAACAACTCTTATGGAAAGATGCCTTCTGAATTTGAAACTAGTGTTAAGGAGCTTATGAGTTCGCAAAAGAATTTCAATGCTTTGCTTGAGGAAAAATTGCTTAAGATTGATGAATTGGCTAGAAGTGTGGATAGAATTACTCTTGATGTTGATTCTTTGAAACTTAGATCTATCCCACCTAAGCATGATATCAATGACTATCTCAAAGCCATGAGAATTTCCATTGATGAATGCAAAGAAAGAACCGCTAGGATGCGTGCTAACAGAGAGGATTATATTAAAGCGTGTTCTTCTAGTTATCATGAAAATAAAAATGAAGATCTGAAAGTTATTGATGTGTCTCCTATTAGATCCTTGTTTTCTAGCATAAATCTTGATGAAGATAGGATTGGAGATGATTCTACTTTAAGGTGTCCCAATGATTCGGAGTTTTTTGATCTTGATGCTAAAATTGTTAAAAGTGGGAGTGAAGAGATTAAAACTTTGCATAGTGATGAACCCACTACTTTGGATTTCAAGGGATTCAATTATGATAATTGCTCTTTGATTGATTGTATTTCCTTGTTGCAATCCGTACTAAACTCTCCGCATGCTTATAGTCAAAATAAAGCTTTCACCAAACACATAGTTGATGCTTTGATGCAATCTTACGAAGAAAACTTGAGTTAGAAGTTTCTATCCCTAGAAAGCTTTATGATGAGTGGGAACCTACTATTAAAATAAAAATTAAAGATCATGAATGCTATGCTTTGTGTGATTTGGGTGCAAGTGTCTGCACTATCCCAAAAACTTTGTGTGATTTGCTAGGGTTCCATGAGCTTGATGATTGTTATTTAAATTTGCATCTTGTGGATTCCACTATTAAGAAACCTATGGGAAGGATTAATGATGTTCTTATTGTTGCCAATAGGAATTTTGTGCCCATAGATTTCATTGTTCTTGATATAGATTGCAATCCTTCATGTCCTATTATTCTTGGTAGACCTTTTCTAAGAATGATTGGTGCAATTATTGATATGAAGGAAGGAAATATTAGATTCCAATTTCCGTTAACGAAAGGCATGGAACAGTTTCCGAGAAAGAAAATCAAATTACCATATGAATCTATTATGAGAGCCACTTATGGATTGCCTTCCAAAGATGGCAATACCTAGATCTATCATGTATCGTGCCTAGCTAGGGGCATAAAACGATAGCGCTTGTTGGGAGGCAACCCAATTTTATATTTTTTGTTTTTGCTGCTGTTAGGGAATAAATATTGCATCTAGCTTCTGTTTAGATGTGGTTTTGTGTTTTGTTAGTGTTTGTGCCAAGTAGAACCTTTGGGAAGACTTGTGTGAAGTTTACGTGATCTTGCTGTGAAAAACAGAATCATTAGTGCTCGCTAGAATGGTCATCAGATTTTACTGGAGCATGCTATTTAGTTGATTCTTTTTTAAGATGATTAATAGACAAATTCCTCACGTTTAAAAATTTAGTTTGAATTGTTTGGAGTTACAGAAGTATGCGAAACCTGCAGATTGCTACAGACTGTTCTGTTTTTGACAGATTCTGTTTTTCATGTGTTGTTTGCTTATTTCAATGCATCTATGAGTAATATTGGGAGGTATGAACCATAGAGAAGTTGGAATACAGTAGTTTTAAGACCAGTATAAACAAAGAATGAATTCATTGCAGTACCTTTGAGTAGTGGTTTGCTTTCTTATACTAACGGAGCTCACGAGATTTTTGTCTAAGTTTTGTGTTGTGAAGTTTTCAAGTTTTGAGTATTGCTTTGATGGACTATGGAACAAAGAGTAGCAAGGGCCTAAGATTGGGGATGCCCAAAGCACCCCAAGTAAAGTGCAAGGACAACCAAAAGCCTAAGCTTGGGGATGCCCCGGGAAGGCATCCCCTCTTTCGTCTTCATCCATCGGTAACTATACTCGGAGCTATATTTTTATTCACCACATGATATGTGTTTTGCTTGGAGCATCTTGTATAATTTGAGTCTTTGCTTGTTAGTTTGACACAATTATACTTGCTCGACACACCTATTTGAGAGAGTTAAATATGGCCTAGGAATTGTTAGAACACTCTATGTGCTTCACGTATATCTTTTGAGTTGAATAGTTTTTGCTCTAGTGCTTCACTTATATCTTTTAGAGCACGGTGGTGATAATATTTTGAAGAAATTGTTGAACTCTCATGCTTCACTTATATCCATTTGAGAGTCTATTAAAATAGCATGGTAATGTGTTTAGGCTATAAAGCTAGACTTCACATGATAGACATCCAATATCAATGTAGTAAAAACTTTCACACTAAGTGCATTGAATATGATGAGAAGTTGGATGCTTGATAATTGTTTTGAGATATGAGGATAGTGATATTAGAGTCATGCTAGTGGAGTTATTATGAAATTGATAAATACTTGTGTTAAGGTTAGTGAATCCCGTAGCATGCACGTATGGTGAACCGCTATGTGACGAAGTTAGAGCATGAGGTATTTGTAAAGTGTCAACCTTTGTGTGGAGGTCGGGGGCACGCGATGGTTAACTACTACCAACCTCCCCCCTAGGAGCATGCGTTGATTGCTTTGTTTTGATGACTCGTAGATTTTTGCAATAAGTATATGAGTTCTTATGAGTAATGCTGAGTCCATGGATTATACAGACTCTCACCCTTCCACCATTGCTAGCCTCTCTTGTATCGCGCAACTTTCGCCGGTACCATACACCCACTATATATCCTTCCTCAAAACAGCCACCATATTATTTCTCAAAACAGCCACCATACCTACCTATCATGGCATTTCCATAGCCATTCCGAGATATATTGCCATGCAACTTTCCACCGTTCCGTTCATATGACACGCATCATATTGTCATATTGTCATGCATGATCATGTAGTTGACATCGTATTTGTGGCAAGGCCACCATGCATAATTTTTCATACATGTCACTCTTGATTCATTGCACATCTGGTACACCGCCGGAGGCATTCATATAGAGTCATACTTGTGATGATCATCGTAGTTGTAATATCGAGTTGTAATTCAATGAAAGTGTGATGATCATCATTACTAGAGCATTGTCCCATGGGAGGAAAGGCTAAATCAATAAAGCCCGTCCACAAAAAAAAGGCCCAAGAAAAAAGAAAGGCCCAAAAAAAGAAAAAAAGAAAAGAAAAGAAAAAGGGACAATTGCTACTATCTTTTTTCCACACTTGTGCTTCAAAGTAGCACCATGTTCTTCATGATAGAGAGTCTCATGTTTAGTTACTTTCATATATTAGTGGGAATTTTCATTATACAACTTGGCTTGTATATTCCAACAATGGGCTTCCTCAAATGCCCTAGGTCTTCGTGAGCAATCAAGTTGGATGCACACCCACTAGTTTCTTTTGTTGAGCTTTCATACATATTTAGCTCTAGTGCATCCGTTGCATGGAAATCCCTACTCACTCACATTGATATCTATTGATGGGCATCTCCATAGCCCGTTGATACGCCTAGCCGATGTGAGACTATCTCCCTCCTTTTTGTCTTCTCCACAACCACCTCTCTATTCCACCCATAGTGCTATGTCCATGGCTCACGCTCATGTATTGCGTGAAAGTTGAAAGTTTTGAAAGAATAGAGTATGAAAACAAGTGATTGGCTGAAATCGGGGTTGTGCATGATATGAATATTTTGTGTGATGAAGAGGGAGCATAGCCAGACTATATGATTTTGTATGGATAACTTTCTTTAGCCATAGTATTTTGAGAAGACATGATTGCTTTGTTAGTATGCTTGAAGTATTATTATTTCTTATGTCAATATAGACTTTTGTCTTGAATCTTTCAGATCTGAACATTCATGCCACAATTAAGAGAATTACATTGAAAAACTATGTTGGTTAGCGTTCCACATAAAAAATTCTGTTTTTATCATTTACCTACTCGAGGACGAGCAGGAATTAAGCTTGGGGATGCTTGATACGTCTCCAACGTATCTTTAATTTTTTATTGTTCCATGCTATTATTTATGATGTTTTGGATGTTTAATGGGCTTTGTCATACACTTTTATATTATTTTTGGGACTAACCTACTAACCCAAAGGCCCAGTCCAGATTGCTGTTTTTTGCCTGTTTCAGGGTTTTGCAGAAAATGAATATCAAACGGAGTCCAAATGGAATGAAACCTTCGGGGGAGATATTTTTGGAGAAAATCACGCACATGAGACTTGAGAACCACGGAGTAGGGGCCACGAGGTGCCCACGAGGGTGGGGGGCACCACCCCTAGGGCGCGCCCCCTGCCTCGTGGGTCCCTCGTGAGGCCCCCGATGCCCTCCTTCCTCCTATATAAGCCTACGTAACCCGAAACCATTAGAGCAACAGAGAAAACCCTAGTTCCACCGCCGTAACCTTATGTTCCCGTGAGATCCCATCTTGGGGCCTGTTCCGGAGCTCCGCCGGAGGAGGGATCTACCACAGAGTGCTTCTACATCATCATCATCGCCTCACCATGAGTTGTGAGTAGTTTACCACAGACCTTCGGGTCCATAGCTAGTATCTAGATGGCTTCTTCTCTCTCTTTGGAGCTCAATACAAAGTTCTCCTCGGTCTTTGTCAGGGATATTACTATTAGGTATAAACCTCCCAGGAGGGGCTAGTTTATGCCTATCAAGATTACTTCTACTGAAGCCCAGAGAGACATGGAGCATGGCGCTTTATTCCAGAAGACTAGAAACCCAAGGCCCAAGAGGTGTTAGGGCTCGTAATGTGTAAACCGCCATACGTCGTATAACTTGTGTTGTAAGATAGGAAAGATAGAGACCGTGTCGGGCACGTTTATGAGCCGGCCTCGGGATTCCGTGAACCAGACCAGGCGACGGTTCAGGGAGGGAGGACAACTCGAGACATAGGCAAAGCGGATTCGCTCCCTGGTCATCGAAACCCTAGCAATACCACACCAAACTAGACATAGGCTTTTACCTTCATTGAAGGGGCCGAACTAGTATAAACCCTTGGGTCCTTGTCCGCTTTAACCCCTTTAAGCTAACCCGTAGCTATGGATCCAGGACTAAGTCCTTTTGCTAGGACATCTGTCGTGACAAAACCGCGACAGTTGGCGCCCACCGTGGGGCTATCGAACGATGGTTTCGAGTTATTGAAGGGCAGCTTTGAAAGACTCAAGGGCTACGCAGTGGGCCGAAGTCGTCGCGGCAAGATCTACATCGACGATGCAGCCAGGGGTCCCGAGGCCGATGCAATCGAGTACGGGTACCGGGTCCCCTTTGGCGGCATCCACGTCTTCATTGGCAAGATCGGCGAACCGGGCCCTGAGCCGGACATCTTCCCCAACATCGTCGAGTCGGCTCAGCGTGCGAGGCCTGCCCGGATTCGGCCCGCCGTGAAGCATGTCTTCGTGGGAGCAGTTCACGGGGCACAAACTGAGGATGGATCGGAATCCGGTGGTGAGACCGTTGTTTATTCCGGCGACGAGTCATCCACTGGAGAAACCGAGTCTCTATATCTATTGCAAGATGACCGGCCTGGGGGCTGTTCCAATGGCGACAGTATTCCGGACACCCTTGATCCGTCGAGCCGGGTGGCCGTCTTCATGGCCGAATCACAATCTGTGCAACAGTCGTCAACTACGGTGGCGTTAACATCCGAACTTGTAGCAGCAACGACAGCTAGGGCAGGAGGCTCGGTTCAGCCACCGGCTCAGGTTCTGACCGCTTTAGTTGATACTTTGACAGCGCTGCTAACGGTGGAGGTCGGCCAAGCTGAAAAGGAACAACACGATGCGGAAGTTGCTAAAGTAAGGGGTCAAATAGATCAAGCTAAATTGGACCTGGCTGCTGAGAATACTAGGATGATTGCAAGGCAGGCCGAGCTAGATGCTCAGGCCTATCGGCTCCTGTTGGATCAGACTGCATCAAACGACGTAATGAGGAGAAGGCACCAATCTCGCCTGCCGCCGGTTTATGAAGCGAGGAACCTCTTCAGTACGTCAGGAGCGGGAACCAGCAATCAGCCAGGGGTAAACCAGGGATAAGTGCCTGGCACAAGGGCATCCGTCCAGCCACAGGCCGCGGAGCCAACCCGCCAGGTCGTTCCGTCACAGCATGCGCCCACCCCTCCCGGTCACTACTCCAACCCTTTGGATAACATAGTTGCCGCCGCTTCACGATTGGCAGACCTTCCCATTGAAGGGGGATCCCCTATAGTAGTGGAGGCACGGCGAGCTAGGGAGTTTCTGGAGACGACTTTAACTCGGCAGCAGGCCTATTCCCACAGCCGCGAGAGGATTCATTCCACCCCCCTCCCAAGCCAGAGCTATAGTAGGCACCTGGAAGAACCGGCCGTGTCGAGTAGCGCGTGAAATCGTAACCCACCACGGAGGGACAACCCGGCAGGAGGAGGTATAAACGCACAGGATGTGGTGGATCAGGGCAGACAGCGCCTAGAGGCCGAGTTAACGGCACAGTATGAAGCCCGTCAGCCTACGCCGGTTCGTCCATCTACCACGATTGAGCCAGGGGTTACTTCCAGCTCCTTGGGAGTATCGTGTCTCATGCCCGCTCTACACAATGTAAAATTGCCTAAGGACTTCAAAGGACCACGCAAGGTGCCCAATAATACCGCGGACCTGTCCTCCGAAGCCTGAGTTGAAAGCTACGAGATGGCAATGGAGATGCTAGATGTAGACGATGAAGCGTTCGCGAAGTACTTCACCATGATGCTGGAGGGCACGGCTCACACTTGACTAAAAGGGTTACCACAGAACTCCATCGGATCATGGGCCTAGTTACGACGTCGGTTTATCAATAACTTCACGGATACATGCAAGCAGCCCATGTCCATTGTAGACTTGGCGGCCTGCGTTCAAGGAGAAAATGGATCAACAAGTCATTGGGTGCGCCGGGTGTCAGAGATCTTGCATTCCTCAGACCGCATCAATCCAGACACAACAGTGGTGATGTTGGAAGGCAACTGCCGGTTTGAACCTCTGAAGCTGAAGTTAGGATGGCTCAAGCGTCATTGTCACGACATGGGGACTCTCATGGGAGCCCTGGTGAAGTATGCAAATTCGGAGAGTGGTGATGTTGGAAGGCAACTGCCGGTTTGAACCTCTGAAGCTGAAGTTAGGATGGCTCAAGCGTCATTGTCACGACATGGGGACTCTCATGGGAGCCCTGGTGAAGTATGCAAATTCGGACAGTGCCAAATATCCAGAGTCTGATGATGAGAAGTCAGGAAAAGGAAAAAAGAATGGTAAAGCGCCGCAAGTCTAATCTGGTGAACCAGGGATACAGCAGTAAGCGTAAAGCGGATCACAATTCAGATTTCGTAGCTAAGACCAATGTACAGGAGGATGGTCAGCGCCGTAAAGGTAGACTGCCCCCACGGGGCGGAGGACAAAATATAAATTTGGAGCGCCAGATGAATGTGCCTTGTCCCAGGCACAACACGAAGGAAAAGCCAGCCACACACCTCTGGAAGGACTGTTTCATCATGAGGGAGTTCAGAAACTATTTCCAGTATGATCATGGATCGTCCGGCGGTTCAGGCCCTGGTTTTCACGGGCCGGGTTATCAAGGTGGTGGCTCCGGTTCAGGGTTCCAAGGTAACCAGAACGGTCACAGCAATCAGAACGGGCATAATCAGCATAACCAGCAGCACAGCCAGGGTGGTTATAATAATAAGAGCAATCAACAGCAACAACAGCAATCAGGTTATCAGAGTAACCCGAAACAGTTGAGTAGTGGGCAATATCACATCTTCACCACAAGCTTATGTAAATGTGATCAGAAGGTATACAAGAGGGCGGTGCATTCTGTTGAACCGGCGGTGCCACGTTATTTACGCTGGTCAGAACGGCCCATTGTGTGGAGTCAAGAGGATCATCCACCCCGGATTGATAATCCAGGTCAGTTGGCTCTGGTGGCGGCGCCTCAGGTTGGGGGCTATAAGTTCACCAAGGTGCTCATGGATGGAGGAAGCAGCATCAATATTCTATATTATGTGACCTTTTGTTGCATGGGGTTGACAGAAAAGAAGCTCAGACAGTCCAACACTATTTTTCACGGAGTGGTACCTGGTTAATCGGCATATCCGGTCGGTAAGATAGACCTGGAGGTCACCTTTGGAGATGAGCATGATTCAAGGTCGGAAACTTTGACCTTTGAAGTGGTAAAGATCAAGAGCCTGTATCACGCCCTGTTCGAGCGGCCGGTTTATCCTAAATTCATGGCGAGGCCTTGTTATGTTTATCTTGTAATGCCCAGGATGGGACTATACCTCCTACGTGTCGAGGCACGACTTAAAGGTATAAGCCCATTATGGAATGATCTCAAGTTTGGTATCTTTGCACGACTCATGTAAAAATAGGGATGAAATTGCAAAAGGATAGTTGGCTTACACTCGCCACGTCACACAATACATTACATAAGCAAAACATCATTCAAAACATCACAACCCGACTACGGGCGAAGATCCAATAGAAAGATACCAAAAACATAAAGCCACAGGTCTGAATCGCCCCTAGTAGAAAACACTACTGATCGTCGAAAACGTCACAAGCATATGGCCACGCTCTTCATCGAGCTCCCAGTGAAGTACTGATCCATCCCCTGCATCATTCTCGGCTGAACCTGCATCTGGTGTTGTAGTATCTGTGAGCCACGAGGACTCAGCAATCCCATAACCATGGGTATCAAGACTAGCAAAGCTTTATGGGTAGGAAGAGGTAAAGTGGTGAGGTTGCAGCAGCGGCTAAGCATAATATGGTGGCTAACTTACGAGTACAAGAATAAGACGAGCATCTACACAAACGGTCGCAACTAGTAATGATCGCTAAAGATCCTGAACTACCTACGAGTCAAACATAACCCCATCGTGTTCTCTTCTCAAAGTGAAAAGAGACAGTCACAGTTACTCACTCAGTTGTGTGTTTTATCTCGGATCCTCTGTCAAGTTTTCTACAACCGGACATTAACAAATTCCAATCTGCCACATAACCGCGGGCACGGATTTCGAAAGATTATAACCCAGCAGGGGTGTCCCAACTTAGCCTATCACAAGCTCTCACGATCAGCTGAAGTGATAAATATAATATCATCACCCCTTATCTTAGGGAAATCCGATCAGGCTCGGCATCCCGGTGCACAAGACATTTCGACAATGGTAAAACAAGTCCAGCAAGACCTCCCGGCGTGCCGACACCCTGATAGTAGCCGCGCGTATCTCGTCTCAGGCCACGTCCGGATGGGTGATGCTACAGGTAAAACCAAACCTCGAGTTTCCCCGTGGTGGCCCCGCAGGCTCCCCGTTTGGGACCAACACCATCAGCACTGACCCCCCCTGCTATGTAGAAAAGAATCTCCAAGGAGCGTCCCCCTTATGAAATTTAATTAATTAATTAAGTTATTATGAGGCAAATAAAAACCAATGTTGGGCCTTGATGGAGGAGTTTTATTCAAAGTCGAAGTGTCAAGGGGTCCCCATATACCCATCGTGTAAGGAACGCAAAATCAAGGAACATAATGCCGGTTTATCGGCGCCTAAGGTGGCATGAGTGGAACAAAACACCAAGCAAAAGGCCAAGCCTTCCACCCATGCCCAGTATATAGGTGTGTTAAAAATAATAATAGATATTGTGATATTCCAACAACAAGTTCCCACCTGGAACGATCTACATCTTCACCTGCAACTAACAACGCTATAAGAGGGGCTGAGCAAGCGGGTAACATAGCCAAACAGTGGTTTTGCTAGGAAGGTTTCAAAGGTTAGAGGTTTCATGGCAACAAGGAGAGGCTGACATAAAAGATGGGTAGCGCGACATGTAACGCTAGCATCGAGACAACTAAGCATGGCAATGGTAGTAAAGGTATCCAAGGGTATGGTCATCTTGCCTGGGATTCCGCAAGGGAGAAGAACGGGTCCATGAAGTAGTCGAACAATCCTCACAACTCCGGAACGAACCCGAAGCTAACGAGGGAAGCAAACCGGAAAGAAACAAACAACACGGTAAACACACCACACGAGACATGACAATATGCTCAACCAAGTATGATGCAAAACAGTTCTACACAGGATGCACAACAAGCCTATACAGGAAGCAAAACATGGCAAGGTTGGAAGCACAGAAAACAACACAAGTCTATATGATGCAATACATGGCAAGGTAGGATGCATGACAAGTCTATACAGGAAGCAATACATGGCAAGGTAGGAAGCACAGAAAAACAACACAAGCAACATGTCAATATGCTCAACCAAGTAGGATGCAAGACAAGTCTATATAGGATGCTAAACATGGCAAGGCAAGAAGCAAGTGTAAACTAGCTATCTAGGCATTTTAAATGAGGCCGGAAATAACAACAACAATTCCGGAAAAATCCCCATGTGCATGTTTAGGAATTTTAAGCAAACAAAAATTCACACATTTTAATGTTGTTAACATGATGCGGATGACATGATCAAGTTTTATGCAATTTTTAGATAAAAGTTAACATGAAGAGATATGAAGTATTGTCACCGTGGTGGAAAGAAAAGGTGCCACGGCAACAATCCGAAAATGAGGCAACGACAACATATCGGTACCGGTAACTCGTTGAGGGTCTGGTGCAAAAGAAAGGTGGCGTGAGCGAGTCGAACAAGATGAAAGGTGGGGTGATCCCGTCACCGGGTTCCCACGGGTTGCCACCAAGGCAAAAGAGGGCACAACGGACCCGATGCAAACATTCGATACATCTCATACAACACATGCAATCCACGGGTCATCATCTCGGGGTTATACCTTCGGAACGTTTGTTTCGAGGAGGATCAAGATCGTAGGGGAAGTAGTGGTACTCGCGGGTCGTGGTACACATTCGTAGAGGGAAGTAGTTGTTCCGTTCGGAGAGGTACTTGACGAATCCATCATTTCCGGGGCGACGGTAGTCGTACACGTTGGTGTTTTCGTTCACGGTTCTTCGGCGATGGTAGTGGTACTTGACGTGTCGCCGTTCTCGTTTCGAAGATGTACATGTCGTCAGACGTAGTTGAACTTGGCGCAAAGGTCGTCGTGGTACTTGGGGTCTCGGGTCTTGGCGACGGTAGATGCACACTGCGAGGAACTTGACGCATCATCTTGTAGTCGTACACGAGGTCGTCGTGGTACTTGTCGCATCCACCAAGTGTAGTCGTACTCGTTTCGAACATGTACATGTCGTCGGGCGTAGTTGAACTTGGTGCATCGTCTTGTGTAGTCGTTCGGGCGTCGTTCTTGCCGGCGGGGTACTTGTTTTGTAGATGAACTTGATCTGATGCCTTCGAGCGTCATGGGTACTTGCAAGAACCAACAGGAACTTGGTGGCAAAGGCCCGGTCGAAAACACAAACTGGGTATGTCCACGATGATCGTCTTGGCATGAGCTTCACCGCGCGGGGAGGGGGCGACGAAGGAGGGCGTGGGCAGCGCGCAGGTCGCACGAGGGGCGGAGGCTATCAAGGAGGTCGACGGAGTCGAGCCGAATCGGGCACGAGCTCCTGCCCGATCCAGCCAGGAGAAGGGCGAGCGGCAGCAGGAGCTCAAGCAGACGAGGGGAGCGAGGAGGAAGGGGTCATGGTGCTGGAGGAGCTTGGCGACGACGGCACCGACGCGGTGGCCGGCGAGTTGGCGAGGCTGTCCATGGCTCCAACGGGCGAAGCTTGCGGGGTCGAGCGCCTCAGGTGCGCCAGAGCATCGAGGCGCGGCACAGGAGCAAGGTACTCGACGCAACGGCGGTCTCGGGAAGGAAAGGGCGGCGCGGGCCTCCTGGCGGCGAGGCTTGTGCTAGGTGGCTTCTCACCGCTCGTTGGTTACCCCAAGTGGAAGGTTTGAGATGCAGTGTAGCAGAAGTTTTCCCTTGGTAATACCAAGGATCGATTTCCCAGAGACCCCCAGTTTCAACAAGAAGGTGTCAACTGCTAACGGCGCCGGATATTAGCAATCAACGTGGACCTGCACATAGATACAAATAACTTTGCTCCCAACGAGTACAGAGAGGTTGTCAATCCCTCCGGCCTTGTAGTTTACAAAGGATCAAACGCAAGTGATAATAGTGATAGGTATAATTGCAATAGTAAGCAAATAGCGGAAAAGTAAATAGCGGATGTGATCAATGATGGTAATATGGACCGGAGTCTCATGATGTTCACTAGTGATGTCTCTCTCCCAAAAGACGATAAAACAGCTATGTGAGGTAAACGAATTACAACTGGGCAATTGACAGGACCATGTGCGCAAACCAATGCTGACTACATTGCAAGAAAGGCTGAGGTTCAAAGCATGGGCGGTACGCCAAAGTAAGTAGACCAAAATCCATCAATATCTACTACTAATCATCCACCTTGAGATATCTATCCAGAACATCTCGCTGGTATTAAGTTGCGAGTCCCACCCATAGTGTAAACTCAATGCAACAGACAACTGCATTAAAAGAACTTTGCGTAAAGTAAACAATCCTTGCACCCGCGGGCACAAGCATCGTTGTTTTCCCCCTTGTGGCAACATCACATCCCCTAGACTCATGTTTCTGTCACTCAAGCTAGTCATCGAGGGGCATGAACCCACAATCAAGCATAACGTTCCCTCTTGGAGTCACTACCTACTACTTGGCCAAAGAAATAAATAACAACGGAGAACATGCAAGAATTACTTACGAACATAAATATAAAAGAGGTAGATCAAATATATTACTCAAACACAATCTGAACATAATCTCATAATCCATCAGATCCCAGCAAACTCATCATAGCAACAGCATAAGGATTACATATGTGCCTCAATCATGTAGGGCAGCTCACGAGGACTAATTAGTGAAGCACAAGAACGGGAGGAGAACATCACATAGCTACTGGTCATGGACTCATGGTCCAAGGGAGACTACTCACAACTCATCCGGGAGGCGTCCATGGTGGTGGAGAAGCTCCCGGTGGTGATCCTCCCCTCCGGCAGGGTGCCGGGAAGAGTTCTCCTGGTGCTCCCGATCTTGGAAGCGGCGGCGGCGGCGGAACAGAGATGGGATCGCGAAAAGAGTTCCTGTTTCGAGGGTTTCGGGAGATGCTTTAAATATATGCCAAAGGGGGGCATCGGAGGAGCCTCGGGGGG